>CM023481.1:152615502-153815502 GCA_013339685.2 Hyalomma asiaticum
TATTTGCAAAGTGCTGAGAGTAGACTGATCGGCCTGTAGTTTCTCAGGTCTAACATCTCCCTTCTTATGTAATAGGAAATGTTTGCATTTGTCCAGCTGACTGACACACGAAGTTTTGAGGCATAGTGTGTATAGTGTCGCAAGCTTTCTAGTTAGGAGGTCTCCTCCACCTCTGATCAAGTCAGCGGTTATGCCATCTTCTCCAGCAGCTTTTCCGCGGGACATGCCCTGAATTGCTTTCCTAACCTCGTCTGCAGTGACGCATGGAATTTTGGAGTCCTGCTTGACATTTAATACTCTCATGGTGGGGAGACTCGTATTTGAGCTGTATAGTTCGGAACAGAAATCCTCGGCCACCTTGGCTATATCACTGAAGTTGGCAAATGTTCTTTCCCGCACAAAGCTTCCTTTTAGTTGTTTTGATGCTGACTCCTTTTCTGACGGCTGCTTCTATTTCTTTCACGTTGTGGTTACGTATGTCCCTGACTTTACTATTATTGATGAGCTTAGACAGCTCGGCAAAATCTATCTTGTCTCTTAAGTTAGTTATTCTCATTTGTTGGCATTGTTTGATTAAATTTTTAGTAGATTCAGATAGCTTATTCACATCTTGTCTCAATGCTTTGCCCCCAACTTCAATTTCTGCTTTGGTGATCAGCTTAGTAATGTCTTCATTCATCTTCTCTAGATTCTCATCTTCTTCCTGTCCTAGAGCCTCATACTTGTTCTTAAGGGCAATTCTAAATTCTTCTGTTTTCGCCCTGACGCTTCGAGGTTGGCCTGTTTCCGTGTGATGAACTTTGTCCTTGCTTGCTTTAGATTGAGGGTTATCTTCGCCCTTACTGTTCTGTGGTGACAAATTTCTACATTATTAACTACTTCCGTGTCTTGTACTATGCCTGGATCACTGCACATTGTGAAATATATTTTGTTTTTCGTTTCTCTGTTGGGGCTTTTTCACGTCCACTTCCTTTTCTTGCGTTTCTTAAAGAAAGTATTCATTACACGGAGGTGATTTCTTTCTGCGAACACCACTTGAACCTCTCCTCTGCTATTCCTACCTCCTTCTCCGTAGTTCCCGACTGCCTGTTCTCTTAGTTTCTTCCTAATTTCGCATTGAAGACCCCCATAACAATCGTATATTGGGTGTGTACCTTGTTCATTGCTGTTTCTACAGCCTCGTCATTGTGGCTGGTCATTGGTGTGTAACCTTGTACTGGTTTTAGTTTGTATCGCCTATTTAAATTTATCACGACACCTGCTACCCTTTCATTGATCCTATAGAATTCTTCAATGTTACCCGCCATGTCTTTGTGTATAAGGAATCCCACGCCGTACTCGTGCTTCTCTGGCAGTCCTCTGTAGCAGAAAACATGCCCTTCATTAAGCTATAAGTATCCTTCTCCTGGTTTCCTAACCTCGCTAAGGCCAATGATATCCCAATTAATACCCCTTAATTCTTCTAGTAGTTCAGCTAGTCTGGCTTCACTTGAAAGAGTTCACGTGTTAAGAGTCACTACATTTAATTTCCAATGACGGCCTGTCTGAGTCCAGAGGCTTTTGAGTCTTTTGTTCCCATACCCGTGTGGTCGCATCCGCGACTAGAAGCTCCGTTGATGCCGTCGTAGGTCCAAGGTTTGGTTGGTTCGGTCGCTTGGGAGGTGTTGGTCATGGTGT
The DNA here is from genome assembly GCA_013339685.2 of Hyalomma asiaticum. Classification (NCBI taxonomy): domain Eukaryota; kingdom Metazoa; phylum Arthropoda; class Arachnida; order Ixodida; family Ixodidae; genus Hyalomma; species Hyalomma asiaticum. The sequence continues at coordinate 152,617,180 of CM023481.1, forward strand.
TGCACTAGGAAGGCCAGTTCCTGTTCTGGTGGTCAGGTGAGTTACGCAGATGAGCCATGATGGTGGTGGGAGCTCGTATGCATCATTTGTCCAAATGCTCCATCGGGGGAGGTGGTGCAGTGTGTGGTTAAGTCAGGCGAGGGTATAATTGTTAAAGGGAAGCAGGGGAAACGAAAGAAGATACCTCAGGAGCGTAGAGAAAGGACAAAAGATACAGTAAAAAGAAATTGCACTCGAGGATTCGAACTCGGGACTTCTTGGTCTAACTACAAAAGCATGGCCAAGTCATCTGGGTTGCCGGGTTGCCGATGTGCTAAAGAACAGATTCCTGCTGCGCCTTCTCACGAATGGTGATGCGATGAATTTCAACATGTCCTTGATGCAGCACATTTGCTGATTTTAAATACCAGGAAGGCATGGCTAATCGTCTCGACTGTGTCGCGTCCGTTTCTGCCATATTCTTCCCGCCATCATGCTTAGTTTTGACAGTGCGCGTCTTGTCTTTATTTTTCCCTTTTTTTTCTCTCTCTCTACCGTGGCAAGGTGGTTGTTTCAGGGAGATAGAAAAAGGGAGGGTGCAAGCGTGCAAACATGTTACTTCTTTTACACTCTGAAACCAAGTTACAATGACCATTGTGATGTCATTTATATTTTGTCCCTTCAAGAAATGGAACCTTGATGGGCACACCAATCAGTGGTGACTTCTAAGTAATCATTGCCCTGATATTCTCGCATGCCTCAGGCATTGTTTCAGCATTCAGAGACCAGTAGGTGGCTTCTGCAGTGAAAAGGTCTAAATAATGGCAGCACTTTACATTTATTGAGCTTTACATTTACTGCACAGACAGCACTGGTGCTTTTTGTGATTAAATACACAGTGTTTTTCAAGCAATTATGGTTGCCCAGTTACATTTTGCACCTTCTTTTTCCTGCAGAAGTGCCATAATTACAAGGAGCTTTCCCATTTGGCAGAGAGATCAACATTATTCAAGAGGGAAAACTCCAGAAAAGGATTGAAGAAAAAGACCCATCTCATCTGCAGCACGAGAGAGCATTGCTGCAGTGATCACAAAGTATCGGAGAGAAATAAAGTTCCTGCATTTTCACAATGATCCATTAGCCAGCTGGCTTTTCTGAAACTGTGAAATAAAGTATTTATGGCAGACAGTGATTCAAGGGTTAATTTAGAATTTTGATTTAGCGGAAGAATTTGGGGGGGGGGGGGGGGGTGTATAAATCCCTGCATTCGTGACATTCCACTGATAACATGCACACATTATGGGACAACTTAAAATAGTGCTGCGAGGACTAAAGGCTGTCATATGTAACATGGGTGGTAATGTGTAGCTTTCCAAGGAAATTAAATTTAAGCAGGGTGAACAAATGTATTACATCTAATGTGGAGCAGTTGTAGGTATAGCGCTTAGCAAATGAAATACGGTACTCGGACCACGTGGTGGCCAGTGCACTTTGTGCTACTGGGGCGCACTGGATGATCACAGAAAGACCTAGCTGAATCAACACTTCAAACAGTGTCCCACTTTCACCGAGCACTGCAACAATTAGTTCAGTGTCCCCAGCGCAAAACTATGACGTAGAAAGCATTGGCAGCCATGTGCTCCGAGTATCGAGTTTCGTTCACTGAGCACGATATAGTGCTCCCCTTCAGTTGATAGTTCGCGTTCATGTTGTCCGCTTCTGTTCTCTTGTGTCAACGTATTTGTACCTTACCCAATGTTAAAACATTGGGATAAAAACTTTTTTTGCTTTTATTACAGATATAGAAAAAAAATGAATGCTGACTAGAGTGAGTTATTTCTGGTTCGGAATAAAAGGCTGTTGTACAACAACGACAGGAGTACACCATACTGCTTCCTGACAATTCGCAAACATTGAGATCAAAACCACTCCCCTAGAAAAAGACATGAAATGCACCAATTTGAAAAACATCCATTCTGACTAGACCCAAAAATGTGGCTTCGAGTTGATAGCAGAGAAATTGCTATTTCAAGTTGGTTAAAAATGCGAACCATTTTGATTGCAGAAAAGAAAGTTATACTTTAACCTAATGAAACACTTAAGTTCATAAAATGCTGTGCTTTCAGATGCAGTATAAGGCAACATATTTATCCATGACATCAATAAACTGGCTGCCACGACGCAAGATTGAGGCATCAACTTGAAACTGCGGGCACCAGCGGTGAACTACTGTACATGTGATTCCTTTTGTAAATCCATCTTGCAAATTGCACTGTGACAGAGAGTGGAAGCCAGCACTGCTGGTGGACAATCTCATTAGTACAAAATGTAGTCTTTCTCAGTCTTACCTTGCAAGTGATCTCGATAGGCCACAAGCAAAGCGCCGTTGCTTGTTTTCAGATACAGGTAGAGTAGGAAGAAGCTATCTTCGATTTGCATAAGGAAATGGCTAACGATCAAAAGCGTGCTACAAGAAGTTTTGAATTCGTGTAGCTGAACGATTTTTGATAGCTCTTCACAGTTACCCGTGTGACCACCACTTAAAGATCTCCTCACCAGGCTACATGGCAAATTTTTGTTATACACTGGAGGTTTCTAAGTGCCCCGTACACTGTAAACAAAAATTACCCGAGATGGGAGCTTTTACCAGCGCGTCAACCGAAAAAACTCCCATGCCCCAACCATTTACTCCGTCATAGCGGAGTGAATTCGGCGCATGACATCATTTTACCACCATTGCTAAGTGACGGAGTATAAAAACGACATGACCTTATTATACCACCCACACGGAGTTTCAGTTCACGTGGTCCCAACCCCCACATGGGAGTTTTTAACAGCCGTCTTCGGTTGCGACGCTCTTGCGGCGGTGTGATGTGTGTGTGTATGCGCGCTTGAGCTCGCGCGTCTGTTTAGTGCTTCCGTGTGATGCTCCAGTGCATTGCTTGGTTCGACGAATCGTCGGTGGGATTTGTATCTGTGCGTGCTCGCACGTGTGCTTAGTGCGTCCAAGTGAAGCGCCACTTCGTTTTTTTAAACGAGTCTTGAGTGCGCAGTGAGTTTGCAACGGCCGATCAGTGTTCTGTGTAAACGTGTCAAGGCTCTTTCCACTGGTGACCGCTCTGCTCCTCCAGCCAGACGCCGAATGCCGCGCATCGACCAGACCACCACAGTGATGCGCGAATCGGAAATATTTTGTTACGAAGTGGCTGGGGCACCACCGCCCAGCGAGTGTTGACGTGGTTTTAGGCTTCCGAAATTATCAAGATTGTATGCGGACAAGCCAGGATTATCGGAAAGCAAACGTCAAGGCTATCGACCGGAAGGAGAAAGGACCAAAAGGATACCAAATTTACCCAGGTAGATCGAATATTAATAAAATTATGCAAGAAATTGTCCCGGACCACGCCTAGGCTTAGCTGGCTTCAGCAAAAGCTCATACATTGATGTAAACATAAACTCCCATATAGGTACCCGCAAGAGCTCCGCGATGGATGTAAACAAATACTCCCATAGCTACCCGCAAAAGCTCCTCGATGGATGTAAATACAGCTGCGGTCAAGCGGAGTAAATCTTTTACTCCGCATGACCGGAGTATATGAAACTCTCATCAGGGAATGCGCTAGAGGACAGGTCCATTTACTCCCATCTCGGGTAATTCTTGTTTACAGTGTAGGGAGTGTTCTACCACAAGAATATTTGAAATTGGTCTATTATTAGCAGACACACAAATGTTTCAACCGTGCGAAACCGGGATTTCAGGAGGCGAGGGTCACCACCAGTACGATGCCCTCACCACATACAGATTATGTGGGGTGAAGGAAGAAAAAGACAAAAAAATAAGGCGAAAAGTGCGATGCTGTTTGTTCTCTCCAAGGACTGCTGCTTCCTGATAGGGAAATTCATGGTTCAGGCTGCCAGCATGGTTTCTAGTAGTGCAGAGGTGTTCTGTGGTCATGCAGCGACACATGGCAGTGTGGAGCATCATCCTCTCCTCTTGGCGCATGATGCATATGAGAAGAGAGGAAGTGACGCTCAGTTTGAAATTCAAGCACCTTTCGCGGTGCATGGCAATGCAGTTCTTGGCAGGCATGATCGTGAGCACATAATGTACACAGTGCATTTGTCAGCTCAAAATGGCCAGACCTGGTGAGGGGCCCTTGAAGTCCTGCATGCTGTGTGATAAAACCGAATTGCAAGGTTCCTGTTCAACCAATACATAATGGCACGTGCAAAAATACAAGGTGTTGGTTGATTCTTTGAACCTTTACTAAACACGTCACAAAGTAGAAAATCTGGTGGCCATGACAATGGGTGCCGCAAATCATAGGCGGAGAGTACGGGGGGGCTCGGGGGCTCGAGCCCCCCCCCGAACTTTCCAAGGGGGGGCATAGCCCCCGCCGGAGCCCGGAGAGGAGGATCGTTATGTGTAGTGCAGAAGTATAATCGTAACGGGCTGAACGCTCTCGGCAAAGCGTTATGAATAAATGATACGCCAATACACGCGATGATGAACTCATATGGGTAGGAAAGCATGCATTGCTTTCCTCCCCATGTGAGTTGCGCATAGGTCCGGCTGGAAACCACAGCTTGCGGCGAGGCCACACTCGCCTGTTCACGTGCCTGGCTTGTCAACGAGCGGGGATGAAAGAAGTTACACCTCCTTTCGGGATTGTACCACGGGAGTACAAAGGCCAACTGCACAGCCTCGACAGCGGATTTTTTGGGGGTTACGCCTTTTAAGGGGATAATGGCGGCGCCAAGGGAGGCCCCTTGTTAAAGCGGTTCGCTACAGCGGCGGCGGAAGTCCAATAATTGGCCTATACGAAAAAACACTCTATAGCCACTTTTCGTAATCTAAGTTTTTAATATTGAAATTAAAAACTGGCCCAACGTTTCGAGGCCCATTCGGTCTCTTCATCAGGGGGTGACTGTCCGGCCGGCTCCGAAGCTAGCGGCTTTTCTTAGTGATTGTCCCTCTCTCCACCGTCGTTCCTCCGCCTTGTGTCGGTGTTGTTTTCTCCATTGGTTCCGGCAGGGCCCCAGTTGAGCCGTTGATATTTCCAGGTGTTGTTTGGACGCGCCACGGCTCTAAGAACTGCCTTTTGGTGCGGTTACCTTCCGTGTCGAGGACCCGGGCGTCGTTGAAGTTGATGTGATGGTCTTTCTTTTCGCTGTGTTCTGCGAGCGCGTTCCGCGTAGCGCTGAAGCTGCGTACGTGATTTTTGTGTTGCGTATCCTTTCCGGAAAGCTTTTTGTCTCACCGATGTAAGTGCCGTGGCAATCGGCGCACGGATCCTCGTACACTAGCCCGGGGAATCTTTCTTTTGGCAGCCGGTGTTTTGTAAATCATTTTTCAATTACGTTGATACGTTGTATGAGTACTGACACAAAAATTATGCATCTTGTATTTTCTTTTCCAATAAATAGATAATGACCCACTTACTCCGGCTGTAAACCTCGAGGGCTCGAGCGCGCGATTATTAATATTTTGTGTACGGTTTTGTGGAGCCCAGACGCATTTTCCGTTTGAAAGAGCGGTGAGTGATGCTGCACCCAGGATGGTATTCATGTAAACACAGCTGACTACATGTGCACACAAAACCGCGTTCACATGAGCAGCGCGCGGAAACTCTTTTGAGTGAAGACTCCCTGGGTGCTGCTGTAATCCCCTCTGGGAAGTTTCAAACATGCGTGATCCCTCAAAAATGCGCTGCCGAGGCGAGGACGTCAGTTTGTACTCCGGTGCAATTCTGCCCCCTCTTTCCGTCGGAAACGTCTGCTAGGATGAGCGCTCTCCCAAGAATCATGACAGCAACACAAACTCGTCACGCAACTGGTGACTGGTTGTTTACATTAAACAGAAAAGCGCGTTTCGCATGCAGTGGCGCAACACGCACGTTAAAATTGATATTAAATATGTTCTAAGCTATATCAGCCGTTGATATTTTGTAGATGATGCGTGTGTGTCGACACAAATCTATCCCGCAAGTTATCTCGATCGCCTTAAATTTTGTGTCAGTACTCCTTTAACTGGTGTTTAATTCACTGGGTTACGATTGCATGACAATGTTACAAATGTGAAGTGCAAATAATCGTGTAAAGTTCAAAACTATTTGCACGAAAGTGACTTGCTGTAACATCTTCTCTTGTGCTTTCTGTGTCATTTGGGAATACATTGCTCCATTTATTGTAAAATAAATATCTCTTGGAAAAAATAATGTCAGATGTGAATTTACAGCGATGTTGATGCGTTCGCGGCCGGACTGGGAAAGCGACGCGCGCAAATGCGCGCGCATCGCTCCTCCAGTCCGGCCGTGTGGCAGTTTGCCAGTTTTCATCATCAGAAAAAAAAAATTAAAATTGCCTGAGCTCCCCCGCGTTTTTGAAAAATATGGGAGAGAGTGAGGAGGAAAATTAGAGAAAGAAGGACGAGAAAAGGTAGTTGGAGAATGAGGATAGAAGACCGCAGGGAAGATCCCGGCGCCCCCGCCGCCCCCCCGGGAAATGAAAAAGTCTCCGCCTATGCCGCAAATCTCTGCTCCCACAAAGGGCATGCCACCTACGTGAATGCAGAGATGGAACTTTTGGAAGCCATATGTAATAGCTGTGGATACAGAGCCAAGAGAAAAATATGAAAGTACCCAAACACACAGTTGTACACAGCAGCATCTACAGAACTTCAACCTGCATAATGTGCAGGTGTGCACTCAATCTGATCAGCTTGATGACAATTTATTTTTTAGAAAGGCAGGACACAAAACAGCTGTTTTCACATCTACACCACGTTTGGGGTGCACTTGTGGCTTTGGTCCAGGCTCGCTGGTGATCTTGATGGGGCACTAGGGGTGGAAAGTCCTTGGCCGTGGGCACTGCTGGCCTTGGTTTCAGCTATGTTTGTTGTGGAGCTTGGTGTGGCCTAGTTTTGCACGAGCCTGTGCCAGTAAGATGATCCCCACGACAAAGAGTGCACGTTGGCATGCAAAGGGCCCATTGCATGCTATGCTTCTCACCACATTGCCAATAACAATCCAGTTTTTGGGAGAGGGCACACATCGTACATGTGAGCTGGTTTCTGGAAATTAGTACAGGCATGACGGCTGCCCCTGCACTTGGTGCATCACTGTACCACAGACATGTATTTTATGGTTGGGGAGCATAGGACCAGAGGTGAACGTTATCTGGATAGAAGCTGCTTTCCCCATGGATTGGGATGCTATGATTTTGGCTTCTGGGTTGCAACACCTTAGGTCGCTTATGAATCCCTCTGGCGCCTCATTCCAGAATGGCCTGGAAATCCTGACTGCACCGCTGGTAGGGCCGAGATGTACGCAGGTACAGGGTGCTGTTGATGTGCGGTTCGGCCATTATTGTGCAGCTCCGGTGCGGCATTCAGTGCTTGTCGAATACTTGGAGCTGGGTGCTTAACGGGGACAAGCCCGCCTCACGGGCGGAACACAACGCGGGACGCATGATGCAGCACGCATGATGCATCACGCATTTGCTGCATCTCATCGAACGCGTCTCGAACGGTCGCAGAAGTAGCGTCGGGCGATCGACGTACGTACGTGCTACGTACGTACTGGCGTTGCTAGCGTTTGGATGCACCGGAACAAGGTCGCTGAGAGGGCTCAATTGATTTCTGCAGAGGTGAAGCACAAGGTCGATAGTCCCGCCGGTCAGTCCACTGGCTCATTGTACTGGCGAGTGGGGAGCGCAGCACGTCGGCAAGGCCCGCTGCGAAGAGGTGAGGCTTGGTGCAGCGTCGTGGCCGCCAAAGGCGGTGTCACGTACTGGACAGATCACCGGGTTCATTATTGTGAAACGGCGCCACGAAAGTAAGACGAAACACGGAAAGAAAAGACACAAACACAAGCACCGAACTCAACTCCCAGTTGAGAGTTAGGCGCAGGTGTTTGGCCTTTGGGCGTTTCGTCTTACTTTTGTGGCGCCGTTTCACAATAATGAACCCGTGCCGACTAGCCCAGTTACCAGCGCAGATCATCGGAAACATCCAAAAGATGGTAGCGGTTACGTTGGTAGGTTTCTTGTCACATCCTACTAGATCCGTTGAGCGGTTTGGTGAGTCCTTGGAAGGATTTAGCGGGGCACAGGAACCAGAAATTGATGGAAGCGATATGATGAACGTCCATTCACTCTGGCACAACCAGCGAGAGATCCGTCGATCGTCGAAGGATACCGTCGAGCCATCCAACAACCGAACCACGCTGAAGATCACGCGCCTGGCACCATCCGAACCTCCGAACCACGACGATTCGAACTCGCCGTACCTAGGGAGCCTACACGACAGGCAGTCATGCTGGCTCCCTAGCCGAGCAAGCGTGAAAAATCCCCAGAAAATTTTGTCCCTAGGTCTTATGTCACGTGAGTTGATGACGTCACGGATCAACGGCCTTCATTTAGAAGCACGCGTCGTCGTCCCCCTGGGAACGCTTTCGGGCGCGGGAGGCTTCTCAACAGGAACCGGTTTCAAGGTCGACATTCCAGAGGTGACGAGGAGGAGGAGAGGCGAGAGAAAGTCTGCACGCCTGGGTGCGCCTCGGACATGCAGCAGCGCATGCATGACAAGCGGAGTACTACGCGCCTGTGCAGGCAGACGAATTCGGAGGGAGCGCCACCCTCGCCACCCCGAAAGCAGCGAAAAAAAGAACAAATTGCTCTTGCACGCTATAACAAGGTGTCTCATAGGGTGAAGTACGCTTGTAATACCCCTGTTAGACGGGCCCCCGCAACCACGGTTAGTGTAACCGCGGTTAACAGTTTCAACCGTAGTTAAAGGGAAACTCCGGCGGTTTTTTCACCATGTTCTGATACCAATGTTTTCCAATGGTACTGGTGGTCCTATAACCGCCAGGGTGGTTCATTTTGCCCAAAAAAGCACCAATAATTTTAAACAAGCAACTGAAAGTCGTCTTCAAACCGAAACCGAAACGGGCAGACGCTTCGTGGAGCACGTGCATTGACGTCACAAGCTTCCTGTCACCAGATATATGGAACCGGCGCCAAATAGATGCCAGTGGCGAGGTCATCCAACAATATATTGAGTTATGTCAGCTTTGCTGATCTTGACAGCGACGATTTGAGCGCTGAAGTGTCGCCGTTTTGCTTTTGAAGGCCCGTTGGCTAGAGTAGGCAGCGCGGAGGTGATGACGTCAAAAAGACAGGGTGGCCCGCGTGAGAATCCGCTAAAAAATTTTGAAATTCATTTACAGGAAAACTAAATGACCTACATCCGCCTGACCTGGAATATATTATTACAGTACCGACAAGAATATATGTTGAAAATTTTATTGAGATCAGTGGACACTGAAAAATCGCCGGAGTTGCCCTTTAACGCCAACCGTAGTCCACCGGAGTTAAGGGCTGGACACATGCTCCGATTTTCCATGCGATCCGACGTCCGACGTCGCACAGTCCGGCATCCGACGCTTCAACACACACAGGGCGACGAGCGATCAGCGAGTAGGCTCCGCCCACATCTGGCGCGTTGGCATACTCGCTCGTAAAACATCGCATCCATGTCGCTAAGAGCAAAATAAATCTTTGTACAGCCTTACTGGTTGCGCCGAAAAACTTTGCCGATAAAACTATGCCTTCGCGAGCGACAAACACAACACGACAGCCCACCGTCAGCGACGACTTCGAGGGTAGGCCTAGCTGCCGACGACGTAGCCGTCGTCGTTCACAATCAACCGCAAGCTCGCCACGAAGCGCTCATTTTTGCCAACACAATTAACATTTGTACTCATACGTCGTATGTCAACGCATACGATTAGTTTTCTCGAAATAGATGCGAAGCGCAATGGTAAAAAGTAAGCGAGCCGCTTCGGTGAAACAGCCCCTGCCGATGTTTGTTTACGTTCGCGCCGCGGCCGCTTCCGATCTCTCGAGTGCTTTGGAAATCGGCGATGCTTTGCAGAGTGGTTCACTTTAGGCGTAACATTACTCAATGAGAATTAATTTCATGTCACAAACACATCATAAGCAATATTTTCGACGCGATTCCATCGACACCGGCAAATTCCTCGGCGGGTCAAGACGAGAGATCAGCGCGTAAGCTCCGCCCTCACGAAGCGTGTCTGCGTACACGCTCGTAAGACATCGTATCCTCGTCAGTAAGTACAAAATAAACATTTTTGTACAGCCTTGCTTGGTCATACAACACAGAAAAACACTGCCGATGCCTTCGCGAGCGACTATAGCACATTACAACAACCCACGTCAGTGACGACTACGAGGGTAGGCCTAGCTACCGACCCTCGGAGTAGTAGTCGTTCGCTGTCAACCGCAGGCTCGTCACAACGTGCTCATTTTTTACCTATACGATTAACATTTGCACTCATATGTCGTGCGTTAACACATGCGACTAGTTTTCTCGAAACGTCGTTGTGAATGAAGCGTTATGGCATAAACGAAACGAGCCGCTTCGGTGAGGTGGCCCTTGCCGAGATGTTTGTTTACCTTTCCACGGCGGTTGCTTTCGATCTCTCCGCTGGTTTGGAAACTGGCGTTGCTTTGCAGATTGATTCACATCAGGCATAACACTACCTGCATTTATTTCGAGCCAGAAACAACCCATAATCAATATTTTCCACGAGATTCCGGCGATACCGGCAAAATCCACGGCAACCTCGGCAGGGCGATCGGAGCGGAGCAGTGAACCAATAGGCGGCCAGCAGCACGACGTCACGCGTCTCCCACGCTGCCATTGGCTGCTGCCGTCCGACTTTTCTATCCAGCGACGAGAAAATCTGCGCGGATTGACGCGTGCCGGACGACCGGACCAGGGAACCGGTGCTGCAAAAACACCCCCGGTACACCCGGTGCGACTGCCGGATCGCATCGCCGGACGTCGGATCGCATGCAAAATCGGAGCATGTGTCCAGCCCTTTACACGGGCTATCGTGTTCGCGGTTGACAGAAGCTCCGCCCACATCCAGCATATATCGGCATAAACACGCTCGCAAGACTTCGTATCCTATAGGTACGAGAGAAGCAACTTTGCACAACCCTGCATCGTTCTGTGAGGTCATTGTTGATAAAACTACGCCTTTGCGAGCGACAAACGCATCATAACAATCCACCGTCACCGCGGAATGCCCGGCACTGACAACTCCGAACGTTAGGCCTAGCGAGGAGTACGGCGGTGCCGTTCGCGATCAAGCGCGACTTGAGCTCGTCACAGAGCGCTTGCTTTTGCCATCACGATTAACATTAGTACTCATATATCATGCCTGAACATGTGCGATTAGTTTTACCTGCGCCTCGATGTGAAGAGGAAGGTCTCAAAGGAAGCGAGTCGGTTCGGCAAAACGACCGGTGCAGTCCCTAACAGTGCAGCCTCCGCGCTGGCAACAAAAGAAAGGAGGAAATAAAGAGTTGAATGGGAAGCGAGCCGTGTAGAGAGAGCGAAGCGACGCACGACGCCCGGCTTCAATCACAGCTTGACATCAGTACGCGTTCTTTGCTGCCGCTCCGCCAGATGCGACCGAAGGATGCTTTTGTGTGCAACCGCATTCGGGTTACAATTACGGTTCTTGAAGCGTGCAGGGTTTTAACGACGAAGGTCGTTAAAATGAAAAGATGATGACAGGCCGAGATGAAAAATGACATATCTTTAGTGGACAGGGCCGGCAAATATTCTCACGGCTGTGTGGCGGGTTCTGGAAAGAGACGTGGTGCGCGGGTAGGATAGCTCGAGCAGGGCCTGCGGCGCCGGCGGTCGTCTGGGCTAATACACAGGCGACAACGTAGGAGAGAGAGTGAAATGACGTGTGTTGCGCAGTGAACCTATCCTCTCGGGTGTTGTAGATTGTGATGTATTGTAAGGCGGTTTATTGCCGAAGCAGCAAAGCGACCGTCTCAGGCGAGCGTCAGACACCGAGAGCGCGAGCACCTCTTCGTCGGTGAGACTGCTCTGCCCTAAGCGACGGTGGCAAAGCCGCGCCACGTGGCCAGGGATACCACTGAAGTAGCAGACCGGGCGATTGTCGGGTGTACGCCAGGATCCCGTGTTAGGTACTGGTGCGGCGGTGTACACAGGATGTACTGGACGTGGTGGTACGACAAACGGCGGAGGTGAAAAGGTCTGTTGAGGTGGCCGTGCGGCAACCTCGGCATAGCTCTGCGGCGCCGGCGTTGGTGGCGCTGCACGAGGCGACTGGATGGCTTCCGATACTTGTTCCTGAAGCACCTGGCGGAGACTGGGAGCCAACGATGGTGCGGGCCCTGGGACGGCGTTCAGGCAGAGATAGCTGCCGGGCGACTTCAGCACGTATGAAATCCTTGATTTCGCCGAGAAGATGTTCGTTGCTGGTTGCAGCTGCCAAACTTGAGACAGGCGCCTCATGCGTGGAAGGACGCCGAGTAAGGAGACGTTGCCTTTTGAGTTCATAACTTCATAACTCTGGCAAAGCTCAGCAACTTCGACGACGGTACGCGGGCTTTTAGAGATGAGCATTTGAAATGCGTCGTCTTCAATGCCCTTCATGACGTGGCGGATCTTGTCAGACTCTGTCATTGATGGATCAACGCGCTTGCAAAGATCCACGATGTCTTCAATGTAGTTCGTGAAGCTTTCTCCTGGTTGCTGCGAACGGCTGCGCAAGCGCTCTTCGGCACGGAGCTTCCGCACCGCGGGGCGACCGAAGACTTGCATAATGCGCGCCTTGAAATCCGACCAGTTACGAAGCTCAGATTCGTGGTTGTTATACTACACGCTAGCGACACCCGTTCACGTAGCTGAGCTTCTGAGGATCGTCCCATTTATTGTGCGCACTCACCCGCTCATACACTGACAGCCAGTCTTCCACGTCGTATTCGTCGGAGCCACTGAAGATGGGAGGATCTCGCTGACGCATGGAACCAGGGCAAATCAATGTTGGCGATGCCGGGGGTGGTGTTTGGCTGGCGTCGTCAGGCATGATGGCTGGCAGCCTCCGATTGCGTAATTCCAGGTTTGTGGGAAGACCCAGCACAGCTCCACCAAATATGTAAGGCGGTTTATTGCCGAAGCAGCAAAGCGACCGTTTCAGGCGAGCGTCAGACACCGAGAGCGCGAGCACCTCTTCGTCGGTGAGACGGTGATGATACTGCGTCCATAAGGCGCGCTACTCTTCTTCGCTACAGTATGTTGTATAGGCCCATGTGTGTGTCATAAAAGTGTTTGTGCGATTGGTTTGCGTGATGCCATCCCCCCAGGTGTGATGGGCTTGTTGGGGGACTCTGTCGAACCGAGGGTTGAAGTGACGACGCATTGGATGTGAGCGGAGAGCGGAGGTTCGGGCTTGGACCCGGGCAGACGCCTGAGTGTGTAATAAAGCTTCTCTTTACCGTGCAACGGCTCTTCCTCCGCGCTACCATCGAGTACTCGAGCCATCGAGGGGCGCCGATTCGAACCTTAAAACACCTTCCCTCCTCAGCTAGTGTTGAAGCTAGTGGAGTTTGGGGAAAGGAAATCAACTAGGTTCTTTGTATCTTGTCATGCCACTTGTTGACGATTTTGATATATATTATATATATTTTTTCATGTATACTAGAGTGTTCCTTGTGTATCATTTCTTATTGATGTATTCCCTCCCTGTAATGACCCACAAATGTGGGTTAACAGTATGTTTAAATCAATAAATAAGAGTTTAATGCCATTTTTATGTGGCTAATTTCAATGGCGACCAGGCTTCTCTATGGAATTTCTTGGTCATGATTCGCTCCTTTACGTTAGCTGTGAAAAGAAACCAGTCAGTGCCGCGTAGTAACTCAATGTGCCTGTGCTGCTTCACTCTAGCCAAACAAGCTTATGAGATACTAAATTTTGTGATTCAGCCGCAGTTGAAAAAATTCATTTCTTTGTCTGATACTTGTCAGAGTGGAACTGGGATTTGACATTCTTGCAGGCCTTAAAATAAACCCATGTTTATACCATTTTTTTTTCTCCGTGACTGACTTAGTTGATGCCCGGGGCACAGCGATAGTTAGTCATTGCACTGCTCTATCCATGTTGTGCAACACAGACCAAAAAAGAAGCACTTTTGTAGGCATAGTAAAAGTGCAAGGAAACAAGACGAGGTGTAATGAATAAACGCAAAATAATACACTGACTGTCAGAATCCCAGATTTAGTAACGTTTCGTACCCATGGTTGGTGTATGATTGTTCGTTTATTCGGTATGCACTTTCCCAGCGGAATATGGCTGCCGTCGAACTTTGCATATCACCCGTTGTAAATAGGACTCTGGCAAGAAACGGAGCAAGAATGGCCACATTTTTCTCCCTTGAGCACAAGAATGATTGCCTCAACAGAGAGCAAGATAAACAGAGACCAAGGAGAGAAACTACTTTGCATTCGTGCTTTCTCATATAATTACTTCTTTTGTTACAAATAATTTCTCCTGTAATATCTTAGTGTCTATGCTAAGCAAACTGCTGTTACAAAACAATGCCAAAACAACTTGCATTTATGTTTTGTGACCAGGCGGGTCTCTTGTGGTGTTGCCTGTTTGATGAAAAGATACCGTACCCTGAGTCAAGCTGGGACTTCATTTACTGCATCACATTTAATAGATGTTGTAATTATAGTAGGCTGCATTTAGATAGGTGGACCAGGTAATAGCTTCTTATGAGGAAATTGAAGGCCAAATGACGGACACATATGTGTCTGCTGGAATTCCTCTGCTTCATCTGTGGCATCGTTTGATTTTCTCCTAAATAAGCCCTATTCAATAGCACACCTGCAGTGTGTGCTACTAGGCACCTTTAGAACAACTGCAGACAAGGTGCAGATTTCATTTCAAAAACAAGTACTAGAACAGGGATCAATATCTGGTAAGTATCCTTTGTTTGATTGAAAGAAAATTAAACATACATATATAGCTAAAAAGCACCTTTAAATGCATGTCATGTCGAGGAAATCCCTTTCTGAAAGCAACAGGAGATGAAGTAGCAGGCTATTAAGCAAAATGCCTTGGCATTTCCTTGGATGCTATTAGACATGATGCTGATTATGTGGCACATTGCTCAGATGAAAGATGGATTAAAGCCTTCAATGATGGGCGTTGATGATGAATATTCTAAAAAAGCCACCTGCGTGTTTCAACCTGATGGTAGTCAAGGTAAAGGCATGGATAAAGAGCATTTGTGTGCTCATGTCATGTACTGGTTATCTTTGTCAAAGAAACAGCAGGCTCAATGTGCCTTGACCAGACTAGGCCTTTCAAAGAATAAAATGCCTTGGGAGCCTGGCCTAACAGCATTCATGTGGTCCGAAAGCCCATACTAAGCAACACTGACCAAAGTTTTATACGTTGTTTCGGAATCCATATTCCTTGTTCATACAATGGAATACTTGACAGACCACGATCTATAATTGTGCATGCACACCGGTCAGACATGGTTATATTAAATCGCTTGAGGTAATATTGGAAATGGCCGTGACCAGTCATTAGATGAGTTAACTTCCGATTAGGTGGAAACCATTTTGGAATTTTGTAGACGCTATTTATCCAGTGAAATAACGACGTGTTCGGCCCTTCTGTTTGCCAATATGTGTGCCAATGAGAAACCATAATTTTGTATAATTCGGACCGAACGGTGCGGATTGAATATGTAGCCATCCTCTCAGACCCAAAACGCATTGCTGAAGTTGCTAGTCTGTCTGCCAATTCGTTTCCTAATATGCCTTTATGACCAGGGACGTGAAATAACCGGAAGAAGATGCCTTGTGTTTTAAACTGATAAAGAATGTTTTTGATGGCTATCACCCTCTCGTCATTATCGTTAAGGCTTGCAAGTTTACGTAGTAAAGAAAGGCAATCTGTGTACAGGTGAAAAGGGGTTTGAGTGTGTAGCGTGCTGATGTACTGTAGGCATTCGGTGACAGCCATAAGTTCGGTTGTGTAGGCGCCAGATGCATGTGTTATTTTATATTTTTCGGCCTTCAAAATTCGAGTTTGGTTATCCAGTATTATGTATGCTGAGCCAGCAGAAATGGAGGTAAAGGAACCGTCCGTATATGCGTGCAGGACGGGTAGGCGGAAGGCGTCGTCGTGCTGGGAGGGGTCAAGTTCAGTAAAGGAAAATCTGTGTTTTAGGCTGGGGTGATAAAGACAGGGTGCAATGTCGCGCTGGATGTGGTCGGGATTTAGTGTACGTGTGCCGTAAGGCGTGACTATTTTTTGTGTAAAGAGAGAAAATTCTGCTGCTAGGCGGGTGAGTTCTAAATCTAAGGGCGGAGCGTTAGCGATTATTTGTAATGCTGAGGTTCTGGTTGTATGAAACGAGCCTGTGATAGATATTAAGACTGATCGTTGAAGTGATAATACGCGGTCTCTTAGGAAGCGTGTAGGGTGGGAAGGCCACCACGCTGGCGATGCATAAGTGAGTGAGGGAAGTAGGACCTGTCTGTATAGCCGGCGAATGAGCATGCTGTTTAGATTATGTTGGGAACGCAGAAATGCGAGGAATCGTGCAGTGAATATTTCGGCTTTAGTTTTCAGATATTCGATGTGGGAATGAAAATTAAGTGTTGTATCAAACACAACGCCAAGGAGCTTAACTGATGATTTGTGTTTTAGAAAGGCACCGTCTAACCTAACGGAGGGACGGCGCCTTGATGTGCCTTTGTGTCCGTTGTTGAAGAACGTGTAGTGAGATTTGTCTGAACTGATAGTTACCTTTTGTAGCTTTGCCCATTCCTCTACAGGGTGTAAAACGCGGGTGACGTTGTTTTTAAAGTCCAATTGGGAGGTTCCAGGAAGTAATATGATGGTGTCGTCTGCGTAGGCTTGTATGTGTGCGTTATGGGGTAGGTTTATGTCTAGGAGGGAATGTATGATAACATTCCAAAGGAGGGGACTGATGGGGGAGCCCAGAGCTCCCCCTGCAAGTTGCAGTTAACAGCATGGTCCCATGCAATCGGCGTTCATGAAGTGATTGCATGCGAAGAGTTGGGCGTGTTGATAGGTCAAAGTAATGACTAGCACAAGCAACGAGGACGAGATGTGTGTGTGTGTGTGTGTGTGTGTGTGTGTGTGTGTGTGTGTGTGTGTGTGTGTGTGTGTGTGTGTGTGTGTGTGTGTGTGTGTGTGTGTGTGTGTGTGTGTGTGTGTGTGTGTGTGTGTGTGTGTGTGTGTGTGTGTGTGTGTTAAATTTGTCCCCCTGGTATGGAAAAAAAATTAAAATAAAGTGGGGGTAGCCCGCGCCACCAGAAGGTATATCGGGCTTAAAGCCAATCGCACCATAAAGAAATAAGGGGAAGTGTTCCCAAAAAGAAAATTTTGTGGAAAAAGCCAATTAAAAAAAATGTATGTATTCGGAAGCAAGGCCTGCAGGGCTTTTCCTTCTATAATAAAGGCAGGAGATGAAGACCGTGATAATGTTAGTGCCAAGTACTACGTAGCAGTGAGAGCTTCCAGCAGCAAGAGTGTCCTTGTAACAAGGGGAAAGCGGGAGTGCACTGCTAGGTGTAGTTTAAAGTTCCGTGATCGACGACGTAGTGGAAGCCACAACTCGAGCCAAGGGCCTCGCCTTGCATGGCGGACCTGTAGGCATGGTCTGGAGTTTGAGGCGGAAGCATTCGGTTGAAAGTTTGAGCGAAGAGGAGGTGAAACCTGCGATGAGAAAAGGTCTGCGCAGATACATAAGGCGGGTTTTGTCATATCAATAGGATGACATGAACAATGGGTCTATGTGTGTTGAAAAGTTGATGCTCACGTCATAGCTGCCGAGGTAACCTCGCCTTTTTTTGGCGTAATTGGAACTATAACGTTGAGCATGCAGTGTCTGATGGGTTGTTGTAAGGAAAATGTATGCGAGCGGTAGACGTGTGGTTGGGAAGTTTCGATGAGGTATCCAGTTATGTCTCAGAAATTTCTGCACAGTGAGTGGGGGTTGGTATGACAACCGCCGATTCACGCATTATATTAACTAGCTGAATTAAGTATGCACGCGTTTTTTTTTCTAGTAGATATCTTGGGAAGTGTGCGTGTGATATTGTTGGATCTGTGCGGCTTCGTAAGTGTTGAGTGATGTGTTGCGTTCGTGGGCAATCGTTGAAGTAATGCAGATCGGCTACGCATATTTTTGTGCATGCACACCGGTCAGACATGGTTATATTAAATCGCTTGAGGTAATATTGGAAATGGCCGTGACCAGTCATTAGATGAGTTAACTTCCGATTAGGTGGAAACCATTTTGGAATTTTGTAGACGCTATTTATCCAGTGAAATAACGACGTGTTCGGCCCTTCTGTTTGCCAATATGTGTGCCAATGAGAAACCATAATTTTGTATAATTCGGACCGAACGGTGCGGATTGAATATGTAGCCATCCTCTCAGACCCAAAACGCATTGCTGAAGTTGCTAGTCTGTCTGCCAATTCGTTTCCTAATATGCCTTTATGACCAGGGACGTGAAATAACCGGAAGAAGATGCCTTGTGTTTTAAACTGATAAAGAATGTTTTTGATGGCTATCACCCTCTCGTCATTATCGTTAAGGCTTGCAAGTTTACGTAGTAAAGAAAGGCAATCTGTGTACAGGTGAAAAGGGGTTTGAGTGTGTAGCGTGCTGATGTACTGTAGGCATTCGGTGACAGCCATAAGTTCGGTTGTGTAGGCGCCAGATGCATGTGTTATTTTATACTTTTCGGCCTTCAAAATTCGACTTTGGTTATCCAGTATTATGTATGCTGAGCCAGCAGAAATGGAGGTAAAGGAACCGTCCGTATATGCGTGCAGGACGGGTAGGCGGAAGGCGTCGTCGTGCTGGGAGGGGTCAAGTTCAGTAAAGGAAAATCTGTGTTTTAGGCTGGGGTGATAAAGACAGGGTGCAATGTCGCGCTGGATGTGGTCGGGATTTAGTGTACGTGTGCCGTAAGGCGTGACTATTTTTTGTGTAAAGAGAGAAAATTCTGCTGCTAGGCGGGTGAGTTCTAAATCTAAGGGCGGAGCGTTAGCGATTATTTGTAATGCTGAGGTTCTGGTTGTATGAAACGAGCCTGTGATAGATATTAAGACTGATCGTTGAAGTGATAATACGCGGTCTCTTAGGAAGCGTGTAGGGTGGGAAGGCCACCACGCTGGCGATGCATAAGTGAGTGAGGGAAGTAGGACCTGTCTGTATAGCCGGCGAATGAGCATGCTGTTTAGATTATGTTGGGAACGCAGAAATGCGAGGAATCGTGCAGTGAATATTTCGGCTTTAGTTTTCAGATATTCGATGTGGGAATGAAAATTAAGTGTTGTATCAAACACAACGCCAAGGAGCTTAACTGATGATTTGTGTTTTAGAAAGGCACCGTCTAACCTAACGGAGGGACGGCGCCTTGATGTGCCTTTGTGTCCGTTGTTGAAGAACGTGTAGTGAGATTTGTCTGAACTGATAGTTACCTTTTGTAGCTTTGCCCATTCCTCTACAGGGTGTAAAACGCGGGTGACGTTGTTTTTAAAGTCCAATTGGGAGGTTCCAGGAAGTAATATGATGGTGTCGTCTGCGTAGGCTTGTATGTGTGCGTTATGGGGTAGGTTTATGTCTAGGAGGGAATGTATGATAACATTCCAAAGGAGGGGACTGATGGGGGAGCCCTGTGGGCTACCCACCGATGGAGATGCTGTTTCTCTGCCGGTGTTGAATGGGAATGTGATGGTGCGGTTTGTGAGAAACGACTGCAGTAAAAGGTACAGGTTTTTCGGGCATCGGTGTTTTCTAAAGAAGTTAAGCAGAGCTATATGCCATACACTATCAAAGGCCCCGACAAAATCCAAAGAGATGAGGATGACTGGTTGTTTGCGGGATTTATAGTACTCTAGGTATTGTCGTAATTGATAAAGAGCTAGTGCTGCGCTGCGTGTCTTGGTGAAGCCGAACTGATTTTCATGGATGAGGTGGTTGGTATGGAGGAAATAGTATAAACGGGAATTTAGTAGTCGTTCCAGCACTTTACCGAATATCGAATTCATTACAATAGGTCGGTATGACTTTGGATCCTGAGGGGGCCTTCCAGGTTTGAGGATGAAAGTGATTTTACCGTTACGCCATGGTGTAGGGAAATGCCCTATTCTGAGGGCTGTATTGAAGACAAAATAAAAGAACTGTGGATGTAACTGATAAAGTTGCTTTACAAATATTCCGGTTAAATTATCCAATCCTGGTGCTGACTGTGTGTTAATTAACATTACAGCATGTTCGATTTCGTTCTGAGAGAAAGGAAGATCTAAAATTTTCCAGGGGTACTCGGACTTGTGAATTTCGCGCATCTGGTAATGAATCGGGGTGTCAGTTAGGGGGCTATCTTCGGCAATTAGTGTGTCTAGTAGGAGGCGAGCTGATTCGTTGACGGAAGTCGTCATTGAACCGCTAGGGCATTTTAATGATGGTAAGCTCGTTGCTGTGTGTTGTTTTTGAAAATGCAGTTTAAAATGGTCTCCGAAAAGATGTTTCTTAGTAGCGGATGTGTAAATGTCCTTGTCAAATAAGTCTTTAGCTTTAGAAATGTTCGATTTATACTGTTGGAACGCTGAAGCATATTCTTTTTGATAATAGTCGCGTAGAGAGGGAACTTTAGCGCGTTGTTTACGACGTCGTAAAGCACGGACACGCTTCCTTTCAATACTTAAGTCAGGGGACCACCAGCCCTTACCTGATGATACATTTGCTTTGGGGTTCCGAGAGTAGCGGTTTTCTAAGCGTTCGCATATGGTATAAAATTGTGTGATGATTCTGTCTAGTGTGTCTGGGCAAGCGATGTGACATTGTGTCACTTTTTGAAACCAGGGCATGTCTTTAAGTTCGCGCAATATTTGCAGTCGAGCGTAATTCGTTAAACGTTTTGGTTGTAGTGACAGAATGTTAGTGAAAGAGAATGAGATGTAATTATGATCGGAAAGAGTTGGTTTATCTAATACCGTCCATGAGTAACCTGCGGATGTTAGTGCTTGTGATGCTAAAGTAATGTCTATCCAGGTTTCTGCGTATGCTGTCTGAAACGTTGGGGAAGATGAAGGGTCGTTTAATATAGTCAGATTATTGGCGATTGAGAAATTAAGAACCTGTGACCCTCTAAAGTCTGACGGGCCAGGCCCCAAAGAGGGTGTTTCGCATTAAAGTCACCGGCAATTACGTACTGAGCATCTGTGCAGCGGGATATACAGGTTTGGAGTTCGCCGAGAAAGGGGTCTGCGGGTCTGTGAGGAGGCAGGTAAATCGCCATTAATGTAAATGAATGGTCACGGCTTTGACACTTTAACATCACAATGTGTTCTGATAGGTGAAAGGGGAAGTAATCATATGTGTTTAATTGTGCTAAAATCATTACACGAGGGTTTAGAGGGGCGTGGAATTTTTTAATCGTGTGTGGTATGCCTTGTACCGTGCCTGCGCGTAGATGAGGATCGCTCACAAATGCAAAATTGTAATTGTCGTGACACATGGTTTCGATGAGTATTTTGGTTGCTGCGGAGGTGTGGTCGAGATTCGCCTGAATGAAATTTAGAGGTTGTTTGTTAGCCATTTGTTGTCATGTGTAATGTAGGTGAGGTGTTGCCTGTGAGTGTTGCATTCTGTGTAGTATGAAGTACGTGAAATTGTGGATGCGTTTGGATTTGACGTAAATAGCAACATGTAGTAAGTGACATGGAAGGTGAAATACAGGCACAGTAAGCCACGGAGTCAGGACACTTTGCACTGTGCTCGCGACCAGAGGAGGGGCGCAGCGACTCACTAAAAGGTGCTTTGCAATTGAATAATAAAATTGTAACTGAGAACCTGTGCTTCAGACTGCGTAACTTGTATTGTAACGTGCTATGTGAGTCGCTGCGCCCCACCAACCATGCTGGCACTTCTATGCTATCCATATTCAGTTCTCGCCCTGAGGCGGGCAACCCTTTCCTGCAGTACGGGGCACGTATGATCACCCACAGGATGGTTGTTTGGTCTAGATTGCCTGACGCACTCACTGCACTGCGCCGCCGGATCCCCCGCCCGCACCGCACACCGCTCCACAGGATGATTTGCAGCGCATTTGGTACAGACAAGTTTGTCTTGCTGTCCGGATACTGGGCAGGTCCTCTTTGTGTGTCCGTAGGAGGCGCAGTACGTGCAGAGTGGGATGTGCAGATCTTCACTGACGTGCACCATGGTCCATCCAAGCATTACCCGCCCACGGGCTAAGAGTTGTCGATAGGCAGAGGGGTCGACCTCCAGTACATGTGTATAATTGCCTGATCGTTCGCGGTATGAGGTAATTGGACGGCACGTTTGTGGGTTCAGATCAAGACCATCATTGCGTTGATTAAGACACTGAACAAGTGTCATTACCGCAACGTCCGGGTCGACGCCTGTAAGTTTAATTCGTGGCCTTCGTTTTTGTGGGATCCGAACAGAAATGGACGTGCTTGTCAGGGTGTTATTTTCGATTGCTTTTTTAAAGTTCATTAGTGTTTGTTCATCATTAGTGAACACTGTTAAGCCATACGTAGTCTTACGGAGCGTCACTGAGCCGATCTTCTCTTTTGCAGGATCAATGTTTGATTTGATAAGTCGGAATACATCATTGGCCGGCGATGTTGAAGGTTGAAGGGGTGTTAGAAACATAAGAAATGCATGTTCTTGCCTGGTTGTTGGCAAGTGGCTGTCATCAGGAGGTACCGTATGAGGTGGTAATGTCGACGGAGCGGTCATCCGCGAGGCGACCTGCTCGCTATTGTGCTTGCCCGCAAGAACGGACGCATAGGATGGACCAGGGACAGGATGAGCAGGGTTGATGACCCCAGGCACACCCGTAGAGACAGTACTGGGTCGAGCGAGTTGGTAACGGAGTTCATCTACCCGTCCCCTGCCGCCACGGCCCGAATGTCAGCGCATTCTTGGAGGATGCTGCGTAGCAAAGCGATGATCTTAGAACGTTGTGTGTTAGTTACCTTGCAAGCCGGATCAAAGAGAAGGTCAGTGATGTCCTTTTGGTAACTGATGGCTCGATGAAAGGCAGCCTGTGTCACTTCTTCGCCGGGCTCGTTGTTTGGAAACAAACTGCCTGATGGCAGGGCGGCAGGCGGCGGCGCTGGGACACCCGACGGGGCAGCAACATGAGCAGTCTGCATCTGCACACCTAAATTGATTGGGGGTATTCCGACTAGCGTCCTGTCTCCGTCGGCGGAAAAGACAGAGCCGCCCGAACGCGGCGAACTCTCCAGGAGCTGGAGACGCGCGTTCGGACTCGACTGGGCCTTGTTCAGCCATTTCGCCGTAGCGGGTATGAGCCAGGCATGAATGGCGGTGACGGGCAGCTCGGAATGAAGACTCAAAAATGAGAAAACTTCTGCTCCAAATCCCGAATCAACACATCCGGTGAGTCTCGAAGCCTTCAGATTCAACATAGAGGGAGGCGCAAGGGCGAAGAATCGACAGAACCGACCTTTTGAAGACGATCTGGGGAGCCCGTCCGAGCTGCCAGTCAACACATGCAGTCAACCCACTGCATGTGTGTGTGTGTGTGTGTGTGTGTGTGTGTGTGTGTGTGTGTGTGTGTGTGTGTGTGTGTGTGTGTGTGTGTGTGTGTGTGTGTGTGTTGCTTGTGCTGTTATTACGTTTTAAGTGCACGTGATTGCGAGATCAGAACGGGAGCGGCACGATAAACAACATCGAAATTCGGGTTTTCTCCCGCATACTGAAGAAAGGCCTAGCTAGAACCCACAGCACCTAACCGCCTAACTTCGAGTCAGTAACAAAGCTCCTGCAGTTAACCGCTGCGAAAAGCAAATATTTAGGTCGAGTTCTTCTTCAACCATAGAATGTAGCTGCATCTACAGTTGCAAGCGTATGCATGATGAGGACGCGATTGCTTTACTCATCAAACACGATCGACAAACGCGCGCAATGACTGCTCCAAGCAAGTTCTCTCGGTATCACGATCGCGCCAACAGCGGTCAACTCACGGCGCCAAAATAAGGATACCGCGCCGCTATGCTTCCTATCTGAGGGCCTGAAGTCCTCGACCGCGGACAGCACGATATTGTACGCCAAGATCGCTGCCGTCACAACCACGAAGGTTCAAACATGGCAGTTAATGCTAAAGCGCGGCTCTCGCTATTTTCCTTCGACTTACTTTGTAAGAATAACGGCTACACTCCTGTTCTCTACCACTGGCATATCTGCTCGAGCTATCTACATCTTGCAGAAAATCTACAAAAGCAGGACGCGCCTCTGAGACATATAGCCTCTCATTTAATGTACCATCATGGCATCCACGCACGTGTATAGGCCTAGTGCGCTCGTTTGGCGGCGCCACCGCTCTCCGGCCGCACAGCGCCATAGCGGCCAGGAGGGGCATTTTCTGCGAGTTCCCGGCGCACGCAAATCTTGGAGGCCATGCATTCGCTTTCCGGAGCATAGCTCGAAGTTGCACCGCAAGGCGAGCCTCGTTTACTGTTTGGCAGCTACAGGCAGGTCGAAAATATTTACGATACTTTAGAAGGAGCAGTTTGGCTCGCAGGGGTGACTTATAAGCCGTTAATCCCTCATACTACTAGAACTGCATGCTCAGTGCCGTTGATCCGTTAGAAATCGGTCAGCGCAATGCGCGGACGAACGTGAATTGCGGCATGCGTTTAGAAAACTCGTATTAAACTTTGCTTGGTGTAAATTCATATTACATGCGTGTATTGTAAAGCTTGAATTTAGCAAATTAACATAAAGGCAACCTAGCGCGCTCGCTAGTTTTGTGCTCGGTGTGCACAAAGCTTGACATAAGCTTTGACATAACAGCCGCCTTAAATAATGAAAAATAAAACAAGGAGACCTCACGAAGAAATGACCTTTTCGCTTTATAGCACTGCTAACGCGTCAATTAAGCACACTATAGTCGTCATGTGCATGCGGTGGCGGAGCTGATTGCAGTGCAGTATTGAGCACTTATTATTGCTTGGAAAGATTTTTTCTATGCGCCGTCCTAGTCTTCCGCAGACGAACAGACTGGTTTTGTTCTATGTATTGTATGCAAGCAGGTAGGTCTATGAACGCATAAACACCTTCTCAGTCGCCGACTTTTATCAGTTGCACAGAAGAAAAAGTGTGCAAACTTATCGCACCTCCATGGCGCTGACACCTACGACTTGCGTCGTACCTTAATTCTGTGCACTTGGACCGGGCAATCGACATATGCTACGTACGCACGCATGGTCACAAAGTGAAATATCCCCGACTGACCGTTAGTGTTTTTAGACTGCGCGAAATCGTTGCATTGAATATGTTAAAATGTGTTTTCCGCTTATAGGTCGTCTCATGACAGCCGATCATATGAGAACCCCGAGTCCGAACGATCTATGCAATTCGCGTATGTCGAACATTTTGCAGAGAACTGCGCGACTAAAGTACCTGATCCTGTCACCGCCGTTTCTGCGAATCGAGTGACGAAGAGCACTTCGAGCTTCTAAAGAAATATTTACCAATGAGTGGCAACTTCACTGCGTGCGCCGAACGGCTGCAAACCAACGTTGTCCCATTCATCACCGTGTCACTTGCATGGAAGCGGATAAAATTCCATCTTCGGCACCTTCCTGATAGTGTTCCTAAACCTACTATAGAATTCATACATGCGACAGCGCGAATAAGTAAAATATCCCCGTCGCGTAGGCACGCTCGCATTGCTCTGGTACGGCCGGCGGCGAGAAGGGAACTCACAGTTTTTTCCGGCGGCCGCCGCCAGTGGCCACAGCGGCGCTGAACGCGCGATTCGAAACAGGAGCGCACGAGGCCTAAGACCGAAACTCGCACCTACAAGGCGAAGAACATCACTGTGGGCGAAGATGAAGTAGTACTTTTTACGCATGTCCCCTTTCAGAAGTGTTCTTGTTGATCTTGCATTGGAAGCTTCTAAACAGCTCTTCCACGAGGACTTATGTGGCATTGTGGGATCGCATGCTGTTTGCTGTCGCTGAACTGTGCAGCTCATTATGGCTTTGGCTGTCCATAACTTACCTCATGTACATGGATGCATTATACAGGCAGTTATGTTTTCAATAAAGGGAGCTTGTATTTCATCGCTGTGAGCCTGATGATGGAAGCCAAGGCGTTGGCGTAATTTATTCAAGGAAGACGACCCAAGGTCTTGAGACACCTTGATGACTAAACTTCTGTATCATAGGGATGACATGCACTGTTTAAACTTACACTGAGTTCACTGTAGATTATGGAAGAGACGGTCCCTTTCAGTGCGTGCAGAAAACCAACTCACTAAGATAGATGCCTCGACTGTGAGTCAGTTCATCTGACATCCCACAAACACTCAGTGGTTTGCTCTTTATTTCAACAAGCCATTTACACATGTTCTAATGCAAGGAACCTGCAGGGAAGCCCAGAACCATTGAAAAGGACCTAACAAGGAATAGGTGCCCCAAGCATTTTATTAAAAGGGTGACCTAGTTCCTGAAGACAGGCACAGTCAAGCCATGGGTGCTTATCAGAATTTGTTGTGGGCTAGTTTGTTCCTAGTCTTGAAAAAGAAAAAAGAACAACACATAAATGCAATTTAAGGACGACAAAAGACGAGAAAGGGAATACACCAAATTTGCAGGACAATTGCTACGTTCAACTAATCTTTTTTGTGAAACACCTCACTTAATATATACACAGCAAAATCAAAGTGCATAGGCACTCTGCACATCACAGCCAGAGGTGTGTATATCACCAATCAAGCAGACTAAAGCATCATATCTACAAAATGTCACCGCCCCTACCACTTTATGAAGGCAGTTGAACAGTGAAGCTGTATTAATTACACTGAGGTGCTTGTCCCAAACGGGTTGTCCATTCTTCTTTCTTTCTTTCCTTGTCGTAACGTGCCTAATATAGCACTTTCAATTAATGTAGAGCTGTGGTTCAATAATGTGCACCTCAATCTAATTGCTCGTGCACTTCTTTCTCTCTTTCTTTGCATCGTGTTATATCGGTACGCATATGTGGCTGCGGGGAATGAACCCGCAACTTCTGCTCCTAGCACTGGTGGATCCAGAGCTAGGGGTGGCCTCACTCCCAAGACAGTTGCTAGGGGTCGTACAAGATGCATGTTGCGGAGAAAAAAAAAGGAGTATTTGCTCCCCCCCCCCCTTTGCTACCACCCACACACATGTGCATCATCATCATCATCATCTGCTTCTTTTCTTTTGTCCGGTGGTATGTCATAGTTGCTGGAAGGACTGCTTCCTTTAGGCTATCCTGAATACACCATTATATAAGCTTAAGCTAAATACAAAAACAAGCCACACACACATGCACAGCACTCCCCACAGGCCTGAAGTCTTCTGCAGCTCGCAAGGCTACACACTACCTGTGGGATCGGCCCACTTCACCAGCGTGACGCCAAGCAGCACACACAAAAATGTCAGCACACCTAGGGTCGACCAAGAGCCACTTCACTGTTGAAACTGCAATTCTTTGTCACACAGTACAGTAGACATATCACTTTGGTGGGAGAAGCATGTTTCGTGTTTGATGTATTCTTCTTCACCTCACATTTGTGCTGCACTTGCCAGTTACCTTCAAAATCATGGGTAATCCACAATCAACTTGGAAGCGTTCTGCTTTCTCTCACATTCATAGTGTGAGCAATGCCGTAGCTTGTGGTCTTAGAAAACATGTTGTGCAGATTGTGCATATGTTCTAGCAAGCAATTGACCTCAAAGTTCACTTGTAGAATATGGAGGATCCTCTCTCTTGGCAAAATTTCCCGGGTATGGTGTACAAGATTCTTTGCACTGACTGCAAACTGGTATATATTGAAGAAAGCAGAAATTTCTGCAGGCACCTATGAAAGCCTACAAAAATTTTTGAGTACCATATCATGACAGTAAGAAAGAATTTGACAGCAAGGCTCAATGACAAGTAACACAAGCAATAGATCATATGGCACATTGGTTTGCCACCTGTAGCCCTAAACTTTATGTCATGTGCTCAATGATACTTATAAAACCTTGTGCTCAGCCAACACATCACATTGTGAACAAGGAATTTACACAGATCCCAAAAGATCATTATTTTGACTTTGGTCGTCGACCTGCTTATTATACGAACTTTCTATTTATGGCTCAATCTGTGGTACAGCTGGCTTACCAGCGCATGTCGTATAAGTACACTTACAAGTTATCAGCTCACCTTGTTAAGTAAGCTACACAGCCACATACCAAACCAGAATTTAACAAATAGCAGTAGTTCACTATTCCAAATTTTGCATAGAGCCAGTCTGCCTCAGAATTTATTTCAAATACAGATAGATGTAGAAACTTGCACATACTTTCACAGTTTTGCAATTGTTCAAATCAGTACAAAACACTGTTAAAAATGCCATACATGTTCATGTGTTTGCCCAAGGATTCAGGGTGGAGAGTAAGATTAAAATGATGGGTGGATAGGAAGATCTTTGATGGCAAGGTTAGTTTTTAATAGTAAAACAAATGGATTTGAGGTTGTTTACTAAACTGGAGTAACCGTTTAGACCCAGTTAGCTGGAAATTAACTTACATGCAAGATGGTATCAATCTTGCTAGCATAAAGTGCTCCACAAGTAGAAGGACTATGTGTGGACCATTGATAATTTGTCCTCACCACTGCCCTCAATGTCCTGACCATATGACCATGCAATTATACCTGGAGATTATACTGTGCTGCTTCTTCCTTCTATTTACTGTGAGATGGCTGCATTAAATACAAACATATCCACCCTAATGAACATCTGTTGCGCTCGTACAGCCTTTCTGACTGGAAATGTTACAAGCTTTTTTTCTCACTGTTAAGATCTGTTGTGGTCAAAATATCACTTGTGGCTGTGGACATTTGAGCAAAATATCGTAACATTGTTCAGCTCAGTTCAAACGGCAGTATTAGTTGCAATGGACTAAGGAAAACAGCAGGAACTGTTAAAACTAGCTCATCCATAAACGTTTTAGATTTTTATATAATACTGTCTTTACAATGATAACTTTCATACTTAGGTGCTCCAGGTAGGACTTTTAGAACTGGCTAAACTCAAATGCACCTGTTTACAGTTTATTTAATTGTACCTGCATTTGTAGGAGAAAATTTGTGCAGTACAACTGTGAATGAAGTAGCTGGCTCGGATATGAGCAGTCATGAACCCTCACAGGAAAAAAAGATGCTTTTCAAAAACAACATTTTATGTGCATTGTGTTTTGACAGTTTAATCTTACTCTTTTAAAATAGATGCATTTGAACGAACTTGTAGAGGCTTGTATGCTTCACTACTTGAAATAGTTTATATGTCTTACTACAGTTCCTATATAATAGCTGTGTTGACAGCAATGAGTGGGTTTACATTGCGACAAGTTAAATGTGTAAGAAACCATCATCATGGATTTGTTTCTCTCCCCCTCCAAGTTCGAAAATTTTTTATAGAAGACTAAGCCCCATTTTTTTTCTAAAGCCAGTCTTCCATACATACGAACAACACAGAACAGAAATTACAGCACAGAGGTCCTCTGGTTGCTTGAAGTTTCCTACAACCATGAAGCTGCAACTGCTATCACATGAGTGACTGCATTTGCAACGATTCAAAGCAGCACTTATCAAACAGAACACCAACACGTATGAGTGTTCGCCTGTTTTTGAAGATGCTAAGGTCCTTTCATCACATATATGCAAAGTAACATGTGAAGTTATAGAAGCATTCCATATAAAAATAATGGGAGACGCGTGTGTCAGTCAGCCATTGCTGTCACTAAATGACAAAGAGTTTGCCCATATGCTCAGCAGGTGTACTGTTAAGTGATACTTAGATTACTGACTAGTTCACCCATTTCCGGTTATCACTCGGTTGTTTTGTTTCCTTCGTTTTCCAATGTGTTCTTTCAAATAAATTTTTCAGTTGCGAGACAGCGCTCGTCCTGTGTGTTTTATGTTCCTTGGTCTCAGTCTTTTGCGCCGCTACAATGCATCCAACTAGCCAAATTTCGCATGCTATTGCAGAATTGTAGAAATTAATAAGCCTATACACTGATGATGTAGTAAACTGCAAAGTTTGTTGGAAGGAAACAGCTGCCCAATTTCTGTGGGATCAATCTAGATAACCCCTCCTTGTTAATTTAATTCTGAGAATGTGATACAAAGTTGTTTATTCTTGACATAAGCTGGTTTACTATATTTGCTTGGTGTACGGAACAGCAGCAAGAAATTTCACAGTCGCTTGACATTCTTGACATGCGATTGTCTTTAACTGGGCAACCTTCCTCCTGGCATATTTGTCCAAGCATAAATGACAGCACGAAGGTGGATATATTAGAAACTTGTCAATTATTGCACATTATTGAAAGCTATACCCATCTATTTAGAGTATTGTGTTGTTCAAGGACTGTAACGTTATCGTCATCATCAAGTTCAAATGTAAATACCAAAAAGCTGCCTTGCCAATGCTTTTTCTCAGTAGCCTACTAGTTTATTGTTTCTTTTAGAAAGCTGTATAATGTTTACATGAATTGCCTTCCTAAAACTTGTCAGTTATTTTTTCTGTTTTAGAAATGATGGCAAGAATTTCAGGGATGCGATTCTAGCAAGATTGGTAAATCTACTAGTTTTCCACCAATCGTACACGCTGATCATCACCAGATGTCAAGCCTCTTCATATCAGGACGTCATATCAGGATTCATTCTGAAGTGAAACACCCCCTACAGTCTGGGTAGAGTACTAGCACATAACGAAATTATGTTTCCTGCTCAGCACCTCGATTCACACCACAATGGGGGTTGTTAGAAAAATACGGAAAAATTCTGAAAAAATAAAAGTAACAAAAAAAAACACAGCAAGTTTAGAGTTGTACAAGGTAGACGTAATATCACAGCATATAGTACGTAAAAGTTACTTAACCACCTGGGTAGTTAATGAAAATAGATTAAATGAAGGTAGGTGCACACTGCATGGATATGTGCATATGAGCCACAGGTAAGGAAGAGAAAGAAATCATGTGCTCATGCCCACACTGGATTACATTTACATGAGCCAGTCCTTCTAAATTTAACTCAAAGTCTACCAATGAACCAGGAGTCCACCTCGGTCAACTAGAAGAGCACCAAACACTAGAAGAAAATCAAACAGTGCTATAGATGAAACAGACACATGTTGTGACTGTCTTTTTAACTCCACATACCTCTTCTTATAGTTCTATTCCATTTCCCCATAAAGAGAGCGCACAGCTTAATGCAGTCATTGTAAGTGAAACCTACTTGTTAGAAAATTTACAAAACGTGACCCAGTCGGTGCCGCCCCGATTCACTCAACTCATTATACTGTACCTTTTTGTTGACCAGAGGGCAGGCAAGTAAAAAAATCCAAAAAAAAGAGCCCTACTCAAAGCACACACACGCTGCATGTTTCGGCACCATATTGTAATAGAAGTTTCTTCAGCATAAACACATGCCCAGATATTAAATGGGAAGTTAATTATAACAAATGAAATAGTTATACTTTAGAGAGAGCACATATGCACAACACCTTCTCTTACAGGTCCATACTTCTCTTTTTCTGTTGAGGCGACTGTCCCTATATTCAAGGTGGAAAAACAAAGCGGTGTAGTATACCCTGCCCATTGGTTGCTAGAATATTGTTCTTCACAGCAGCAATTTATTATGCCTTTTACTGTTCTGAAGGAGGTTCGAGCTTCTTTCCGGTATTTTGTACAACATGGCTGGAACAGTACAAGTACACTTGCACCCCAGGTCTCATAAAGACACAGAGAAAAACATGGCATAAACACTGGTTTATTTTCAAAGAAGTCAAGAACATTGCATTGTAGTTCGAGGCTGACAGTTATTGTGTAATTCATTCACAATATATATGAAGAAAAGCAGGTTTTCTTCATACGTATTGTGAATGAATTACAATATTTATTGTTCCACAAACTGTTCCAGCAAGAGAGCAAGAGCATAGATGCACTATTGATTCTTACAACATGGTAAAGCAATAACAGAATAACAAACATTGAAGACAGGCTGGTTACAGTCCACTTTGTAGCTGGTCTTCAGGCAAGCATCCTTTCCTTACACCTATACTGTGCCAACAATTTAATGCCATACAAGGTACTTCAGCATGAAAGGCTCTAAGAAATATGAATATAGCAAACAAGTAGGAAGTGGGTACATTGGTGTTGAAGAAAAGTACAGGTGGTTTTGGAAACGGTTGTACCTGATTACCCGGTTAATAGCAGCTGGGCTTCGAGAAATAATTGCAAGTGCGAATTTGTTCAGCCCAGTGTCTTTAAATATACCAGGAACCCTCTGTAGAAGAAGGACAGCAATACAGTTGAACACCGCTATAAGAGACATGTACCGGGAAGCAGTTTGTGTCTCTTATGTGAGAGGTCTCTTATAAGCAGTGTACAACATTTTCGTGTCATATGCGGTGTCGCTCGCTTTCCAATTGTAGCCATCCTGCCTCGAGTTGTCGTCGCTTACCAAGGGATGGCACCACGTCCCACCCTATTGTTTCAATGGGGCTGGGGTGGTGGCGCGTCGGGTGGGGGGTGGTAGTGTGTGCATGCGCACGTGTGTTGCAAGCAGCGACCGCAATGATTGCCAGCTGCGACCCTCAGAAGGAGGGAGAGTGAGGGCAGGAAGTTTTCGGCTCACGCGGCAGGCATCTTTCTAGAGGAGGCGTTGGCTTGACAAAGAGCGTAAGGCTGATCGCTACGTTCACGTCACGCTTAAAAAAGCATTCGCTATGCACTTAGCTTATTTTTTTGGCTTGTGGAGAAAACGGATGTGATGCATTTTTATTGGAAGCTTTGTGCGACGAGTTCACACCAAGCGCTCATGGTATTCTTGGCTCCTTCAGGTGCCTGGAAAGTGCACATGCAGTCGTTCTCGTTCCCTTGGCGGTAAGCTTGAAGTGCTCATCGGCGATGAATATCTGTTTTGGGGGCTTTATTATCATTGTTTTATAGCTGACTGACCTACTATACGTTTGGCGAGGTTATAATAAACTGGTAATGCGATCGAACACCTGTTGTTTCCTTTTCTTTCCCAAGATGGACGCAAGTTGAATTAGCGGTCGATGGCACTGTATTTAGGTTAGAATATCTGTTACAAGCGATGTTACCGACCAAAACTCACTAATAGCTTGTCCTTTACAACCGATTGTCTTCTATATCCAGCGTCTCCTACAAAAGAGGTCAAATTAACGGGAGCAATAGAGTGGCCAACCAAGGGGGTGGATGGTGTCATGGTAACGGACATGTTTGTCCGTTACATCCGTGCCCCTTATAGCGGGGTTCAACTGTACATCAATCTGTGACAACATACAATGCATGTGCAATTTTCAAAATGACAGTGCACCTTCTGCTCCTACCTACAACAATGTGAAGCACAATAAAATTCAACCATGTTTATCACCAACGCTTCAATGGATGCGACAACCCAGCTATCAGGTAGTTTTCAGGAGCTATTGCGTTCATACGTCCAGTACTCTCATGGAAAGCAAAGAGAGCACCAAGTGGAAATGGACAAAGCCCACAAATGTGACATTCTTCAGTTACTTATCAGGAGGCCAACATGTGAAGTACGAAATCGAATACGATTCCAAAATGTGCTTTTGTTTGTGCCAAGAGTTGTATATGCACATATCAGCCACCTGGTTTTGTTTATCTTTTTATCCGTTATGTACCACTGAGATTACAGCTCCATTTCCTATCCTCATCATATCGCAGTACAAAGCTGTTATGTTCACAGGAATATGCTGGGCAGTGGTGGGTGGAGTCAATGTTACTAGACTAAGGCAGTTGGGAAAGTGCATGGGAGTAGCATGGCGTTTCGATGTGATCCAAAAGTGAGGGTGGTGTTGGCAAGGTGTGCCCTGTTCACGTGAGTTATGCTCCACTCATGATCTACTGTCACCTGCATTCCACTACCATAATTAGGGCAGCTTTTATTAACAGCGAAGCTGTTTTAGCTCGTTCTGCTTTGACGTGGCCTGAAAACTCAGCATATAAGCTATGCGCCACAGGGGTACTGAAACAAAGCCTCATTGTGCCCCCTGGTTAAACTCAAACAATTCTCGTACCTAGTCAACATTTCATGCAACCAGATCAAAACACTTTAGCTGCAACATACTTTATGATTCCTTCATGCTAACATTGCGGTAACACTAGTTGGGTTTAAGTGGGAATCAACCGCACGCCGCTTGCATAGCAGGCAGGTGTTCTACCAAAGAGCCACACCAGCAGCTGACACAGCTTCGGAAGAAAGCCCCTATACGTGGTGAATAGAAAGCACATACATGTTTACTATGGTACAGCAAAGAGGTGGGAAAGGGAAGTGAGGCTGGGGAGGAGGGAAAGAAGGGGGCAGAGGGTAAAGCATAGTGTAGCCTTGTATAGTATAGTTGAGTATAGTATGGCAAGAGGGTAGGAAAGGAGATTGAGGAGCGACTGTATGAGCTTATTCACGAAGATCCACACCTAATGACTGTGGTTAGGGAACACTCATAGTGCCACAGAGCATCACCTTCACCCGATGGGGAAGGCTCAAAGAAACCAGTACATAATATTGTCGCGATACAACGCGAACAGACGACAGTGAAACGTTCTGCAAGGGTAGCAGGACTGCTTGCTAACACCAGAACACAGACACAGACACACTTCTTCGTCTTTGCTGGGATATCCCAAAGACTCGCTAGATGTGAATGTTCGTTAACGTCCTTATCTTCGTTGTCGCCTGCAGAGCACACACGTAATATGTCCCCCCTAAAAGAGCATCATGCTGATGCTACAACAGAAATGACGTCTTGCGGCATTGAGGGTCTCTCGCACAGTCATTCGCTAACATACAGCTTCACATGTACAACATGCACAAGTTCAGGACAGTGCGAGCACGTTTTACATTGAGGACCATCAAGGACGACCTCATATGTTATGTCACTGAGTCGCCGCAATACCAAATATGGTGCGAAGTATCGCTTTTCGGAGAGGCCTTGATTTCGTACCAGCATCCAGACCCCCACTCTGTCACCGGTTTTATAGGTGACTTTTCTTCGGTGAACATCATAGTGGTCGGCGTCATGGTCTTGCTGTGCTGCTGACAGATCCGCAAACGGGTGCGCTGCCGGGCTTCTTTGGCGCATTGCGTAGACATTGGCACACGTGTTAGTGTCGTCCCATTCATGTGGAAGCATCGCATCCAACATTGTTCTTACATTCCGTCCGAGCACAAGGGTGAAGGGAGTCACGCGCATCGTCTCTTAATTGTTTTTGCCGTGTTGTATGCAAATGTGATGTACGGTAGGATGTCATCCCAATTTTTTTGTTCAACATCCACGTACATCGAAAGCGTGTCTTCAATTGTTTTGTTTAGACGCTCTGCCAGCCTGCTTTTCTGTGGATGATAGGCGGTTGACTTACGATGGGCTGTTCCACTTGGCAGCAGGACATGATGTAATAGCGCAGCCGTGAATGCGGTTCCTCGGTCTGTGATCAAGGCAGTTGGTGCGCCGTGTCGCAGTACAACATGCTCAATGAAAAAGCGCGCCACCTCTTCTGCTGTGGATCTCAGAATTGCCTTTGTTTCAGTGTAACATGTTAGATAATCAGTAGCGACAATGACAAAGCGATTTCCTGCTGAGACGTAATGACCAGCAAATAGGGAGATCCGGCTGACGAGAAGTTTCTTTTGTAAAAGACTGTCCCGTAAACAAAGCGATTACAATCTGCTTGTGAAAATCCTAGGCGCTTTCCGAGTTTTTCCATCGAAGTAACAGATTAGGTCAAGCAGCTCAGGGTCTTCCCGTTGTCGTTCAGCGATCGTGGATCCGTCCAGGACATAAACAAATGCTATTTCTTCCTCTTCGTGTGGAGTAGCCGACTCTACCGGTGATCAATCAATCATTTTTTATTTCAAGTTCTCTTATTACATAAAAATACACAACACTGGTTAGACCCATAGCCACTGGCTAGTAGGGGGTCTAAATAAATATGCATTTAAAGGAACAGATTGTGTTAATAATGCAGGTATTTCATAAGTACACTTCAATCATAACAAGAAAAAAATGGAGCAAAATATACAATGGAAACATATTTGCGATAGGTCAATTGCAGTATCGTGCAACAGGTTGCATGCATGCAGCGGATTATGTGTATGCTACACATTAAGTATGAATACAGAGAAGTACATAAACAATGTGAAGTATGATTCTGTTTGAAATATGATCAATATATAACGAAGCAGAGATTACAACAAGGTGTGTGCTAGTGTTCCTGTTCATTTTTCTGAAGAAAGTACTTTTTAAGCGCAGAGGAAAAACTTTTGCTTTCTTTTATTTGACACGGTATATCATTCCAGATCTTAACTCCAACAAATTGTAATAATCGTTTTCCATAAACATTGTTAGTAGGCGGAAGATTGAAATTATGTAATGTGGCACGTCTGGTAAGGCGGGAAGAGGATGAAAATACTGATATATGAAAGGGCAGGTTATAAGAAATGACTTTATGGACAGTAAGTGCAATTTTTTGCTGTCGTAGGTTACCGAATGGTATGATTTCCATATTATGAAACAATGGCGCGCTGTGTTGATCATATCTAGCATTGTTTATTATTCGAAGTGCTCGCTTTTGTAGTATGCGTAAGGGTTCTAGATATGTTTTAAAAGTCCATCCCCATGAATCTATGCAATATGATAGGTGACAACGAAAAAAATCGAAATAGAGAATTCGGAGAATACTACTTTTGAAATAATTTCTAGCGGTTAATAACGTACTGCATCCATATCCTAGTTTAGCGCATACAGAGTTAATATGGCTTTGCCAGTTTAAATGGCTATAGAAAATTACACCCAGATATTTGAAATCTTTCGTTTGCTCAAGCACGCAGTTATTTTATTGTAATGCAAATTGACTCACTACTTATATCTCGATGACGGGAGTGGAAAATAGTGTACTTAGTTTTCTTAGCATTAAGTGTCAGTTTGTTCGTTGAAAACCACTGACAAATATTTTTAGCTCTGCATTACTTTTATGCTCTAGATCCCTCATATTGTCAGCAGTAACAATAACGGCTGTATCATCAGCGTACATTAGCATCTCCGCGGATGTCAATACGTTTGGTAGGTCGTTTACGTACAGTGAAAACAGTAAGGGTCCGAGAACAGGAGCCTTGTGGTACCCCTGTGTGTACATTTAACAGGGAGGAGGTGAGATTACGCATAATGACCATTTGTTGACGTTCGCTCATGTAACTAGAAAATAAGTCAAAAATTTTGCCGCGGAAACCGTAGTGCTTTAATTTCATTAGTAATATATCATGGTCAACTGTATCAAATGCTTTCTTTAAATCAAGAAAAACTATTGCTACAAGGAGGTTGTTATTTAATGCTTCAGTTAATTTTTTGTGATAAAGATAGTACAGCAGTGGAGGTGGAGTGGTGCGACCTAAATCCATGTTGCTCGGCGCATATTACTCGATATTTTTCTAGAAAGATGCGCATCCGTTTTGCTGGAATTCTTTCAAAGATGTTATTTAATATGCTTAAAACAGATATAGGCCTATAACTGGAAGGGTCAGAGCGATCACCATCCTTGTACACCGGTACCACTTTAGCCTTTTTCAGACAGGATGGGTATGTTGATGTACTCAAGGAGTGGTTATATATATGGCATAAGATAGGACCCAAGACGTCAATATTGTCTTTTACTAACCGCGCTGTAATCCCATCTATCCCACTGGCTTTATTGGTGGTTAAATTAGCAATAGTATTTTGAATTTCGTCGAGACTAATGTTGTGTATGCAATGTTGTGTATGTTGTGAGAAAGGCAGTCGACATCCGTATGTCACTTCCCTGACATGTACATCACTGCCATGTCAAACTCTTGTAGTCTTACACTACAGCGTGCTAATCGTCCGGAAGGATCTTTAAAGGGCAACTCTGGTGGTTTTTTCACCATGTTCTGATAACGATGTTTTCCAATGGTACTGATAGTCCTGTAGAAGCCAGGGTGGTTCAATTTACTCAGAAACACACAAATAATTTTAAGTAACCGACTGAAAGGCATGTTCAAACCGAAATGGGTAGACGCTTCGTGCAGCGTATGCGATGACATCACAGCCTCCCCGCCATCAGAAATATGGAGGTGATGTGAGAAAAATGACAGTGGCGAGGTCATCCGACAATGCATTGAGTTATGCTAGCTTTTCTGAACTTGACAACGATGTTTTGAGCACTGAAGTATCGCCGTTTTGCTTTTGAAGGCCTGCAGGTTCGGGTAGGCACTGTTGGAGGTGATGACGTCAAAAACATAGGGTGGCCCGCAGGGGAATCTGCTAAAAAATCTTAAAGGGCCACTAAACAGGCTCCTACTTTTTTTCAAAGCTGCCCAAACAAGCTAACTCAATCATAGAGAAGGTTGCGGCGATCACATTCTGCGAATATGACAGCGCTGCGCGCCACACAGACGCCGTATTTCAAAAAACAATTCGCGCGCTTCTTTCCGGCGACTGACCAGTCGCGCTCGCATCCTAGGTGTCGTCATGTCGTACCGCGAACAACTTTGCGTAGTCGTATCTCGTTGATTGGTCGAAACGTCTATTGTCAGATCCCCTGGCCATCCCACCGGCGTGAGCGCAGGAGCAACCCAACGTTTCTAGAACGGGAGCAACCGGTTCCGCAGCGCAAGCGTCAATGACGTCAAATGATCACGTCAGGTCACGTGTCAAAAGTGGGCGGAGTCTCGACGGCGCGCCGCCCCTACCCTCTCCTCAGCAGAGAAGGGTGGGGAGGCTAACCGAGAAAACGAAACCGGCGCAAGCGGTCACTTAAACCCGTGTAACTTCTCTATTATTGCACCTATTCGCAAAATTCTTGCGGGAGCATGTTCACACCGCACAGGAGCGCAGTTATATCTTTAAAACAAATTTTGGACCTCGGGGTTGTTTAGGGGCCCTTTAAAATTCATTTCCAGGAAAACTAAACTACTTTCAACCACCTGGTTTGCAATATAGTATTCTTATAGTACTGAGGAGAATACATATTGGAAATTTCATCGAGATCCGTGGACATTGAAAAATCACCGGAGTTGGCCTTTAAGGTTCGTCAGCCAGCACAGTGAATGGTGTTCGCTCATAACTTTGAAATGGCGGCTGTACAAATATGGGCAAAACTTCGTAACAGCCCATACCACGGTGAGGCATTCTTTCTCAGTTGTGGAGTAATTCACCTGTGTGTGTGACAGCGTTCTGCTTGAGTAGGCAATCACTCTTTCCGTGCCGTCCTGCCACTGCACAAGAACAGCTCCTAGGCCGACAATGCTGGCATCAGTGTGGAGCATTGTAGGGGCTGTCTCGTCAAAGTGGGCAAGCAATGGTGTAGTGTTGTACGTGTTATTCCTCTACGGTGCACGGTGTTTTCAAGTGCTGTGCGGAGTGTCGGTGTGGTGGTGATGACGACGAGGAGACAGTAAGGCGACACATGGTGAGCTGGGGGACGGACAGAGAAAGCGAAATAACAGATTGGGAAAAGGCGAAGCAAAGACAAGAAGGAAGGGAACGACGAAGAAGGGAGCTCGTGGTTCAAGTCGAAGTGAGCAGTTGCAGGCCGCAAGAGCTTGTTGGGAGTAGGTCCTGAAGCATATCTGCAGGCTTGTACCTCCTCGGCCTGGCTTTCTTGGCCGGGAGCTTACTCAGCCGCTCTCTACCGCTGTTCTGGGGCCAGTCTTGGCCATTCGTTGGCTGTCCAGGGCAGGCTGGGACATGTTACCCTGTTGTTCGCCCCCGTGTCCAAGACACATTCGTCGGCACCGCCACCATGTGTTCCGACCCATTGACAGTACATCAGACCACCCGGTGAAGTGCTACAAACTATTCCCGCGTGGGGGACTATATAACCTTATAGAACTTTTTAGATAGAATGCAGAACATTGGCTGGGAACAATCATTACTGTTTTATTACTGCATTAACAGAAACCCCTAAAAAATGCAAATTGCCCCGTCCTTCCCGGCAACGAACCTCTTACGTTCGAAGCAGTGGTCAACTCGAACCATATATATATCCATCACAACTGGCGGTGTTTGGAGACATTGCCGCAAATCGTTAAATGCACCTTGCTCTTCGTTAACCCACACAAATGCAATGTTGTCCTTCGTGAGGTGAGTTAACGGTGACGCATTGCGAGCAAAGTCTTCCACAAACACCCGGTAATAGGCACAGAGGCCCAGAAATCGCCTGACAGGCCGTTTGTCCGATGGGATGGGAAACTGTGTGACGGCAGCAATTTTAGCAAGATCAGGGCGAACACCTGCATGGCTCACAACATGGCCAACTGCAGTTCCGCAAACCCAAAGTGGCATTTTTCCGGCTTCAAGGTAAGGCCGGCGAACCGGATGGACTGTAGAACTGATTCGAGTCATTCAAGGTGTTCCTGACATGATGACATTGTCTAGGTACACCAAGCATGTTTCCCACTTCAGCCTTGAAAGACAGTGTCCATGAGGGGCTGGAAAGTAGCGGAGGCAGAGCACAAGCCGAACGTCAAAATCTTAAGTTCGTATAGCCCGTCTGCCGTCACAAAAGCGGTTTTTTCATGGTTTCGTGGGTATACTTCGATTTGCCAATATCCACTTTTTAGGTCCACTGAAGAGAACTAACACGCGTGGTGAAGCCTATCGAGTGAATCATCTATTCAGGGTGTAGCGTTGTCGCGGTGTAGCATGGAGTCGTCATATGTGCGTCACACATCAGACCATGAATGAAGAGGCTGAAATGAGGTGTTGCGGTACCAGCAGTTTCACGAAATATGGCCAGCACCTCCACAGTTAAAACAGAGCAGGCGCCTATTGACCATGCGCCATGTGTCAGTTCTACGAAATTGCGGCCGTCTTGTAGTGTCGTCTTGTGGCAATGACCAAGGCCGTATGACGGCTGGCGGTATGACTCTATCGGCATAATGGGTGCCCGTATCGAAGTGTCATCTTGTGACGGCATCAAAAGAGTGGCAGTCGAAGGCTGGTACGACGGTGCAGCCGTCACATGTGGTGGGCCTTGGATAGCGGTGGCGTAATTCATGGGAAGCTGCTGTTGCCCAGGGCCAGCTTGTGAGAACGATTGCCCGATTTTGTTACGCACCATTTCGGCGACTAACACTGTGGGTTTATCCACTGTCGGTGCCAGAATCTTCTGAATTTCCTCTCTCATGATTTCTCGAGCTAACTCACGCAAAGGACTCTGACACCCAGAAGCCATCGCGGCAGCATTTATTGCAGTGCTAGTGGACAGTCAATCGTGTCGCTCATGAAGGGCCCGCTCAAGAGCCATAGCCTCTTTGATAGAATCGGCAACGGTGAGTGGCGTATTGCGCACAAGCCCTGGGAATAATGGCTGCTTGACGCCTCGCATGAGGTAGCACAACATCCTGTCTTCGTTCATGTTTGGGTCGGCTCTACGGAACAGACGCGTCATGCCTCGGCGAACACAGAGACAGATTCATTGGGTTGTTGCATCCAAAGTCCGCTGCTGGGCGCGTTTTTTGTCAGTCAGCGCTTCCGAAAGTATTGGTGATCTTCTGCCAGAAGTCATTCCACGTCATTAAAGTAGCTTCGCGGTTCTCGTACCAAGTACGCCCACTGTCATCAAGAGCGAAGTAGACACGGGAAAGCTTTTTCTGCTCGGTCCACTGGTTGACCTGAGCAATGCGCTTAAACTTGCCAGCCAGTCTTCAATGTCCTCGAAGGCCGTACCACGAAAGCGGTTGGGTACCAGCGGGGGAATAAAGGTTACCTGTTGCGGAATGGTGTGGCTGGAGCTGGTGACTGGCTGCGAATTGGCCACTGACAGATGGGGGTGGCTTCTGGAAGGCAGCGGTTGGAGAGGGGAGAGCTCCGTGGCAAGGCCTAGTAGTCGATGCTGAAGCAGTGCACAGGCGTCGTAACAGGTAACAATGTGTCCGGGCTATGTGAGCGACTCTGAGAAGGAGTCTGGAGCATCAGGCAGGGTTACAAACACCCAGCACCTCGACCAGTGTCACAATACAACGCGAACAGACGACAGTGAAACGTTCAGCAAGGGTAGCAGGACAGCTTGCTAGCACCAGATCACAGCGCAGACACTCCTTCGTCTTTGCTGGGATATCCCAAAGACCAATTAGATGTGAATGTTCGTTGATGTCCTTCCTTGTTGCCTGCAGAGCACACGCATCAATATGTAGCTTTTTTTTTTTTTGCCAATACATATTATGCCAACTTAATATGATAACTACTTTCGCTACATAATAAATTAGGTTCTGTTGCAAACAAAGAGAACAAAAGGCCATTGGGCACTAGCTAATTCTGTTGATGGCATTCCATCAAGCCAGATGTCTGGGTCCCGGTCTCCTCTTAATGTTTTCCTGTAATATCCTGCTCACGCGCAGGCTGGCCCCCCCTCTTTTCTTCTAATGTGACTGCCAAAGCAGGTCCAGAGTAGAACTGTCCTTGCATCACCAGTGGTAACTCTCCCAAACACATGTACCTCTATGTTCATTTGAGAAAACAGAAAGTCCGAAACAGTGTCACCTATTCTGATATTTAGGAGTAGGAAAGGAAGAAACACTATCAGTCACACCAACCTGTGTTACTCGTTTAAGATTTTCTACTCATTAGTGATGAACAGGTATGGATTTATAGCAAGAACAGGCCATCTGCGAGCATGCACTGTCAAATGCCTGTCATGTACTCCTCTCATGTACTGCAGGGTGGTCCCACGTGACGTGGTCACAGATTAATGCTAGCAACAGAAGGGCGACACATCTTGAAATGAGTTTCCTTGCTGCTGTAGGATGGTGTAAACTGTGTGGGAGTGCACTACCTTATTCAAGCTCAATAAAAGATGGCAGGAGGTGCTCGTGCCACAGAAAGGAGGTGAAGACAGGCTGCCAGTATTATGCTGAAGATCTTGAATCACACACAGGCTTTGCTTAGAAATTCACTAACGAGCTGCACAAGGAGAATAGACTTTCCAGCAGAAGTAGCCTTTCTTCCCTTTCTTTTCTTGAAGCTCTCTGTTCACGACCTCCCCTCTATGTGCACTACTGATTGCAATCAGGCCTCATTGGGATTAAATTTTTTGGCAGTGATAGAGTTCCTTCTGCAACTCGTGTATAGGGGACAATCATAACAAAGAAGTTAGACACATATCAAGCCAAATAGGAATTCAAAGTGGCTGTGCAATACCGGTACTAAGCTCTGTAGACAGCAATTTCATGCCAAAATACAGAGCTCGTGCATAGAGGATGCAGCACAGTAACAGCATAAGCTAGCGTTTGCTGTATGCTGTCTCATTCTTCTCTTTCAACCTTATTCTATCTTTGCTTCTCCCACCCTCTTCTTCCTCTTCCATCGTCTGCTTTTTCTGCTTCCTCTTTTTTCATTGTCATTTTTTTCCACATCCTCGTAGATATAACCACAGATTGTGGCTAGCAACATACCACGTCCAGAGACTCCACTCCTACATTCTCAGTTGCCAAGCCATGTGTCGAGAGTCGGGGATGGGTGCCACTACCCCCCTTACTTTGTCGAGTGGTTGGCTGCCCAACCAAGTGGCGAGTTAATATACGCAAAGACACAAAGCTTTTATTATTTTTTTCTCCACTGAAGCTGATAGCGGTTATGGACACCGGAGGATAGGATACCAATGCCACCAGTATTGGCCCCTGTACCAAGCCCGGAAGAGCTTACGCTGTAAAATGCCACGCGCGGGCAGGGGAACCTGTAGAGTGCAAGCCGCACACGCCTACGTACTACGTGTCAGGGATGAAGTCAAACAACCTTTCATGTAGAACTTGCGATCTTGCAGCTTTGTTAGGCCTGGATGCACAGTGAGACATGGGCACTTTCGATCTAACTTATCAGTCGCAAGTGCCTCTATTCTGCAATTTGCGCGAATAAGCCCATCACGATCATGAAACACGGGCACACGGGCTCGATCGCGATCGAACTTACATCATGTGACGCCTGCACCGAGCACTAACAGTGGCCTTAGGGTCCGTTCGATTCACCTGCACCCCTTGAACCAGTTCACGAGGTGCCGCACCTTGTCATTCGTTTCAGAGGTGCAGCGATGGCACCCTCGGAACCACGTCGTTCGTTTCAAAAGGTGCAGGAAAGGTGCAGCGCTGGTTCACGATTTTCCTGCACCCGCTCCGTTGAAGGTGCCGGCTTGGTGCAGGCGTGAGGGTGAGGGCAGCAACGACGCGCTATTGTGACGTACGCACCGTTTGAACTCCCTCGCCTTTGCAGATTGGCCATGTACAGTCTGTTTCACACTTAGGGGAAATCTCGGAGCGCATGGCATCGCGAGGCGGCCATGATGCGGCGAGCGCTGGAGTGCGCTAGCAGCGGCTGCTAGCGCATGCGCAGACGCGCGATGCGTCCAGCCTTGAACCGCGTCGTCTGCTACGACAGAGCGTGCTGGCTGTATTGTCGGGAAGCGTGCTACTGTGTGCGGCATCGCGCTGATTTCATCGTTAACGTGAGAAGTCAGCCGATATTCTTCACTAAATGTTGTGCGGCGCCATACTTTTGGGCCTGCATTGGCAAGAAAGGAGCTCCGCAAACCCAGTTTGATAACACACTTGCTTTGTGCGTTTGCTCCGGCACCGCGTCTGCTACCGCATTTCGCAGCGACGATAAAGGCTGGACCAGTTTTACTCAGAGCATCCTTGAATCCCGTATCTACAGATGGTCATGTGGTTTTAGCCTTGCCAATGGACGAAGGAATGCGGTGCTATTGCATTGTCTTTTCAATATCATTTTATCCTTTTTATCTCACGCAGTTGAAAGAGTGCCGAATCACCAATAAGCTCAACATCGTCAACTAGTGGGCCACGCGCCGATGGGACACATTGCTCACTCAGTCCCTTTATGTCTTGCTTCCTTTTAAGAATGAGCGCTCTCATGGCTGCTGCTGGGGGCATGACCCGACATGAATAAGCGAAGTTGGGAGTGCGACGCGTGCATTTAGCG
Source organism: Hyalomma asiaticum (assembly GCA_013339685.2). Classification (NCBI taxonomy): domain Eukaryota; kingdom Metazoa; phylum Arthropoda; class Arachnida; order Ixodida; family Ixodidae; genus Hyalomma; species Hyalomma asiaticum. The sequence continues at coordinate 152,662,140 of CM023481.1, forward strand.
CCGACGGAAAGCGCCTGTCTCGTGTCACTGCAATGTTGTAGGGAAGAGCTGCTTCCCTCTCAATTTCGTCACCTAAAGCGTTACTTTATTCCGATCCATTCGTCTGATCGTGATCGACCTGCATAGTTATTACTGTGGAATGCTTTTTCATTTCCCGTCAAGAAAAGACCGAGCACGACGAGCACACATTGTAACGTTTATTGTCACTACGAATTACGGTAGCAGACGTGGTGACGAAGCATACGTGCACCCGCTCAGTACCCCGGACTTCCGGCAGCACAAAGCAAGTGTGTTTTCAAATTAGGTCTGCGGAGCTCCTTTCCTGCCATGCAGGCCCAAAAGTATGGCGCCGCACAACATTTAGTGAAGAATATCGGCTGACTTCTCATGTTAACGATGAAATCAGCGCGATGCCGCACACAGTAGCACGCCTACCGACAATACAGCCAGCACGCTCTGTCGTAGCAGACGACGCGGTTCAAGGCTGGACGCATCGTGCGTCTGCGCATGCGCGAGCAGCCGCTGCTGGCCGATTCCAGCGCTCGCCGCATCATGGCCGCATCGCAGTGCCACGCGCTCCGAGATTTCCCCTAAGTGTGAAACAGACTGTACGTGCCGTTCGCGACCTTTCCACCGCGCACAAAAGCGTGGCCTGCACCATGTCGGCACCTCTCCGTTCGTTTCTTGTGTCGCGCCGCGCCTGCACCTACTGAACTGCAGCTGCACAATTTCAAAACTGCTCGTGCACCGCCGTGAACCGGTTCAGAGGGGTGCAGGTGAATCGAACAGACCCTTATTGGCAACGACTCTTCCAGTAGCGCACCCAGGATCTCTGCCAGGGGGGGGGGGTTCAATTTTTCCCGAAGGGCCGGGCATGCGATTACACAGTTGCTGCGTGTGTAAAAAAAGTAAATAAAATGCCAAATAATAGTGATATCAATGATTATGATTATTTTATTATTTTTTCGGCGTTTTGCAGAGTGATTAGCGCCACATTATTCTAGGACAAAGGAGCAGTTACGGAGTGGGAGGGGGGTTAGGTCGGCCTCAGGGGGGGGGGGGGGGTTACAATCCCCCCCCCCCCCCCGTCAGTGCGCCACTGGACTCTTCAACGAATACGTGCAAAACCATCCAGAAATGGGTTGTCGAACCCTCGTGCAAAAGCGGAAAACATACTTTCCTTGAAACGCGCACAGTAAAACAAGAGCGGATTACCACAAAGCCACCACCGCGCACAATCACACCAATATCAATCAAAGATGAGGGTCACAAAGAACGCCAAAACACGTCGATGAGAACGTAGTGAGCGCTCAACTCCAGGCGCAGTTCAGTAGCTCCAGTAGCGGCTCCAAACACCGTTCAGCGATTCCCTACTCAACGAACCACATGAGCACAGCTGCAGACGAGCGCAGTGAGCGGCCACAACGCAACCACCACAAAGCTGCTCCATCACAAGATACGTAAAAAATTTGTAGAGGCGATCACACACAAGCAGTACATCGCAGTACACATGCAAAACCACGCAAAATGACGTCGACGACGCCTTCGTTCAAAAAAGCACAACCAAACGCGTCGTAGGTTGCCTGGCCCGCCTTTCTAAAATTTCATGAAAAAGCCGCAATCCGTAACCAAGCCAAGCCAAGTTGGGTGAAAATAGTAGGTATGTTCGATTTACCATGCACGGCGTGAACTAGTTCTAGGGAGTTCAGACGAAAGTGCTGTCGGTGCTGCACTCAACGACACTAGCGCCTAAGCAAAACGAACGCCGTAGTGCAGGTAGTGCAAGCCTTTCTGCTCCGCACTTCGCACCTGTTTGTTCGCGTTGATCCAGCTGTTGTTCCTTGCCTGCACGCTTTTGAGATGTTTTGGGTGCACAAACTGGCTAATTGCCTTAGAGCTATGGATTGCGTTGCACAATCTGTAGCCATGCATCATTCGAACTGATGGACTCCGACAGATTGGTTTCTGGTGTTTTACGTCCCAAAACAATGCCCAAACTTAAACCAGCTGCGATTATGAGAGACGCCGTAGTGGAGAGGCTCCGGAAATTTTGACCACCTGGGGTTGGACTGTGCAATATCAGTGCACGTTAAAATGTGCACTGACATCGCACAGTACACGGGCCTCAACAGCAGCCGGGATTCGATCCTGCGACCCTAGGATCAGCAGCCGAGTAGAGCCACTAGACAAGTATACAGACTCCAGCAGCGAAGACGAAGAGTTCGACGATGTCGTCACAGTTCTCGCTCTCAAACTATAGTTTGCGTTGTATCCTAGTTAAACTAGGATACAACGCAACAGAATTCCGAGATACTTCGAGGAAGTCTTGGCGGGCGCGCGGCTCCCGTCTTCATTCGTGATCGGCGTCAATGTCGTCAGGACGCCGCTGATTGACACGCGTATGTCGTCTGCTGCCATGGCTGAAAATGCTTCTACACGAACGGCACTAGCTCTCACGTCAGTGCACGTAGTGCAGGGATCTGTCTGAACTATAACCCTGCACGATATCTACACTCGTTTAAAACGAACGGAAGTTCAGAAGGCGCCATCTTGCACTGCCAAAACGAATGGTCGAGTGCGGCACCACATGAACTAGTTCCGGTCAGGGAGCCCAACTAGAGAGTACACTCTAGCCCAACGGCCCAACCTCAATAGGGAGCCTACATGACTGCGTTAAAAAAAAGCAGTCATGTAGGCTCCCTAAACCTCAAGTTTGCGCAGCGCCGTCCGCCAGTGAAGCGGAGAGAGGTGGAACCACCGGTCGCTCGGACGGGCGCACTCGCATTGCACGAGCGGAGAAACGTGTTTCTGGAGGCTTTTATCTCGCGTTTCCCGCCCGCGCGCTGCAGTTTTTTTTTTTTTTTTTTTTGTCAGTACGGAAAGCAGGCACACAACACAGATGCTTTGCGCGCTGTCACAGCGGTTTAGAAAAAAAGAATAGCCGAGAACTGCCCGTGAAAATCAGGCACCATGCATTTCCCTAGCAGAGTCGGCCAACACGGATTTACGGGAAATCGCAAAATGATGTGATGCTTGCAGCCGCGGTATCTTTTGATGTCACTTTTTGCAACATAAGATATCATCAACAGTTAACACGGAGAAGCGTGATGACCGAACGTATTTTAACAGAAAATGCGTATGTCAAGCGAAAGTGCATGCAGCAAGTATATTCGTCTTACATTTCGAAGAGTGTGCGCTTGCTAGGTCACATTACCATTTTTTAAATATGACAGCAGTGGTACACGTTGTTGTTTTACTTAACTGGTGGATATGAGTTTTTAGTCGCTGTTCAGTACAAATTTGAGTAGCTGGATGTTCATAGTGAGCGCGTTTACGCTGGCCATGGAAGCGTCTGTGCCACTGGCGGTATGTAGCTGCCGCTTTGGCTAGGTAGGCCAAGTATCTGTAGAGAGAAGCAAGGTAGCGAGAAAAACAGCAAAGATATTGCGAAGTCTGATGCTGTTTTTATCACCAAAAATTTCAGTTTAACGGGAAAACACACGATCGAAGGGCGCATTTTATAGTGTTGACGAATTGGGCTTTTAAAACAAACAGAGCGTCATTATTGTAAGCGCACACGGTCTGAAATAATTGCTTACACCGCAAGAAACATGCGTGGTCACAGATGCATATGGCGTTAGAGATTATCGTGCCGCATTGTAATGCAGACAAAATCAGCTTCAAAAAGATGGAAACAGCATTGATTTGACGATGAGATGTCGCTATCTTTCGAGGCGGAGCTTGTACGCGGCTGTCAGCATTGCATATTGTAATGCAGCGCGACTGGACAAGGTAGACATAAATATATGAGCTGTTAATATTACTCACATAATAGGGCGTTTTCGAATAGGGGCCCCAAAGTGCTTAGCGTGCGCTAACTTGGGGCCACGTTAGGGTGGCTAGAATGGGGAGGTGTGAGTACCGGCGGCGCTTGCCTACAGCTACAGTGGCTAGAATAGCCACTGTACTACAGCCGCGCGTGACCCCTCCTTGCACCGATGCCACCAGGGGGAATGTGGCGCTGCCGGTTCCAGCGGGGTAAAGTCTGCGGGGTAGCTGCGGCTGCGCCGGTAGCACCGGCCTCGCCTACGCTACCGCCGATATGTGAGCTGGTCGGTCTCGTCGCCAGTTTTGGACTGTTTGACGGCGAGATGTAGTCGAGAGCGAAAAAGAAAACTGAACGTTGGTGCTCCTTGCTTGGTTGCGACACAGAAAAACACCGTAAAAAGCTTCTCTCTTCCGTGCCCCCTGCGTGCAAAGAAGCGTTTGATTCGAGGGTCGCGGGATCGAATCCCGGCTGCGGCGGCTGCATTTCGATGGAGGTGAAATGTTGAGGCCTGTATACTATGCGATGTCAGTGCAGGTTAAAAACCCCAGGTGCTTGAAATGGCCCTCTACTTCGACGTCTCTCATAATTATAGCGTGGTTTCGGGACGTAAAACGCCAGAAATCAATCAACCAATCAATAAATCAAGCGTTTGCCAAATGGGCTCGGGCAGTCCCAAAGGCTGACAAGGTGTTGCAGGAGAACTTGGCAATTTGTTGCAGCGGTTGCTCATTCGAGCAAATATATACTGGAGACAACTGATGTCATAGCTGACAGAAGATGGAGCGAGAGGGCAATAGGTATTAAACGATAAGGACAGTGAGAGCGAGATATATTATTTGTAGAAAATATGCGCGCAAAGGTCTCGAAGTTCGTTTTATATGTGGCCATCTCGGGCGTTGTCGACCGAGCGAACACTGAAACCTTGCGTATTATAGACCAATGTTCCCGACATTTTTCCTTTTTTCCCCATTTGTGAATGAACGACGTCAAAACCATATTTATTGTTTCACTGATTGCAGTCATAGTAAACTGCTTGTATCAGTACGAAATGATATGCCTCGTCGTTACAAAAGGTACGGCTGTGTGCCCACTGTCAAGAACTGCTGAAGTGGCTAATGTGGCATTTGAGGCATGCGCCTTTTCCGCACGATATAAAATCAGTACTTAATTAGAAGGCAAGATGGCGTACTCTTATACAGGACAAGTAAATGCCGTTCCTGAGGCGCAAAAGGTATACCAGGTACCGCATAAAAAGTAGAAAAGTGAATATTAAATATAAACGTCCAAATATAGAAAACACCGCCAGGAGTATATTTACCGCTCTGGGAAGAGTGAGTGGGAGATTTACGATAAAATTTAACATTGGAACCGGCACCCTAAAGAAAAGCCTCCTTTTAGTAAATAACTACGAGAACACTATGGGGACATGATCAAAGACGAGAGCATCATTAAGTGGACCGACTTAACAAATGACACGTGTGTACAACATTTTTCAGCTGAATGTTTTCCCAAGAAAGCTACATTTAAGCTGCTTTGAGAAGTGCCACGCTGTGAAAAGTCTTACTGAGAGGCTTCATCAAATAAATGGCATATATGCAGTTTTCCCTAGTATGTGCACCACTGATTCTGTTGAGTGCAAGTGCTTTAATGGACATCACCGAAGAACAAAACTGTGCGGACAGACTACGTTGGTACACTCGCTAACGAAAAAAGGAGCACACGCACACACACACACACACACACATTTACGGTTCTAAACTGGAAGTAGCTTTTAGTGTGCGAGGAGCGCATCGCAGTGCGTCGTCTGCTCCGTTCCCCGCGCTCATGCCTACAGCGCCCCTTGCGGCATCGGTGCGCTTTGGGGTCACGTTTGCGCCGCCGTTGCTCACACCTCCCCATTCTAGCCACCCTAGCCACGTAGGAAGTAGGAGTTCTCGAATTGGGTTTTGCGCTCGCTCCTTGCGTCTTGCGCTTGCAGCGCCAAAGTGGCCAAAAAGGCAGGCTACAAGTAAAAATTGAAGATTAATAAACGCATTTGCCATTCATAAGCGTACCCTTTAAAACTGCTATTTAAAGCGTGCAGTGGCAATGAATTTACTTGTGATCTGCGAGTCTTAAGAATTTGGTATCATGAGCCAAGGTAATCCAGCTTCGAGCCACCGGTCGCGTTAAGCCTACGAGCTCTCAATTCGACAACCGATCTTAAAAACGCGGGTTATTTCACGGCCAGTTTTTGTTGCATGCGTGAGATGGAAGAAAGCGATGACCTACGCCACCATTTATTGATTGATAAAGTCGTCACTTAACCAGAAATCAGCTCAGTTTTGTCCTAGGCGAGAGCCGCCGCTTCGACGGGCGCCGCTATGCTTGTTTACGATAAAAAGTTTGGGGCAAGCTTTGGGGCTGACGCTAACTTCATTGGCCCAACCCAAAACCCAAAGGCAGTTTGGTTCTCGCGCATGCGCAGTGGTGTCGACGCTATTTCTTTGGGGCCCCAAAGTGTTTTGGGCCCCTATTCGAAAACTCCCTAATGAACATTATGTCTGTTAATTGTGGCCTGCAACTGATGGAATTTCGAGCGAGCGTACACGAAATTGCCATTTCTCGTGCCTACAGCTCCGAGCAGACATCACTTCACGATGCGTTTTATCGGCCGTATAATTACGGAAACTGAAAATTCGTCTCTAGTTTCACGTCAATAACCTAGTCATTCACACGCGCTTGGCAGCCATGCACGAACACAGCATCGTCTTCAACGACCGACTCGGTCCCGTAATCGCGGTATTTAAAGTGTGGTATATGTTGAGACTGGAAGCCCGAAAATGTTTTAGATGCGAAGCAGCTCTTTGACTAGCCTGTGTAACGCTGTCCCTCCGTGCCTCCGTACGAATGCGCCGCAACGCGCTCCCCTCGCCGCAGGTGTTGGAGCGGTGCCAAGTAGGTCACGCCACAGCTGCGCGTTGACGTCACGCTCCCCTCGCAGTGCGTGCTGACGTCACTCTCTCCCTCGCCTGCCGCGCGCTCGCCGCAGCGCCCGCAGCTGCCGCCGCTCGCTACACCGCCGACTCGTCGGTTCACGCGCAAAATATTAACACCATCTTCCCAAAGGGACCCTGATGGGATGCGAAGCACCCGCGTTAGCGCCGTTCAACCCGTGGCGCCACCCGTGCGCAACTCTGCTGCTTCGCATCCCATCAGGGTTCCCTTTGGGAAGATGGCGTTAATTTTTTCAATGCCACAAATTTTACTGAAGCTGCCATGCAACAGACACACGACGCAGCATATGCAGCCACTGAGCGCGTGCGAGTTGTGCGAGGCGCCTTGGGCGGCGCAAGAACGCGCTAGCACGCGCAAAAAGAGGGCGCACTCACAGGAGGCAAGGGCAAGAGCAGAGAGGGAAGTGACCGCAAATCGCACCAGCGGCCGAAACGGCGCTTTTCGGAAGCGCGCCGCAGCGCCCTCTGCCCCAGCTTGGGAGGCCTGTATGACTAAATATTGTCACGTGACGCCCACTCCTTTTTCTTTCCTCCATGTGCCGAAGCTAGCGAAGTCACGTGACGCCGCCTCCTAGTTTTTTTTTTTCCTTCCTCCATGCCTGTAGGTGTTACCGTCACCCAGTCACAAAAACAAGCAAGATCGTCGCCTTGCGACTTTTTCGAAATGTCGCCGTGTTTATGCCTTCGGTGCCTGCGGAGCGTCTGCTGTCTTGATGTCTTTTCGTCGGTATGAGCCATGAGGGTGCTCGAGAAGCATGGGTAGAGTGTACAATATTCTAGTACACTCTAGCATGGGCAGAAATGTGTGGGCTCTCAGCGCTTCTATCTACCAAAGGCTGCTGTACAGATAATCTGGCTTCCGAACCCGGTTCACACATGAAACTTCACTGAACTGAGTCGAAAAACTCGTGTGGCGGCGCTTGTGGCGCTCCGGGTGTTTGCATAGCAAGTGCTTGATTTCAACCAAATAAAGAATTATCCTTAATTTTCATGTTCCATTCTAATAAACGAATGAAGACGTAAAAATTTATGCGCCCATACATCGTTGTTGTCACGCTCGCTTAATTTATTTTGGTATTATGGAAAGTTCAAAGATTTATTTGAAGCTTCGCGGATGTACAGTGGCTGGCGGTTTTATAAGGGCGTGGGAGGGGCTTCACAGCAAAGTTGGGTTGTACGCGACTGGTTGAACCAAAGAAGTGCGCCATACGAGACAGAGATGCAAGAACGACGACGATGAAACGACCGCCATTGTAACGTGGAAGGAAACCAATCGAGAAAACCCACGGAGCTCCAACACGACCCAGGTCGTGTTGAAGCACGAGGTTATGAGGAAACCAATAAATAAATAAAAAAAATCCCGCGCCAAAAGCATATGAGGTTCCGAGGAAACCAATAAGAAAATCCCACGCCAGTGCAGAAGAAACAAAGAGTACATACTTTTTGTTTCGGGGGGGGGGGGGGGGGGTAGGGGACCAGTCTTATTGGTTTTCTCAGAACATCGTGGTTTAGCTCACTTGGTCATGTTGGAGCTCCGTGGGTTTTCCCGATTGGTTTCTTTCCACGTGATGATAACGATCGTTTCTTCGTCGTCGTTGCACCTCTGTGCCGTATGGCGCACTTTTCAAACGCGCGCTCCACTCATCACGTACAATCTGCATATATATGTAATAAAACAACACTTATTTTATGCATATCCATTCTTTGATGTCTAACACTGCAGTCCGCCTAATATCCACTGAATATCCTCAAATAACATTCGTACCATATGTGGATCATCTGAATAGGCCAGCTGCTCTTATCCTCATTTTTCCTCGTAAGGTCCATGAAACCACCGCTAACAACATATATATTACGTCCCGAAACACCTCTCCTGCTCTGCTGATCAGAGATAGATGTGAAAGGCGGTGATGTACGTGAGCACGCTGGTTCAAATCTGCACAGATGTGCTTTTTTTCTTCTTCAGGCAGCGGAGATGTTTATAAGGTGTAAGTAAAACCAGAAGGACTCTGGTAAAACAATGCGGAGTGGCGTTCGCACTTAACAGCGGAAATGTCATGCACATACAAGCGGACCCGCGCCCTTGACCCCTTACTGCTGATATAGTGATCATGCGAAGGATAATATAGATAAAGAAAGAGAGAATTAAAAGGAGCTAGGAAATAAAGAGTGTAGGATCGAAAGACAGAAATCAAAAAGAAAAGTACCGATTTTCTGAGTAGAAGGGGAAAGCGGACCTGCACTGCCCTCGGCCCACTATATGCCCATACCCTTGTCCTCAGCCCACTGCTACTTGACAGTGAAGAAAGAAAATTAAAGTTGCAGCCGAGTTCCGAAATATGAAAGAAAAAGTGGACCCGCGCTTGCCCTCAACCCATATACCCACATCCCTCAGCCCCTAGCCGCCATATATGACAGTGAACTTGACACCTGTGCCCCAGCTACGCTGTTTACTTAGACTTCAGAGGCGTACGTGGATTTTTCTCATTGATATATGGCGGCGGGCACTATCGCCACCAATTTTCGTCGTTGTAACAAAGCCGCATGGCTACACCCGAGGCAATTCATTTTACAACTTTCAATGTGACACTGCCTCGGCAACAAATAATTTTTTGAATGCCCACCTCAGATCTGAGGCACACGTCGCAACAGAACAACGTTCGGTGCAATTGTTCAAAGCGGAACGCTTCGTGAGCACCTGCGCCCAGATTACATTTTACGCTGGGGACTCCGATATCGTGTTCCTGTGAATTTGTGGCAGCCCAGTCAAGTACGCCGACAACGTGCCACTCGATATATACAAGGAAACGACTACCTTTTCTTGGCCCGAAAGTTCAGGCAACGCGTGCCGCACGCTCTGCGCAGCGTGCCCTATGAAAGAGCTAGCAGACGCTTCCGCGGCTCCTCGCAGCGTGGGACCACAGACACTATACCAACGGTGGGACCAATATACCATGGACCAATACCAATTAGACAGACGCACCCAGTGTTGCCAGAACAAAAAATAGCATAGAAAATATATTCTCTAATACGCCATAACTTTGGATAAAGTAGATATTAATAACAGTTATTTGTTCGTACTATTAACTGCAGGGCAGGTCTCGAAAGCTTTGGTCAAAATTTCACGTTCTTCATTTAATAACTGTGCGTAAGTCACAGCCATAACAACATACGAAGCGAGAGCTTTCAGCTGTCGGCTAGGGCTCAGTTGAATCTGGGTTGCAGAGTTCTTCACACCGGTTTGAGAGTCGGCGAAACATGGCGTCCGCTTCGTCGGGCCCCGACTGGTTTTCGAACGCAGTTTCAATATTAAGTTCAAGTCAGACTTCACTGAACAAATCTGACCTTCAGATAATTGTAAAGTCTGTCATACACAGGTAAGGGTCGTCTTCTGTTGTAAGATTGTGCGTAGTTTTCTGTCACGTCGCTAGAGCGAACGCAGAATGATGAGGCGTTTCTGTCGGCGGATGTTTTCTTTTTCATCGCTGCAAAGTTTAGCTCCCACAGTGTAGCTCCAAAAATAGGATATAGAGTTAGCACGTGTTTTATTTTTACGAAGTGTCTAGAAAGGTATAAACTTGCTTTGCTTTCTGTGGTTGAAATTGGAACAGTGGTGAATTAATTGCCTTCAGCGCGTTTCGTTGCTTGTCAGCGTTGCAGCCACCTTTGTAGAAATGCTTGCGTTAAACTTCATTTGTCAAACTGGGGGAGAAATTCTCGTGTGCTGGTTATGCTACTGTTTGTGCTTAAAGCAGTGGTTTTCTCACACTTGCAATTCCATCATACTATCTCTAGGTGTTGCATCTGCAAACAGCGTCTCCGAACAGCTCATTATTCTAGCAAACGCGGCTTTCGTTCGTGCTTCCGCTGGGGCACTTTTTACAGCACCAGGCTACTCGTTCACTTTCTTGCTGTGCTTATAAAGGTTTGTGGAAATATTTGTGTCGCCGTCATAGAGCAGCGAATTGTCTCCATACCTCAGATATGCTTCCATCTAGCTATGCTGTGCCCTGCTTCTGTTATTTTCGAACCAGGGTGCACACTTGCCTTACTTCTGCCCTGGACATAGCGTTTTTGCGTCTTTTTGAAGAACAGTTGTAGCTGTTTCACAGCTGCCGCTAGTGATATTAGAGTTCCATTACAGTTCTAGAACAGCGTACGCAGCGTTCTTTAGTTTCGCTGGGCTAGCGTAAGGACGCAATAGGGAGTTTTAGAATAGGGTACCCAAATCTTTGCGTATCGTATCGTTTGGGTTTGCTGCTACTGCGCATGCGTCGTACCCAAATGGGTGTTTGGGTTAAAGTTCCGGCCCCGATTTTTCGGGCGCACCAAAGCCCCCAAGGCACTTTGCGTTGATGATCTCGTTGGGATCCCGCACGGCGCGATAAATCATGAGCTTCCGTTGGGTTATTGTGTGCGCAGTGCGCAGTGCGAACTCTAACTCTTTTTGTGCCCCTCGCGATAACCCAAAGAACGCTAACGCTGCGTACCCTATTCTAAAGCTTTCGAATACGGTTTGTACTCCGCTAACGTGAAACGCGTTCACAGCGACGCCAAAGTGAGCGGAAGCATCTGTTTGTGAACATGGGTGCAAATATGTACGAAAACGACATGCTTTATTAAATAAAGTATGTAAGAAGCGAGAGACGTTATGATCCATAAGTTTTTCTTTTTTCTGCGCGTCAAAATGTGTCTCCGTGAGATGCCGTGATGGAGTCAGCCACAACAATCCCACCTGAATCCCGGAATTTGTCCTTCTGTTTGCCGTTTGACCGTTGGTCTCATTTTAAGTGACAAGAGACTTTCCTTTGACGTGTTGTGGAATGACTTGGAAGATTTGTTCCTCAGAGCGTGAACTACCTGCTGTACGTAGGCTTGTCTTGGCCATGTGTGTGGACTGAGCCTTCTCATCATTTCTCGCGCTGTACGGGACCTCAACGAGATCAATGTAAAGCTTTCGGGGTCTTTGGGTACTATACGCTATTTCTGAAAAACGGGCTGGAACAATAACCCAAACTCCGCTTTGGGTACAACACGTTCTCAGTGGGAGCAAACCTAAACGATAGTGTACGCAGAGCCTTGGGCACCTTATTCTAAAACACTTTAGTAATGACGGCGCCCAGCTTATGCCAGCTTCTACTGTGTTTTCTGAATGGCATTTCATTTATAGTAAACACCTTAAGATTGTTAGTGAAATTCATAGTCATATCAGTAGCTTGGCTTTATTGACTTTAACTTTACTCAACGAATATTTCACCTATGGTCTTGCACCACTTGAATATTCTTCCGTGTATTCTTGCCAGGAGCACCTAGCCGCAATCTTTAATTACGCTAGGGAATGCTGACTTCACTGGCTTGTCTAGTGGCTCAATAGCCGTGGCATCCAGCTGGTCTGCATAATTTCACGTGAGACAACAAAGATCACTCTCTGAATGGAGCAGATAATAGGTGTATTATTGGGGGGTGTCAAGGGAGGAGCTGCTCATGTCTTGACTGTTAGAAGTGGTCACATTCAGCCACATGGGCCATGCCAAAAACTGAGGTGAAGTTTTGTTTGAGCAATGCAGTCACACATTTAATGGACTTGTATGATGTATTCCCTGCTTCTTCAGGGAAGATTATCTTTCTTGCCCCAGCATGGTGCTGGTTGCCCGCAGGGGCACCTTCTTCCGCAGGTATTTAGTGTGTGTCAACACCATGGACTTGAGCCATTGAGGGGGAGGGGGTGCCTCAGGCCCCTCCTCTGCACAGCCCTGTATGGTTTTGCAGTGCCTGAGGGAAAAGGGGATCCTGGGGGATGAGCAGACTCTGGGTGTTTGGACCTTTAAGTCCCCCCCAGAAGAGGCAACACACCCCTTTGACCCCTGCTTCACTTGGCGCATGGGCTGAACCCCCTTGAGGTGATCGATAGTCGCCCTTTCCTGTCCACTTGTCTTTGTTGTCCTCTCTCGCTTCCTTTTACTTCCTATTTTCTGGGCAGCACGAGTTAACCTTTTGTGGGTAGTGAAACTTGACTACACCGTATTTGTTTGTTGTAACAATGTACGGTTGTCATGGCGGGGCTGGCTTTAGCACCTCTGCCATGTCATTGAGCTCGATGGTGGACGACTGGCATTGTTACTGAACACATTTCGTATTTATGGGATCCTCCAACCCTTTTGCAGCTGATTGCGCCTCTAGACAGGGGTGCACTGATGCATCTTTTCAATTTTTCGCAAAGAAAAGTCACTTACCTGATGTTGCACATTTTACATTGCGGCAGTTCCAAAAAGAAAGCAAGAAACCTATCCCCATTCTTAGTATTTAAATGTGTCATGGGAACCATTGGGAGTGGCTACAAAGCCACAAAAATGCAAGGTGGGGGATTTACTCATTGAAGTCAGACACGACACAGTATGAAAAACTATTGAAATTTGTGACCATTGGGGACAAGACATTAACTGTTATTGTGCACTGAACTATGAACCACCGTTAAAGGCATGGTGTCGGATGAAGATCTGATGGATATGAGTGATGATGAACTCTTGGCTGGTTGGAAAGACGAAAACGTGCAAGTACAGTGTTATAAAATCAGGTGTGACAACATAAAATTACACCATCTCCCGCTAAAGGGGACCATGAGGCGATGCGAAGCAGCACGGGGGGTGCACAACGCGTTTGCATCGGTTTGACTAGGTGTCGCGTTTGCATCGGTTTGACGCTAGCAGACGCTGCCTGCGTGAGCATTGTCTCTCGAGGGCGAGGGCGCGTTCTCGTTCCTTGCGAGCTGGGAAAGCGCTCATCGAAGATTTCCGTCAGGCGGCAGCTGCGGGCGCTGCGGCGAGCGCGCGGCAGGCGAGGGAGAGAGTGACGTCAGCGCGCACTGCGAGGGGAGCGTGACGTCAACGCGCAGCTGCGGTGTGACCTACTTGGCACCGCTCCAACACCTGCGGCGAGGGGAGCGCATTGCGGCGCGTTCGTACGGACAGAGGGACAGCGTTACACAGGCTAGTCAAAGAGCTGCTTCGCATCTAAAAGATTTACCAGTTAGGCACCTTGCACTAACCTTTGGCACTAGCACACTTCCAGATTCAGTAGAAAAGGGCTACGTCTAGTTGCATGTCGGACATTACATCCGAAATCTGTAGCGCTGTTCCCATTGTCAGCGGTTTGGTCACGCCTCGCAGAGCTGCCGAAGGTGGCACACCTGTGCAAGTTATGGTACAAAGGACCGCTCTGCTAACAACTGCAACACTGAGGCTTATTGCGCCAACTGTGGTGGTGGCCACCCCGCGTATTCCAAATCTTGTGCAGCCTGGTAAAAAGAGAGGGAAATGATCATCATTAAGGGCAGAGAAAACACAAGTTTTTGAGAAGCATGACAGCGAGTGTCGCAATCCTTTGAAGATTGACCACTTTTTTGCCTAAGTGGTGCATCGGGGGGCAATGCCACAGTGGCCCTTGGCTGTTGCCCAAGCTAAGCACAATGTGCCGAGACGATTGCAACCTGCCCCCATGGTGGGAGCAGCTCAAGCTGCCCCGCCATTGCTGAACTCAGCCACATCGGTGGCCCTCACAAGCTTTGGTGGCCGCCAGGCCGCCTTAAAGGCTATGGATGACTCATCCGCCTCGATACCAGTGGGTAAAACGCTTCATTTCTTGATGCAAAGCCTCAGCGATGTACACACTGCTCACTAGAACAAGTGGCCATTGCTTCACAGGAAGCTATGGACACAACTCATTGTCAAGAGGTGCAGGGAGTGCCTAAAGGACGATGAGGCTCCCTCAGCCGCTCCAAAAAAGGCAAGATACCTCCTACAGAGCCATAAAAAGGCTCTGTGATCTAAGGAATATTCAGCATGGGCACAAATTACTCAGTGTAATGAATATGAGAGGCCTTCTTCGAAACCTTAGTAATGTCCAAGAACATCTCCACAAACAATGTCCAAGAATGCTGTGTGTACAAGAAACGCATTTAAACTTCAAGCACACAAATGTTCTCTGTTAATGTCTTTTTTTTTTTTAATAAATGTAATTTAAGGAGAGGTTGGTGCCCATGTGTGGCGCCGGCTACTCCTCTTCCCTTACAGGGTGGCTTACATAACAAAGTTACGTACAGTTCATCAAAGTTCATCAATACAAGCACTCGGGCATGGACACACATATCACATCACATCACACATGTAGGGTCACTCTTCCAGCACAACTGTCCATTAAACAAGAAATTCGTAAGTTACCAATGTTCACACATCAGTACCGTCCACACTGTCAAGTTCAACATGATCACATAGCGCATACTGATTGTAGACTATCTTAATTGCTAGTGATAAACATAGCAACAAGTAGAAGATACAGGAAATATGTACCCCTAGTGTTTCATAATAATTGCGATGCAGGCCCCAACTTGATGCAGGTTAATATTTTTCCGGTATCCTTGAGTCCTCTAAGAAGTTCACGAGTGCGCGTGCTGCGACGTGCTGTAATTTCTGTGTAGGCCAAGGGCTCAGAATTTTTGCTAATGACAGTGGGCGTCTATCCAGATTATTTAATGTCTGTAAAAGTTTTTTGCGTGGAGCATGATAATTTTTACAATGTTAATGTCTTCTTTTTTTGCAAAGGATTGCGAAGATGCCGTAGCGTCATCTCGTGGTGTAGCTATTATACTGGACAAAAAAGCGGCTTGCTTACATAAACTCCTAATGGCCCTTGAGGTGGTGGCCGTTTGAGCCGTAATGTTAGGTAAATTGATAACTATTTGTTCCCTTTATATTCTGCCACATTACCCGCTGAGCAGAAATGAATTCCAGGCTTTTATATACGAATTACCGGAACCTTGCGTCATTCTGGGAGACTTCAGTGCACATAGTGACATATGGGGTCTTGTGATGCATTGATGCATGAGGCCATTTGAACGAGCATTTTCTTCTTACCTCAGGTGTGTGTCTCCTGAATAAGGAGCCTATGTACTATAGTTTTGGAAACAAAACTTGCTCATCTATAGATCTGAGCAATGTTTCACTGGAACTTTTAGCCAATCTTAAATGGGAAGTGGTTAAAAACCCATAAGGAAGTGATCACTTTGCAGTAGTTTTGGAGATGCCCAAGTCTAGTATCCTCCAGATGTTTCTCGTTGGAAGGTCCATTCCGCCGACTGGGAACAGTTCCGAAATATGACTGTTGTGAAAGGGAGGACATGTGCGCTCTTGGTGTAGATTCGGCCACTAAATGCATTCCTCAAACTAATGGCATGGTCTGCAAGTGCTACATTCCGTGGTGGAACGAGGAGTGCAGAAACGTGCAAGAAACAAAGCGTGGAAGCTGCCTCTCGATTCTGGCAGCTGAAAATCTCGCCCTTCTCAAGCATATAAAATCTCTGGGGAAGGAGGACACGCCGGCAGGCAAGGAGAGAGAGCTGGCGTAAGTTTATACCTGGCATCAACTTGTATACAGATGAGCCAAAAGTTTGGAATAGGGTAAGGAGAGCAAGAGGCCAGCAACCATATTTACTACTGTTAGTGCGTACTGAGGGAGAGAGATTAGAGGACCGGGCAAATTTCCTGGGTGCACATTTTGAAAATGTATTGAGTTCATCACGCTACTCCGACACATTCGGAAAACACAACACAAATAGAAGGGCTACCGTTTGAATGAAATCTACTATTGAGGCATACAACTGACCATTCTGCTTGGCAGAGCTACAAGCAGCGCTAACGTGTTGTACCAAATCTGCATTAGGGTCCGATTGTGTAACTTATGAAATGTTGGAACACTTATCCGCTGAAATGCAAAAGACTCTCCTTTTGTCTGCAACGCTGTGTGGTCTGGCCAGTCACATCTCTTCCACTTTGAAAGAAGCTGTTGTAATTCCTATTCTTAAACAAGAAAAAGACCCTTCTTTGGCAAATAGTTACATACCTATAGTGTTGATGAGCTATCTCTGGAGACTTTTTGAGAAAATAAGTAGGAGTCTCGTCTGTTATCTTGAAATGAACAAAATATTAGACCCATATTAATGTGGTTTCAGGGAACGGTGATCCAGAACAGACCACCTTGTTCATATGGAAACTTATATTCGGTATGCCTTTGCACAAAATGGGCTATCTCTATTTGTATTCCTTGACATGGAGAAGGCATACGATACTACGTGGTGCTTTGGTATCCTTCAGGACCCCTCTGGAATGGGTATTCATGGAAACCTGTTATACATTAGTTATTTGGCAGACCTTCCATGTTAGAGCTAGCCGCGTATTGTCAAGACTATTCATGTAGGAGAGAGGTGTGTCCCACAAGGTGGTGTCCTGAGTTGTACACTTTTCATAGTGAAAAATGAATTCCTTATGCACTGCTATACCTCGCTCTCTCTTTTATTCAGCTTATGTGGATGATGTACAAATAGGCTTCAGGTCCTGTAACCTGGCCCTGCGAACGGCAAGTACTGATTGGCTTAAACTCTTGAGATGGGCTGATGAAAATGGTTTCAAACTGAACCCCCAGAAGAGCACATGTGTTCTCTGATCCAACAATGCAGATGTAGAGCCAGAGGCATTTATTGAACTACAGGGAGAGCCCCTATCTGTCAGTGTTGAACAAATTTTTAGTTATTCTGCTTGACTCCAACCTCTGATCTCCCATTGCATCATCTAAGGACAGAATGCCTTAAGAGAATAAATTTACTCAATCTGTTGCCTCGCACGACATAGGGCAGTGACAGGAGGTGTCTATTGAGCCTCTATGAGAGCCTTATACAATGGCCAGAATTGTTGGCGATGGTGACTACCGTCAGTGTCTAACTGCTGTAGGCTTCAATGAGAAAAAAAATCCATGCCTGTTCAGATTTGAACCCAGCTCAATAGGAGCGGCATCATTACACCCCTGACTGAATTTGATCGCTTGGTTCGGCATCTTGCATTCTCATCCATGACTGCTATGGTAGGAGAGGTAGTGGCATCCACCCAGTGACTCTCACTACATGGCTGACCACCTTGTGTTATCAGCCTTGACTCATATACGTCGGAGTGGTGTTTCAGGACATATGTTGTCAGCCAGCAGCTGTGGTTTCACTGAGGACAAGAAAAAAGACTACTGTGCTGAAGAGGAACAAGTTGGCTAATAAGACAGCAACAAAGGAGATGACGTAGGCTAATAGGACGACGATGAAGAAGACTAGGAAGAAAAGGGAGAGTGGATGACAACAGAGAAGAGGGAGCAGAAAATGCAGACTATGGAAGAGGAAGAAGAGGGGAGGAAGGGAGAAGCAGGAATAGACTGTAAGAGAATAAGGAGAGAGTACACAGCAAAGTCTAGCCTGCACTGACACTGTGTTGTCTTCTGCACAGGCCTGGGAGTTTTTATTCAGATGCCTGGAAAAACATTGAAAACAAACAATAGAATTAATATCTATGCATACAGGGTGGTCCTTTATGAGAGGGAACAAATGGGCATGTGGCTTTTGTCCTGTGGAACTAAAAGAAATCAATTCCTCTTTTGGTGCCACATGTCAGTGCTGGAACAACTACCTTTCGGGGGAGAGATTCATGCTGTTGATTGCTGTACGTTATTTTGCCCGTGAGTAGGTGACACTAAAAGCAGACATATTTCCTCTTGATGCCACTTTCTGGCACTGTAAGCAGCCTATACACACCACAGGCTACACACTCGCATCTTCTCTTTCATAAAGGACCATACTGTACAGTCGTGAGCAAAAGTTTGGAGACCAATGGGTGCCACAAACAGCTATTTTTCTTTGCTGTCCGAGTAAGTTGGCTTAAATCAGGTGGTTCAGCCTAGGTGCACTTGTTCGACCGATGTAATGCAGTGGTGCGATTCCATGTTGTAGAGCTGTGCTACTAGGAATTTAGTTTTTTCTGGTGCCATGGTATCCAAACTTTTGCTCGTGACTGTACATTAGTTTATCTATATTTGGTATTTTGTTCAATATCCATGGTTTTTTTTATTGTATATTTGAACCGAAGTTGGAAATTCTGCTTGTTCAATACCCAAACTATTTAATGATTTGTTTTTTGATGTAAGTATACTTTAGAGTTTGTAAGTAATAAATGTAGTTAGTTTAATTTATGAATGTGTTGAATAAGTTGTGCTTATAGGTAAAGTCCATCCGGCCAGGCACTTTGTGTGTTCATATATAATCGGAAAATCAGTGAAAAACAAAATGTTATTCAGTATTTATTCTGACATTTCTGTTGGTGATCAGCCTTTTTCAAACCTTTAAAAAAGGCTGGTCTCCAGCTGAAATGACAGAATAAATACTAAATATTTTGTTTTTTGCTGACTTTTTGATCATATATCTATCCCGATAGCCTGGAAGGCTGTTTCGATGCATACATTAAATGGTTTTTCCTAACTAGAAGAGAAGCTCACGGTGAAATGGAGGCTTGAATCAATGAACAGATAGCTAAAACGATGTAGAACACAGAATGTTGCTGGAGCCAACATTTTGTCAAGTGGACTTGGCTTCGTCAGGATGGCTACTGCTTTCTTGAGTGTTTGTTTCTGTATGCTTTGCACACACTCTCCAGTCCTCAGAAGGAAAGAAGAGAAGCATGTCAGAAAAATTGGTGGGGGCTGTTAGAGGGAGTTGGGTGACGTGTTAACGTGGCTAATATAAGTGGAAAGAATGAAAGCTTGGTGTATTGGTGAAACAATAACTACTATGTTGAACGCTGTGGTTTTCATCGAACTGGAGGATCAGCACCTGAAATGACTTTCTGGAAGAAATATGGCTAGCTTGTATAGTCAAATACCTTAACCTTCGCGTTACACCCTCGCCATATCTAATAGACTCAAGGGCTCCTTTTGGAACGTTCATGTCTACAGGTTGGAGGGTATTGAACTTGTGTATGATACGATTCCCTGTATTTTCTGTCTCTGGGCGAGTGGAAGTTCAGCTTTAGTATATAAGGTTCTAATTTGTCAAAAGTATGACCCGCCATATTAAAATGTTGTGCCACTGCCTTCGGGAGGTTATTTGTGGTGCCTGTGTGGTGCCCGTCTATCATAATTGGTTGGCCAGTTTCTCCAGTGTACTGTGTGTGACAGAGTGAACATTCCAACACATGAATTGTATGATGCACATAGTCACTTCCTGTGCTTTTAACTTTAAGATAATTTTGAATATGTTTGCAAGTCTTGCATCGGGGACGGGAGCAAGTTATTACGCGGGTGGTGTGCTGAGGGTTTACTTTGGTATGTACTAGCATGTCCTTTAAGTTTATATTACTGTGGTAGGTGACCCTTCGTATTTCAGGAAATGCTTTTAAGGTGTTCATTGCTTGTTAATATCGGACAATATTTATGGAGAATATTATTTGTTTGCAAGCACATTGGAGTATTTTGTTTTAATGCAAGCAACTGGTTAGAAATTTAAGAGCGGTGGATATCTTGAGATCAAAGGAAAATGGGGAGGGGGGGAGAGGAGGTTCGAGTTGCTCATTTTCAGAATTTTTAATTTTCATCACGGAAGCTCTTTATAAATATGCTTTATGGTTATCTCTTTTTGGTTCCCCTACCATGCATTGAATATTTCAGTAGGGTCAGTTGGAGTGGTAGGTGGTAAACCAGAGCAGTGGGTAGCATTCCCACTAGTGCTCTGGTTCATTGACCACTGCTTTTGCTAGGCCACCTGCTGCACCAACTTACCCATTTGAACTTTAAAATGGGCCTGTTAGATGTTAAATATCTCAATTCATTTTACTTTTTAAGGTTTAGATGCCTCTGCTCTGTGTCCAGAAGCAGCTGTTTCAGTGAAAGCCACTGGTTATTTTGGGCTACTGATATAGTGTGTTAAAAAACATTGTACACGTCATCATGTGTAGTTAATTATTGATAGGCGAGCAGTTCCAGTCTTTTCGTAAGCATTTTTCTTTGTCTCATGTTAAAAGGGAGCTGCATTGGTTCTTTGATCATATTCTGATATGGTACTGATATTCCTGTAGCCGCCCAGATGGTTGTTTGCTTAGAAACTAACCAATAATTTTATATAACTGACTAAACTGTGTTCACTGCGAAATGGGTAGATGCTTCATGCAGTGTATGCAATGACGTGACGGCCTCTTGGCCACCAGAAATGTAGGGCTGGGGCTAGAAGAATGAAAGGGGTGAGGTCGTCCAACGATATATTGAGCTATGCCAGTTTTTCTGAACTTGACAGTGACAATTTTATAGCTGAAATATTGCCACTTTGCTTTTGACGACCCACCTGTTTTGTTTGATAGGCAGCATTGTAGGCACTGACATCAAAAACACAAGGTGGCCTATGTGGGAATCTGCTAGAAATTTATAACAGTCATGTTGAGGAAAAATGATTGCAGTTGCCTGGGTTGCCATATGTCACAGTACCAAGGAGATTTGATTGATTTCCGGGGTTTTACATCCCAAAGCAAGCTATGATTATGAGAGACGCCATAGTGGAGGGCTCTGGAAATTTTGACCACCCGGGGTTCTTTAACGTCCACTGACAACACACATTACATGGGCGTCAGCATTTCGCCTCCATCGAAATGCAGCCGCTGCGGCCAGGATTCGATCCCGCGACACTCAGATCAGCAGCAGAGTACCATAGCCACTAGACCACCATGGCGGGGCAGTACTAAGGAGAAAATAAATTGAAATATTGAGAATTTTGTTGAAATCAGTGGGGGACAGAGAAATTGCTGGAGTTGCCCTTTAAGAATGATCTGCATGCACCAGGATAAATACCTCATTAGTCTGGCCATGTTCTTGTATCTTGGTGCCTTGAGATCATTGTCACTATTATCGGTGCTTTAAGGTCATTGAAATTTGCTATCCTTATAGGCCTTAATGTGCATTGTTTTAATAAATCGTGCATAAACACTGTAGTGCTGCTGAATTTCCACTCTATTCCTCGTCAAGTCAGTGGAAATCCTGTGTAGTGGTTGTTTCTAGAGGAGCCACCTGTAGCCAGTCATGGGCACGTTACCAGTAAAAGGTAAGTGTCAGTTACCTAAGGCAGAAAAGTAACCATGTTACAGCTACCTGAGTTTCCAAAAGTAACTTGTTACAGTTTCACAATATTCTTGTATCATGGTACTGCGCAGCGTTAAAGAACCTCAGGTGGCCGAAATTTCCGGAGCTCTTCACTATGTTGTCTCTCATAATCCTAGCGTGGTTATGGATATCTTATAAAACCACAAATTATTAGAAAAATATGGGCAAGTGATGCTGTTGCAGTTGTTTTTCAAAGGAATATTGAAGCCATGTGCCATAGTTATTACTGATATGTTTTTGTGTCTGGGCAAATGTGCTGTTGTGGACCTTTTCAGCAGTTTGTTGTGCCCCGACTGTGGTTTTCCCATTAAATGCAGACATTCTTTGTCCACCCACCTTTTGGTGGAAATTATAGGCATTATATAGGCATTATGAGAGAGGGATGACTCATTTGCAGTCTGACACTAATCTTAGCTGTAATTGTTTGTTAATCCTCGTGCCCATATAACATGCCAAAAGTAGCTTGCAGTCATTTATAAAAATGTTACATTTGTTGAGTTAGAATTCAACTTCAGTAAAGTGAAAATAAAGATACTGTGATGTATACTGCCTCTGGAATAGCTATCTGGGCTAAATGTGAAGTGTACACACTGTTTGTAGTTCAGCTATAATGGTGTTGCACTTCTAAGCATGAGGTGAAGGATTTGGTTCTTAAGCATGGTGGTGCATGTCAGGGAACAGCGCACTCTAAAGGGCCCCTAAACAACCCCGAGGTCCGAAATTTGTTTTAAAGATATAACTGCGCTCCTGTGCGATGTGAACATGCTCCCGCAAGAATTTTGCGAATAGGTGCAATAATAAAGAAGTTACATGGGTTTAAGTGGCCGCTTGTGTCTGTTTCATTTTCTGGTCGGCCTCCCCACCCTACTCTGCAGAGGAGAGGGTAGGCGCGGCGTGCCGTCGTGACTCCGCCCACTTTTGACACGTGACATGTCGTGAGCAATTGACGTCATTGACGCTTGCGCTGCAGTTCCGGTTGCTCCGGCCACCGCTGCTCCGGCGCTCACGCGGTGGGATGGCCACAGTATCTGACATAGACCTGGTTTCGACCAATCAATGAGCTGCAACTGCGCAAAGTTGTTCGCGGTAGAACGTGACGACGCCTAGGATGCGAGCGTGACTGGTCAATTGCAGGAAAGAGGCGCGGGAATTGTTTTTTGAAATACGGCATCTCCATGGCGCGTAGCGCTGTCATATTCGCAGAATGTGATTGCCGCAACCTTGTCTATGATTGAGTTAGCTTGTTTGGGCGGCTTAAAAAGAAAGTAGGAGCCTGTTTAGTGGCCCTTTAAAAGGACATATTCGGGGGGTCTTTCTGCTCTGCAACATTGTTGTCTGGTTTGCTTGCTTGCATATTGTTTCTCAGCTTGCATGTCCTGACAGAATCAACAAGCTGGACAGGAAAATGAAATGAACCATATACCAGAAGCGCAATCAACAAGCTGATCATTGTGTGCATTTTGTGTGCAGTTGTAGCATATGTTCTAATGCACATTATTGTTCCTCTTATTTCAGTGAAAGTGTGCTTGTGGTAGAAGATGAGGAGACAAGAGAGTTTCGTGAAGCTTTTGTTGCACTCAGCGCCCACTTCATTGGCACTAGTGCAACTTCGTGTAAGTAGAGGTTGCACTCAGTCATACCTAAATAATGTGCTTGATTGGTTCTCTAGAAAATATACGTTGAATTTCTGTCTATTGAATACATTTGCGGCGTGTGTGTGTGCATGACATGCCTGTGCACATGTGGAGACATATGCACATGCATACATGTGTTCATTTAGTTCACAGATAAGAAACATAAAGGCCTCTAACTTACTAACTTGTTCTGTGTTCCCAATTACACTGCCAAAATGCATATAATTATATAGATAAGAAAATGGTACACATAGTAAGTACATGCTTGAATAGAATACATATAAAAATTTATGGTGATGTGTTTTCACTTCTAAACCATATTTGCGGAGCCTAGTTCATTGAAGACATTGAAGCTCTAAAGTTAAGGTCTTGTTTCTTACAAGAGCACTTACAAGATCACAGGCTGTTTTGGGTTCAGGCTTAAAGGGACACTGAAGTGGTTTTAAATTCTTGAATTCAATAGAAATTCGGAATCCGTGACCTCGTATAGGATGCGTACAATGGTTTTTTTCGCAATATTTAAACAGTGATATAAGCTCCCAAACTTGGTCTGTGGGAATGCCCCACGGCGCTCACGGAGTGCAGCTAAGGAGGATGACAGAGTGAAACGCTAAGTGGCATCATATTGAGGATAATCAAGGCAGCCGCATTGGAGCATGGGTTTGCGGCGTTGTTTTCCATGCATGCACTAGCACAGCCAAGGCAGAGTCTGGTGCTGCGAGGCACTCGCGATGATGTCATGGAGCTCTTCAACCAGTCATAGGCAGCGACGAGGTTTGAGTTGCTGCCCATGACGTGCGCCGCTCATTTTTGCCAAAATAGTCATTTGCTGAAGGTTATGTCAATTTTCGATGTGATTTTCGAGTTCACCGTATGAAAAATGATAAAATAGCACTGTAACCTCAATTTTCTTAAAAAGTGCCTCAGTGTCCCTTTAATGCCGTGTCAGCTGTTGCCTTGTGTTTAGTGTGGTGACGTGTGCACGCACTAAGCCTGGAAAGGTGTCACAAGCTGTGCACCAAAAAAGACAGTATCGTTCTGTACAGAGCGTAAAGACTTATTTTCCTCGGGTGGGCACCTCGGGCCTGCACAAATGCATGACCTTGGGACAGCAACGGAAGCAAAGAGGCTCCCTCACAAGGGTGAAAATGCAGGAAGGCTGCTGCCAGCATGTCAGGGTGGGCACTGGCTCCCTGTGACAAGTCGCTGAGGGAAATGCCCACAGCTATGTTGGATACTCTTGCAATGACCAGTTGTTCCGCTTGCGAGAGTAAGGGCAAATATTTGTCTGTATGGGCCGTGGATGCACGCAGCTTGGCATGGTACAACAACACGAGCGCTACTGACTGCTGTTCTGCTTATTGCTTGGAGAAAGCTCAGCACAAGGTGCACACTCACCGTAGGTGCGAGGCATCCTAGGTATTGCTGAGACCGAGTGATTTCCAAAAAAGTCTGGCAGATGTGAAAAATGTGTATGTACCTTATATGCTGCCTGGAAAGAGAGAGGAAGCTTCATAGTCAACAGAAGAGGCGTGCAAGACACAGACACAAGGGGAGAAGTGAACAACACGAACGCCGACTAACAACTGATGCAGAGCACAGAGGCGAAAAAGAAGACACATAGCTTATCTGCGCATGCTCAGAATGGTAGCGCCACCTGTCAAACGGTTACACGTGCCGGTCTACGCGATAGACAACTGCTAAGGCATTCTATCTCCTCTCTGTTTAAGCTAATCGACGGCTGACTCACACATGCGCTTCCACTAATACTGATATGCCAGGCCTCGACCAATAAACGTGTCTCTTCATTCTTATGTCTGTACAGGATCTCGGTTTTCAACTCGCTCAACTTTCTGTCCTTTTGAGAGGAAGCTTCTTGCATGTGTGATCATGATCATGATGTTTCCAGAGCGGCTAAGTTTGTGTGCAGTGTCACTGTTAAAACAAATTCATAGCCATGGATGGTTGACACTCGGCTGTTTAACACAGAGCATCACTGGTGAAAAGAGGTACTGCAAAAGCAGAGCAGAGGAATGCCTGCACAGAGGTGATGGGCATGCCCAAAACCCCACTTGCTTAATTCAATGCTTCATTCAATCAATTTGAATCAAACTTTAGGGGAAAAAAATGGGTTTAAAAAAACAACAAAACTTTAATGCATGATGCCCAGCATTTGGGTTCAGTATGTCTTGTAATTGAAATACATCACTGCAAGTAAAGGCAGACAGGACGAACTTGTACTGCAGCTGCCAAAGTCAAAAAAGGGGACACTAAACCCTTTTTACTCAAACTGCAACATCAACATTTTGCTGTAATACATTGCCTCAACAGCTGAAGCTCGGTTGGTTTTTAGTTACCGTATTTTCTGGTGTATAAGACGCATCTTTGTATAAGACGCACCCCCCAGTTTTCACAAGTCCGCATGCAAAAATTAATATATAAGACGCACCGGTGTATAAGACGCACCTATATTCACTCACTTCCCGCAAAGAAACTTCATAACGTGGGGTTGAGCGGGCATTGTAAAATGCCGTACTTACGTTTCTGAGCGCTAGTCCTGTAAGAAAACTTCTACTACACCAAACTTGCGAGAAAAAATAATGCACACCCACTGAAACGTTCCGCATAACTGCAGGAAAAACATTTTATTCGTCGAAGCCCTCAAAGTCCTCGTCCTCCGACGCGCTTTGGAATACCGTATTTACTCGCATAATTTGCGCCCTCGCATAATTTGCGCACCCCTAATATTTAGCAGGCTTTGCAAAAAAAAAACCTCGCATATTTTGCGCTCTCCGTTCCCAGCTCGCCGGCGCGCAAGTACGGACCAACAGCCGCGTGGCCGCGACCCTCGCTGCGCAGGTGAGCGCAGTCATACGCAAAAGGGGCTGCGAGTGCGATGCCCCTTTTTCCGGTTCTTTTCTCCGGAAGCCCCCGAAGCCCAAAGTAAGGTCGCTAGAATAAAAGCATGCGAGTGGGGGCGAAGAAAACGGCTGAAGCAGAGATCAAACGAGCCCTGCCTATCTCCATCGCTTCGAGGGCTGATGTGATAACATCACCCCGATCGGGACACCTGCTGTGGATGCGGGGAGGAAAGGCCCCGCCCGTCTTTAACTGAGCATGAAAAGACATGAGGCGGGGGGGGGGGGGTAGTGTTGCTCGGCTGTCGGCTGCTGAGATAGCACTATCTTGGCAGCCATCAGCGGCTCGTAAACACTTCTACGTGCTGCGCCTTCCCTGGAGCAGCCGTACGTTTTGCAGTGTTACGTCAGATCGTATCCAAAAGAGTTACCGCGCTAGTTGCATTATATTACACGTTATTTCAAACGTGTTTGCCAAATATCTGCGTAATTTGCGCACCCCCTTTTCGGAGCTCTAAAATCGTGAAGGAAAGCTCACTATGGTGCAGCCTCCGAAACTCGCACAGCTTCAGTGAGCTGAGAACTCGCACGACGACATACTTCATTTTTTTTATTTTTCATTTTATGTACTTTGGTTTTGTTGTGGAACTGTAGTACCGGCACGTTGAGTCTTCGTTATTATAATTATGACGCATCATTCACGTCGGACTGCTCTAGTCGTTAAAAAAAAGACTTTGCCTCGATGCAGTCACCAGCTAGAGTAATTGAAGGACAAATGTGACTGTACAAGGTGTGTGAGTGTTGGTCTCGTGTAGACACCCATCTGTTAATCATGCGGAAACAGGCCGACCTCTATGTTGTCAGGGCAAAAACAAAAGAATTTAGAATTGCACTTACGTATGAGGCTCTAGGACAGGGACAAAATGAGGATATAGAGCAGATGAATGAAAACATTACTCAGCCGATCACCGAAGCAGCAATCGAAGTAGGAGGCAAAGCACTGAGACAAGATGTGAATAAGCTCTCTGAGTCTACTAAAAATTTAATCAAACAACGCCAAAAGATGAGAATAACTAACTCAAGAGATTAGATAGAATTTGCTGGGCTGTCTAAGCTCATCAAAAAAAGTAGTCAGGGACATGTGTAACCATAACGTGAAAGAAATAGGAGCAGTCAGAAAAAGGAGTCGGCATTAAAACAACTAAAAGGAAGCTTTGTGCGGGCAAGAACATAATGCGTGCAGTGAAAGATAGGCAGGACAACATCATTACTAACTTCAGCCAAGGTGGCCGAGGACTTATCTTCTGAACTATACAGCTCAAATACGAGTCTCCCCACCATGAGTGTATTAAATGTCGATAAGGACTCCGAAATTCCATGCGTCACTGCGGACAAGGTTAGGAAAGCAATTCAGGGCATGTGCTGTGGAAAAGCGGCCGGAGAAGGCTGCGTAACTGCCGACTTGATCAAAGATGGAGGAGACTTCCTAACTAGAAAGCTAGCGACACTATACACACAGTGCCTCAAAACTTCAAATGTACCAGTCAGCTGGAAAAACGCAAACATTCTCTTATTACACAAGAAGGGAGATGTAAAAGACTTGAGGAACTACAGGCCGATCAGTCTACTCTCAGAACTTTACAAAATATCCACAAAGGCTATCTCAAAGAGAATAAGGGCCACACTTGAATTTAATCAACCAAGAGAACAAGCGGGGTTAAGAAGAGGATTCTCCACTGTAGACCACCTTCATGTAATCAAGTAATCAAGAAATCCACTGGTATAACAGACCCCTTTATATGGCTTTCATAGACTACAAAAAGGCTTTCGACTCTGTAGAGATAGTTGACTCTCGCTACAATGAACGCCGCTTCAACAAAACTTCCGGTACAACGAAAAATTCTTGGTTCCCCGTCAGCAGTCCATAGGAGTCAATGCATAAACATGCTCGCCACAACGAACACATTTTTTTGTGCCCTTTTGCTTCAACGAAATTTGACCAATTCCAGTCTCGAAAATTCGATTTGCACTGTGCAGTAAACACAATCCCAAACATATTGGTGCCTTTCAGAAGATAAAAGTACGTCGACAATGTTGAAATCGCATGTTGGCACCACCAGAAGCGCTGATGTTGACTCTGGTTGATTACCGATGTCTACCCATGCCGTCTACCGATGTCTGTCGAGATAGCATGCGCAACCGGGGCGGTTGCGCACGCTATCTCGACACCAGCGGTGCTATCTCGACACCGGTGGGAAAGGGGCTCTCCCACCGGTGCCCCTTTGGTGCTTCGCCCGACGAAAGAAGGGCTGGGCGTTTCCTCTGCTTGAGAAGCGAGCGACGACAGCCATCACACGCGGTGCGATGTTATCGCATTGTTCAGTTCGCTTGGCGGAGACGGCTGGGTCGTTTCATCTCTGCTTCAGCCACGTTTGTCACCAGCGTTAGCGTGCTTTTGCTCGCGCGAAAAACATACTGAAGCATGGGCGGTGTTATCGAGTTGGATTTCGTACAGAAAAACGGAAACTGCGAAAACCCGCTAACAGTGCCTATAGCACTGTTATCGCAATAACTCCCCCCGCCCCACGGCCAACAACTTTTTTTTCATGGTCCAAGCCCCCCCCCCCCCCCCCCTCCTCCTCCTCCTTTGAGTACCGTATTTACTCGAATCTAAGGCGCACCTTTTTTCCGATATAACTGGTCCAGAAATCGTTAGCACCTGATTCTAATGCGCGTACGAATGACGTTAACCAAAGTTGCTACGTCGCCGATGCAATCTCTGAGACACCCGGCCGCACCAGCTTTCGGTAGTGTTCGCGGGTGGCCATAGCGGGAGAATAGATGTTTCCCACCGCTGAATCCAAAATGGCTCATCATTGCATTTCTCCCTCATCTGTGCTGAGCCTGAGCCTCTCACTCGTGCGTGCTGCATGACGTACGTCCAAGATTGCATCGCGGCAGTATGCGACCACGCCCCAATCATGCTTAGGTTTAGTGCCAGCCTGCGCAGCACGCGGCAGCGAGCGTGAGGGAACCACGACAGCACGGAGGAATGCAGCATTGCTAGTAAATATGTTGCTGCCCCTACGCCCGGCAACGTGTGGCAGTTTTGTCGGGACGCGGGAGCTATGAATCGGTGTGCCAAACGCCTTCGAGACACTGCGGATCAAGCGAAGCGAAAAAGCCACAGCACGGATGTTCGAGGGACTGCAGGGGTCCAAAGTTGGCGGTCCGTTTATTATGCGAGTGCGTTCATTACGCGAGTACGGCATTTGTTTTTATGAATGTGAGAAGGTTGATTACTAAGGACTTTTTTTTTTTTACGTGGGTGCGCGTTACAATAGATGCTTCACTTTCTTTTGTCGCGGGAAATGGGTGCGCGTTACTATCGAGGGCGCAGTAGAATCGAGTAAATACGTAAATCTCCCGGATTCCGTTTCTCCAAACTTGGCAGGTATGGTTTTAGTACTCGCGGTTTCCGAACCCTTCAGACTACCGCTGTGATGCCGCGTCCCGCGGGCAAGATTGAGGCATAAATGTTTCATTGTTCTACCAGCTCAGATCAGTTATATTTTTTCGATTTCACGACAACGAAATTTTCGCGTCAACAAGACTTCTTCCCCGCACGGTCAATTTCGTTGCAGCGAGAGTCGACTGTACCAGCGTGCTGGAGGTATAACACCATCAAGGAATATGTGAGAGCTACGTAAACGCAATATCGAACATCTATAAAGATTCTACAGCCACCCTACTCCTCCTTAGGAAAAGCAGGAAAATCCCAATACATAAAGGTGTCAGACAAGGAGATACAATTTTTCCAATGCTGTTTACTGCATGTTTGGAAGAAATCTTCAAAAGATTAGGCTGGGACGAGGCAGGGTTACGGATTAACGGCGAATATCTGAGTAACTTACAGTTTGCCGACGACACAATACTCTTTAGCAATGATGGCGGCGAACTGCAAAAGGTGATTGAAGACTTAAGCCGAGAAAGCGCTAAGGTAGGATTAAGGATGAACATGCAGAAAACAAAGGTAATGCTAAGTGGCACGGTGAAAAAACATGTCTTCACGATCAAAAACCAGACATTAGAAGTCACAGAATACCTATGTCTAGGACAGCTACAGGCAGGAGAGCTTGCCCATATAAAAGAAATCTACTGTAGAATAAACTTGGGATGGCGCGCGTATGGGAGACATTCCCAACTCATGAACGGAAACCTACCAAACTATATATAACTACTGCTCTTGCCAGTACTGACATACAGGACAGAAACTTGGAGAATTACAATGAAGCTCAAGAGGAAGTTAAGAACCATGCAGAGGGCAATGGAACGAAAATGGTAGGCGTTACATTAAGAAATAGGAAGACAGCCGAGTGAGTCAGAGAACAGACGAGGGTCGCGGACGTAATGAACGATGATATTAAGACGACAAAATGGACATGGGTAGGCCACATGATAAGAAGGCTAGATAACTGATGGACAGTTAGAACGACTGAATGGATACCAAGAGAGGGTAAGAGTAGCTGTGGACTACAGAGAGTAAGATGGGGGGACGAAATTAAGAAATTCGCAGGCATCAAATGGAATCTGCTCGTGCAGGACATGAAAGGATGAAGAGGATTGGGAGAGGCCTTCGTCCTGCAGTGGACATAAGATAGGCTGATGATGATGTTGAGATGTACCCATAAACAGCTGCAGTTGTGCTGGGGTCTCCCAGCATTTTAAATAATAATCGCTGGGTTTTTTGTGCTGAAACTGGGATATGGTTATGATGAACACTGTACTCCAGTAATTTTGACCACCTGGCTTTCTTTACCGTGCGCTAGAGCACTGCACGGGCCGACTTTTTCCGGCCTGGGCCCGGCCCAGCCCGAAAGCGCCGCGCTCCGGCCTGCCCGAGCCCGGCCCGATGTTTTTAAATACAGCCCGTACCCGGCCTGGGCCCGAAAGGCTTGGGCCCGGCCCGACCCGGCCCGGCCCGGCCCAATTCAACCACCAATTATTCCTTGAGCATAAACGAGGCACTGTCCAATCTTCTCTTACAGTGAAGATATCAGCCGCACTCAAGATAGTTTCTGGAGAGTGTTGTGAGAACTTCTGACAGTGTGGCGATTTGCACTGGTACTGTGTTTACCTTCGGTTAATTACGCCCGTAACACTTTTGCGAAGGAATTGCAGGGGGATATATGAGGAGGCATACCTGGCTGTATCATGCACGCAGTGCTAACCGTGCAATGTTCTTATTTCATTTCAAAGAATGACTACAACATACAACGCCCACATAAAGTGGAAAAACGGTGGACATTTATAATTCAATTTACAGTTACATTTATAATTGAGTTCTGCGCTATTTACTCAATAGTCCCGGCAATTAATGCCGGGACTATTGAGTAAATAGCGCAGAACTTATCCTGCAAACTTCGTTTATTGCACAATGCAACGAGAGAGAGAGAGAGAGAAAAAACGCGCTCTAACTACTCCTGGGAGGATTCGCCAGGCTGATTAGCGTTATTAAACCTGTCATTTCGACTCCTCGGTAGGCAACTGTCCCCAACATACGCTACATTTTCGTGCTAAAAAGAAGGGAGTCCTCTCCCGCACCTTTGTTCGCCGATTCACCGCCACCGCAGTGCCATAAATGTGTCAAATCAAGCCACACGCGTTAGCGAGCGAGATACCGTCCTCGCTGTTCGCTTTAGATGCGTATCTCGTCGCCTTTGTGTGAACGTCTTCGGTCTTTGAAATTGTTAGACCTTAAATCAAGATCGGACTAAGGTCTTCCGAAATAACTGCATATTAGAGTGCCGAACTGAACTAGCCGGTGGCTTCTTAAGCGCTCCCCGTCGAATGCGGCGGGTCGGGTGTCCGGAGTGCGATCCCATGCAGTGACTGGAGTCGGGAGAGTGGGTTGCCGCCGAGAGCCGGAGGCCTCTGTGCGAACAGGGGAGCGAAGTCTGACTGTCTGTGGCTCGCAGTCGTGGTTGCAGTCTTGCAGCTAGCGGCTGTGGCGGTGGAGACGATGTGTGCCAGAAAGGAAAAAGCGGTGAATACGGTGGGCAGGAAAATGCGGAAGGTAGAGAAAAAGCAAACTTCTGAGAGGGGTAGCGCCCACGTAGAAGGACATTTCACGCGGATCAGGCATATTCTATTGCTTCAGTATAGGCTTCATTTCAGAAGGTGTCAACTGTTCAGTCAAAAAAATAAGGTATGTGTTCCATCATATAAATGAACTTGGGCCCTTCTGCTTTTGTTTCAACATGTAGGGTGTTAAGCATCTCAAGTGCGGCACAGAATACTCAGTCTATGCCTCTGTACATAGCTTCCGCAAAACCTGTATTGCCCACTATAGTCATCTTATGTTAGCGCACGCACCGAGCTACCCGCGCCACGATTTTGGACCGTGGTACGTTTAACACGCGACGGTGACACCGCAGCCGATAAAAGTCAACAAAAAAAGTAGCGCACATGTCGCACACCGACTTAACGAATCTGCCTTACAAATTATACTCATGCCGGGGAAACCTTACTTGCTTACCACAAACATTGACGCCAGTAACGCTTTGGTCAACGGAGCAGTGGGAACTCTATGAATGGGAATCGCTGGGTGGCCATGCTACGCACGTCCTGAAGTGTCATACGTTTTTTTTTTTTTTTGACTAGAGGAGGGGCTCATGTCTCCCGTTTTGATGTGTGTTACTTAACCGTTAAAATCTAAAAGTGGCAGAAGTTCGAGGGAAGATGGAAGCTTGAAGGGATGAAAAATTCGTCCACACGGGGTGTCGCTGGACCTCTTAGATATTTATGCGGTAAAGGGTGCCAATACAGCCGCCTGTTACAAAGGGTACTGCAGTAAATCATCTTGATTATCACCTTCCTTAGGTGCTTGCTCACTTCTGTCTCGGGAGCGCCTCCACGTTTTTGAGCGCCATGGGAACAGTTGTGCTCCGACGAATGAGGATACTTGTGAATTACTGACGAAGTGTGACGAAGACGAAGGTGGCCGTGAGAATCAGCAAAAACATACTCGATATGATGAGCATCCGACTTAAATGCTAGTTCTGATTTGCTAATTGCCAAATCATAAATATTTGCAACTGCCTTGCTAGCACAAAAATCAGCAACATCTGCGTGGATCGGCGAGCCTGCGACCAGAGTCACTTCGCTTCTTGCGCTTAAACTGCAGGAAAAGCAGCTCCTCAGGTATTAATGACTCACGAGTCGCGTTGACCAACCTACAGAGTCACGAAGGGGGAGGCAGGCGAGGCGGGCATGTGAGCGTAGCTGCATACTTGAAATATTCCCTATGATACCGATGAGTACATCTTATATGCATCTTATCTGGGCAGTGTATATAGCGTTGCTTCGCGCTTGCCGCAGTGCTTCGCTGACTACCACTTCTTTTGATACACGATACACAAGAACGTATTTCACTCAGTATAATGGCGGGAACTTGTGAGGCAGTTTCCCGAAATTACATCTAACATACTGATGGAGGCAAAATGCTAGACTTCTTGTATCGTGCGATTTCAGTGCATGCTGATGCACTTCAGGTGGTCTAAATTACCCGGAGCCTTCCACTACGGCGTCTCACATAGCCTGACTAGGTTCGAGACGTTAAATACCAAAAAACAACAAAACCAAAAAGCGTACACGCGCCATTACCGACACGTATGGGACCCGGGCCTGACTCGGGCCTGACCCAGGCCTGACCCAGGCCCGGGCCCGGGCCAGGCCCGAAGCTCATTGGCCCGAGCCCGGCCCGGGCCCGATCCAACATACCCGGCTCGACCCGGCCCGCGGGCCGGGCCCGGGCCCGTGCAGTGCTCTACCGTGCGCTTCTGACACACAGTACATAGGCCTCTAGCATATCTACCTCTATCGAAAGTGCGACTACATCAGCCTACAAGCTGATGTGTTATTAATGGACTCCAAGGGTAATACACTGGAAGTTCATAAGCTCACAACTATTGAAATAGAAGTAAAAGTAATACTATGTAATATCTTGGATAAGCACAAATATTTCTTGCCTTACACTTCGGGCCATCGAGCAAGCCTATGAGGTGATGGGAGACTGGATCTCCTAACCTCCCAGGGGGCGACTTAGGCCCAGGCCACCAGTTTGCTGAAGTTTTAAATAAAGCTGTTACACCACCACCCTAGCTTGATTCATAAACTATTAAGCGCGTGCAGCAGATAAGTTTTCAACTTTTTCAGATTTGTAACAGGAATCTGGGCTGTCTTTTCTAATGGTTAATATATGTAAATGTTAAAGGGGTTGTGAAAAGAATATGGAGCTGTCCGGTTGAAATTTTCACTGCTTCAATAAGCATTCGAAATGCTGTTCATGAAGTGTTTGATGCAGTATTTAGTACGCATTAAATAAGATGTTTGAAATCCTAGCGTTCTTGCATTCCTGAAACAACCATGCGACACCACAGGCTGGTGTAGGCACTATTCAGTGATGTCTTTGTAAACATCTTAACTTTTGTTTGCATAAAAATATTAAGAGATTTATATGAAAGTTAGAATGTAAGAATATAGTGGACCCAATATGTGCCGCTGTATGGAAGAAAAGCTGGAGCACTGCTTTTCCATGGCCTCTGGGAGCATGCCAACCTCGGAGGCCGTGGTGGCGACTAAGATGGCGCCAGCTGCAGAGTTGAGAGGAATGTGCGCCAGGAAACTACGAGTATTTTTTATTGCTGTAAATCAACCCATCCAATGGAATGAAACAATGTACAGGGTGTTTCTGTGAACACTTTCAGAAATTCTTAAAAATAGGCTGTTGGAGAAAAAATGAAAACCTCTTCATAAAGAAACTGTTAGCTGAGGCGGACGTAAGTATATCTTTAGAAGGTGCTAATTAATTGACTGCTTAATTATGATGTACTAACTTTTTAATTAGACACTCAGTGGTTGTTGTCAATTCAGAGTTTTTAGCCACGAAGATGTTATACTATCAGTATTTAAAGCAAAGAAAAATTGTCTTAAGCCCTGCAGCACAAGCTAACCTGGACTTCTTTCCACACAAAAATGAAATTGAGTGCATGAAGAGTGCTGGAAGCCAAGTTATAATGTAACCTCTGCTGGTGGCATGTTCCAAATTGTGGCTGCTAATTTGAAATGTACAAGGTGCTATTTGTGCCTTTTTCCTTATGGCTACAAAGCCTCTGGGCTCTGCATAGGCAGAAGCCACCGTTACCTTTTGTTTATTCGATAGGTGCAAGAGAAAGTCTGTATCATCGCAAACTATGTGGCCATCAGTTTTGAGACCTGTACATTTTGAATTGATCGCTGCTGTCATTGGACCACTTCATCTGTGGGCGTTGCACCTGCATGTGACTTCCAGCACTCCTATTGCAGAGAGTCTTGGTCTCATGAGGAAGAAATGCCAGATTTTCGCGGGCTGCAGTGCTTCATAGGGACCTTTTTTTTTTTGCTTTAAAAACTATCGTAGTCTTTGTGGCTACAAATTTGCCATTGAAAATAATCTTGATATTCCACTGATTAGAAAGCTAATCGGGTGATCATAATCAACAATGTCATTTGCATGTTTCTCACAGTTATCAATGTTTGCCCAAGCTGACATGTTGTTCTTCCAGAAATTTTTCTTCTCGAAAAGCGTGTCTTTGGGAATTTCTTAGTTTTCGCTGAACCACCTAGTACATTATAGCCAAGATTCTGAATATACATATAGTAAAAATTTTTCAGAAATGTTTCATGGCACCGTTACATTGACCGATACTTAACATGGTCATTATAACAGGAAGTACGTGCAGGTGGCTGCATCATACATATTATTGCATACCTGCCATCTCTCCCAGATTACCCGGGAGGCTGCCGGATTTTGACCATTTCACCCAGTTGTATGGGTAACAGGGAAATCTCTCGGAAATTCAGTTGTGCTCTGATGTCTGTCGAGATAGCGTGTGCGACCGCCCCTCTTCGCGGATAGCCCCAATGTTCGCGGGTAGCCGTAGCGGGAGATGTTTCCCATCACCGCACGCAAAGCGGCTCATCATCACATTTCTCCCTCATATCTGTGCCGCGCCTCTCAGTCATGCATGCTGCATGACGCCCGAGATTGCATCGTGGCAATCTCGGAGCCCATGCCCCGAGCATGTTTAGGCTTATCTGCGCCAGCCTGCGCAGCACACGCGCGGCAGCAGGCGTGAGGGAACTGCGATAGCATGGAGGAATGCAGCACTGCGAGTAAATGTTATCACCACTTGCACGTGGCTACGCCTGGCAGTGTGCGTGTCGCAGTTTTATCGGGACACAGAAGTTATGAATCGGTGCGCCGAATGTCTTCGAGACACCGAGGATAGAGTGAAGCGGGAAGGCCGTAGCGCGGCCATTCGAGGGACTGCGGTGGTTCAGAGTTGGCGGTGCATTCGTTACGTGAGTATGGCATTTGTTTTTATGAATGTGAGAAGATTGATTACTATTACTAAGGACCTTCTTTTTTTCTGTGTCACGAAAACTGGGAGCGCGTTACATCGATGGTTCACTTTTTTTTGGTCGCGTGAAAAAGGCGTGTGTTAAAATAGAGTAAATACGGTAATTGCTATTGCAATACCCCCTCCCCGTTGAGTAAATCTCCCAGATTACATTTCTCCATACTTGGCAGGTATGTTATTGCCAAATGGTGTTTTGAATTAGGGATGCTGACATAAAACTGTGCTCATATCTGTTTCGTGCAGGTAATGCAGATAAGAAGCCATCCCATCACATCAGTTGTAGCACAAACATAATTATACAGTTAATTTAGGTTAACTTAATAACCACATTAAAATGGGGCACATGGATTAACATGTGCCAGAAAGGCATTTGCAGTTGGGATTTCTACACAGAAAATTCTCAGCAGGACCGCCAAATGTTAAGCTGTAAAGCTATAAACAGCCCAGAACAAGGATCCTTGTTTCTTTCCTTTGGAATGACAGTGTGACTTTTGTGCTGCGATAACTGCCATGCAAAATCTGACATGCATCTGCTTTGAAATTTGTGTTTGTTCAATCATGACAACCTTAGAATTAGCACAGATAACTGTCCATCTTAAAGGGACCGACAACCAATTTTAAAAGTACTTAAGTTACCTGGTTTCTTTATTTGAATGGAAAACTTACTGCTCAGATTGTCCAATCATGCAGTGACAATGCGGAAAACGCCGTAAATAATTTTTTATCGGGATTTCTTGCTTATGGAGTCTTAACGCAATACATGTTGCAAACAGTGGCTGACAGCTGTCGTGTGTGTTTGCACTGGGTTCTGACCCTACAGAGTGCGTGCTGCCTGGGAGACGCTGCCCGCATGCGCCGCAGTTAAAAGCAGATTTCTGTTGCCTTGAGGGCAATGACGCTTGTCAGTGTCGACTCCTTTTACTGCGGAGAAAGCGGATAATAAGACTGGGATGCGTTTTTATGTATTGACTGCAATTTTAAGACCGAGTTATGGTCGTATGAACAGCAGCAGGCGACATGCAGCAATTCATACAATCCAGATAGCAGTACCTGGGCTTCACCGCCAGGCTGCACCACGTTTCATTTAACCGCAATTTCACTTGTCGGTCCCTTTAAGCCATTCTAACTGTGTTCGTGTGGAACAGATATTGCCAAGTGCTTCACACTGTTGATATTGTGCTGCAACACTTGCAAATACTCATTCTTGTCTTGTCATCTGCCATAGAAACCTGAAATGGTCTGTCACGATGGCATGCATGTTACATCCTTGGATGCTTTACAGGGCAGATTTAGCTCTATATTTGTATAATAGCTTCCTTTAAGAATACTGTGGGTTCTTGTCTTTTTTTAAATTTTTATTGTGCATTTGCTTTACAAGCTTTGCATAAATGTCTCAGTTTACAAGTATATCGGTTGATCTGCCTTATACTAGACTGTTTCATGTCTGTGTGTGTGAAACTGATATCTGTGGACACAAGAGTTGCACTTGTTTTCCTCTGCAAAATCTTCAGGATAATAGCATTGTGCAAGATACTCATTCAGAGGCATAAATATTCTGTGTTTACATGCACTTTGTTGCAACTCATAGCTATGTAGAACTTGCTACTCATTTTTATACTTGCTGCTCACTCTTGTAAGGATCCAATATTGCTTGAAGTGTGTATAATTAAAATTAAACGAAATTGCTCTTGATATCTGTCAGACGTTTATTTGAACTATTCAGCTGAAGTAATGGTGAGTGATTTGTCTTTCAGTGTCGCGGAGTCAGATAACAACTGCAGCCCAGGCTTGCAGCATTCTGCTGCGAATACTACTAAGGTGGCTGAAGGCTAATGAAGAAACTTCCCTCCTGCAGCAAGTAAGTTGCTGCATGTCTTCAGTGCATCACTTGTTTCCCTAGCGATGTTTTTCTCTGTGAACATTTAAAAGGGCAAATGGATAACTTCTTGATAATGTTGATACAAGTTGGGAACAGTTGGAACCTTTCTGTGTAGTGGCCACATACACTTTTCATAGTGTCTGAAGGGCCTTTGTCAGCAGAAGACTAGATGCATAGCAGTGTGAACATACAAAAAGTGGATTTATTGCTTTTTGCTTTTTTTTCTTAGAACACTGTCACATAGTGAAATACGTATACAGTAAATTCCAATCAATACATGTTGATAAAGGGACCAATAAGAGAGAGACGTCAACTTGATTACCATATTCATTCAAAGCTCCACTGGCCCCAATTCTAAGCTGATATCTGTCTGCAGCCAGGAAAGGTGTGTTTATGTACAGGCTACCTACATTACCATGAAGGCATTACATAGGGGGGAACAAAACATAAAGCACGAAAGCATTTTCACATATCAGCTATGACACACAGAAAAAGAAAAATCACGATGTTACAAAGGAAAAAAATGCATAGGTTTTGTACAAAGTGCCTTGAATGCAGGCTGAACAAAACAATTGAGAACGGGTTTTACAAAATGATGACTTAGTGAACACTGTCCTCTGCGTCCGAAAGAAGTCTACCAAAACTGTCTGCACTTAGTGGTTCTGGCCTTCGTGTTATGCACTAAGTGCCATCCTTGTTGCAGAACACACAAAGCATCTCTTGCTGCCGCCTCCAGCGACATACATCTTTATCAGTGCTGGCTGAACATTTGACGATTCATCTGCAGCAAGCACTACTTTTGCTTTCAAGGGGACACTGTACTCTGTTTCAGTAGTTCTGTGCACCAGAGCTGAGGCCATGCAACTGTGGATCCTTGTGAAGCAAGCTGTAATGCCAGTGTTTGGAGACACCGCAGCCGTTTCCACTGCAGTGCTCGCTACTGGCAGACATGGCGGGGAAGGAACATTTAAGATGCGTTTGCCTTCCTGATTGGTTGATAAGGCCTGTAGTTTCCACAGTGCTGCATGGAACTATTGAAACCAAGTATATAAAGTTAAACCTTGATATAACGAAGTCAGCAATATCTGCTGCTTACCTTGTTTTATTGAAACTGTTAAATTGCAATTAGGCCTTTTAAGCTATGATTTGTCACTGAAAGATTACTTACACGTAAATGCTGTGATAATTCTAATAACATCAGTTAGAATAAACTACTATAATTCCAATAACGTTTACAAAAACATTTGTTGCCCCGAGGATTCGGTGAACAAACTTGGTAACACACTGTTGAACCCTTATCATGCCGAATTTGTTGCTAGCCGGGTTGACATTGACACATCTGCCCCTTTAGCCCATATAGGTTTTCGTACACGACACCCGTCGCACAATTCACATATGGTATGGTGTGCTTTTTCCCACATCCAGACTTCTTTTTCTTTTGTCAGCGCCACCAGTGCACGAGCACAGTCCAGCCAACTTGTTTGGCGCCGAGAAAACATGCACACCGAACCTAGTTATGACTTTCTTCATGTTGTGAGAAAGCTTGTGGGCGTAAGGTACCACTGTGGGCTTGCATCCTTTTTGGACAGGGCTGGGCATTTTTTCTTCTTGCTTTCCACCTTCTGAAGAAGGGTTTTATGAGTCTGTGCGTGTGACTGAGCTCGGATAGCCAGCTGCATGCAGTCTTGGGTAGTAACTAGTTACTAGTAACGCGTTACCGGTAACTAGTTACTTTTTCAGTAACTTATAACTGTAACTAGTTACTTTTAATTTAGAGGAACTTGTAACTGTAACACTGTTACTTTTTGTACAGTAACTGTAACTGTAACACTGTTACTTTTTACTGGTAACGTGCCCATGACTGGCTGCATGTAGCCTCACTAATTGGTTGACAATGCTGAACTGCATTACGGGAGGACATGCATTTCAGGAGGGCAGACTTGAGGCAAAGGGTGGCTGTTGTTCTTTTTACTAACTTTGAATGTGCCAGGTCATACGGCAACAAATCCTTTTGCGCACGTGGCCT
Organism: Hyalomma asiaticum; assembly: GCA_013339685.2. Taxonomy (NCBI): domain Eukaryota; kingdom Metazoa; phylum Arthropoda; class Arachnida; order Ixodida; family Ixodidae; genus Hyalomma; species Hyalomma asiaticum. Next base: position 152,702,828 of record CM023481.1, read on the forward strand.
GTACTGCCAGCAGACATGGTCCTTTTCATTGTCAAAAACTAAAAGGAGTCCTAAAAACTGAAGATTTCAATGGGAAGGGATTTCATGTGTAAATGAGTATTCCCTTCCCATGTTGCCGAAAAGTGGCGAAAGCATCATTAACACACTCATCTAAGGTAAAATCAGGGTTACTCTTTAAAAATATTAAAAAGACGTGAACATATCTAAAATTGAGGTAGAAACTATTGTCTAGCTAACCTTGTAGATCTCGGTCCATTGACGCCAAGAATACTGTAATATCCCACTTATAATATGAACTTTCATTTCTAAATTTTGCTATGTGAAATTTCTGCTTCGTATTATAAGCAGATCCCAGAGTTTTCAGCCTGTAATTTGCAATTTTGGTTTCGTTGTATGGTATAATCATTAATACTCGTAGTGGAGGATGCCTTAGTTACCTCGAGTACAGGTCAAGAAAAAAGTGGCATAGTGTCAAGGGACCCCCCTCCAGCCAATGCGGCCGCTCTGTCAACGTGTGACGTTGCTGCAGACCACCTCCGCGCTGCTCTCAAGAGAGAAATCTTGAGTGCAGTGCGAAGGCTGTCTGCCGCGACGTCACAGTCAACAGAGCGGCACCATTGGCTGGAGGGGGTCCTTTGACGAGAAGACGCCACTTTTTTTCATGACCTGTGCCCGAGTGTAGCGGTGGGGTTGGTGTGCTGCTAGATATGGCTGCCTTTTTCACCATGAAAGCAGCACCCAGCTGCCTATAAAAAATTTATTTTGGAGGCCGGAACCATAGATAAATGTGCTACAGTGCGCCAAATGAGGGTAGCGTTGGAGGAAGCAGAGCGAGGCAACTTTTTCGTAAGCCTCCTGAGAAGTGTCCGGGAGCTGAAGAATAGAGCCGTTCCCGACATGGGGGGACGAAATCAAGAAATTCGCAGGCGTCAGATGGAATCAGCTCGTGCAGGACAGGCAGGAATGGAGAGGATTGGGAGAGGCCTTCGCCCTGCAGTGGACACAAGATAGGCTGATGATGACGACGGCGATGATGATGATTATATGCATGTTCGTATTATATGCAGGTTTTTACGGTATGTTGCAGAGTACTGGGGCAACGCACAAACCAATACATATTCCTTTTCGTTGAATGTACGAGTTATTAAAAGAAATAAAAGTAGGCTATAAAGTTCCACTGAAACCATAAGATTATCAATAGACATACCCACTAATTTCTGAAAATATACTACTATACTACACCGTTGCGTTCAGTGCAATCCCTAGTGGAGGCACATTTCCTGATGAGACACGAGTAGAGTATATGCACTGGACAGTCGGGGATAACAAAATCTCCAAATCGGGCGCCATACCAAAGCACAGTAGACACGAAATATGGGGCTATGTGTGCTGTGGTGTGTGCAAGGAGTGAGCTGCATAATGCGATGCGCGAGGCTGTTCTGATCAGTCATGGGCACGTTACCAGTAAAAAGTAACAGTGCTACAGTTACAGTTACCCAAGCCAGAAAAGTAACTATGTTACAGTTACAGTTACTCAGCTTCCAAAAGTAACTTGTTACAGTTACAGTTACTGCAAAAAAGTAAGGTCGTTACTTTTCCGTTACTGTACAAGATTATTACACCGCAAACGAAATTATGTAGTTCTTTCAATGAAAACATATGAAGGCGTGCAGTTAGTTGAACTTGCTCGTACCAAAGCGCCAGATAAAAGGTATTGAATAGGCTCACTCAAAAGCCCAACACCAGCAGTCGTTGCGTACGTCTCATTTTCTGCAACAACTTTTTTATTAATTGTCGGGAATCTATTTACAGAAAAAAAAAGGCAGATCCCACGTGCAGTGGGAATCAAGGAAATGCAAAGCATGCATTAGGAACGTAAAATGGACCTCCTTTGTTGTCTCGCTATATTATGGGTACATATGAAGTTAACGAAACGGCCGCAAAACCACCACGACTGGCATGTAAACCATGCCGCTCATGACACGGATGTCATGATTCTAGTGCTATGGCCTGTAATTTACGTTCGTCATGCAGTCGTTCACGTGCCATAGCAATTTTGGTGTACATCATATTAATGAAACACGTGGCATGTTAATCATGCCGCTCATGACATGCATGTCACGATTTTCATGTTCTTAGAATGTGTCACCCATGGTCGTCATACATTGTTGTCTCGCCATACCAATTTTGGTTTTTATCAACTTAACGAAACGGCTGCAAGAGCACCAAGACCGTGGCATGTAAATCATGCCGCTTATGACATGCATGTCGTGACTTTTGTGTTAGGATGTGTCGTTTATGTTCGTCATGCTGTCATGTTGTGCCATACAATTTTAGCATACATCCCATTAAGGAAAGGCCAGTAGAGCACCAAGACCGTGGCACGTAAATCATGCCGCTCATGACATGCACGTCATGATTTTCATGTTATGACCTGTCATTTATGTTCGTCATACAGTCAGGTTGTTGCGTACCACTTTTCGTATACATTCCATTAACGAAAAGGCCAGGAGAGCACAAAATCGTAGGCGGCTAGATAGATACCTAGATATATGTGCTCAAAGTCGCCAAAGTTCGCTAAGAAATGCATCGCATTTAATACGTTGGGACAACCTGGTGCCACGAAGCACTGTTGCACGCTCGTACATAAAATGGGAGCTCATCCCGAGGCGTGAAAAAAAGGATAGGCCCCTTCGAGCCATTGCTGCCGGCACTTTGGGAAGTGCTTTTGGAAGTACCGCCGCTTTGAGAAATGAACGTGTGCGAGGCATTGAAAGGCGTCTGTTTCTAGGTGGCGTCCGCGTGGGTGCTCATGAAAAAATGGCTGGCCACGCAAAAAATCAAGGATGCTGCACCGGCCTCTGAAAACAGTGACTTTCGTCACTTAGGCCGACCATACAGCGGCGTTGCGCACCTTTCTCTGCATGGGGGCGGGGAGAAGAACCCTTCCCCGCCCTGTTTTGTCGCCGACCGGCGGTGCTTCGCTGGCCTTCATAGAAAAAAGTCTTAATTTCCGCCTTGGAAACGTGTCAGTACATCCACACACACACAAAAAAAACCCAAGAGATGTCAGTGTCTTGCACAGCATCGCGATACAAACGATACATCGTAAAAGCATTCCACTAGTGAGATAGATAGATTTTGCAAATTTATCTAGATACAGAGGTAAACATAGTCATAAATATTTAAGAGAAACATCGCGATAGCGCCGAACCCTGATTTTAAGAAGTGTTGGTGCTGGATATTTTTTTAAAGGAAGTAACTGTAACGGTATTTACAGTTACAGTTACCGTTGAAAAAGTAACAGTGTTACAGTTACAAGTTCCTCTAAATTAAAAGTAACTAGTTACAGTTATAAGTTACTGAAAAAAGTAACTAGTTACCGGTAACGCGTTACTAGTAACTAGTTACTGCCCAAGACTGGTTCTCATACATTCCCTCCGCTCCCCTCGTACTGGTGGCAAGCATTCAGATTCCCATGGTTGGGGGGACAAGTGGAATCTGAATGCTTGCTGCTTTTCGTTGGTGGCTGCTTTGTCGCACAGTGTGTAATTTGAGAAATACATTCACAAAAACTGTGTGCAAACTATGTCTATCTGACCACAGGCACCAGCAGAAGTTTTAAGTTTATTGACTAAGCCTTCCTCTGTAGGGCGGGGGGAGGGGGGAAGCACTGATACTTTTGTTGTATCAAAATTGTGGATAAGTGTACCTCATTGTATGGAGGTAGAAAATACATGGTGTACTGTGGATGTCATATTGTAAAGAGCAAGGTGACTGATAAATAATTGGGACTCCACGGTGAATGTAAATAAGTCCATACACTTCAACCTTGTTATAAGGAAATTGAAACAAAACACGGAATTAGTTGGTTATATCTATTATTGGCTATAACCATTATCCCTTAACTGCAGTAGGTATTTGCCTTTTGGATGCGACAGTTTTAACGTGCAAATAAGATGGTGCTGTGGCCCACGGTCGACGAAAGGTGGTCAGCACTGATGCGGGCTAGGGATGGGGACGAGGAGGTCGTTGGGCACAGGAGTCATGACAAGCATTGTGTTGCTGCTCGGGGCTCAGAGAAACAGGGCAGCACTCGGGTCTAATCCCGACTGTGCTGCTGGTAGCGTTGGCTTTCCTGACTCCACGAAGGAGACGGTGGAGCTGAGGCCCCACAGAGTCGATAGACATGGCCAGGAGTTTCTAGGCCGGCGGTACAGCACTCGGGCCTACACCCGACGGTGCTGTTGGTGGCATGGGCGGCTCGTCAGGCGTTCTGTGGACACAGTCGGGAGCTCTTTGCCAAGCGGAGCCATACACCCAGGCTCTTGACGCCCGCCAGGCACTCGGAACTACGCCTCAACCGTGGTTCTGGCGGAGAGCTCCCCTGCCACGTCCGCGCTGGTGGAATGCCACCTTGCTTCTCCCCAACATGGTGCTCCACGCGTCACTGTGTTTTCTCCTTGCGGCCATGTGCCGCAACCTCTCGTCGCCTTCTTCATCATCGCCTCGCGTGCTGAACCCGCGTTTCTCTGTGGCCTCTTCTATGGTGCCTTCGCAGCAACACCAAACGCAACAAGCACGCACTTCTCCCATGACATGAGCCCCCTTTTGATAAGTTTTTTTTATATGAAAAAAAAAAATAACTTCAGATAAGTGCGCGTTTGTGATGCACAAAACTTGTTCAGCACACAGGGCACTACACAGTTCTCACATCCAATCCACAATAACACAAGTCCCTATCCACCGGACGATACAGTCAAGTAAGTCTATGAAACAGTCCAAATGTCGTAACTCAAGTGCCATGCAGTTCTTAAGATGCTTTCACGTGATCGCGTCCCAAACTAGGCGATTGTCATCTCTTACATGCTTATAACGCAAAGACAATACGTGAGCATGCCCATAACTCCGGAGGAAAGGGTTCTGGAACTCGGCACAATCACAGAGCTTGCCTTTCCCAGTTAGATTTGAATGCTTAATGGGGAAACCATTGTCCCAAGGCGAAATGTGCCGCCACCACGCGTTCAAATTCCGAAGCTTTGGACTGAGCCATTTTGGAACGCTTACACCTGGCCTCAGCCTACAAGCTAACAATTCAACCATGTGAAGGGGAATGCGTTCTGCTTTACACAGTGCCACAGAAGATAGATTTTTCGTCACTTAAACAGACCTGTACATGTGCAGTGCTCCCATGCGACTGCTCATTTTTCGCGCACCTTCCTGGAGTCCTTTCACTTAAATCTCTTCCCGATTCTTCTTTGGTGTTTTCACATTTAGTCTCCCCTGCATGCGAGACGCCACCCAATGAAGCGAAAATCTGTCCCTTTCGAGGTTTGTTATTGGTGCTGACTTTCTCGTTCATGCCTAGTACAACTAATGCAGTAGCGTGCGACTTGGTCGAAGAATCTGAGTGATCCTCCCTGCAGTCGGCATATGTCCTTCCGTGGCCATGCCACTTGTTTCATTGCCACCTGTTCTACTTGTTGACTCCGAGCTTTCCATAAAGCTCTTTCTACATTTTTTGAAATGGCTCTCTCGCCTTACATTTATCGCCCTTTCTCTAGAGCTTGCTATAAGTATATGCCCATCTTTAGTACGCGTGCATTCTTCAGCATCTGTCTGCATGGGCGTGTCACTTTCAAAGGAACCTGACCGTTCCATCCTGTCATATGAAGCTATGCTTCTCTCTGGCTTAGGATTTGCCTTCGCCTCGTTCTTAAGCTCTTTATGAACGTCACTGGGCTTTTCCATAGGCATCGACGCCTCTTCGTAAAATTCACTGCGTCTCCCTGAGGCACCGCGGTCTATAAAACTGACATTGTCGACGTGCACAGACGCGTGAGCTCTGGCGGCATTTTGCACTGCTAACAAGTGTATGCAGAGCAGCAAGTTCATTTCTTCTAGGGCTGCCACTTCACGCGCTAATGCCAGCTCCGTCTCACGGGCGTGTGCCTTGCGCTCAGCCTCCTCGCGCTGTGCTTCACGTTTCTTCGCATTCTCTTCTTGAAACCATGCCCGAAGAGTGTCTCCCGATAAACCAACTTCCTTGCCGAGAATAACGAGCTCGTCTAAATCCATGTCGTAGTCATTGTGATCTTTTGGTCAACACAGAAATCAGCCCCGCCTGACGTTGGGCGCCATTGTGATGGGATTCTTTGAGAATTTGGTGAACGCACGTTGCGTCTTACGATGGCAACGTGCTCAGAAAGATAGAGAGGCTGATTTCTATGAAGACTGTATAAAAAGAAAACAACAAACACCGACAGGGAGAAACAAACTAATAAAAAAAAAAAAAGACAACGCTTATGAACAGAGTGCAAGAAGAACCCAAATGAACACGCGAGCAAAGTCAGAGTGAGGAATAGTCTCAACGAGGCTGGTCTACTGGTGCGGGAGAAGTCCATGCTGGCGAAGCGTCGTCACGGCAGGTCGTCGACGAGTGGTGCTGCTGTCTCCATGGTGCCGGTGAAGAGGCGACAAGATACCGACGCTGGCACGAAACTTGAGGCGCTCATGGCTCGAAGAGGTAGGGCAACTGGCACGAAGCTCGAGGCACTCGTGTGCTTGAAGAGGCAGGGCAGCACTCGGGACTACGCCCGACCGTGCTGCAGGTAACGATGGAGATGAGGCCCCACCTAGTCGTGGACCTGGCTACGAAGTCCGAGGCCGGCGGTACAGCACTTGGGCCTACACCCGACGGTGCTCTTGGTGGCACGGGCGGCTCATCAGGCGTTCCATCGACACAGTCGGGAGATCGGTGCCAAGCGGAGCCATACACCCCATCTCTTGGCACCCGCCAGGCGCTCGGGACTACACCTCGACCGTAGTTCTTGCCAGGTCCGCGCTGGTGGAATGCTGCCTTGTTTTCCTCCAATATGGCGCCTCTCGTGCACGCTCCACGCGCCACGCTCAGTCTTCTTTTTCTCGCAGCCGCATTTCTCCACCTCTCGTCGTCTTCCTCACCGCCTCACGTCCTGAGCCGGCGCTTCTTCGTGGCCGCTTCTTCTATGGCGCCGTCGCAGCAACACCAAACGCAGTAAGCGTGCACTTCTCCCATGACACCTACACATTACCATGAAACCGGAAGAATGGCGACACTATCGAACAGTCAGAAGTAAAAATACGCTCATTGTAAACTAGCAGCACGTGGCAGACTATCGAGCATGGCATCTTTGCCGCTACGATGCACACAATGTGTAGTCCAACGAATGTCATCACGCACGTTTGGCTGGGCTGGATGTGGTTCCCAAGGTCACTGTGTCGCTGATGCATTTTCAGAGGCGCACTCATGGAGGCCTTGCCCAGCTGCATCAGCGTTCGGTAGCGTTTGTGGGTGGCCATAACGAGGGAAGTAGATGCACTAATTTCTCACCACCGCACGCAAGCAACGGCGCACCATTACATTTGTCGCACAGTAGCTACTGCCGGCTGTCTGAAAGCGCAGTTAGCATGACCTCCGATATCTCCATGATCAGTTCTCTACTGTCTGCAACCCGAATGCGAAGTTAGCATGACTTCCAAGATGGCCTCTGTGGGATCTCCGAGGCCATGCTTTGATATCTAGCTGTTGCAAGAAAGACTGCAAATGTGGTAATGGCAAGTGAGGACAGCAATATGGAGGAAAGCAGCAAGATAGAGGAAGGCAGTTATGGGTGCACTGCTTCTTGCATATGGTCACCTGCGGAAGTGTGTGGTAGTTTCTTAAGGACACGGGAATTTTGAATCGTAGCAACGAATGACTGCTGAACGCTGTGGGAGGCTATTTTTTTAGTCTGAATCTGTGCCTTTTGTTGCTTTCAGAGATGATTTGCGTTCGTTATATCCATTAAATGGTCAATTTTACTTCGTTGTAACAAGGTTTCAAATACTTCTGTGTCTGTGGGGATCTCAAGGGGAACTTTATTTACTTCATTATATCGATTTTGTTACGTCCAGTTGTGTTAAATGAGTTTCAAGTGTATTGTTGGATGTCTGAAAATACAAATGCATCAAAGAAAGTTTGCGTTTTAAGTTCCTTTGTCAAGGAAAAGTGGTCAGTGCATTGTTGTACACATTTGCACTTACTTGGGGCCAAGTCCACCCATATTTCTGCCAGTTTACGAAGACATAAGGAGGGCAAACTCTTGATTCAGATGCACATATGATAGCTGCGAAGCATACAACGCATAATCCAAGAAGTGATTATGAATCCACATTACTATTTCATAATAGTTCAGTTTGGCACATGATGGGCACCACAGCATCAATGTTTAGAATGTTTTTGAATGTAATGGGGCCAGGAATTGCCACATGCAGCCTTGCAGGTAGTCAATGATGATGCCCACATTTCAGCTCACAATAGGCAGCAGTTCAGGCCGTTTTTTTTCTAGAGTTGAGCTCATTGCCAGCGAAACGGAACTTGACGGAAGCATTTGCTGATTGCATTTGCTGACACTGTCCCTTAAGGCATCAGCAGATATGCTCCATTGTCAGCATCGTGTGCTTGCCTCGTTTCATTATTGGTGGCATGCTCTTTAGTGTGGACTGCCAGGACATGTTTCATGCCTCAAGATGTGGCCCGTTGGCTAACATCATGAGGAGGACATCTTTGGAACGCATACTAAACAGCACTGAATGATAGAATGCTGAAGCACTAGCAGCGAACGCAGATATGGCCTAACATACTCGTACTTGTGAATCACACACAGAGTGCTGTAACAGGATGTGGTGATTGCAATGACAGTGTGACTTCTTTTCAAAATTGGGATTAGGGGCGTAGTGCTGTTGCCGAAACTACGCCTCGGGGATCAGTCTTTTATGTGAACTCTGAGGCCCGACTTCGTGTCTTGTCAAGGTGCTGGAGGAGGTAACGGCGGTTGATAGCATGTGCAACTGTCGTGAGAGGATTCTGGATCATTGGATGTAGAGATAGAAACAATCCAAAATGTCGGTTGTCATTAAGTCTATGGGGACAGTGGCAGTGCCGCGAAGCCGTTTGAATCTCTGATATGCCCGAATTATCGGCATCCAAATTATCAATTGGCAACTGTATTAAAGTTTGTTATATTGAGGCTTAACTGTATATTTTTTTCTATCACTTTCAGAGCATAGTTATGGTCCTCATTGATGGTTTGTGTCTCTCAAATGCGAGCACACTATCCAAGCTAGAGCTGAATACTCTGTGCTCGGTGCTCAAGTCTGCCCACCTTCCTCCCAGCCTCACATCAAAACAGGAAGGGACAGGTAAGCTGCATTGAGTGCACATTTGATCTTTGTTAGAAAACTTCATACTGCTTAAGATGGCTAACAGATGGATCATTTGGCACTCATCCTCTGCGATGGCTCAGTGGCCATGGTGTTTTGCGGCTGAACACATTTATGAGTTCAATTCATGGCTGTGGCGACCGCATTCTGTCTAGTGTATGCAGTAATCCTCATCTGCTTACATTTAGGGTTAGGGCCTTGTGAAAAAACTCCAGGTAGTGAAGTTAATCCTGGACATCCCACTCTGGGATATGATATCCAAAAGTAATGAAAATGTGTAGACTCTTGATAATTCAGACATTGGTAATTCAAACCTTTGGTTATTTCAAACAAATTTAAAGTGTTTGATTGGCCAGCTATGCCTTCAACGTAATCAAAAGCTGCCTAATTGAAACTGCATCATTAGAATAATTGTGTTCATACTTTTTGCTTATCCTTAGTAAAAATATTTTGCTGCTTTGGTTTCTCCTGGCTGAAAATTCATGCTCAGGTGTTTGTTGCCAGCAGAAATAAAGCCAATAGGCTGTCAGCACATCTAAAAGCATTTGAAACCACTAAAAAAAAAAGGGGGGGGGGGGGGGGACACTGAGATGGTAACAATGTGTCATGACTGGCCATCTCAGCTTTTCCTTGTATGTAGCACTGAGCCATACTTCTGCTTGCGTATGGTAATCCGTAATTCTGATAATTAAAGCAAAATTCTGGCATTCCCTCAAGTTTGAATTAATGAGTCTGCTGTTGGTATGATAACCTTATGTTTGAACTTCATTATTTCAAGTTTTTGATAATTTTAACTAAGTGGCGTGGTTTGGCCAAGATCCACAGAACTGTTAGAGAGCTCGTTTATTTGAATGCAAGCTGGATCCTCCATGGATAACTCAAACTATGCGCCACCACGTCTGCACTTCTGCTACGCAACAGGTGACTTTACTTGATAGCCGTCATGCAGGCATCATCAAAACTTGAAGGCTATGCTCTCTGATCTCGAACGCTACGCCTTGCAGCTGAGCAGACGTCATTGCTGCCCTATAAATGTGCATTTACATTTAGAAATGGTCATACACATCGGCATCGTCATGAATAGTCCATTGTGGTAATGGCGGCACTGCGCACTCATGCACTGGGTTGCATTGATGCATTCACAGCGTTTTTATCGTGTGTTTGCCAACTTTCCAGCATTTAACTTGATTCTAAAGACACACTGGTCGCATAATTACAACAAGCAGCAATGTGACTGTTAAAACTGACAAAGCAGCATAATTCTTGCAGAGCTTACACCAAGGCATGATTCTGTTTTGCCTCTACATCAAAACTGCAAAAAATAGCGGTTCTCAGCTGTGGACGGATGTAACTTGTTGCAAGATTCATTACCATTGTCCATCGCAATCGCGGGAAAAGATTTGCTACAATGGCTTGGTGTGCTGTACTGCAACCTGCATTGTAGTTTACCTCGCCATGCAAAAGCGTGTGTGAAAGCCTATGTACCAACGGCCGGCATCCGGCCAATGCATTGGTCCGGCACACGTCAAAGCTTTAGGTAAGTTTGCCTAAAAGATCAACTTTGATACCGCTGGCTATAAACTGCGGCGATATATCTGTATGCTCTATCAATGAAACTCCAGTTTTTCATCGGGAAGGTTGGATTGCAGTCACATTGGGTTAACTCAGATAAAACTGGTGACAGCGGTATACACGCTTTACCTGACCCTCACGTGATTAGCAATGTTTTAAAATGAAGTTTTGCTTAGCGATTGCCAGTTACACTAGCTTGAGGTTGAGGTGCCTTTTACTTTGTGAATCAAGATAGTGATGCAGTGAATCGAGATATCAAGCATCAAGCATCTACAAGAAGAACTCCTCGCCAAGCCTTTTTTTTTTTTGTTGTTGTGTGCCTATCGCTTGATTTTGCTTAACGTGCCCATTATTACGTAAGTCAAAAAGTGATCGTGATCTCTCTTCACCAACAAAAAGGAAGTAAGAAGTTGTGAATTTGTTTTTAAATAAAAGGTTGGTGCTTCAGAGTTGCTGCCACAAAATATGACAACATATTCTGCCCTTAGTTTATTCCGTTTGTTAGTTCAAATTTCGTTTAATTCGAACTCTGCAGACATCCCCGTGGAATTTGAATTAACAAGCTTTTTCTGTAAAATATGGTTTGTTATGTCCATTTGTCGGGTTATGTGTAAAGATTTTATTGTCCGCTAATTACATTTCCTCAATGTAGCTTTTCATGGTATTTTTCATGTGGGCAATATGAGGAGGTATTCCTGTTAAGAGGAAAAAGACATGCTTTGTTATGGTAATGATGCCAATTGTTGTCTGACGTGCATTATCCAGACAAGGGAAATACAGCAGAACCTCGCTGATACGTTCCCGGTTTGTACGATTTCCCAGTTCCAACATTCGCGATCGCGAAAACACAAACTTTTCTCATAGAGTTACGCTTTTTTCTTCCGGTTAATACGTTCCCAGAAAATACGATTATTCGGCACCAACATTCGATTTATCGTCCAACTACGATTGGATGATACGTTTTCTGGCCTCTAGAGTCCCCATGCAATCGAGAAGTCTGGAAGCTTGCGCGATCGAGAGCAGTAGCTGCCCACCGCGGTGGCTACCGCGGTGGATACTAGCATATCACCTAGCTAGACATAACAGGCAGCTTTAACAGCACGCGTGCGGTAGCTGTTGGAAGCGTACGTAGAGTGCACTTTTAATGGCTGATAACTGAGACACGCCGCCATTTCTTTCAGTAGGACTGATTCGTGAGCGCGAACGCGTCTAGTCTTTTCCCTCACCGAGCGCTGCCATCTTGATAACGTTCTAAGGCTGAAAGTTTCGACTGCCCGTTGCCGCTCATATCACCTTCGATGACCACGCCCAAAAAGCGTAAATAAAAATGTCTGCCACATTTTTATAGCTAGTGCGCAAACACTGCCAGAGGAATTCTCCCAACACTACTTCGAAAACATCGTTGAACCTGCCATTTCTGATCGCAAGTTACCGATATGCGAGACGACGGTCATTACTTAAAAACAAAAATAAGCAAGTTCGAAAGCCGATAACGTGTACGGAATATGGAGTGCATCCTGTGCTTTTTACAGAGAGCGAGTGGACGCAGTTTGTCGCAAGGTTATATCGCCAGTGATTAGATAGCGCGGGTGATACCTCCGCATCAAACCGAACAAGTCTTCAATGCATTGTGTCACGTAATCCTGTACCGAGTAGTGGCGTGACAAGCATAACCTCGCGCTGGCAAGCGTACATTGTGCGTGCTTCGGCCAGTTTTGTCGAGCAAAAGCGTGGGTCGCGTTCAGCGCGTGCTGCACTGACGCACCACTTGAACAGCTAGGAACCACCAATAGATTGCATGCTTGTTTGTCAGCTGGTAAGTTGCAGTGGTGGTGTCGAGGAAGCGCAGGTTAAAAAAAGGGGGGGGAGAGAGAGAGAGAGAGAGAGAGAGAGAGAGAGAGAGAGAGAAAAAACGGCTGAACGTTTCGTAGCATCTAGAGATGCTAGCTCTGACGGTCAACATGCACGGGATGCGCTTGCCCAGCGACCTTGGCTTGGGCCGTGCGACGCACGTGATGTGCCCGTTCATGTGACCTGTTGATGCAAGGCTAGTGCTCTTGGTGTGCACGACTTTTCTACCTGAGTGCGTGCCGTTGATCACAACGTGGCCCATGCGTCTGCACCGTGTATTGATGGCCGCGTGCGCGGTTTGGGCAGGCTGAGAAAATGATGTGAACGCGAGCCTTTTGTTACATGTTAAATAATTTGCCTGAAGATGCGGAGTAGTTTAAACACTGAAGCAAGGGACAACATGCGTGCGTTCTGTTCCCGACGCTGTCAGTGCTGACGGCTAGCGCTCGCTGTCGCTGCCGTGCCTTCGGGCGTGTTCCAACATGCTTCAGTAGCTATATAAGCAGACGTTTATTGCTGTTTCAGTGATGTTTTATTGCCTGAATTAGATGAAATTGTAAAATACATCAATATTTATATCAATGCATGCTTTTCTGGCGAAACTGTGCAATTTTTTTTTGTGTTTGGATCATACGTTTTCCCGGATATGTTCAATGTCGCGTTATTTTTCAAAAGCACATGAACGAGGTTCCACTATATCCTATGATTCTAAAAGCTGATTGCTCATTGTTTACAAATGCAGGAAACCCCATGAAATAAATAGGTTGAGTTTGCAGTTGATCCTGGATATATTGAACTTGAAGGGGATCACAAAGTAGTTCCGATATATCAATAATTTGAAATAAAAAATACACTTCAAGCAACGCTTGTCCAAGGTTGGTTTCCTGAGGTTGTAACAAGCAATAGCTTATTGATTTGCCCATGTTACGTAAAAGAACATGAAAACGTTCATATTTTATTATGTATGAAGCCCAAGCTTGGCTTTAATCTTCTTGTGGGCCATCAGTTCCCTAAACCATTCTCATTGTCACTGAGGCCTTACAATCAGCAGATCCACAATCACTGTCGCGCCATAACAGCAGCGAATGACAGTGAACACTGGCACAGACTCTTGGAGTTCATAACGAGGTTGTTTGGCTGTGACATAGGTGTAGGCTCAGGCCCGATTCCGTGACACTAGCGGTGTAAGCCATAATCTCTGCATCATTATGGTCAGAAACAGCTCGCACATTCTCCTCAGGTGCTAATGAAGTTGCTTGCCATAAGTTAGTCTGAGATGGTACCTGGGAACTATGATACCTCAATAAATTCGAGGCATCCGCAAACTTTTTCGAGGCATCTGCAAACTTTTTAATTTTATTACTCCATCTAACCTTTTGCCAAAAGGAAAGGAACTGCACGAAAAAACGAATGACCATGTAAACCAGACACAGACACCACGAGTGCAGACACATTTGCACTCGTGTCTGTGTCTGGTTTACATGGTGATTGGTTTTTCCGTGCAGTTCCTTTCCTTTTGGCAAAAGATTAGATGGAGTAATAAAATGACACATTTGCGCTCATGTGTGCGTCTGGTTTATGTGGTCGTTGGTTTTTCCGCGCAGTTCCTTTCATTTTGTTAAGATGCACCAACTCTCCCAAAAACAAGTTCTAACCTTTTGCCTGCCTCTGTGTTTTCCCTCTCTTGGTATCCATTCCATCGCTCTTATTGTCCATCTGTTATCCTCCACATGACATGTCCTGCCCAGGTCCACTTCTTTCTTTTAATTGATATAATATCAGCCGCTCCTGTCTGTCCCCTGATTCATTCGACTTGGTTATCTCTTAGCGTTACACCTATCATTCTTCTTCCCATTGCACATTGCATGCTCCTTAATTTCATCTCTAGTTTTCTCGTTATCCGTCTATGTTGTCTGCTATATCTTTGTGAATTAGGAACCCGACACCATATTCTCTCTTTCCGGGCAACCCTCTATAGCAGAGGACATGTCTGTTGTTTAATACTATGTAAGCTTCACTTGATCTCCTAACTTCGCTAAGGCCAGTGATGTCCTAATTAATGCCTTCCAGTTTCTCGAGTAGTGCTAGAGACGGATCTTGCATTGAACGTTCCAAGGTTTAGTTTCCAGTGGCGGCCTGTCCGGGTCCAGTGATTATTAGTACCCTCCGCTGCTTCACAGGGCTGACTACCGCCATGGTCAGGTGTTGTGCAGCCGCTGGACAATGAGGGCCAGAGTTCCATTGTAGACATTGTGTGGGAGGTGGTGTCCAAGTACTGCACCAGGGAGGCCAATTCCTGTTCTGATGTAGGAGTGAGTCGCAGACAGCAGCAGGACTGAGAGCCTTTCAGGTGTCCAACTGTCACGGGCCTATCTACAGACGTAACTCTCGAACAGTATAACAAAGGGTTGGAGGAGAAGCTAGAGGAACAAAAAAAAAGGGGTAGGGGAAAGGGCGTCATACCTGTGACTCTTGGTGGCCTAGGTCTCAGCAACCCCCTACTGCTAAACGTACTATCGGCCAAGAAAATAAACGGACCACGGCTCTGGTAGAGTGTACTAGAAAAAGGTTGAGTGGCGTGGCCGCTGCTCAGCGTCTGAGGCGCGGCGCACGGACAGCATAGAAGGGGACGCTGTGAGCGAAATGGTTTGGTGGACCAAGGCAAGATTCGCTGCGGCTAGCCGTGCCGGCCGCGTTCATAAGCTGCTTTTCTGCAGCGATTGGTGCTGTTCACTGGTGACGTAGATAGAGCCGTCAACCTTCAGAAAATGTAAAGTGCCCGCGCGCAGCAGTATAAGCTGTGTGTGCCCAGATAGACCGAATTGTTTTTGCAAGAGCTGTTCGGTTGAAGCGTCTGCTATGGCACCTAAGGTGCAAGCTAAATAGGTTGTTCCAATTGGTTCTGCCTGAATAGCCACCTACACAAGCTTGGATCGACAGCGTCGTCGTCTTAGAGTACAAGTATATTTTGACTTTGCAGATGGCATAAACTTCAAGAACAGGCTTTTTTTTTTTTTCGCTCGGCAGCGCTAGAACAGCGTGCGCTCAGTTCACTCAGCCTCCAAGGTAAACGAAAGCACTGAAATTTACAAGACGACTGCATTTCCTTTTGCACCACTAATCACTTGCCTAAACATTTCTGCTTTAGCCCACTGCAGTTGCAATCTGGTGCCTTGTATGATGTATGTGTGCAATCGTAAAACGACCAGTCGCAGACATGCCACAATTCATTACATATGTTAACACCTTTCCTTACGAAGCAGTGAACGTTTATATCCTCCTCCCACAGTTTCCTGCGGTCTTCGCCCTTTGAGACGCTGAACAGAGACAGCTTTCGCATGACTTTAACACCTGAATAGCCGGTGCGACAGCCTAGGTGCATAGCAATGCTGATGGCGGTACTTTGGCATATTACACAGACAGGGAACAGTGAGCATCAAAAACAGGCCAAAACCAATGAGCGGTGAGGCATTCCACTCAGTCGTTACCACAGTTTTGACAGCGCACGACTCGGCGCGTCCCAAACCACCTTGACCGCAGGGCCCCCACATAAATTTTCCGTGTTTGGAGCGTCGCTTGAAAGCATGGGCGCCAGTGGGGATCGCAGCACTCAACCTTATTCTAGTACACTCTAGCTCTGGTGGCCAGAACGGCTGCCTGGCCACAACGGAGCGCTGCTGTGTCGCTTCGCGTGCTTGGTTCGAGAGTGCTCTGGGTGACGTTAAGCTTCTCCCTCACTCTCTTGCTGTGTCTTGTCACGCTTGATAAAATGTCTGGTGTGTAATATGGTTGCTCTGCTGCTGGTGGTCGCGATGAAAGGGACCGTGCATAGCCGGCATTCAACACATGGCGCTGTCGCGCAGCAGCCCACAGCTGCAGGGAATCAAACACCGTCACTGTGAAAGAATGAAGACCTGCTCTGTTTTTTTTCTTTCTTCCCTATATTTACCTTATCTTTCATACTAGCCTCTGTTGCTTACGTACCCTGTTGTTCGAGTTTAGGCAACATTGCGCAAGGCGCCGCAGTGGCAGCTGATGCACACTCTTTCATGCCTGCGGGAAAAATGCACGTTCATGTTAGCTCACGGCGGCTTGACATGCACCGTTTGACGTTCTCCGAATGACGTGCATTGCGTGGTTGTGCTTGCGCCCGTCAAGGTTTCCTTGCCGGGCAGAGAATGGTTTTATGACATATTCTCCGGCTGCTGGAAGCCGATGTGACCAATCAGCGATGCAGGAATAGTGACCGCAGCTACGTCGGCTTGCCCCCGCCTCGACTCCCACAGCCATGGTGCCGTCCTCTTTTCGCTCTGTGGCTTTCTCCGTGCGTGCTTCGTTACATAGTTAGGGAGATTTCAATAGGGAGATTACTGGAAACTGTACGTGATGACAGGTTTCTCTACAACCAGACGACGCCAGAATACAAGGACACGGCATTTAAAACCAGTAGATGGGGACCTACTGACAATAAGAGATGCGCTAAAAATCTTGCTGTCCCATTTTGTGCAGAGAGTTAGCGAGTTTAGAGGGTGTCACGCGTTCTGTGCACCGGCACAGGTGACGTTCTACGACTGTCGCCTGCGGCTGTCAGCTGCTGCGTGACAGCGCCGTGTGTTGAATACCGGCTATGCACGGTTCGTTTCATTGCGACCACCAGCACCAGAGCAACCGTACGACACACTAGACGTTTTATCAAGCATGACAAGACACAGTGCGAGAGTGAGGGAGAAGCTTAATGTCACCTAGGGCACTCTCGAACCAAGCACGCGGAGCTACACAGCAGCGCCCTGTTGTGGCCAGGCAGCTGCTCCGGCCGCCGGAGCCGTGGTCGGTTTACTTTCTTGGCCAATAGTACATGGTTTTGAAGTCTCAATTAACCATAATTAGACACGATTTAATTAGTATTAGCCGAATTAGTCTTGCATTAGTCATATAATCAACATTGACTTCGTTGCTTTTAGATGAACTATTCTTGCATTAATTAACCTCAGTTTAATCAGGCTTGACTTAATTTGTCATACCAAAATAAGCTTGAATTAAGTTTGGCTTAATTAGTCCTGGCTGAACTAGGCTTTATCTAATTAGTCTTAATTAGGATCAGCTGAACTGAACTTAGCTTGTAGGCCTTACCTAACTAGGTCTTAGCAAGATCAAATTGGCTTTGCTACAACTTGAAATGGTTATGCTAGCATTACGTGGCCTAGCAGAGTTTTCTACGGATTTCCCCATTTCACTAGTAGCTTGAACAGCTTCGCTGTTATAATTGAACTAGTGCATATTAGAGTGTATTCACACTTGCAACTAATCCATCCGCCTTACTGCAGCTGAACGCATCATCCTCCCATCTTATGTCCACTGCAGGACGAAGGCCTCTCCCAATGCTCTTTCCTGTCCTGCGCGAGAAGATTCTATTTGATGCTTGCGAATTACTAATTTCATCACTCCATCTTACTCTCTGTCATCCACGGCTGTGCTTAGCCTCTTTTGGTATCCATTCCATCTTTCTAACTGTCCATTGGTTGTCTAGCCTTCCCATCGCATGACCTGCCCATGTACATTTTTTCTTCTTTACTTCGATTATTATGTCGGCTACCCCTGTCTGGTTCTCTGACCCGCTTGGCTGTCTTATCTCTTAATGTAATGCTTATCATTTTCATTCCATCGCCCATAGTGTGGTTCTTAACTTCCTCTCTAGCCTGTTTGTAATTCTCCAACTTTCTGCCCCGTATGTCAGTACTGGCAAAATGCAGCAGTTCTATAATTTCCGCTTTAGTGATAATGGTAAGTTTCCGTTCATGAGTTGAGAATGTCTCCTGTATGCGCTACATCCCATGCTTATTCTCAGTAGCTGTCCTAGATATGTGTATTCTCGTGTGTCTTCTAATTTCTTGTTTTTAATCGTGAAGACAAGTTTTTTTCGCCATGCCACTTAATTGTCTTTGTTTTCTGCATCTTCATCTTTAAACCTACCTTAGCACTTTCCCGACTTAAGTGTGCAATCATCTTCTGTAGTTCATCGCCATCATTGCTGAAGAGTACTATGTCATTGGCAAAGCGTAAGTTACTCAAATATTCGCCGTTAATCCTTAGTCTTATTTTGACATTGATCCGTCGACATTCCACATTAATCTGTTGACACCTATTGGTTAGAGTCCTGAAGGTCTTCCTTTCGAGTCATAGTAGTCGCTCATTCGAGCTTGGCAGTATGCTTAACCCCTCTACAATTACTAATCAACCATTATCTAACTTTGGGTTAGGCATAACAAGGTGTATTAGTGTTGGTAGTTGTGCAGTTCATCCCGGTATGTGCAACATCGAAGACAAGCAGTGCACTGACAAAGTAAGCACGCGCACCTCGAGCCTAAATCTGTGTGATGAACAGAAGCAAAGCTTTGGAGGATCGAAAAAATGCAGTGATCGCAATGGCACGTGACCGAGCCCAGGCACAGAGGGAGCAGGTGGCCACAAGTGTATGCTGACAACAGCCCCCAGCAGTCGCGCTTTCAGTCATCTGCTCCGATACAGTGTTGAAGCCTGGTGATGTAACACAAAGGGTGGGGCACCTCATTTGACACCGCCCATGAGAGCCCTATGGGCTGCATTCCACAGAATTGAGACAGAATGGGAAAGGGAGGTTTTGTGGTGCCAATATCTTCACTCCCAGCAAATCTTGAAAAATTTCATACACACCCAGCTGTTTTCAAAATCAAGCGAGAAGGGTGGTTTGGGACCCCTTTAAAATGTATGCGCTTGGGCTGGGCCTTGAAGAAACATTGATTAAGGTGAGAATTCAATATAAATGAGTTATAACAAGGGATTAATGCAATCGAAGTGCATTTCTACAGGAGCGGCTCGCTATTTTAGCATAGTGGTTAGTGTCACATTGCTAAGATTGCGGATGAGGGTTAAATTGCCAACCACAGTGGCTATGTTTCTTTCAGGGGTGAAATTCAAAAACATTTGTGTATTTAAGTTTAGGTGCATGTTAGAGAATCATGTGGCCTGAAATAATCCAGAGCCCCCACTACAATGTGCCTCAGAATCGTAGTGGTTTGTACACGTCATGGTGTAAGAAATATTATACTTTAGGTGTTGGCGCTTGTTGAGTGTCTAGGTGCAGAGTCTGTGCAGATATTTGCTGGAGTACGTGAGTGAATGGTGGCTGAATAAGTGGTATGTTCTGCTGTTGATGACATTTCAAGACGCTCTCCATGTTTAGTCATGCTGCAGTGGATCTCTGTATGAATTATAGTTTTTCAGCTTTGAAATAACAAAAGGGAAGGGGTCAAGGGCTCGTTCTTTATTTGTTAGAAACAACTTCATGAGCAAACAGACAATGAAGCCTAGGAAAGCATAGGGGAAGTTATTTGTGGTATTGTAATTGTGGACAAAGTAGAAAGGAATTAAAGTGGACGAGGCAGGTAGAGCATCGGACGCGACATCCGAAGGTCGTGGGTTCGGGTCCCACCGAAGGCAGGTTTGTCTTTTTGTCCACTTTAATTTCTTTCTACTTTGTCCACAATTACAATACCACAAATAACTTCCCCTATGCTTTCCTAGGCTTCATTGTCTGTTTGCTCATTAAGTTTTTCAGCTTGATATTGCGGTTTGTGCCTTGCACCTGCAAGGTTTATTTTGGTTCGCACTTTTATTTTGGTTCGCATTTTGGTTGCTTCACTCTTTCGTACTGCGGTGTTCACAGTGCAGGCTACACAGTGATGGCGTAAGCCGTGCGTGTAGGTAGCTTTCATTGCTTTTATGGGGCTCTTGGTGGCTGATACCCTGATTGCTGTTCGTGAAAGTTGTGAACGCCAGCTAGGATCAGAAGCTTATTCGGCGCAGATATGTGAAAGAAGCATTTTTTGCCAAACTGCGATTCGTGATACAAGAGTTGCACGGATTGAGTGCAGATTTTTAAACTTCCATCGGAGAATGACCGCCACGAACTGTGGTGCTGGCCTATCTTCAGAGTAGGTAAGGTTTTGAAATCGAGTGACTATGTCTGCACCCGTCGGGGTAACTTAGCGGCTAGGTGTTGGCTTGCGAAGCTCGAGGTCGCAGGATTGAACCCCAGCCGTGGGTGACTTCATTTCTATGGGGGTGAAGTGCAAGGAAAAAAGCACCAGTGTACTTAGATTAAGGTACCCGTTAAAAAACCTCAGGTGGTCAGAATTACTACAGAGCCCTCCACTATGGGGCATGCCTCATAATCGTAGCAGATTTTGGCACATAAAACCCCATCAATTATTACTATGTCTGTACCATGTTCTTTGCTGACAACGTATCTAAAGGCTACTATGCAGTGCGCAATGGCAAGGTCCTCTTGGATGCTTCGAAAAGAGCAGCGCTGTAAAAAAAAAAAAAGAAAAAAGAGCAGTACCCAGCATACTTCACGGATATCCGAAAAGTGACATTGAAAAGTTCAGTGAAGTCACCTAGGAAACGACAGCCTATACCCGCGTGTATCACGTGCTGCGCATCCACCACTGTCCTGCCTTCTAAAACAACTTCTGAGAAACTGACACTGATGCAGCAGCAAGCCCGTTACACAGTACTCATATACAGAGTGTTTCCGAAAATGTGTCCATGGTTATTATAAATACAGAAAAGGATGTATCTCTGCACATTTAGTGTAAGTGCTTTGTTCATGGTGGCATGCACTGTAATATTTGTAGGACAAAAAAAAAAAATAAATGGAACAGTAATTAACACAATAGACATGAACTTTTAGACCAGTATGTTTAGACGCTCAAACCTAATTGATGAATGAAAGTCATTTACACATGGAATCCATTATCTGTTGTAATATTTGCAAAATGGCAATGCTGTTAACTTATACAGACTTATAAATTTGACAAATTTTTTCCAGGAAACCAAAACTGTATGGTGACTGTGCCGCACTAGACGGCTGAAGCCCTGAAGCCTTGCATATTTTTTTAATCTGCGTTGTGTAAACAGCTACCATGCTCTCATATACCCAACTCCATTCGCCGACGCCAACATAAACGAATAGTTGTTGGGGTACTGTGGACCATGTCTATAAACCTCGTAATGTTTTGAAAGACTATTATGAACCAGCTTCCATAAAACCAGAAATGTACGAGGTTTGTCTGTAAATTGACTGTGTGCCATGTGTCAGTGCATTTACCTGTAGCATGGTCCTTGGAGGCAGGATTTGTCACAGGTGCTCTAAGCTAAGTAATGCACCGGGCAGCAGTGGCGTCTGAGCTCGACACATTGAGAATTGTTGGGACTGGCCTGCTACAAGAGCCGACCAGCGGGTAGCGTGGTGGTGAGGGGTGAAGACTACCCCTAAGTGCTGGGACTCTGGGCGACGGGAACCGGGGCAGAGTGGGACAACTGAACAGAGGTTTATTGATATATTTACAGTAAGGAAGGAATGTGCCGAGAGCAAGCTCGGCAGCTTGTTTTATACAATTTCAAATCCCTTGTTAGGGAACATGCTGTGGAAGGCTCCAATAAGAGCACTAATGTCCGTTGGAAGGGGTCCCTCGTTTGAAGGGGTTGTCCTTCCAACACCCACGGTGACCACCTCCAAGGGGGTGTCAAATTCACCCATCTCCTCCATGTCCATCTCCATAGCTGCTAGCTGCACGCGCACGGACATGAAGCAGAAGCTGCGGTGTCATTTGGCGGTGGCGCGCTCTCGTGGTTACACCGGGTCTAGACGAGTCGGGTGCGTCTCTCGTGAATGTTAGCTCACAGGCACCTGCAGTGTCGAAGCCCATTATTGATGGTCTGGCTGGTGACCAAATTAGTCACTCTCTCGAGGGGACACTGCAACGCTGGTAGAGCCACATGTGCCGTTCTCGGAGGAAAGCCTCGTCATACCAGAATCTGAAGTGGTGCATTAGCTGCTTCTGAATTTTTATCACTGCAGAAAATATGAAAAATGGAGCATGCACTCGAGCAGTGGCACATGATTAAATTTTGCTTTCCTCAGGGCAAAACCACTTGTGAGATGCTTGCATTGGTTAAGGTAAAGCAGCAGGGGAAGACGGCATAACAGTAGACTTAATCAAAGACGGAGGAGACATTATATTTGAAAAACTTTTGTTGCTCTTCACGAAATGTATCAAGACGTCTAGTGTATCGCTCAGCTTTAAAAATGCTAATATAATCCTAATACACAACAAAGGTGGCATAAAGGAGTTAGACCAATTAGTCTACTCCCATTAATAGACAAGACATTTACGAAAGTAATTTCTGCTAGGATAAGAGAGATACTCGACTTTAACCAGCCAAGCCCCGCCACTGTGGTCTAGTGGTTATGGCACTCGGCGGCTGCATTTCGATGGAGGTGAAATGTTGAGGCTCGTGTGCTGTGCTATGTCAGTGTGCGTTAAAGAACCCCAGGTCGAAATTTCCAGAGTCCTCTACTACGGCGTCTCTCATAATCAGAACTGGTTTTGGGATGTAAAACCCCACAAATCAACCAATCAATCAATCAGTCTACTTTAACCAGCCAAGAGAACAAGCTGGTTTTGGGAATTGTTACTCAACAATGGACCACAGCCATGCTATCACACTAATAATTGAGAAGTACGCTGAATATAGCAAACCTCATTATATGGCATTTCTAGACTATGAGAAAGCATTTGATTTCATAGCAATACAAGCAGTTCTACAAGCTTTGTGTCAACAAGGTGGACCTGACGTATACATGCAAACCATAAATAACATCTACGAAGATTGCACAGCCACACTACTCGTGCAAGAGAGGAGCAGAAAAATACCGATCAAGAGGTGTCAAACAAGGAGATACGATCTCCTTGATGCTACTCGCTGCATGCCTAGAAGTGTTCAAACGTCTAGACTGGGAAGAAAAGGGAATTAAAATAAAAGGACATTATCTCTTCAATTTAAGGTTTGCAGATGACATTGTGCTCTTTAGCAATGATGTTGGTGAACTACAAAACATGATTGATGACCTGAACCGGGAAAGTGTTGAAATAGGCCGAAAAATGAATAAGTAAAAGAAAAAAATATTATGCTCAACAGCCTAGCTAAGGAACTGGAATTTAAAATGAGCAATGAACCCTTAGAATGTACGAACGAATACGTATACCTGGGGCAGTTCCTGTAACAAAATTCGCCATTGCGGGCTGCCACGGTTAAAGCAAAAACTCTGCAGGAGGTGGTTTTTTTCGTTGAAATAAAATTATAACCACTCTACTGCTGGTGCTCCTGCTCTCGATGCGACATCCCTGCATGCTGCACTTCTAGATTAAGCGATAAAAACGCCATGCTCGTTTGGCGTCGGAAGGCCTCTTTAAACTTGCTTTCTTTTTGGCATGAATGCTATATTCTTTGTGTAGTAGCCGATGGAGCTTGCTACCCGCATGATTGCATGGGCTTGATTTTTTTTCTGTATGTCATTCTGATGCGACCAAAATTTGGTAGTAACTATGTACGTTATGTTGCTGTTATTGAGTAGAAGTGTTGTCGCTATTGGGTGGAACTTGTTATTGAGTGGAAATTCATGATTCCACATGAGGAGACTTCACTTGAGAAACTTTTCCTTGCTACTTCTCTTCTGCCAAAAATTGACATTGTGTGTGTTAAGGTCGACTTTTTATTTCAGTGGTTTGATTAAGCATGCACTGAAAGGTGGCTCATATCAGGCAGAAGAGCTGGAGTAACTCACAAAAATTTAAAGGCATGACATTGGCCACGAATCACACATCATTTGTCCATATTAAAATATTTTGGTTATTAAAATATTAAAATATTGTGGGATCTTTCGGTGCTGGGCCACATGTGCCCCGGCACCAAGAGATCCCACAGCAGGGCACCGCAGCTTGGTAGGACCCCTTGTCATGGCGCCATCTGTCTGAGGAAAGCCTGAGTTGTAGGTGCTGCAACGCCGAACAATATCTGGTCGTGCCGTTGGGTGGAGTGTCAATACCTGAAGCTATTCTTACATTGTGGTACACATAATACTCCAGAATTTTTTCTTTACATAGGATCATAAAATATCACTGTTTTACAGCTTGAAGTTACAAAATTTTAATATTGCCTACAATCTAGATTGAGAACTTGGGGACAATAAAAGAAGGCTGAGAATTTGTCAAGTTATTTGAGTGCTTTCTGTGTTTTCTTTGTCGGATAACATTGTAATCTTCTTACTTCAGTGACATTTAACATTACTTCAAGTTGGTGTCATTTTGTGTGAAGAGTACAGATCAATAGTGCACAAGATGGGGAAGATAAAGAAAAGTGAGGACTGTGCAAATATCAATTTTAAGTGCAAAGCAAATTCAAATGTTAATGTTTGAGTGTGCATCGAATAGGATATTTTTTGGGTATTTGCATGTTAAATTAGGGAAAATGTAGTGCTAAACATGGGGGCAAAAGTACAAATATATTGCATGACCAGTATACTGCCATAATGTCCCACCTGGAGAACGGCACATTAGTCCTAAAGAACCAAACCAAGGCACGTGTAGATGCATAGGTTAGCGTCACTGCAGTACACAGGTGTTATATGGTGAAGTGTACATGCAAGAATGGGCCACCTGTCGCGGGACACAGCACATTTTGTGCCATAATTACGATTGAATTTTAAAACTATTCGATTGAATTTTAAAACTATTCGGAAATGTGAATGTTTGCACACAGTTGCAAAAAAATTGTGACGTAGCATGTGGTATGCTTAGTGCCTGAAACTTTTCCCAGATACCACTGTGCATATCATCTTAACAAAAGAATAAAGGTAAAACTAATAGATTGGGTGTCATCAACCACAACCCCATTTCTAGGGTGTGCTTATAAATTCTATACATCTGAAGTGAATGTTAGCCTTTCATCATTTTATGTTTTCATGTGGTTTTATACTGCAGTGCTCAACTAGTTGGGGTGAACTGATGGACCATTGAACTTGCTGAGGGAATGACTAACCTTCTTTCAGCAGAACGCCGCCGGGATGACACACGAGAGCTGCGGCAGCTTTGGCTGAAGCCAAGCAGTAGCATCATCGAGCAGCTATCCACCCCACTGCTGGAAAATGCCTTCGGGCCCAAGTCAGATGCTAGCACAGATCTTGACAAGGACTTGGATCTCAGTACCAGTCACATCATCGACCCAGGAATGGAAGCTAAGGTGCCTCTTACTGTTTTACTTTTCTGCATTGAATGTTTCAGAACTAAAGCATGGGCTTATCTCAATCTATTTTCTGTAATAGTACACTTGCTGTAAAAATTTACTTGCAAGCTAGGGCACATTAGAATACCATTTTAAAGTTCAACTCCAGCAATTTTTTGTTCGTGTCAAGGTAATGGTGATTATATGTTCTAGAGGCGCTTCTGTCATGTACGCTTCTGCCATGTGCCTGATAGTAGTAGTGTAGCGGTCGCTGATGCTGGGAACTTGGCTTTTTTTTTCCAAGAAATAGCAAAGCAGTTTCATGACTCCATGCATGTTCCTTTGTGCTCTGTTCACGGGGGCAAACTCTGCCTCCTCTGGCGGGGAGGGGCTAAAGAAAGGGTTTTCTCTCCCATACGCTGTGACTGTATGCCACTCCTCATGGGCAATTTTTGGGCAATAAAAGCAGTTTCATTCCAAACCTCAAGAAGAGAAGGCGAGGCTTGACAGTGGTGACCAGTATGGTCGAACTGAAGCAGCAGCCATGTCTAACACTGAAGAGGCTTGAAGCACAACTGCAATCAATGCCTCAGAGTTGGAGCTCTCCAACTTCTGGTTGAAAAGCCCCAAGGTATGGTTCAGCCAAGTCGAAGCCTGGTTTCAGCTTCAGGACATAAGTTCGTAGGAGTCCAAGTACCATCACGTCCTTGTCTTACATTGGCTCCATCTGAGAATGCGTATGACAACCTAAAGAGCACCATCCCCTAGTGACTTGAGGCATGACAGCAGAGCAGCCTACAACAGCTGCTGTTGCACGAAGAGCTTGGTGGCCAACACCCGTCGCAGCGGCTTCACCGAATGCATCAGCTATCAGGTCAGCAAGATCCGAACAGTGCCAACAACCATTACTCTGACAGCATCACCGACTGCTCCCTGCCAGCAAAAATGTCCATTGCTGCAGCACAGACACCCCAAGAGGCAGACCGGCTGAGTTGGGTGGAGGACAATCGATAGACTCGCTGCTACTATAGAACGGCTCACCCAGTCTATCAAGAATATCAATAACCACTGCTTGTTGCCACACCGTTAGTCCTGTGGTCGAAGCTCACAGTCCCGCAGGTGGTGCGGTGCCGAGCAGGGGTTATTTTCTTGTTAGACTGGGTGAGCCATTCTATAGTTGTGAGTCTATCGATTGTCCTCCACCCGACCCAGTCTGCATCTTGGGCTGTCTGTTCTGCAGTAATAAACATCTAGGCTGGCACGGAGTAATTGGCGATGCTGCGGCAAGTTTATTTTGAGCTTAATTGCTGTAAATGACACTGCTGTTGTGTTATATGGTGTGCAGTCGATGACAATAGACATAGGACTTTGGCACACATTCAGATGTCTTTTCGTTGGTTGTGGAGCAGAATCTTGATGTCAGTGCTCGTGACCGTTGTTTTAAAGACAGTATCACTTTGCTCTCAGTTCTCAGATTGAACTCTGACCTGTCTTCCTTTGGCAGTAGCACCTTCCACCAGAGTAGAAAATTCTGGCGTAATTTCCTGCACTCACAAAACCTCGGAACATCAAAATGCCAATGAACACAAGGTGATGCATCACATCACTACCACAGGTCCATCCTTTGCCACTAAACCACAAAGGCTCACTGTACAAAGGTACAGCATCGCCCGCCATTAGTTTGAACATAGGCTCCAGCTCTGCATTATACAGCCATCGTTCAGTAATTGGTCTTTGCTGCTGCACATGGCGCCAAAACAACTTGGCCACTTGGCCTTGTGGTGATTACTGTGCTTTGAATGCTGCGACAACAGTGAATCAACATCCCCTTCTTCACAACCATGGTTTCAGCGCTCAATTCGCGGGAACGACCGTTTTCTCCAAGCTAGATCTGATGGCCGCTTATCAGATTCCAGTGGAGCTGAGCAACATACAAAGACTGCCATAACACCTTTCGGCCTTTGAATTTGTCTGCATGCCGTATGGATAGCCTGAAGAATGCAGCACTAACATTCCAACACTAAATGAATGAAGTGACCCATGGGACTACCCTTTCCCTTCGTCTACTTAGATGACATTTTCGTTAGCAGCAAAATGCCAGAACACAAAAATCTGTGCCTCCTCTTTGAATGGGCTTGGCGAACACTTCTTTGTTTTGAAGCCTCAAAAGGACGTCCTTGGTGTTTGCGCAGTGGATTTTCTCACACACCACATCACTCAGCGTGAAACCTTGCCACTGGAATCGCGGGTATAAGGCAGTGACGGACTTTCCTACACCTACCTTTTGATAGAGAGCTGGATAATGATTTAAAAGGCATAACATGCAAGATATACAGGTATGTTGATGACTATTTGATATTGGGCAGACAAGAGGACAAGGAAGGGTTCAAGAATAGGGTGGTTGAGGCCTTCAATTCTCGGGAAAAAGGCTTGACATTTACGTCTGAGGTACCTGTAGGAAGCAAATTGCAGTTTCTAGACATTAAGTTAGAATTTGGACCGGGGCATGTTTGCTGGCATTTCTCGCCTAGAGCAGGGAAGCGGCTTTTGAATTTCGCATCTAATCATTCCAGAATTGTGAAGAATGGTATTGTCATGTCTTGTTTCATATCAGCGTTAAGAAAGTCTTGTTTTCATGCTGTGAATACTGTTTCTACGGCAAGTTGATCGTTTACGAGAAGCCGGGTATCCGCTCACCGTGATGCAAGCTTCATGCACTAGGCTTATCAGGAAATTAAAACAGGAAGAGGACTTATGTGGTACTATTCCCAGAAAAAATGATCCAAATTCCAAGGTTTCAGTGATTCCGTATGTGCATGGAGTTTCACACAGACTAAAAAAGGTAGCCGAAAATTACGGAGTGGAAGTGGTGTTTTCAGCCCATAACAAAATAGGAAAGGTGTGTTCCAAGGTGAAAAAGATGATCGAAAGCAAGGAGGAAACAAAGAAAGAATGCAGTATCAAACATCCCAGAAAAAACCAGTTTGTGGAATGTGCGACTAATGCAGTGTATAACATTCCTATGACGTGCGGCCATGCGTACGTGGGGCAGACTGGACGTTGCTGCAACACTAGACTAGGGGAACATTTGTCCAGCCTGAAAGGTCGCCCTAGTACGCATTTGGCCATGCATTGTAAAGAATGTGGGTGCACACCTCAGCCTGGAGGCACTGGCATTTTGTTTAAACACCGGAACAAAACCGCGAGGGAAATAGTAGAAGCCCTTTGGATTGATAGACTAAAGGACAAGTGCATCAGCCATCCTTCGGTAGCCTTATTAGATAAGGAGATTTTGCTGTTGTCTGCTTATCTTTAATGACGTGTTCTTTTCATTTGGTCAGTGTATGTGCCTTGGATGTGTTTCTCTTTTATTATTATTTTTGTGTGCATGTGTGTGTAAGCGTGTGTTGACGCGATGATCTGGGGGATTCTAATCTAGAGTGATTATATGCGCAGATGGTGTGCGGATGGTGTACTATAAAATTTTGTGTGTGCATGTGTGTGTAAGCGTGTGTGGACACGATGACCTGGGGGAATCTAGTCTAGAGTGATTATATGCGCGGATGGTGTGCTGTCTGGCGGAATGGCGCAGATCATGTTGGGTTTTAAGGAAACGTTTTTTCAAAACTAAATCAGTTAGATTGCGCTTGTCTATGTGTCTCCTTCCTTCGTCCCCGTTTGTTTCGCGCAAGTACCACCATGAATCATGTCAATGTAGTTTCATGTTGTAAAAAGAATTATTCTTTTATCTGTGATAGCCACACATATATTGCAATCACGGTTTTGCTAGCATTTTGAGAAATTACATGAACAAGCAAATGTGACATTTCATTAAGTCACAAATGTGCATACAAATTCATACTTGTGCAATATTAGAAGACTACGATGAGTAGGCACTCTAGGAAATTGAATGAGAACATGGCATTATGTAATGTCATTTTAAGATCGGCACAGGCATAAAATCAGCTGCCACATATGTCCTGAAATTGATTTTACGACTTAAATATGGACTTAGGAGGTAGGGAACTTGGCAGATAGGGAGAATAAGGGATGTAGATTAAAAAAATACAAAGTTTGGAAGAGTATCAATGACGAACGTCTTGAATGCCCCACCACTGTGGTCTAGTGGCTATGGCACTCGACTGCTGATCCGAAGGTTGTGGGATTGAATCCTGGCTGCGGCGGCTGCATCTCAATGGAGGTGAAACGTTTGTTGAGGCCCATGTACTGTGCGATGTCAGTGCACTTTAAGGAAACCAAGGGGGTAAAAATTAACGGAGCCCTTCACTATGGCATCTCTCATAATCATAGCTAGTTTTTATTTAACATACTGGGATTATATGAAACTGAAAAATTGAATTGAATTTAATTCAAAGATTGAAGTGTTTTGGGATGTAAAACCTCAGAAATCAAGTCAAATAAAATATCTTGGAACACACCATAGCGGCACAATTAAAATGCACCCCTGATTGTAATGTGCAGTAGTACTGAATGCTTGGAAACCACCAAAATAACTTGGCGCCATTTCTATTGCACACACAAAGTAATGCCACGAATGCCTGCCTCAACATTGTATAAGACATTTATAAAACTTAAATTGGCACGCACAAACACAACCGCGTGATGTGTTTATATAACATGCATTGGAACACACAACTCAAGCATGAAATGTGTGCGTCGCAGGCTACTAACTGAGTCAGACAGTAGTCCTTTCTTGCTGTCCGCCGATTCGGAGCTCCCCAATATATCCCACTTGCTTATTTTCAAGTTCAGAAAACAAACCGCACTGTGGGTCACTAAAACTCCTCCATGGAACTTTGCACAATAAGTGCAGCCCCTTCGTTTTAGCCAGTCTCGAACAGTCACCTAATGCTCAAAATGCTGCCCATCTGTTTCTGCTAAGAGGATTACTACTTTGTCTAAATGATGCTTCATAATAAAACTGTAGCGTGTTGAATACTGCTATGCTACAATGTCAGGGTCATTAGTTCAGTGCCATATTTTGAATATGCTTATTAAACATTGTAAGGGTTTTAGAAAACATGGCACTCTGTGCAGAGCAGTGGCGCAGGCAGGCATGGGCTGCCCGGGCTGAAGCCCCCCTTCCTTGACATTTTTCCAGCTGGTGTTCCACTGTCTGTGCTGGCCTGTCACATATGAACAAATGCGTAAATCCTTGGAACGTGCTTCTATGGGCATTTGTGTCTCAACAGGGGGCTTAAAAAAAGAATGCAGGCTTTTTAACTTGGCAAAGGAGGTTGCCTCGTCACTTTATGGCGGGAAAGTTGGGGCTTGTCCTGTGTGTGTGTGGGGGGGGGGGGGGCGTCGGGCGGGCGGTAAGCCCTCAGAAATGGCAACAAAAATAGGGAAGCGTTTATTCAGTGTTTCAGCTGGAGCCCCGGCTTCATCAGGAATGTAAGGCCCCCCCCCCCCCCACTCTTGATAAAACTGTCTGGCCATGCCACTGGTGCAGAGTGAAATAGTGGTGCAGAGTGAAATAGTGGTGCACCTGTGTTCTGTATTACTCTTTGGCTTACACTGTACCATATTTGCATGCAGAACTTCTTGCTGGCCAAAAATTTGGCCAGCTTGCAACGGGAGCGGGCAGGTGATGTCCTGCTTGATGTGTGCCTGGCCCTATCGTCCGTGGTGCAGTATACACGAGGCTTAGAAGATGTACTTCTCTCAGGAGGGACTATGGTATTTGACTACCTGAAAAGTAGCATTGTCATAGCAGGATCGTAAGTTGTTTTTTTATTTATATATACTGTTGCATGGAACTAGTTGCATTTTATGTTTTTCACCACTTTTTTGTACTTCAGTGCAGTGAGCAAGTGAATTCATTACAAAGGAAAGCTTTCTTCAATCCAGTTTTGGTTATGGTCACGATCGAACCTGCAACTTGTTTGAGTTCATGGTATGCGCCCATAAATCTTAAAAATTTTGCCCTTGGTGATGATCACGTCTCCCATATCTGAGTGCTTTTAAAAAAAATTCAATTATGCAATTATGGTATGTGCCATAGTCGTCCTTTCCACTAATAAACGCGTTTTCTGTTTGTTTGCCAGTGCAACATTGGTGTAGGGCTAACTAGAATTGCCTTCTGGCTGGCTGTGTTTTAATAATTGTAATTTACAAAATAGTCACCAAAGCATCTTTCAGACTCAAAAAAACTTGGACTGGATGGACATTTCGAATTTCACAAATTGACTGTCGATGTTCCCATAGAGCTAATGCTTTCTGGCGAGTGATTTTTCGGACAAATTTGCACCCTAATGTTCAATTTTCCCGATTTTTCGGGTTTTGGGCCATGATGCTTTATTATGAGAACCGCCATGTTGGATTTTTGGTTGGCTTGACCAGACTTGACTGCTGATGGCCTGCTATGTGGGCTCAGAGACTGGAAAGTGCACACCATGTTTTAGCTTCGGAGGCCATGCCCACTCTCCTTTAGCTGTACACAATGAAAATGAAGTCAGTTTCATTCTTGGTCAGCACTATCATCATCGCTTGGTGCAGGGTAGGTTTTTGTTTTGGAGTGGTTTCAGTTGCCATTCCGCACGTGGCGTCTTGTCTCAGCCATCTCAGAATCGAGCGTGTCAGTACGTGCATACGTTTCCCCACACACGTGTCCGAAACGTGGAAGGCGGTAAAGCCGAAGAAAATCTCATGGTACGTCAAGATCGTGTTTCTGTGCTTCAGAAGAACTCATAGATGATGACCCTGATGGCAAGACTGATTGCACTGATAAGCGAACAGATGGAGGACCTAATGCGCAATCTCTGACTTTGCTTGTGTAAACAACATTGTTTTATCCACCAATTACATCAATGACAAATTATAATATACGCCGGGTCGTCTTGCAGCTGCAAAGTATCTTAGACTGCGGTAACAGATACCTGCCGGCAGCCATCGGCGGCATAGATTTCCAACGCGGCGCCGCTCTCGTTGAGTGCACATGTAAACCTTTCTGGCTGAAATACAAGCAAGTCTGATTGCCCCCAAATGCACTGTAAGGCAGAGCAGTGATTGACCTCTTTGGTTGCTCTAAGCCTAATAAATTAGTTTTTTTTCTTGGCTGAACGAATTTTCTGAACTGCTTGATATTTTTAACAATTTTTCGGTCCCCGCTAGGTATGGAAAATTGGCTGGCCACTGTTTCAGTGGACCCAAGAAGTTCGCCTACCTAAATAAGTGACCTTGCAACATGTCGTGACATTTTTCTGTGTTTGGTGCTGAATGCTGATCCTGTCTTTCTACACTGCCTCGCAGCATTTCTAATGATGAAGTTGAAAGAGGCTGTGCCAAATAGTTGCACATTTTCGTACTGCTGTTAGGATTGCTACTTTTTCTTATTCCTCTAAAACAACCTTTACTTTGCTCCAAAATATTAGCAACAATTTGTATCTCAAGAACATATGAGTGTTTTTGTATCTGCTTTTGCACTACAAATTGTCAGTGATAAAGAACAAACAGGCTCATGAGCTACAATTCAAGAATTTCTCCAGTGCTCATCGGGGGGGGGGGGGGGGGGGGGGGGGGGGGGAGCAGGGCTGATTTAGGCATTTTTTTTATTAGTTACAATTGAACCCCGGGATAATGAAATCCCGCAACAACGAAATTCTCGCAGCTAAGAAAGATCTCGCAGCCCCGCCACGGTGGTCTAGTGGTTATGGCACTCGGCTGCAAATCCGAAGGTCCCGGGATCGAAACCTGGCCGCGGTGGCTGCATTTCGATGGAGGCGAGATGGTGAGGCCAATGTTCTGTGCGATGTCAGTGCATATTGAAGATCCCCAGATGGTCGAAATTTCCGGAGACCTCCACTACGGCGTCCGTCATAATCAGAGCTGGTTTTGGGACGTTAAACCCCACAAATCAAGAAAGCTCTCACAATCCCCAGTGAAAGCCCACAGCATTCAATGCACTTCGTTTTTCTCGGTAATGAAACATTGCGAAACTGAACCCGCGACAACGAAATTTGCTGGACTGCAAGAACCCATGGTAATTCCAAATAAGTTCAAGGAATGTGCACAAATGCACCTACTGCCCACTTAAATTCGTAAAATAATGCCGCTAAATTCCCGCTTGCATGGGCACCACCATATTCAAAACGTCATAGCTGCCATATTGCTTGTTCACTGATCATGTTGCCTCCATTGTTTATTGCCGCATCAGTAAGCGCACGGTGAAAGAAACTCCTTTGCAGGTTCACATTATTTGCACATAATGTGAACTACCGTGGTGTGCGGCTTAGTGGCGTGCATTGAAGTTTGGCTGCGTGTGTGTGCTGGCGCATCACCAAGTGTGCACTTTTATGCCGTTTGCCCTGCTGGTATTGGCACGTTTGTCGGCACCAGTAGGGCGAAGGTGTACCGGCATGTTTGTCATTTACCATCATTGCATATGCTTCTGTGCAGCTCGATATCCGGCATCGCTGCATTCTAGCTGTGATGAGAATCTCTCCCGGAGACACCACAGTTGTGGAGCGCAGTTGGCGTATTTAGTCAAATCTATAGCCGATACCTTTGTTCCTGTGCGCTTGAATCGAGTATGAAACTAAAACTGCATTGGTACGATCATATAGATGCAGTGATGTGGTGTCATCGCCATCGCACACTTATTAAACTCGCTGTTGGATGAAGCTCTGATTAGTTTAGAGCAAAACTCGCTGAAGCAGGCTAACAAAATATTTACAGTAACTCGTCGCTTCTCAGTAATTTTCTTGTACTGCCTTGTTTCATGACGATGAAAGTATTTACAGTAACTCGTCACTTCTCAGTAATTTTCTTGTACTGCCTTGTTTCATGACGATGAAAGTCTCGCAACAGTGAATTTCATTTTTCTGATGGGTTTCTTTATTGTGGGGTTCAACTGTACTGAACCTTGTGAAAGTTGAGTCAATGACAGTAGTCTTACGTAGATAAATTTTATGCTATTATTTTCAGGAAACTACTGTATGCAGACATAGCTCTAGTACGCAAGTGCCTGGACCTTCCTGTATTGGAGCCACTAGGTGAAGCACGGCTGCAGCGGCTTGTGCGGCTGGCCCTTGGGTGTGGACACATGGCTGTGGCTGTGACACAGGCAGTGTGTGTAGTAGGCGTGTCCTGCTGGGATGATGAAGGTCATCTTGTACTTGCTGCCCGTGTCGTTGAGACTTGTGTTAGTGAACCTTGCTTTCTTTCTCTTAGTGGACATAAAATTCACTACATTAGTTTACTTATGATGTATTAAGCAGGTAAACCATCTCCTTGCACTAATAATCAGAATCAAATTTTATTATCACAAAGAACAAGTTGTCAAATTTCAATATACAGGAGGAGGTCCCAGAGTCGGAGACTGAATTGGGACCTCTTGTGCATAGTAAATATAAAAGAAACAAAACTTATAGCATCAACAGGTGGGAAGATAACTGATACTGCACACTTCAAAGATATAATACAATATACATGCAAGCAAGTGATGTAATTAACAATAATAGAGAAAATATGCACAGTAGATTAAATAAATAAATACGATTCTTGAGCTTTTTATGAACACAATACATTAAAAAATTATAAAAGCTGCAGTGTTAAAAAAGTGTACAGGTATCACAGAAGCTTTGGTGACTTGGAGCCCATTAAAGGCAAATTTTTCTTGCAGCTTAATGGGGAACACTCCACTTTAAGACATTTAAGATTCATAATAAAGCTTGATAAAAGTTGATGCGTTTATGTATGTTTATGTGCTGACTTCAAATATGCAATTCTTTTTGCGGGACAGTAGAACCCCGCTGTTGTGTTCCACAGAGCTGTGTTTTCTGATCTGGTACATTGTTTTCCGTCAGTCCCAGCATAGCTTCCATAAGATCCAGTGTATTTGGAATCCTGCTCTTGCATCGTGACTGAGATAGTTCCCACACGCTATATCACGAAGTGCACTGCTAGCCGGCCGAGTAGCCAGAAGAAGCATGGCCATGTTGACTTAATGCTGTTTGGCCTCGCTTGACCTTGAAGCTACTCACAATGCACCATGAAAACTTCCTGCATCATATGACCAAACATATGGCCTCAGAGATTCATGTTTGCTCTACAACGTCTATGACCGGTATATAGGCTCATGCAGTTAGAAGTAAAATCTTTGAGGTTGGCATTAGTTCCCACTCTTGTATAGGCTTACATTGCTGTCTGTCGAAGGTGTCCATGCCTTACCACAATGCTTTTGTTTTCTGCAAAATGAAACCACATTTATCTTCCACGCAAGAAAAAGGTTACTTGAAGTAATCAGTGATGGTTGGATTGCTTAGTGCGAGTAGTTCTCTGCCTCAAGTGCCATATTCTCAAGCTTGCTCAACACTTAGCATTTCACAGTCACCACCGCTGCACTCTACAATGCTGCGGAAGGTGTTCACGGCATCTACAACTGTTGCTAAAGCAGATGTGCGGGTGGGTTCATTGTCACCATTGTCGCCATTGTCGCCATCATCGTC
This sequence comes from Hyalomma asiaticum, assembly GCA_013339685.2. Taxonomy (NCBI): domain Eukaryota; kingdom Metazoa; phylum Arthropoda; class Arachnida; order Ixodida; family Ixodidae; genus Hyalomma; species Hyalomma asiaticum. Next base: position 152,739,067 of record CM023481.1, read on the forward strand.
GATTAGCCCGCTGTCGACAGTTTCTTCGTGCACATTAGCATACGTTTGGACAGCTGCCTCAACATTTGAATACCCTGCGAAGTCTAGTCCTTCGCCGTTGTCTTCGCTGGAGTTGGTGATCCAGGCACACATTGAGTCTACCTCATCGTCTAGGCTGGACAAGCTGCAACAGTCATCCTGACTCTTACGTTTTCGAAACCCGGCATGTTCAAACCAGTGCCTGATGACCTTTTGCTCCAACTCTTTTCAGGCAAAGAAAATTAAACAGATCACACCGAGGAGCTTGTCTTCGCTGGAGTTGGTGATCCAGGCACACATTGTGTCTACCTCATCGTCTAGGCTGGACAAGCTGCAAGTCATTCTCACTCTTACGTTTTCGAAACCCGGCATGTTCAAACCAGCGCCTGATGACCTTTTGCTCCAACTCTTTTCAGGCAAAGAAAATTAAACAGATCACACCGAGGAGATTGATTTCACGAGATTGATTTCACACCGTGTAAACGCATGTACGGGGCTGCATCCTGTTTTTCTGAAAATTCATATCCGAACTATACTGACAAGGTCGTCAACTTTCACAAATATGTTATCTGCCTCCGACATGAACACAATTATGGATTGTCACAAATAGCGAACGCTCACCAGACCCGTGTGGTTTGACTGTCCGAAAAACTATACAGTAGAAGTCAAAGGGAAGAAGACCATTGCCGTGCGGACTACTGGTGCCGAGTGCCAACGCTGCACAGTGATACCTTACGTTACCACGGACAGGTGGAAGCTACCCCCTTCCGTTGTACTGAAAAGAAAAGGAATTCCCAAGGAAGTTATCCTCAAGGGAATCGTAGTTCGCATCCAAGAAAAGGGCTGAATTAATGAACTCATGCTTGATTGGGTGAAAGCTGTTTGGCAGAAACGCCCAGTTGCCTTGTTGGCTAAACGATCGCTTTTGGTCTTGGATAGCTTCCGTGGGTCACTTGACTGATAAGGTCAAGGAACACAACAAGGAACACATTTTGTGACAACAGATGCGTTGTCACAAAATAGTGCCTATTTCAACGAGAAACCCGGTGTCGAGCTGGAGGGAAAGCCGAAAACAAGAAAAGTGGCACGCACGGAAGAGGCGCCCAAGGTCACGCCAAATCTCCAACAGGGGAGAATTTTGTAGAAAGAGTTATCTCTGCGAGTGCACGTGCAAGAGAGACGTAGGGAGAGAGAGGAGGCGGAGAGTACACACCGACGCTCCTCGCGCAGTGAGAGGGAGAAAGAGGCGCCGCCCCAACGAAGGACCGAGAATGGGCGAGAAGGTTCCCAACTTTGTGTGTGCTTGAGTCATGTGGGCCGCGCCAAAAGTTCTAGCATGGTTTTCCAAGGCTATATAAACAGTAGGACACGGGCCGTGAGGAGAGTAGAGTAGCAAGTAGAAGTAGCGACAGTAGCAACAATCGAAGTCGTGCGCAACTCAGCGAGAAGAAAGACGCTGTTCCACGAGCCAGCTGACAAGCCCACCTGCAAGCTTAGAGTTGAGAAGACTCCTCGAGTTACTTCGTGAATAGGACTCTTTTGTGTTTTATTCCTTGTTGCATTGCATGAGCTTGTTTGAGTTTGTTGGTTTTGTGTAACGTTGTAACCCATCTGTGTTTGAGTTTGGAAGAGCCATGTTTGTGTACGTTTGTGTAACTGCCTGTTTGAAGAGAATATATTTGTTTTGTTTGATCACCCCTGGGGGCTCTGACTCGGTCTTTGAACCACTGCTGGCGTTTTGCTAGTGTGCTAAAGGGGACCATAAATCTTATTGTCGAAGCTTTCGTGGGACCTTTTTCGGGGAACCAAGACGTTGGTTCTTGGAATTTTTTCCGGCGATCGCGTCGCGCACCTCACAGCACGGGTTTGGTGACAGTCGTGTCGGCACAGACATCGCCGTTATTCGGGGCGGCCTCACAGGCATGCTGCAACCGCTGGATGTCGGCGTGAATCGGCCTTTGAAGGCTGAATTTCGCAGGCAGTACACTGAATGGATGGCAACCAGCGGCCACGAGCAGACGCCGTCCGGACGGCTCAGGAGGACACCGCTTGCGATTGTGCTTGGATGGATTTTGTCCGCATGGAACTCGGTATCGTTGGACATTGTATGCCGAATTTTCAAAGTCACTAGTATCTTCAACAGCTTGGACGGCAGCGAAGATGACTTTTGATGGTCTGATGTACCACAACAGAGCATCATCTTGGAGTCTGAGGAATCGGCAGGTGACGTCGATTGCGCGTTATGGTGACTCTGCCATGGATTCAATTCAATTCAATTTTATTTTCCAGTATACATGCTGGATGGTTGCGTTGGGTTAAAAGCTACATAAGTAGCTTGACGGGACCCAACGGCCAATAAATACTGCAATAAATACTGCAAGATACTGCAATAAATGCTGTTCATTTGCCAATTGGTATGTTTGTACCAATTGGTTGCCAATTGGTGCACATTATATTTGGGTTAGGTAGATTAGGTTAGGTAGGTTAGGTGCACATGATATTTGGGTTAATAGTTTACCTTTGTTTCTTGGATTGTACCATAGTCTTTTTGAATACATGTTTTTCTAAGAGGGTTCGCCGGCACCAAATCATCATCATCGGCCTGTCTACACCCACTGCAGGGCAAAGGCCTCTCCCATACATCTCCAATTATCCCGGTCCTGTGCGAACTGTGCCCAATTTATTCCCGCTGACTTCCACGCTTACCTTCTCTAGGAATCCACTCTGTTACCCGATTGTCTTGTCTTCGCATTACATGGCCCGCCCATGCCCTTTTTTTCTTAATTTCTATTAATATGTCCCTAACACGCGTTTATTCCCTAACCCACTGCACTCTCTTCTTGTCCCTTAAGGTTACACCTACCATTTTCTGTTCCATAGCTCGCTGCGTCTTCCTCAGTTTAAGCTGAACCATCTTAGTTTGCCTCCAAGTTTCTGCTCCGTAGGTGACTACCGGTAAGATGCAGCTGTTATACACTTTCCTCTTCAGAGACAATTGTAAGCTACCATTCATTATCTGACAATGCTTGCCAAATGCACTCCACTCCATTCTTATCCTAATTATCTCAGCCTCATGATTCGGATCAGGGGTCACTACCTGGCTGAAGTAGACATATTCATTTACTGCTTCCAAAGTATCGCTGCCTATCTCAAACCGCTGGGCTCGCCCAAGGCTACTGAACATACTTTAGTTTTCTGCATATTAATTTTCAGGCCCACTGTTATACTTTGCCTGTTTAGGTCAATAATCATGCTTTGTAATTCATCTCCCATGTTAATTAGCAAGGCTATATCGTCAACAAATCTGAGGTTACTGAGGTATTCACCATTAACCCTTACATCCACCTGTTCCGAATCCAATGTTCTAAGTACCTCTTGTAACATGCTGTGAATAACATTGGATAGACTGTGTCCCCTGCGCCTTTTCTTGTAGGCATTTTACTGCTCTCCTTATGGAGGACTATGGTGGCTGTGGAGCTGTTGTAGATGTCTTCCAGTAGTCTTGCGTAGTGCTTATCTACGCCCTGATTCCGCAATGCCTACTTGAATGATCGGGTATTGACAGTCAAATGCGTTGTCGGACCAACAAAAATGGCAGGTGGCCCTAAGCCACATTGGAGAAGTTGCCCTGGCATGGCATTGATACCAAGGCATATGGCAGAAGTCCTGGCAGGAATGGAGTGCTAAGTTCTTAGCGAGAAATGTGTGGTTATACTCCACACATTTCCCTATCATCTAATTGATAGTGTGAATATGGTCTACTGTTGAATAGCCTTTACGAAACCCTGCGTGTTCGATAGGTTGACTAAAATCTGATGTGGCACGAATTCTGTTAGCAATTTCCTTGTTAACTACCTTGTAGACGACTGACAGTAGGCTAATCAGCTCGTAAACTTTCGAGTCCTTTGCATCGCCTTTCTTATGGATTAGGATGTTCGCATTCTTCCAAGATTCCGGTATGCTTGTAGTCATTAGGCATTGCGTATTGAGGCTTGTCAGCTTTTCTAGTATAATCTGCCTACCATCCTTTAAGAGATCTGCTGCTATCTGATACTCACCAGGTGCCTTTCTGACTTGTATCTCTTTCAAAGCTCTCATTACTGGCTCTGCCTTTACTGGTGGAATGTCAACTTCTGAACTACTTCCCCATTCAATATTGTCCTGGCTATTGTGGCTACTGTAGAGATCTCTGTAGAACTCCTCGGATACTTAACTATCTCATTCCTATTCATGATGACGTTGCCTTGCTTGTCTCTAAGCACATGCCTCTAAGGCATCAAACCAATTAGTCGTAAAATGGGGGTCGTCATAGGACCGGGACACATATTGAGGTTCTACTGTACATATGCACCAGTGATTGTTGCTGCCAAAGCCTCCACAAAAATAGAAATGTAGAACTTGACTGCTGTAATAATATTTTTACGTGCTGTTGCAATAAATGTCACTAGACTGTGCTGCAAGTGATGTTCTGTACCACTGGGCCCAGTGTGAGGTGACGCAAGGGGGCTCCAGTGATTTGAGTTCACCATTGGACTGTGAAAGTGCACCGCTGATTTGTGGTCAACAGCCTCCTCTGCAGTGACACCCCTGTGGGAGCTTTTGTCCCTATACCAAACTTAATTTGAAGTTGCAGGACCAAGAGAAAAGTGTCAAAGGACTCATGTTTTACTGAACCTCTGGTTATGCCCTAATTTATTATGTACATCAAGTTGCACACTTGTGGATGTTCCTTAAAGTAGAAAAATGTAAATATTCAAGCGGTAAAATTCTTCTTGTTCTTGAAAAGGTTTCTTTACTCTTATTTTCAGCTTGACATCTACAATAACATTGCATCCACCATGAGGTCATCAACAAGAGCTGGTGGTCATGTAAGTGAAACATTTCGTGTGGGGGGTGGTCTTCCCATGTATATAAACTAAAATGCATTGATTATAAGAAAATTGCATGGAAGACATGGGGCACAAAGGAAAGCGTATGCTTGCTGTATTTGTAGCTATGGTTGATTTCTGGTAATTTGACCCTAAGGATGGTGACAATTTGTCAACCTGCAAGTTGAGTTGAGCAAGAGGCATAAACAACAAAATACACTGGTCACTCGAATGGAGGTATGCCCAGACTTCGTTATAACAAAACCAGTTATATAAATTAAATGCACTTCCCCGTATAACCTCCATAGAAGTGCATTTCAAACCTTGTTTTAACAAAGTGAAATGAACCATTGTTAGATGTAATGAACTAAAATGGTCTCTGAAACCGACACCAGGCATTTGCGTAGACTTGTCGCTTTCCACGTTGTTCGAAAGCTGTTCAGCGTAGATTCGAAATTCCCGTTCCCCAAGAAAACTGCCGCACACTGCAAGCAGCGGTGCACTGTCTTGCTCTGTGCCATCACATTTCCAACCCGCCCCCCCCCCCCCCCCCATCCCTGTCTACCCTACAAACCCCCTTCTCTAACCTGTCTTTCTCACGCTGCACATGCTATGCAGGCAGACGCAGCTAAGTGTGGGTGAGGTGTGAGCTCCGACATTGTGTAGTGGCAATCTTTTATACCAGCAGTCTTGGGGTGCTTGCTGTTTGGTATTCAGTGACAATAACTTCATGGTGCAGTGCGTATTTAACTGATCGTATTCTGCCCTTTTCTGATGTTCTCAGGTGCTGCAGAACTTGCATGTGTTGACGTCATGGCTGTTGCTTAGAGGCCTACAAGTGGTTCTGAGCTTGAACACATTCCTTGATCGAGGTATTTGCAAGGAAGGCTCGGGAGCCAAAAGCGGCCGAGGGCCCTTGGACCAGACTCCTACCAGGACCAGAGAACAATCTAGTGGCCTCAAACAGAACCTCCTGCGCATGTGAGTGGAGTACTAATCACTTCCAGACATGTGCAGACTTGTTTTGTAACCATGCCTATAGACATTCCAAAAAAAGAAAAAGATAAATAAAACGCAAGCATTGCACATATACTAGATGATGCCACAATCTAAAATGGGGTGTCAAAGGGTGTGCAAATTTAAAATTTTTGAATATGAATCAAATAGAATTGTGAGATACACTCCGACCTCATTTTAACTGTAACAGGATATAACAAAATAATAGGTATAGCAAACCTTGAACCTCGTTTTAACGAAGTGAAACTCTCCTTTTAAGGGACATAACGAACTAAAATCGTCTGCGAAACCACAAGTCGGCACGTGTTCACACCAGCAAAACCTCTTCCCGCTATGTTCTGCGGGAGGCTGCCCAATGAGACTGCACACATTGCAGTCTGTCCTACGGCACGATGCAACTGTCACACATCGCCGCATTTAGCTGCTGCAAGTAGCAGCACACACCAATATATGCTGCTGCCTTCCTCTGTCCTATCGCATTTCTCACTTGCCATGCCCACTCTTATTTCTTTTCCTGTAGCAGCTAAGTGTCAAAGCATGGCCTCCGAGATCACATAGTGCCCATCTTGGAGATGTTGCTAACTGCGCAGTAATATGGCCAGCATGGAAGTATGAAGGACAAATGTGATGGTGCGCCATTGCTTGCGTGCGGTGGTGAGAAATGATTACGGCATCCCTTTCTCTCTGGTTCCTGGTCCAGCATGGAAGTATGAGGGACAAATGTGATGGTGCACCATTGCTTGCTTGCGGTGGTGAGAAATGATTATGGCATCCCCTTCTCTCTGGCTCCTGGGTGTAGCCTCCGAGAGTGCATTGGTGATGTAGTGAGCTTGGGAAGTGCAAGCCGGCCAAGCCTGCGCGGCAACTGCCGTTGGTCTGATACACATTGTGTGTGTCGTAGCAGTGTAGACTGTGAGCTCGGTAGTCCACCGCGCCCTGCTCATTCACGTCGAGCATATTTTCGCTGTTGACTGCTCAATAGTGTCGCCGTTTCTCTGGTTTCACGGTAACGTGGACAAGCTGTGTGCTCAATGTAAGAGGGACAATCGCGTTAAGACAGAATGCGGCCTGTAGCGCCAGCTGCCAATTCACCTGGTATTGATGAATAGATTTTTACTGCTTTTATAAAACTTGATTGCATGCGTGGCTTCAAGTGGCATTACTGACGGCCACAGCGCGCCGTCTTCTTATTTGCATGTTAAATTTTTCACATGGAACTGACAGTTAAGGACAATAATGGTTATAATGAAATCATGGATATAACGAAGTATTCTAGTGTTTCCCTTGTAGGCGGCGGTGTGTATGTCGCAAGAATATGGCCATCACTGTGGGTTCGAGCTTAGTGAGCCACAGGGCCATGTAGGCCGTCTTGTATTTCGTGCTACGTTGCGCACGTGCATTCAGACAGCAAAGGCGTCAAGTGCAGCGTGGCACAGTACTGCTCTCAGATCAACCGCAACTGTTTATTTTCCTACAGTGACACTGCATGCACTGCACACCGCCTGCTGTAAGAGGTGACGAGACAAGCAAAGGGCTTTGCCACACCCATGGGCGAAAATACAGACAAAGGAGCGCCACTAGCACGTCACCATGGGCAGTGGCTCACGGAGGTGCACCGCGAAGGGAAATGCGGTCCCTTGCAACTATGCTGCACACTCGCATGATCGCTGACCAATGCGTCCGATCATCCGAGTATGGGCAAACTTCGTTCGCGTCCACCTTCGATTAGTGTGGCTCGGCATCGTAAGGCTTCGCACAAGCGCGAGGCACAGCTCTACGGCGTAGCGTTCGGAAGGGCAACATAAGATTAAGTGTTGGCCGTTGGCACACAGGCACCACGGGTGGACTCCGTCCGAGCGAGCTCGAGCAAAGGAGCTGGCAGACGAGGAACGAAAGCGTGCTTACCCTTTGGCTGCCAGAGAGAGAGCTTCCCATTTTTGCCCCGCAAATGCCGTATAACGTCCCGTGAGACATTGCGAGACTCCATGTGCGGCGCCACCATCACGATCCAATGGTGGCGCCACGCATGGAGCAGGCAGACCACACGTGCCACCCGACCCGTCGCGCAAGCGTGATAGCGAGTGAGTAGAACAGGGAAGAAACGGTTGAGCACGGGATGGCAGAATTAGGCAAACGCTTGTGCAGTGGCGACTGTGCATGCCTCGATCCCCACACACCTCTCCCCTCCCCTAAGTCTGCCCTCTACCGGTCCGCAAAGGCAGGTGGTAGTCTAGGCAGAGAAGATGAGAGCCTTCGATTGCGGAGTCTGCCGTCCGGTGCGAAATCACAAAGGTGACCACTTTCTCAAATTATACCAGTGCGCGTTCTGATTGGGGTCCGATGTCCCACGTGTGCCCTGTTGCTTGTGCGTGGTGCCAGAGGGTACTGGCGCAAGCTCGTTTGACCATGACGCAGAGGCTTTCAAGTCTGCGATATGGGCGTGGCCAAGTTTTCCCGACTGGGGATCTTTCAGCACGTACGCGAGTAGAGATAAAAGCTTCTCTACTCTGTACGGACCAAGCCACTTAGGATCGAGCGAGGCTGAGAACCCCTTACTCGTATCGCTAAGAGCATGGTTGCACATTAAGACAAGATCACCTACCTTAAAGGAAAGGTGGTGATGCCATCGTACTGAGCTTTCTGCTGAGCTCTAGCTGATGCCAAACTTTGCCTCGCTCTACTGAGAGCTTGACAAAGCCTGTCCCAAAGCACTGACGCATCAGAACAGTTGGTACACAAAAGCATTGCAGACTGCACTAAGTCTTGGTGGAGGGTGGCGAGCTGTGGTACTGCAGCAGCCACGTTTGATGGTGTGGTTTTTTTGAGATGGTGACAGCAAACGGGCAGGGCGGATGTAAGGGTGTGTTTGCTATGTTTCATGTGTTGGGGACGAGGAACGTTTGGGTGCAGGGGGAGCAAACAGGGAGTTGACCAAGGTCAGCTGCTTTCTGTTGCTTAACATCCGTTACAATCTGCTGGACGGCAGGTTGCAGGGCCTGCTGGATTAGTTGTTGAAAGGGAGCTGTTAGTTCAGCCATAATGCCATCCTTCATTTTCTGCATTTCTACCTGCATCATAGCAGCGAATTCGTTTCTCAGACACACAGCCATTTTGTTCAACGCCTCTGGTGTGCAGTAGTCTGTTGTGTGTTGTAGGCAGCGGCACGTGAGGGTGAAGCTGGGAGCCCACTGACATGGGTTGCGGTGTTTGTTGTTGCATTGTCGTTTTTTTTGAGGGAGTGGGAAAGGTGTGGAGAGGGAGAGAGAGGAGGGAACTGCTCTGCCCAGCTTACTGATCATGCTTTCTTGCGGGAACCGTTGTGCTGGCCACGATCCTGTGTCGTTCCTTCCGTGCGCCCATGTGGAGATTTCTTCTGGCCAGCGGAACCGCTCCATGACGAGGAGTTTCCTCTCTTTCCACTCAACGTTGTACACCTACATAGGCGAACCATTCACAGCAAAAAGACGATGTGGAAATTGAAGTTGTGCCAGTCTTTGTCTTCCTGCCAGGGCAGTCCAATGCTAACAATTGTCTTTTGGGAATTGTATAGGTGTATTTAGCCAATATTTTGTCTGTTGGCGTATATTGAGAAAATTGCTCTGAAGATGTTATTCTGCAACCTCCAACTGTATGAATGCCCTTATTTTTCCATTATCGAGTGAAATGTTATTGTGTGCTCTCGAGAGCTTTCTTTTCTGAGATTGGCAATGGATGGAACTGTTTTTCTAGCTCCTCCCCAAGAGGTCCATAATTATTAAGGCTGCATGGTTGGAGATTCACACACGAAAAGTGCATACATATCTGTTGTTCCAATGCCATGTTAGACACGTAATAGAGTTAAACCTGCCTATAACGAACCTAGATACAAATTTTTTGGCATTACGAAGTTTTTTAATCAGTTCCTTGCTGCAACCCGAACATGTTTTAAAGGTGAACATTTGACAGAGATCTGTCTGGTCGGGACGAAATTGAAGGTGAAAACAGGGGGACATCAACCAAATTACAGTGAACTCCCGTTAAAACGAACTCGGTTATAACGAATTCTCGGATATAATGAACAACATAGGTATGTTTGTTTGGTTGCCCATAGACTCACTGCAAAAGAAATCCTCTTAAGACGAACCCCCTCACAGGTAACCTTCTGTTAAGAGGAACTTTCCCAGTGCTGAGGACAGCCACCCTTAGGTTAATGTTGGGAGCCTCAAGGGCTGGGAACCTGCGTTCTTTTGTTGTCTCCCCTCCAAGGAGAGTATAAGGGACCAAAGACTAAGTAAGCAAAGCCATTTAGGTGCCAGCAATAAAACTCTGTGCAGAATTTTATTGTTGGGGACCCCAAGTGCTAGGGGCACCCTGGCTTCTTGGGCCCCTTTTGTTGTCTCCTCACCTCCTGTTCAGCACCTACAGGGAGAGTAAAAAGGAACACAAGGCAAAAGAATCCAAGAGGGCTACACAGAGACTCTGGGTACTTGAATAAAGTTGCCCCCCTTTGCCCCCAACTACTAGAGCAGTGGTAAAGCAAAGCAGAACAAAACCTGTGGAACAAAACTTGCCCCTCTGTGGGACCTGGGCTCCCACAGAGGGGCAAGAAAAAGGGGGCAGATATAAAAAGGTGAACACTGCTTTTTATCCACAACAACAAAGTGTACACATTAGACCTTTTGGCTGATCAGCACCTCCTGGGGCAAGTGCAGGAAAACTGCCCTGAAGAAAGACAGGCCTAGTTTCTAGCCTGGGCAGTAAAGGTGTCCTTGCGGACATGAATGCATATGTGAGTATCCTGAAAGATGCACCACAATGTCTAACACATTGACTGGCAACACAACTGACATGCTCACCGAAGAAGTGCTTGAAGTGCTTTCGAAGAATATGGGAGGTAGCTTGTGCCTGCGTAAGTTCTCTAATGAACGACCTTCCCCAGCAGCATGGAGATACTGGAGGATACTTAAAATCATTAGATGAAATGTTATTTATGGCTGCTTGCCAGTGCTTGAAGACAGTTTTCAAGTTGGATAGAAATATGGTTTCATTTGTAATTTTTTCCCATTTGCAAGTCTACTTGATTGACTCTTTGAAGTGAGATGTTTGGATCCACCTGGGCAAGTGGCTAATCCATTCTTGGAGGCACTTCTGATAAGACGAACTTCTGATAAGACGAACAAATTGTCATGGTCCCCTCGAGTTCGTCTTAAAGGGAGTCTACTGTATAATCATTTAAAAGTAAAATTTACTTCTAAAGATGAAAAAACCCGACGGAGTGCATTAGCTGAACACAGCGAGGTGCACGACCACCGCATCGATTTTGACAACTCCCGCGTCCTCGACTTAGAAACCAGTTTTCACAAGCGGCTCTTTGTGGAATCATGGCACATTCAGGCGACACCTGGAAACGTGAACCGGTCTGCAGGTGCAATGCCAAGTGTCTATTTTAGCGGACTCCGGCACCTGGTTCAACACTAGCATGACCCCCCTTGGCTTGAAGAACCGGAAAAAAAAAGAGAAAGTGAGAAAGGAAGGAAGAGAGAAGAAAGAAAGCCTTATAAGCACTGCTGCTGTCTGGTGCCCTCCAGTCACCCCTGAAGAAGGGTCAGAGTGGGACCCGAAACGTCGGGTTTTTTCATCTTTAGAAGTAAATTTTACTTTTAAATGATTATAATTTGGTTGGTGTCCCCCCTGTTTTCACCTTTAACCCGAACATGTGTATGTAACCTCTTTATAACAGAGTGGCACTGGGAGGACACTTTCATTATAACAAACTCCCAGCAACCACCTAGAAATTTCTCCCCGAACTTTGAGCTTTAGCGTGAGCAGCAGCTGGATCTGCTCCTGCTGCCACCCCATCAACAACAGAGCACGAAGTGACGCCACAGCGAATGGCACACATGCAGCAACGGCGGCGGATCCGTCAACACAATTCTTACCGCCCCAGCTGTCCTTTCCTCCTCCCCCCGAACCTCTTATTGTGTTCCCCGTGGCTTGCGTGCCGGCAGCACTGCCACTCACTACGGTAGCTTTTCATGTCTGTCTTTGTATTTAGCCAACGTGGCATTCGCTTTTGTCGTTTTTTCCTTCTTCTTCATGCATTTTGAATGCGTACAAGTTGACTACCATGTCAATGCATATGATCACTTAGGTTTATCACTACAAGGATGAGTGCCTCAACTAAGAAATGGCCTGCACATTGCACTTGAGTAAAGCTGCCCTTGACTATGTGCAGTTTTTATTTCTTTTCCTTTTTTTGTATGTGTGTTTTGTTTATTGTGGACGAGTTCACGTGTTATTTCATTGTGATCACCACCAATCTTCGGAGGTCAATTCAAGCTATGCCCTCTACTTTTTTTCTGTAAAATAAATGTGCTTTGGGTTAGGTCTACCTCCAGTTTCCCCTTTGTTTAATGTGCAAGTTCCTTTTCGAATTTTTATGCCAAAACAAGATGTAACAACCTCCTTATAACAAAATTTCTTTAACATATTTTTCAATTTTGGTATAGCCAGGTTTAACAGCAGCTGGCTTATTCATTTTTCAGCCCCGCCTTGTGGGATGTGCAGTCAACCACAAAAGTTTGCGGACCATGCAAGCGCATGCCAAAATGGCTTTCCGTGCCATCTAGCAGTACACCACCTGTCGGCGACTAGAGAGCTCCACCAGAAATGTCTTCTTGCTACTTGCATTTCAATGGCGAAGTGTTGAGGCCTGTGTGCTGTGTGATGTCAGTGCACGTTAAAGAACCCCAGGTGGTCGAAATTTCCAGAGACCGCCACTATGGCATCTCTCATAGTCACAGCTGATTTTGGGATGTTAAACTCCACAAATCAATCAGTTCTGGCTACTTGCCAACATGTCAGTTTTTCAGCACCGTGGGTGGTACTGTTAGTTTTTTGTTTCCACACACTGCACTCCTCAGTGGTAAGAGTGGCACATATCTGCCTCGATAGCAGTATTACAGCCATCGCAACCTGTATCAACCAGAGTGCTGATGAAGAGATGAAGTTTTGTGAAGGGCTATCATGATATAAACCTGTGGCCACAGCTCCCAAGGAATGTGTAGTGTTAAAAAGAGAAAGGTGAAGAACATTTGTGCACATTTGCAAAACAGACACGCCATGGATTTAATTAAGGAGGGATGCTTCTTGAGTGTGGTGCTGCTGTAGATCGCCACTGACGGGGTGGAAGTGTTGCGAAGACACTGTTGTCCACGCGATCGCGTGGTGTTTAAACTTTTGTGGTTGACTGTACGTACTAGATCACTAAGACATCTGAGTTCAGCTAACATGGATACAGCAAAAATATTCATTGTCCCCTAGGTAGTACACCTCATAGCAGACTGGTTGGTTCTCTTTGGTATTACAGTCGAACCCGGGTATATCGAACTCGCCAAAAAATGTTTATTAGTTCGATATATGGCATAATTCGATATAGGCCCGCTATAGGATTTGATGACACAAAGGCACATACCAATAAGAAAAGTACTTTATTAATATGGTGGCTTACTTGCGTGCCCTACTTTGGAACAAAATAGTCCTGGATTTTCTTCTGTTTCAACTACCTCGCTGCCTGCGACAGCACGCACGCCTCCACGTTGTGAGAGTCGGAGCAGCTGAGGCCGCAACCTTCTGTATTCACGCAATAGCGCCGGACCAACGCAAGTGCAGTAATCACTTCGGGGGATGTAGGCAACGGGCCATCGTCAATTTCCTTATTGCTATCGCTTTGGCTCGTGGTCCTCATCTTGTAGTCCTCAACGTAGTCCTCATCTTGCAGCTGGCCCATGATGGCGACATCATTGTCCGCACTGACGAACTCGTCGAATGTCGATCCGTCGATAGCACCCGGGAACTCTGCCAGCTCGCTCCAAACTTTGGCGGAAACACCTGCGGTGTCTTCAGTGCTGTCATCGGAATTTGGGGTGTCATCACCAGGCGGGCGGAAGCCGGCATGCCTAAAGCAGTTCTGGGTTGTCTCCTTCGTGACATCTGCCCACGATCTACTCAGCATAGAAAGAGCTCCGAGCAAGTCGATATTCAGCTCCCTGCCGACACGAAGGTTCCGCAGCAGCCTCTCCACCAGGCGCTTCCGATAGCCGGCTTTCAGTGCGCGTATAACGCCTTAATCCAGTAATTGCAGGGCAGACGTAGTGTTTGGGGGCAAAAAATGCAGCTCGATGTTGCTGAAGGTCGTACTGCAATGGTGCGATGAACAATTGTCCACGAGCAGGCACACCTTGCGATTTTCGCCTACTAGATCATCGTTCTACGACTATAGCCACCTGCTGAAAAGCTCCCCGGTCATCCACGCTTTTGAGTTTGCTCGGTAGGTAACTGGAAGCGACAGCGCATTTCGAAAACACCGCGGTGCCGTGCTTTTCCTGATAACTAGAGGTCGAAGCTTTTTCGATCCGTCTAAATTAGCTGCCAATAGCACGGACACACAGGCTTTGTTTGCCTTGCCGCTGCAAGTCTTGTCGCCCCGACACGCAAGTGTCTTGTTTGGCAACATTTGCCAAAATAGAGCAGTTTCATCCGCATTGAAGATATCTTGGGCTTGATATCTTGCTGTGATATCTCGCCAGTTTTCCTCGAGCCACTTGTCTACGCTGTCCAGGTCCACCGCTCTGCTTTCACCCGTAACAGCTTTGCCAACGATGTCGTGCCGTTCTTTGAACCGTTGGAGCCAGCCGGAACCGCCTTGGAAATCGTTCCTGCCAAGCAAGAAAGCAAGGTCCTTGGCTTTCTGCTTGATCATAGGGCCGGACACCGGGATGTTTCGCGACCGAACGTCCACAAACCATTTGTAAACAGCCGCTTCGACATCTTCATACACAGCAGTGCGCACACGTCGGGCGCCGCGGGCACCTGGCCTTTTGTCCGACTTGGCCCTGATGTCTGCCTTGTTCTTCAGGATAGTACTCAAGGTGCTCCTTGGAATCTTGTATGCGGCGGCGATGTCGGACTTCTCACCACGCTCGACTTGATTTATGATTGAGTTTCGCGGCGAACGGCAGATTCTGCCTCTTTGCACAAGCCATGACGACAGCGCGCCAAGAAAGTTCACAGAGCGCCAACAGGCAACACCACCAGCACGGACCACACTGAATGAGGACTCGAGGAAAAGAGACAGCAGCAGGCACACAAGCATAAAGAAAGAAAAAATGGCGCTCACTTGTACCGCCTCCGCGCCTCGGAGAAAGTACGACGGCCTCAGATTGGCTGTAAGCGCTACGAACAGGACAGGATCATTTTTTGCAGGGGGGTGTTCGCCCGTGCACAGCCGGGTCTAAACCACTTTTTCTAGGATGGCGCCGGCAGTTTTCGCCGCCACCGCGAGGAAAAGCCAACTTGCTGGGGCACTTTTGAGGCACATGGAGTTTGATATATCGGTTGTCGTTGCTATTTTCGTTCGGTGTAACAGTAACTTTTGCTATATATTCTCAATGTAAATTTACCGTGTTTAGAAATTGTTCGATATACGGGATAATTTGATATAAACGGGTTCGATATAGTCTGGCTCGACTGTAGTATTCACCACTGTCTTTTACAGCTGTGTTGCTGTGATGCTTGCTAAATCAACGGCATCGTTATGTAATGCAAATAAAATCTGTTGTGCGAGTCATCCACATTTTAAGAAATGTGCATTGCTGACGTTTTGCTACTATTGCACCAGGCCTCTTTCTCACACTATTTTTATCCACTTGGCAAATTTTTTGATCATCTATGTGGGTTCCTTTACACACACTACTGTTATGGTGGACTGTAAAATTTTTGGCAGAGTTTTGCATCAGATGATTGTGTAAAGCTGCATTGACATTGTACATTATCACTGTGAAATTTAGTAATTTTGTTTCTGCCAACTGACACATTTGCAGTACTGCTGCCTTTCTTCTCTATTGTGTCCAGTGATACCATGAAGTGCATGGACGTGCTGCTCTTTTCAGAAAAGTGCTAATTTTGTTGTTTTCACGAGGCAAATTGTATATCTGAGAAAACATGAAAAACTTCTGTCGTAAGCATATGGCAGGCATTAGCAGTTGGTCGTCCACTGATGCGTGGAACTCGAGTGGTAGGTTGTGCTTTCTAACAAATTGCTGGGCTTAAGTTCAAGCTATCTCTGTTAATGCTTCATTTCAACTTATTTTTAGGTAAACTTTGTTTCTTCCAGTTCCTGTTGGTGTTTTGTCATAGTGGGTGCTGGACTTGGAATGTCAGTGTCCTGCACTCACAGTGTGAAACGTGAAGGCTCTTCATTTTTCTCACTTTCCTCATGCAACACTTATCTCCTACGAACTTATCAGGAACAATTTTCAGCTTTTGTAGCACGGAGAATGACTGCCACAGGGCTCTGTGGCCTTTGAATGGATTATTCAGTTCATATTTTATAATCTCTGCCGTTCAGTGCAATATTTTTCATTCAGTATTTACTACCTTTACAGGGGGTTCACTCAAACTTGCTCATTTTTTCTTGGGTTGCAGCCAGCAGAGCTTCGGAGTCTTGCCTGTGGCACTTGCGAACCAGGTGCTGTCACTCTTGACCAACGTTTTGGTGATCTTCGGCTGGAAGCTGGTGCAGCACCTGAAGAGAGTGACCGAGAAGCCAGCCGTGCAGACGAACGCATCCTCACCTTCCTGGGCAACATCAACACTCCTTTTTCTGCGTGGAAGTGTGTCCGGGTGCTCATGCAGCTAAATTTACCTGCCCTGCTCTTCGACCTTGTCTCAGTCTCCTACCGTAAGGTAAAGTGTGTTTGTAATTTGTACCACATTTCAGTGGAGGAGAAATGCTAAAAAAGGCCTGTGTACCATGTGATGTTGGTGCTTATTAACCCTTCCTTTACAGTGCCGTAGGCTGTTGGACACAAAATTTCGATGACTTCAAGAGCCTTGAAACAATTAAACCTGGTGCCTCATAGGCAACTATGGCCATCTGGCATATTCTTTGAGCACTCCTCTTTCAGTTTTTCTTTATATTTTGCATGCCCACGGGGGCAAGTGAAGCACGAGCTGAACGTAGTGTCGAGTTCCGTAAGAATGGTGGCTCTGGACCGCCATGAAAGCAGACTCCTGTAGCAAGCACGTCTGCTGTTTCTGCTGCCTATTTTTGGAACCCCGGCAGTTGTGATGACTCTGGTGATGTTGTAGAATGCTCAGATTATAGTTTTGACAAATATGCGGCAGCTTAGGTGCCTTCTACCCCAATAAGTGCTATAATGTGAGTTTTGTTTCTGCCCTGCCACTGTGGTCTAGTGGCTATGGTACTCGGCTGCTGCTCCAAGGGTCGTGCATTTCGATGGAGGCGAAATGTTGAGGCCCGTGTGCTGGTGCGTTGTCAATGCACATTAAAGAACCCCAGGTGGTCAAAATTTCCGGAGCCCTCCACTACGGCGTCTCTCATAATCAGAGCTGGTTTTGGGACATTAAACCCCACATAACAACATAACAGAGTTTGGTTTCTGACTTCACGGTGTACGCTATCGTAGTGGCGCCCGCCGCTATCAGTGCGTAATTGGCGAAAGACCAGAGGAGACTGTCGTCCAACTCGCAGGCAGGCGAAAAAAGCCCCGTCTTTATTTCCACAGCAGTTTAAGTAGAACCGGCGTGACGGCGACACGTGGTTTCATACACATGCGTCGGGCACAATGAATCGGCGCATCATGCGGGAGCATGCTTTCAGCCGCATAGAAATACAATCCAGCACATCCTCCCCTCTTTTGCAAAATAGAAGTGGTTTTCGTGTGTGGCATTTCGAACACTCGCGCATGTACAAAAAGCAAGAAACTCTATTGGTAATCGACCACGAACAAAACCTTATTCAACAATTTCGTAGCGAACTGGTCGCTCAACCACTCTGCCAGACTTGGTCACGGTTACTGTGGCAGAAGGTACTGAAGTTGAAATCATAGCCCCTGAAGCTAAAGGCAACGAAGCTGTTAAAGTAGCGGGTGACTCCCTTTTCATAGAAACCAATTCGGCTGTATTATCACTTTCATTTGGAAACTTGTAGCCGCCTTCTGCCTTCCTCTGTTCTGGCAAACGGTTCAGCATTCGGTTATGCCGCAGCGTACTCCCTTCCTGGGTGCGTATTATGTAGGACCGCGGTGTAGCGGCTGTTGCTAGCACCGTTGCTCTGATCTTCATGTCTGTTACCCAAACGGAATCACCTGCTCTTAGTTTATTCAGTTCCTGGGTTCTGTGGTGCCTGTTGTAGTACCGTGCTTGTAACACCTTGTTGGCGCTGTCTTTGGCCTTAAGCAGCGGTGGCTGCACTGGACCACGCGGCTACGGCGCCATTGGAACTCTTGTCCTAAGACGCCGGCCCATGTCCTAGGATTGCCACTCCTGCTTGGACCAGAATGTTGGTCCGCATTATGTTTAAATAAATAAGTAAATAAATAAATAAATAAATAAATAAATAAAGAATGCCTGGGGTCGTTCTATAGGCAAGCAGAGCCAAGTACGGGTCCTTAGATTTAAAGATCAGATGCTTAATTGTTTGCACCATACGTTCTACTTTCCCATTAGCCTGAAGGTACCTAGGGCTAGCAGTGATGTTACCAAAGCCATAATTATGCAAACCTATCAAACTCTATACAAGAAAATTGTGGTCCATTGTCTGTCACTATGGTCTCCGGGATGCCATGGCGCACAAAAATGCTTTTTAGTCTTTCTACCTCCGCACCAGTTTTTGTTGAGGGAAGAAGGGCTATTTCCGGATACCTTGACAGGTAGTCAACCATGACAAGAAAATGACAGTTGTTAATAAAGCACAAATCGACCGCAGCTAGTTCCCAGGGGAAACTTGGCGTTGGGGTTGAAATCAATGGCTCCGAGTTCTGGGTGACAAAGCACACACAAGTAACAAATTCTTTCACTTGCTGCGCAAGTTGTTCGCCGTGGCGTGGCCACCAGACCAATTCTTTTGCCAAAGCCCTAGTCCTTGAGATCCCTGGTGCCCATCATGTAGCTTTGTTAGTACTTTATTTCTTAGGCACTGAGGTACCACCAATCTGGTCCCCTTTAGCAGCATGCCATTGCCTTCAGAAATTAGTGCTTGTTCCTGCCAGTACGGAACTAAGTAACAAGGAAGCTTTGGTTTTTCCGACCAGCCTTGGCGACTACGTCCATTTTTTGTGCATCGCGCATTCTATTAACAAAGTTGTCACCCATTTGAAGCCCTTGAACACATGTTTTGACGAAAGACGTGCGGCACATCTGAGACGGTCAGTTCACCGGCGACATTATCTGCTTTCATCGGCGCTCGTGAAAGAGCGTCCGCCATTATCAAGCTTTCACCAGGAACGTACAGGATATGAAAGTGATACCTCATCATCCGCATTCTGAAGCGCTGTACCCTTGGCGGCAACACATCAATAGGCATTTTACCAAGCAACGAAACAAGAGGTTTGTGGTCCGTTTCACGCATCACCTCGATACCTCTTATGTATTCATTGAACCTTTCGGCAGCCCATGTTAATGCTAGTGCCTCCTTTTCCAATTGCACATAGCGTTGCTCAGTTTTGGTCAGTGACCTTGGAAGAAAATGCTATCGGCCGGCGCTCGCCATTGCGTTGTTTCTGTTAAAGGGCGGCACCGAGACCATAAGATGAGGCGTCTGCCGAAAGAGTCGTGGGAAGGCGTGGATCGGGGGGTACATAGCCATGCACTTTGCTGAGCAGATAATAGATTTCAAGCTTTTGAAAGCTGTGTTCTGAGCAGGACCCCAAGCCCATTCGGTCTCTTTCTGTAAAAGCGCCCGTAGCGGGGCAGTAGCTTGTGCCAAGTTCGCCAAAAAACGGCCTAGATGGTTGGCCATGCCCAGAATACTGCGTAATTATAATATATCCGAGGGTGCTTTCAGCTCTTTAATGGCCCTGAGTTTGGCCGGATCCGGCTGTATGCCTTCCTCGCTTACTAAGTGGCCCAGAAAGCTTATACTTCGAAAACCGGACACACACATTGCTTTGTTTAGGGTAACGTTAGACTGGGCCAGCTTAGCTAAGATGCTCGATAGCCTGGAGTCATGTTGTGCTTTGCTGTCACCAAATATGAGAATATCGTCCATCAGGTTGACGACGCCAGGAAGGCCTGTCAGGATATCCAACATTCTTCGTTGAAAATACTCTGGAGCTGATGTAATCCCGAACGGCAACCTAGTGAAGCAGTACCGCCCAAGCGGTGTAATGAACGTGGTCAGCTCTTCTGAGGCCTTACTAAGTCGCACCTGAGGGAAGCCAGAACTTGCATCCAATTTGGAAAACCATTTTGCACTGGCAAGTGAGCAGAGTGCTTGGTCGACAGTAGGTAATGTGTATCTTTCTCTTAAGACAAACTTGTTCAACTGCGTAAGGTCTACACATATCCTTACGTCTCCAGAGTGTTTTTGTACAGGCACAATGCTGGCACACCACTCTGTTGGCCTCTTCGACATTACGAATGACGCCCATTTCTTCCATCTTATCGAGTTCTCGTTTTACAGGCTGCTGAAGCGGTATAGGAATTCTGCGTGGTGCGCTTATTGCATGTGGAACAGCGTCTGGATTAAGCCTTATTGTATACTCCCCAGGCATAGTGCCTAAGTTGTTGAAAACCTGAGGGCACAAAACTTCGTAGTTGGGTTCCTTGTGACCCACAGTCAATGAACTTGATGACTGCCAAATCTTTGAGAGCCGGCAAACCCAGCATTACATGATGCAAAGGACTGACCACTTAACACGTTTGGCGAGAAGTTTGTCCCCTCCAAAATATATTCGCCTGAAACTTGCCCAGAACATTTAGGTGGTCATGTAGTGCCTGTCAAGACTTCGTCTGCTTTTTCCAAACTCGCGGGAAGTCCAGGAAACGATGCTGGAATTACGGACACTTCTGTGCCTCAGTCGACCTTTGCAAAAACAGGCACCTTAAGCAATACCTGAACGTAACGCGCTTTGGCGCCAGGCGCCTCGACCGCGCCCAAAAAAATCTCCCCAGTGTTCTTTTGTACAGACGACACTTGTACCTTTCGCTGGTTGCCTGGAGAAGTCCCCTTGAGGCACATGTTGCCGAAGTGTCCCTTTTGAAGCACCTCTGGTCCCTCACTGGGCAGGCTGTCCTTGGGTGCGAGTTGCCGCCACAGAAGATGCATGGTCCATCGGAACGAGCTGATGTCAGCCGTGTTTCCTTGCTACGTTGCGGTTTCTTGCGGTAGCCCACTGCATTAAGGTTGACCTCCTCACATGGCTTGCACGGTGTGTAGTCGTGAACTTCATTGGAGTTTCAAAGTTCTTCTTGTTGCTACTGAACGGTCTCTTTTAGGCGGGCCCTCGCGAGGGCAGTTGCGAGAGACAGCTTGGGATCCATTTGGAGTGACTCTGAAAGTTTTTCATCCCGCAGGCCCACGACGAACCGGTCCCTGATGAGGTGCTGCTTGAATTCTCTGAAGTGTCTCATTTGTCTACCAAGATGTGTAAAGCAGTCCTAAACTGGTCATTTGACTCGCCAGTCATCTGGTGCCGCTTGTGAAAGCAATCGCTCTCGTAGACAACGTTGCTCTCCTTGATGAAGCAATCGTCGAACTCCTTCTTGACCAGCTAAAATTTCTTCGAATCTTCTGCAGAAAGATTGAAGGTGGCGAAGATGTCCCTTGCTTGTCGGCCCATGGTATAAAGCAGAGTGTATAATTGTGCCTCCCGAGCACTCGTTCAGACCCGATGCATGGTGATAGTCATCGAAGTGCACCACGCCGGCCACTCCGACGTAGTGTCGAAGTCCAGCGGTGACGGCTGCTGAAGGCCCGGCGGAGATGCAGTGGCCATTGCAGTCTCCTTTTCTGACGACGTCTCGATCGACTTTTTCGAATCGCTTTTAAAAGTGGATGGATTGGACCACTTCTGACACCATGTCGTAGTGGCGCCCGCCGCTGTCAGTGTGTGATCGGTGAAAGACCGGAGGCTACTGTCGTCCAACTCACAGGCAGGCGAAAAAGCCCAGTCTTTATTTCCACAGCAGTTTAAGTAGTACCAGCGTGACATCGACACGTGGTTCCATACACATGCGTCAGGTGAATGAATTGGCACATCATGTGGGAGTGTGCTTTCAGCCGCATAGAAATACAGTAGAACCCCGCTGTTACGTTCCCGGCTGCTGCGTTTCCCTGGCTGTTACGTCGTTCTGGGCCAGTCCCGGCATAGCTCCCATAGGATTCAATGCATTAGGAACCCCGCTGTTACGTTGCACTGTGGGAACATTCCCGTATGTTACATTGCGAATCGACACTCCAAGTGGCCACTGCCGATGGCAATATTGACTTTTCACGTAGTTTGACTTGGCTTGACTGTATTAGCTGCACAATGGCCGATGCCCATTACGTTTCCGGCTTCCGCCAGCAAAGTTATGGCGCAGCTGTGCAAACTATTTGTGACGGAATCGCGTACAGTGATACGTTTCCATCGATGATGCCGTTGTCACCTCCGAGGTTTTCTCTGTCGACGAAATCGTAGCCGAGTGTGCCGATACGTGCACTGAAACCGTTAGCACTGAAATCAAATTGTGCGCCGATCACCACTTCTCTCATTTTTCCATTTTTCCCGTTTCTCGGCTCTTACGTTTATTTTCTACGGTCCCGTGAAAAACGTATCAGCGGGGTTCTACTGTACAATCCAGCACATATGCAATCGTCGTCCGATTTCCCAGATGCCCGACATTACGGACATGCCAAATTTCCAGAATTATCCACGGCACTGTCAACTTCCCCATAGAGTCGATGTATAAGAATGTCTGATATTTCAGATGCTTATTACCTTTCACTGTCTGATTTTCTGGACTTTCTTTTGCTAACCGCAGACCCAAACTAGGTATCACTACCATCATTTCATTATAACGTGGCCTCTAATTCACTCTGTAGCACAATCGGATCCGCTATATGCAGTCTGTGCTCGTTAAATGGATCCACATGCAACAAACTTACGGATGTAAAGGAACATATTTCAGTGCAAGTTTGGTCCACATATTTTATCAGTGCAACAAATTTGCATTTAATGGACTGCACTACAACAGACAATTAGTCACAGTGGATGAAATTAGCAGTAATATTTTTCCAAATAATGGACTTTTACTGTTTCGACGCAGTCTGACGACAGGCCTGAACGTGTCGGTGTTTGTGCGCTCGAGCATGAGAAGTTTTAAATTCAGGCTGACAACATTGGTGGCTTTTGGCCAAGCCTTTAGCCAAGCCAGTCTGAAAGCATGCAATGTGGAGGCATTTTGTCAATGTATTTCCGTGCCCTGCACTCTTGCACTAGTTTGTTCTATCAGCAACTGTTTCCGAGATAATGGCTTACGAAAAAAAGAAGCAAATTTCATTTAGCAACATGAAGATTGTGGCTGAGGTTGTGTGCATTGAAAAAGGTGGATATTGCAAGAACGAGGGGCTATCCAAGGAGACTGAGTCCACTTGTGAAGGACAAAGCTATCATAGGCAAGCAAGTGTCGGGAATTCAAGTTTGAGTGGTTGTCCTAAATGTGAACAAAAAGCTTGTCTGTTTAGTTTGGTACTGCACGTTTGTCACTATTTAGGCTGGACGTTCGTCATTTCCTCTTTCTTGTTAGGCATCGCAACCCAAGTTTTGGAAATGATGCATTCCAGTGCTCCAAGCCTTATGCTGTCTATGGTTGCGAGATCGACGCTTCCGTGATGTTTGTCGGTGCACCTCAGAAGAACATTGAATTCTTCGAAGACGTTCTAATAAAGGTTGGAGGTGCTGCTTCTATGGTCTTATAAGAGATTGGCGTGCTGAAGGCTTTATTGCAGTAAGCTCGGTGTGCCTGGCCACTTCCATAAGCGGAAACTCTGATGCACGTGGCCGCCCACAAGAACCGGGAACAATATTTTATTGTGCTGAAAGAGTTTTAATAATCAATTGCCTTTTGTCTACCTTGATTTTGACAGTTTTCTATAATTATGCATATATTTCCAAGGACACAAGCTTCTCAAGCTTTCGAACCCATTTCTCACTGTTCGAAGTTGTTCAGAATTCTCGGCTTTAATGGGCAGGGAGCCTTTTGTAGACTTGGATTTCTCCTGTATTAACGAAACTTGGCATAAGTATTCTCAAAGATATGTAGAGCGCCGATATCTACTTGATGTTGAAGTATCTTCCATAAGTAGTTGGTGATGCACTGTTGAAAATTTCATACGAGCCTCTTCATTCTGGTGTGAAGCAGAAAGACCCTGACAAAATCCATAGTGGCCAGGCTCTCCTGATAAAAGGGAACACTAACGCAAATCTACAAAAGGCCAAAGCAGTAATTTTCTAAATCATGTCACTGGTCTTAACTAAAAAGACTATACCATGTGTCTACAGTTTTGGTGCAATCAGAACTTCATTTTTGAGTAGTGTGCTCAACCCCCTGGTTTTAAAAAAAGGTACTTGACCCCATGGGGTGCCATAAATTCAATTTAAGCTCCTAATATGACATAATAAATGTCGTAAACTGGTAAAAATTAAAGTTCCTCTGCTCCAAAATGAACAATTTGCTGCTCCAAAGATAGCTCCAAATTCTGTTTCAGCTGTCTCACCCTTGCTACATTGAAAATTGAAGTCATTGTAGCAGGAAAAGCGTGCAAATGAAAAAAAGGAAATGTTATGCAAGAATTGACTGGTTGACAAGGTACTTTCTTAAGTCAATGATAAACGATTTTAGTCAAACAAAGCATGTAGGTTCTGTCAATTGAAGGGTGACTGAAGTGCTGGGTGCCTGCAAAACATTGGTAGCTGCTGCTGGTGCATTCTGAGCTCCTTCCTGAAGCTTTAGCTCTAGTTCAAGGCTCTCATGCGTTACCAGCCAAGCATGGGATTTCATTGCTTCCTTGTTCACCTCTCGTTCAGCAGCTCTCTAATCCCTTTGCTTTGCCTGTTCGGCTTCAGTCCATCTGCTAAGTTCTGCACCTGACAACCCTATTTGAAGTCAAATAGTGGCAAGTTCATGGTGAAAACTACCAGTGTGCACCTGCACCTGTGTGAAACTGCCATCTTTCACTGATTTAATGAGCGAATCCTGGCAGGCTCGCCAGTTCGTGCTGTTATTGGCATAGGACAGCCTCAGGAAGACCAATGCGAAATGCAAGCACTTATTCATACAGTGGCCTTATATTGGAGACTTCACATGTGGACGCAAGGCGCATGTATGATGGTTCCCACAATTACATTTGTATACAGTTTGCTGCGTTGAAATGGTGATCGTGTTGTGATGTTAGTTGGCAGCAGTCATGGAATGTTGTCTGACTGCATTGAAATCTGTAGCTCTGTACCATGCAAGACCAATGTGGGCTTCCAAGTGCCCCGCCTTCCCAGCACAGGGTTGCGCTCATAGGCCCACGGCTGCACGGCAGCTTTGATTCAGTGCAGGTGTCTTTACATGAAGCAGTGATTGCTCCTATGGGCCAGACGCCCAGCTACGAAGCCCTGCCTTGGAATATCGACCTCGTGCACTGGCCATGCCATGGGTCGCTCTCTCAAGCCACACTCCAATGGCCCCACTATTGCTGCTCAAAAAATCATGCCCGTCGCCAGTGCACGGCCTACTATATTTACTTCTGTGTTTTATTTCTGCTGCACACCTAATATTACAGTATGCATTGTGCTTGTGTGCTCAAAATGGCCAGACCTGGTGAAGGCCCCTTTAAACGCTGTTTCCTCGGAATATGTAAGTGCTGGGATCGCGGCATAACTACACACTGTTCATCAAGGACAAAGCTTTTACCACAGTGTGTGAAAAAGTAGTCCAACACGAGGAAACAGCAGCAAATGGCAATGCTACGTGGCTCGTTAAAGTTATTGGATATAAAAGCCTGGAACGTGAGCACATGGTTAAAGATGCTTGATGTGATTGGGATATCTGTAATGACTTGTACTGGCATGTTTGTTTGCTGCCACAATCACAATTCTATGCATTTTTGGTGCTTATTCTTACTTGTATGGATCTCTACTCACATCAAAGTAGAAAGTTATTGATCAGCAAATTTTTTTTCTCTTAAAGAAATGTGGGAGATATTCTGTGGTGCTTTGTGGCATCAACATGAGTTGAGTGGGTGTACTTAACGTGGCAGAAAGAAATGGCCATGCACACTAATGGTCAGGTTTTATTAAATTTGTCACAGCTGTGTTCTGTTAGCACATTTTAAGTGGGCACTCATTACCAAGGCTTTACTGTAGTGTTAGATGTGTGTATGCTAGATGAAGCCACAAATAATGCAGTATGTTTCGTTTTGTTGTCCATGCCTGGCACTTTTAATATTTCTTAAATTTTATTTCAGGCAGGGATGCTGAAGAGGATTCAGAAGCATCCAACTGATGGGGACAACTTCAGCACTTCAGATTCAAACACATTCTACGAGGAAGATTTCAGCACATCAGATGATAGCAGTGTTGATGAAGGTGATCACATTTACAAGTACTAGCTGTTACTCGCAATTTTGTGGAGAAGGGTTTTAACAGTTGTGCTTTGTTACTCAGAACATGGATATACAGTCGATGCATCTGGTACAGTGTACCATATCAGTCTTGTGAGAAAGGTTTGCAGTGTCAGAAATTAGGGTTGCAGTGTGTCGTAAGGGGATAGAACTGCATTATCAGTTATAACAATGAACTTTAGCTCATACTTGTCTGCACAAATGTGCAAATGTCCAAATGGCTAAAAAGGAAAGAGGTAAGCAAGCTGCCAAAGCTATCTGGCTATCAAGAGTGCCACCATACATGCATAGGATGGAGCCAGTTTTCTAGCCCTCTTTGCACCCCCAACCTCATGTTCCTCTTCCTTGTTCTTGTTCTACTCCTTAGAACACGAATGGGCTGGACTGCGTTGTCAAGGTTTCGTGTTGAAGATTCTGTTAGTTTTAAGCAGGATGTTGAATCGAACTAGAACTGAAAACCATACACGAGCCGGAATCGCGGGTGTAACTGAGACCAAACCTGCGCGGGTATTCTCAGAATGTGCCTGAACCTGAACTGAACCTGCACTGAAAGATAGATACAGGTCACTGGTTCTGAACAAAGTGGTTCAACAATTTCATGATCTGTTGGCAGCACCTTGCCACTGCGATTGATTCCAGCCTTTCTTTCTGTTGTCTTCTGTTTATCTAGTTCACTTATTTTCTGCTTACAAATGTTTCTTTTTCTTCTGAATTACCTGTGAAAGTTGACACCATAGTTAAACCTGCCTATAATGATTCTCGATATAATGAATTCGTCGATGTTACAAAGTTTTCCAATTCACTGCTGCAGCACTATTGAAGAACATGTATACAAAGCTTCTGTATAACTGAGTGGCAGTGGGAGACATCCTTGACATAGTGAATTCCACCCTACCAACCACCTAGTACTTTCATCCAAAATATCTAATTTTAGCACGAGCAGCGGCTGGATCCACTCCTACAGCAACCCACTGACAACAGAGCACGAAGTGATGTTATCGAGAATGGTGCGCATGCAGCCGCCATAGCAACCTTGCTTCCACATATTACTGCTAGCAAAATACAAGGAGAGCCCCACTACAGATGTCTAGTGACTATGGCACACGGCTGCTGACGTAAAGGACATGGGATCGAGTCCTGGCTGCAGCACCTTCATTTTGATGGTGGTGAAATGTTGAGGCCCATGTGCTATGCGATGTCAGTGGATGTTAAAGAACCCCAGTTGGTTCAAATTTCCAGAGCCCTCTACTATGGTGTCTCTCATAACCATATTGTGATTTTTGGACATAAAACCCCAGAAATCAATCAAAATACAAGGTGACAAGGCGCTTATCTGTACAGGCATCACTTCATTATCAGCTCCCTTATGTCATTTAAGCCAATGAAGCACTTCTTGCCGCCACAGCTGTGTCCTTTCCTCCTCCCTCTAAACCTCTATTGTATCTGGTTCCCAGTGGCTTGTGCACCGCCAGCACTGCCATTCACTGTTGTATTTTTCATGTCTGTTTTTTTAGCCATGATGCCATAGGCACTTTTTCCTTGTGTGCCCTTTTTTTTTATGCAGTGTGCTGACTCTCGTATTCATGCATTCGGTCACTTAGGTATATCATTGCAAGGATGAGTGCCTCAACGAAGAAATGGCCCACCTATCACTCGGGAGCTTAACTGAATAGAGCAGCCTTGTACTATGTGCAGTTTGCAGGTTTTTTCTTTTTTTCATGAGTAACTGGGTTGTCCCCTACCGAGGAGATACATGAGGTGCTGGTGTAAAGTGGCCAATATCCTCGTGATGGTGGCGAATTTTTTGAGGTCGATTCTGTCAATGCACTCTGCATTTTTGATGTGAAAGGGGACCAGGGTGTCTTCACCCACTTAATATACAGTTAAACCTGGATATAACAAAATTGACAAATTCCCGAAAAGCTTCATTATAAAGAGGGTTTCGTTATAAGCAGGTTCGGCACAAAAATTCGAAAAATAAACGCTTAGTAAGCAAAAAGGGAACAGATGGCAGAGATCACCTAAACATTAATTATGAGTGAGGAAATAATTACAGCTAAGACCACTTGTAACGTAACCGCTTATAGTGAAGGACCAGCTAAAATGCCGTTTTTTTCTGACCCCCGTTTACCCTCCCATTGAACTTAATGTATAGGCATACTGTTTATTGTGCAGCCCCCTCACCCCCCTTTCCCCGGGGTGAAGGACCGGTTATAATGCGGCTGCAGGGAAATCCCCCAGACAATCGAGGTAGCCAGCAGTCTTCACAAAGGAAGTGCGCTGCCCGAAAAGAGCGCAGCGAATCGCCATGGAGGAGGAAGGAGCGTGGAACGAGTAAACAATGAGCAGAGGGAAAAAAAAAGCCGCGGCAGTAGCACATCACGTGCGCGCCCTCTGAGGATAGGATTTCCAAGGCGACGGAGAATGCTGATACGGCCGTTTGTCAGTTGCGACCGCTCCGCGCGGAACGCACGCCCGTGTCCACTTTACTGCTGTTTGTCTCGAGTTCTTTTTTTGAAATCATTTAACGCACGCCGCCCTTGAATCGCCCCGTGAGTGCGATTTCCTGTGCACCAGATCCCTGTGTTGCCAAGGGCAAGCTTTCCACGAGACACGCTGCCTGCAACCCCACGAGCTGGGCCTAACAAGCGCTGTCACCTAGTGTCAGGTTAGCGAAGTGAAGCGCAGAGACTTGCGCTGTATTCAAAGAATGGCGCTGCCAGCACGTTGAAAAACGAAAGTGCCGTCTTGGGGTGCTAGGCCAGCTGCAGCAAGCAGCGGGATCAAGTTTGAAGTGAGGGGGAAAGGACACGCCCACGGCGGGAAGATAGCCAGATCGAGGGATGCAGGCTCGCCTCGCGCACGCATGCACACGTGCACTCGCTCTTGCCTTGCAGTTGCTGTGCTATCGTGTGCGCGAAGCGCGACGCCACCGCTTCGCATCACATCGTGGCGGAGAAGGTGCTTCGGGTTGCTGCTCACGGAAAAATGACAAAATTTGGGGCAAAATCTCTAGGTTGTCGGCGGAGAAAATTCGTTATTTCGAGGGGGGTCTCCTGCTGCCACTTCGTTACGTAGAGGTCTCAAATACATGTACTTCTATGGAGTAACTGTGGGGAATAGAAAAACTTCGTTATGTACTGGAATTCATTATATAGAGGTTCATTATAAGCAGGTTTAACTGTAGTGGATATTTAAAGGGGCCCTGCACCACCCTTTGGGCATGGTTTTGAAAATGTCCGGATGTGTGTGGAAAGCCTCTCAGAAATTCACAGCTGAAATAATTTTTCAAAATGTTTGCTAGGAGTGAAGATACTGCGGTCGGAAAACCTCTTTCCAGTTCTGTCTCAACTCGAATAGAGCCCATAGAGCTCTTTTGGGTGGTGCCCCGGCCTGTTTGGGTGGAACCCATTTAGGCTCGGAGGTGTGCATGCTTACTTTGTCAGTGCGCTGCTTGTCTTCGATGTTGCACATACGATGGCGTTAGGATAAACTGCGCAACCACCAATGCTGATCCACCTTGTTCTGCATAACTCCAAGTTAGTTAATGGTTGATTAGTGATTGTAGAGGGGTTAATGATCCTCTCGGGATCAAACGCGGGACTACCATGACTCGAAAGGAAGAACTTCAGGACACGAACCCATGGGTGTCGACAGATTATTGTTGTGGGCAATTGTGGGTGCAGGTTAGCCAGGCATGCACAGCTTTATGGACAGGGTGTAATGTAAGACATGGGACTACACAAATACATAAACATGTACATTGAAGAGCTTGTAATGTGAACGGCATTAAAGTTTTGAATCATTCACACGTCATTGCAGTACGTATCGGTGCCTTAGTTGTGGTAGACTTGAGGCGAGCATCAGCTACTCGTCCAGGGCGGCCTGAACAGAAGGCAAGTCTAACTTGTGCTCAAGGCCAGGTCTGTTGTGAATGCCATGAGGTCGTGTCAGCACCACAAGCATGGTGCGATCGCTCAGCGCCAGAAGCTGGGCACACTGAGCTGCTACAGGTCAGTGCCAGGGCGTGGCCCAGTCCAATGGAGAAATGCCAGGAACAATCCCGACTTGGTGACGACGGCACCTGGGACAACACCAGGGCAACTCCACGAAGGATGTCCCAAACAGGACCAAGGAGAGCACCTCAAATAACGTCAAGTAGTGACAGGCCTGCGCCAGGAACAACGCCAAGCCAGTCGCAAGGATGATGCCACAAACAACTGCTAGGGACAGGTGGGGTGATGCCCAGCCTTAAGGCCCAGTTATCGTGGAAGCCGGGACGAGGCCCAGACCAGAAGGGAAGGATCGTGATGTCGGGACGGGGCCCGGCGTTCGATCACCCGATGTCTGCAGCTCGCCGAAATGTTCCTGTCACTTGAGCGCTTCTCTCGCAACTCGCACATAAGGCATGCACACACCCACGTTAATTCGGCCCCCCCCCCCCCCACACGAGCACAAGCATGAAAGGGACCCTGAAACGGTTTTGACGATTTTGTGCAAACATGGTGATCCGGTAGAGCGAGTCGTGAGGATCATTAGAGGACAGATTTCAGTGCTCTGCATAAAGTGTGTAATTTACAATAAGGTTTTGAAGACTCGCATCGCAAAAGATCACAGCGGCTCGCCAAAACGCGTTTTCAAACGCTTCTGCCATAGAACGATGGATGGGGAGGCCACTGATTGGCCCCTAACCAGTGACGTGCACGTAATTTTCCCAACCTAACTGCGAACAACGTGCTCCTACAATGTGCTCCTTTTCAGCAAACGGTATCGTTGCGGCATCTGGCGGCGTACACACGAGTCGCCGGCGCTCTATTACAGAGGCTAGCACTGCCGAGGCAGGTGACCTCAGTAAAAGTATCGGGGCGTTCAGCTTAAATTGAGGATGACGCAGTGAGCTATGGAACGGAAAATGGTAGGTGTAACCTTAAGGGACAAGAAGAGAGCGGTGTGGGTTAGGGAACAAACGCGTGTTAGGGACATACTAATAGAAATTAAGAAGAAGAAATGGGCCTGGGCAGGCCATGTAAGGCGAAGACAAGACAACCGTTGGTCATTAAGGGTAACAGAGTGGATTCCTAGAGAAGGCAAGCGTAGCAGGGGGCGGCAGAAAGTTAGGTGGGCAGATGAGATCAGGAAGTTTGCGGGGATAAATTGGGCCCAGTTAGCACAGGACAGGGATAATTGGAGATCCATGGGAAAGGCCTTTGCCCTGCAGTGGGCGTAGACAGGCTGATGATGATGATGTGATGTCACTACGGAGGGTTCGGCAGAGCGGCTGATGCGGGAGGCGCAGTCGTCGCTAGCGTGCACTCCGCAGCTGATCAAGTTGAGGAAGAACAGCAGTGGTAAGGAGGAAGGCGACAGAAATAAGCCCATAGCTGCCTTAGTGCATGGTGTTTTGCTTTATTAGATGCGGAGTTGAATCCAGTGGTGGTGTGCGGCGTGACCACCCTTACTGCGCATGCGCAAACCCTCTCTACATGACCCTCTCCATTCCCCCCTCTCCACGTGCACTACACACGAAGGTAACGGCTCATTCTCCTCCTCCAGCTAACATCTGTGGCTGCGCTGTAGCCAACCCCCCCTCCTTGTTTAGATAAAGGCGTACACCTAACGCGAGCCGTCCTTCCTCATCGTCGGAAGGGACGGAATGATGCAGTGAATGTGTCGTGCGGTTGGAAGCCCAAGACACGTACTTCAGATGGGCAACGCAGACTGCGCTGACGAAAGCACAAGCCAAAGTCTCAAAGATGAGTACCGCCGAGTTTGGAAACCTGTCCAAACAGATTGTACTCGTGTGTGGGAAGCCGTACATAACGGCAAACATGGATGAGCTGGTAAACGGAGCGATCGGTTGAAAAACCGATGCAAACGCGGTGTGCACTCCCAGTGCTGCTTCGCATTCGCCTCGTGGTCCCCTTTAGCGGGAGATGGTGTAATTTTTTTATGGTGCGAGTGATTTCACAGTTGTGTTGCCTAATCGGTGACGCAATATAAAAAAAAACGTTTCAGGGACCCTTTAATATCTTCCAAAAGGATACAAACGATGATTCGTGTTTGAAACTTAGTCAAGCGAAGCTCCGTTGTGAACTGTTTCCATGAGTGTGTTTTGTGGTGCAGAGTGATAACATAGCGTGGGGAATTGCTGCTAAAAGTGGTGCTGGCTACCTCAATGAGTTCCGTGAGGTTATCGGCTTTCCCGGACGATCTCTCAGACGGGTTCACAGCAAGTGACTTCATTAGCACCAGTGACAATGTGTGAGCCGTTCCTGACCACATCGATGCTGAGATGCCGTGGCTGCCTTTGCTGAGGGATCAGACCCAAGCAGGGATAACGTCTATGCCACTGCTAAATGACTTTCTGTTGTGCTCCGGAAGCTTGCAGTTCATAGTCATTCGCTGCTGTTGTGGTGCAATGGAAGGCGCTGGATTTCCTGCTCTGTAGGCCTCAACGATACTGAGGATTGCTTGAGGAACTTGATGGCCTGCAAGATTAAAGCCAAGCTCACATATTTCATGTTCTTTTGCATATTCTGGGCATCAGTAGACTACCACTTGCTTCAATCTCGGGAAACAAATCTGAGCCATTGTAGCTCGAATTATCAATATATCTAGCTATTTCGTGATCCCCTTCGAGTTCGATATATCCGGGATTGACTATATACCGTATTTTCCGGTGTATAAGACGCACTCCCAATTTTCGCAAGTTTTCATGCAAAAATTAATATATAAGACGCACCGGTGTATAAGACGCACCTATATTTACTCACTTCCCGCAAAGAAACTTTATAACGTGGGGTTGAGCGAGCATTGCAAAATGCCGTACTTACGTTTCTGAGCGCTTGTCCGTAAGAAAACTTCTACTACACCAAACATGCGAGAAAAAATAATGCACATCCACTGAAAGCTTCCACATGACTGCAGGAAAAACATTTTATTCGTCGAAGCCCTCAAAGTCCTCGTCCTCCGACGCGTTTAGCTTACAGCTGTGAAGTATGCAGAGGACTACGGGAACCGGGCAGCGGGCCGTCATTTCGACGTCACCGAGATGATGATCCGCGCATGGCGACAGTCAACTGCTAAGCTTCAGGCCATGAAGAGTGACAAGAAAGCTGACCGCAGCAAGAAATCACGATGGCCAGTCCTTGAGGGACGTCTGCACTCATGGATACTCGAGAAGCGTGCCCAAGGTAGGGGATGTCAACGGTGCAGCTGCGTCTCAAAGCGCAGGCGCTAGCTAAGAAGATGGGCACCGTTGATTTTGTGGGTGGGCCGTCCTGGTGCTCCAGATTTATGCGCCGCAAAGCGCTGGCAATGAGGGCCCGCACAGCCACGTGCCAGAATCTGCCAGCAGACTGTAAGGACAAGCTTGAGAGATTCCAGGCTTTCGTTAAGAAAGCCATTGAAGACGATGGCATCGGCAACAGCCATATAAAAAATATCGACGAGGTGCCACTTACGTTTGACATTCCGATGGAAAGGAGTGTGGCACCTAAAGGTGACAAGTCCGTCACCATCAAAACTACTTACTGGCCACGAAAAAGTGCACTTCACGGTTGTGCTCGCATGTTGCGCCGACGGGCAAAAACTTCCGCCAATGACAATATTCAAGCGGAAGACGATGCCGAAAGAGCCCTTCCTGCCTGGCGTCGTCATAGAAACGAACGTGAAAGGCTGGATGGACAAAGAGATGATGGGCAAGTGGCTCGAAAAGTGCTTTTCTAAGCGACCGGATGGTTTCTTTCATGCGAAGAAGGGCCTCCTGGTCTTGGATAGCATGCGGGCGCATATAACGGAGCTCACTTTGAAGCGCATCAAGGCAAAAAACTGCACCGCTGCGGTTATCCCAGGCGGGATGACAAAAATGCTTCAGGCGTTTGACATCTCAGTGAACCGCAGTTTCAAGGCTCTCCGGATATGTTAGGGAAATACGCTAAGCGCGGGCCAACCGAACGAATGAAGTTGCAAATGGCGATAAGCCCAACTGGCTGAACGACAGCGTGGCTGCCGAAGCCGAGCCGAACCCGTCGCACACCTATCGCCATCTTACGCCAATTTCACTGAGTACAGCTCACTGTGGTGCAGCCTACGAAACTCTCGCAGCTTCAGTGAGCTGAGAACTCGCACGACGACATACTTTTATTTTTCCGTTTTATGTACTTCGGTTTTGTTGTGGGACTGTAGTACCGGCGCGTTGAGTCTTCGTTATTATAATTATGATGCATCATTCGCGTCGGACTGCTCTAATCATTAAAAAAAAAGACTCATCAGCATCAACACGAGTTTCTCCCAAAAGAACTACAAAAAAGTACGTATAAGACGCACTGTTGAATAAGACGCGCCTCCGAAAATTTTGGAAAAAAACCGCCTCTTATACACCAGAAAATACGGTACTCTGGTTTGCTATATCTGGTTTCGTCCCTGTATGTCCAAATAATTTGCTTTTATTTGTACTGTTAATTATTATGGAAGTTGGATTGTATGTTGCTATGGTGTAAGTACTTTGCACTTCTTACCTGTTTCTGAAATAAATTAATAGGTTTAACTAACACGTACAGATTAGTGTGTTGTTATCCATTGTGATATTGACATCAGCAACTTTGTGGCTGCACAGCAGTGTTCATTTGTTTTGTGATGAGGTAGATATGTACGGCTAGTGCCATCAACCGTTGAAAGAAACTGATATGTGGACATACACTGGGCCTCTTCGATTTATGCTGCTCGGATGGTTCATGGTTCACAGATGGCCTGAGGATTCTGTGAAAGTTACACATTGGGTTATAGGTTTGAACAACTTAAGTTACTAAGTAGTGCAGCTGTTTTACAATGGCATTAGCCACTGTAGCGTCTGGGTAGTGCAGTACTAATACTTTCCTATGGAATAGCTGTAATAATAATAATAATAATAATAATAATAATAATAATAATAATAATAATAATAATAATAATAATAATGTATTTCTAATTATGGCAGACAAGAGCTAATGGATCTTCTAAAGGTTTAGTCCTTGTTCAGTTTTCAAATGTTCTTAACCGTTTGGTCACGAGATTTATCAGAAGTTAGCTGTTCTCAGACAGCTAGCTTCTGGCCATCTAGGAAAGAAAACCATAGGGAGTGTCACATGACAATTATCAGGTCCGGTCCATTAGAAAACAAGCTGGAATTCAAAGCTGCCGTCATGGTCTTGGTTTGCTTGTGGCGCCATCTATTCACACAAAGGATTGTAATAGCACAGTCAATGACTGATTTTTCGGACCCTTTCAGGAACATAACTTTTGGAAAATCAGGCAGTCCGAAAAATATGAATGCATGCAAAAACGCAAGATTTAACCGATATATTCTGATCGAGAGGGTCAAGGATGAAGTACTAGGCTTTAAAATAATGCTGCCAGTGGGTTTGATGCACGTGTGGTGCTGCGGTGGAGTCTCTACTCAACAGTTGCCATGATGTTTCTGATTACACTGAGACAAAACAAAGTTACAGTCCAGTGCCACTGTTTCTGCATCGAGGATGATCGTATATAACATGCTGTTTTTAAGGCATCCATGCAGGTACTGCAAACAGTCCAAGCAAAATTGCGTTCTTCCGAAAATAGCTGTCGTGTTGACACTTTCGTGGATGTCATCCACCACTCGCAAAGTACATTCGCATTGCAACCACTGCAGACAAAATCATGGTAGCAGCTCTGAGAGTATGCGCGTGGCCAGTGCACACAGTGTCCAAACGCATGTTCTACCGTTTGTGGATTTTTAAAACCGCGGTCGCTACCAACACAATCATGTATGGCCACCACCAAACTCTGAAAGTAAGTTAACGTCCAACATGCAGCGACTCGAAGTAATGCTGCGTTTTGCAAATGCTGCAGAGAAAACCTTGCTAGACATGATCACGGATAGCAATAATGCAGTTCATGAATGCACATGCACCATGTGCGTAGCCAGCACACATAGAGTGAAAACGGAATTACAGGTTGCTGTCTCCTGCGGACGAGAATGTGTTCACTGTTACGATCATCAGTAGTGCCTGCTCAGCTCTGAAACGTGCGGTTAACGCAAAGTTATAAGGGCTAAGGCAGTAAGGTCATAAAAAGTCGCGCAATGTTCCAGCTTTCCTGTCATTCGTTGATGACTACGGTGGTGTGGACTCTAGCGCCCACGATGTGATGTGCATTTGCAGCGCTCTGCACTCTGCACACTCAGAGTTTGGTGCCAATAAGCGGTGCATGTGCTTGTGGGGATTAGAGGACAAGTCAGTCATATTTCCAAAACTTGTGGGGTCTTGTAGACAAGATTTTGCTACGTCAGTTTGACTCTACGCTGGTTTAAAGCTTTCTGACCATCCTTCCATTGCATCAGAAAGTCCAAATAATTGGACGGCGGAGGGTTCAAGCATGCAAACTTTCAGACTTCCCGATACATTTTGTGCTGCTTGTGGTGTTGCCACAAAGACATCTGAAATATCGGACATGTCCGAAAGATTGGGCACCTGGAAAATCGTCATTGACTTATGCCCTTTGGACTTAACACATAGCCATAAATTAGCTGAGGCCATGTTCTGCCAGTTGAGTTGTTTTTCTTGGTGTAATGGGTTGATAAATTGATAACATACATCTGAGAATGGCACCGAACTGTTGCACTTTGATTGTAGGTTCCCTTGTTACATGATGGCCGACATTTTTAAAGACACATTCAATAAAACGTTCCCTGAAAATTTTGTATGCTGTACACATTCGGAATCATGCCCCCCCCCCCCCCCTCCAAATCTATAATATATACTGTTTCGTTGCTTTGTCTAGGTTGATTTATAGGGATAATAAATGCAGGTTCAGTTTGCCACCGTGCATTTCCCTCAGCTCTGCTGCTGACGTCATCTTAGTCTCCACCATGGCCTCCAAGATGGGCATCCCTTTGGACGTCATGGGAAAACAAACCATGCTCTAGCCTTGCTTCCATACGGCAGCACCACACGGCATCTAACTATTGGCTTACTTTCTAGCTTTCATAAAACCTGTTATCTTAGAGCAAACAAAAGTTAATGATATATTTACACTTTTAAATGTCATGAGGTTACGCCACTGAATAGTGCCTATGTTGGCCTGTGGTGTTGCACAGTCATTTCAGGAGCACAGGAGTGCTACATTATCATACATTCGTTATTAAATGTACACTGAATATTACGGCAAAATATTTTGTGATCAGGATCTCACATGCTTATTGATGCAGTGAAGATTACAACTGAGCAGCTCTATCCTCTTCACAGCCCTTTTTAGACACCTTGGTTTGGTCCTTTTGAAACTTCCATAGACAGTGTATTCAAAACCTGAATTACCACATTTACTAGCATAATGAACCCACTTTTCTTTCTTTCTGGAAAGGTTAGTTCAGTGGGAGAATTTATGGCAGATTTCCAGGAGCTGAAATTTCATTTCATGATGTAAAACACTGGCCTTCAAAACCTTGCCTTTATAGTAAAAGCCCTTATGCACCATATGTAATTTGTGTCTTAGCCGGCCATTTGTTGGTACTCTTATTTGCAACTATCCAGCATATTTCATCACATGAACTTCGTTGTCCAACCTCCGCTGACTTCAAAGTCTCTAACAGGAATGCCATGATTTCAGGATGTGGCATGCATGATTCTCTATCGGGTCATAAGATACTGCCCAGCCTTCAGTGCGGAGCCTCTTAATCCTGAACCTCATTCCACACAGCAGGGAGCTTGCCTTGTTTTGGCCTTAAAATGCTTGGCAGTTCTTTTTCTTTTTTGTAGCACAGTGCTCGACTTCCTTGTTTTTTCCTCGTCTGTAGCAATCCTGCACTGAATTGATACTACGGTGCCATCTAGCCACAAGGTTTCCATGATCAGACACATGCTCAACGAGTTTGAGACTGAGGCCGGCCCCATATAGCATAAGCATACCAGCCCCATATGCATACCAGCCTATTGTAGCCTGTGCACCAGGCGTCCAGAATGTTTGTGAATGATCCGACAACAGAGCCGCGATAGAAAGGCAGCAAATTCATTCATTCATTCAATCAATCAATCAATCAATCAATCAATCAATCAATCAATCAATCAATCAATCAATCAATCAATCAATCAATCAATCAATCAATCAAAGAACTTTATTTTCACCAAACAAACAAACATTTACGGTGACTGGCTAATTTGCATTGGGTGTTTGTTTATTTACAATGCCTGCAGTGTCCTCATGGGGCATTAGTGTAAGGAGGAAGTTTTAAAATGCAAAAAACATTGAAATGCAAGTACACATACATAATAAAATGCAGACTGGTGACATAGGCGTTATTAATGTGTGTTATGTGCAACATATGCACATTGTTAACCGCTTTGTTTACCTGCTACCGTGATTGTATAGAGCTATAAAAACACAGGTTTCTTCTGCATTCTAAAGTTGGTACTCCAACACAAAAGGCATGATTTTTGAGTTGTGACCCATAGGATTGCATTTGCCTCACCAGTGACTGTTTAACATGGTTGTTAAACTGATTTTAGACATTTTGGCATCGTTGTTTGGGGATTGTAGTGATGTGGTTTTAACTGATTGCAATCGTCAACGGCACTGGCGATCATGCAAAATAAATTCGACACACTACGTACTTAAAAGTGGGTGGTGGGTTCATTATACGAGTTGGTGCACTACGTAAGTAAATGTGGTATATAACGCAATGTTATGCCGACTCATCTCTTATGATGCACCTCCAGTACCATCAGCAGCCCAGCCAGTTTAGCACATTAGCTGTCTAAAAGCTTGAGGAGTATTGAATTGCCACATCACGTGTGTTACTGCTAGTGTTGTGTAATGCCATATTTAAACTGCACAAACATGGCAAACCAGGCAAGTTGAAACTTTTCCATGAAAGCAGCTTCTCAGAATATGTATAGTTCGCAGCAAAGAAAAGCAAGTCCCGACAGTGCAGAACTCCTACATATTTCATTTATTTAATGTGAATACATTTTCCCATGTCTGAGACCATAAAGAAATTGAAGCTTTATTGGAATGGAGTGATAAGTAGATTTTCACCTTAAATTAAAAATGATTATTCAACTTCAGGAAATATTGTGATCATGAAAATGAGATTTCATGTATGTTTTTGTTGTTATTAAAGGGAAATGTAATTCTTATATTCGTTCATTACGACTTGCAGCATTTTACAGTTTCACTATACAGTTTCATGACATAATGTCCTTGGCAGTCAGCTTTTGGGTTAAATAATCGCGTATCTTTCTAATCCGTATTTTTTCTTCTGCTTGTACATTTGGTTATGCTTTGTGGCACACAGTTAAACCTCAATACAATGAACCTCAGTATAACAAAATTTCTTTAATGAAATATATTTTATTTTTCTAACGCGGTGTCCGTAGAACACCGTGTATTTTCTACCTCCATATAACGAAGTATGTTTATTCATGATTTTAATATAACAGTTTTACTGCTACTACAGAGGAAGACAGGGCCATCAAGTTGAAACTTTGTAGGTGCCAGCGTTGAAATGGGTGTGTTGCACGCAGCTTTTTCGAACATGTCTTACACAGAGCACCGTTGCTGGAGCAGCTGGTTATAGAGAGCAAGGGGAGCCTTCTCTCTTCCGGAGTGGGGGGAGACTTGCTCTCAGCCCCCCACCCCCTGCTGTGTAAACATTGCAGAAATTTTTCCATGCTGCTTTGTTATTGGAGCATTCTTCAGGGCTATACTTTGCATTAAAAGCTGACGTGTCATGAGCTTGAACACTCCTTCGGAGGAAACATGTTGAAAGAAACGTTTTCGTCCTCACATTCTCGTTTATTAGTGCTATTCCCACGTGCTTGTAATATGCACGTACAAGTGCAAGGACTCCTTACTAGATAAGAGCAGTGTACCGCCTGCTGGACAAGACAAGCAGATTTACGTACAAAAGAGTAAATCCAGTGTATTCTTGATGGTTAAGCCCAGTACTTCAGGTCCTGGCCTTACAGATTAGCTCT
The DNA here is from genome assembly GCA_013339685.2 of Hyalomma asiaticum. Taxonomy (NCBI): domain Eukaryota; kingdom Metazoa; phylum Arthropoda; class Arachnida; order Ixodida; family Ixodidae; genus Hyalomma; species Hyalomma asiaticum. The sequence continues at coordinate 152,779,395 of CM023481.1, forward strand.
CACTAACCTATGTAAAAGGAATAATGAGCCAAAAAAAAATTGAGAAGTTAATCTTGTCATGTGAACTTCCACTCCACTCTGCACCCAGATGTATATATCTAGAACTTTGATTTGAAATTCTGTTTTTATGCCACGGAATCAAGAAAAGCGGCCTGTAGTCTTTAGAGTGTGAATAGTAACGTCCTGCAGAAAAGTACCAACCGGAAAACATGGAATATACTTCAATATGGCCGCATACTTGCGCGTCTCTTTATCATCTGCTAGCTGCTGGACGAAAAACCTCCAGGCAACTTGGTGAGTCCTCAGGGCGTCCGAGGACTTCGCTCGGAAAAAAACAAGTGCTTTCCAGCAACCCTCAGACTGGTGTGCAGAGCCACCTGAGAAAAACGAACGCCACACTGGCGTCTCGGGAAGTCCGTGGTGAGTCCGGGACTGATAATCGAAGAGGCCCCAAAGGTATGGCATGCACATGACATTCTCAAGTTGGGCTGCTCTGTAACGCAGATGATGACAGCGAGCCCATCCTGGGCCACTGGTATGAACTAACAACTGCCCCACGAGAACATAGCCCTGCTCCAGGAACATTGCAGCCGAAAGGAGTTCCAGAGACCGAGGTGACGGAAAGCAGAGGTATCCGCTGTTCTTTGGCTGATGGCCGACCCCTCATTCCGGACAAGGAGGAACCGCATGGGGTAAGCTTATTTTCACTACCATGAGAGATGTCTTGAACAGGTTTTCTTAGTGCGAGTAAAAGGCTAGACAAAAGAAGTCTTGTTAGGACACACAGGCCATGTGTGCCCTTGTCTCTTCTTTTGCCCAGTCTTTTCCTTACACCAAGGAAAATCTGTTTTATGTGCGATACTGAACCAGCCAGCATTCCTACTGTCATGCACTTTAGAGATGTCGCTCTCATTTGGTAACATGTTTGGCATGCATTTTCTTTCCAACATATTAGTATATCCAATTGTCAACGAAAGTCCTCAACTTTGTGAATGCCTACCTAGTCAACTTTGAGCCAGTACAGGCATATCTCAAGTGAGTCTGCTCTCCTATCTTCTGTTATTTTTCTTTTTTTTTTCTCATGTAACAATATCTGAAAACAAATTTTGGACACTTTTGACCCCAGATCTGGAATTGGCATGCCACAAATGGTTATCCTTGCGGGCATCATCAAAGACTTGGACCGAGAGACTTGCAAAAGTGAGTGGTTTTTTTATTATTATTAAAGGGACCGTGCTGTACCTTTCTCAGTATCGTAATAATCAGCTTATATATGTTGGATGTTCACGATTCCTTCAAGATTCCTGTCCTTCAATTACATTTATTAAAAAAAAAAAGATTTGAGCATGAGAAATTTCTGCCTCGTACATTAATACTGTATTTACACGATTTTAGGTAAACTCAAAAGTAGGCCGACTTTCCCTTAAATTGTAAGTTTAAAAGAGAAAGACTGACTGTTATGGTTTCGACTGCAAGTTGACCCCTGAACTTTAGGTTTTAAATTTCAACAAAATGGGACGAGTTACAATCGTGTAAATGCAGTATATGCAGATCCTAAGAATTTTCAGCCCAGGTTCACAGTTCTGCTTTTGATGTTGCTCGGTGCTATGCTGCCATTGTCAGGTTTTTGAACATTCCTGTGCTGGTCTTAGCTGCATTGTTCTTGGTTACCATTGCAACCACACCGAATTTGTGCTGCTTGGTCCTGCATTCCCAAAGAGCTCATTCGCTGTGCTTTCAAGAAATGCTTGATGGCACTGAAAAGGGGATGCTGTGGCAGGATGTCTCTGGCAAGGGACTTTGGAGGAAAGTGTGACAGGTGACAATGAGTACAGTATTTGCTCGATTCTACCGCGCCCTCGATTGTAACGCGCACCCGTCTCCCGCGATGTGAAAAAAAATTGTAACGTGCACCCATTCTTCGTGACACGAAAAAAAAGTCCTTAGTAATCAACCTTCTCACATTCCGAAAACCAAATGCCATACTCACGTAATGAACACTCGCATAATAAATGCACCGCTAGCTTTGAACCCCTGCAGTCCCGCTTCACTTGATCCGCGGTGTCTTAGAGACGTTCGGCGCGCCGATTCATAAGTCCTGTGTCCCGATAAAACTGCCGCACGTTGGTGGGCGTAGCCGCGTGCACGCGGTGGTAACATCATTTACTCACAGTGCTGCATTCCTCCGTGCTATCGCAGTTCCCTCACGCCCACTGCCACGTGCTGCCATGCGTGCTGCGCAGGCTGGCGCAGCTAAGCCTAAGCACGGTCAGGGCATGGTCTCCAAGGTTGCCGCGATGCAATCTTGGACGTCAAGCTGCGCGCACAGCTTAGAGGCTCGGGCTCAGCACAGATATGAGGGAGAAATGCGATGATGAGCCGTTTTGCGTGCGGTGGTGGGAAACATCTATTCTCTCGTTACGGCTGCCCTCGAACGCTATCGAAAGCTTGTGCGGCTGGGCGTCTCGGAGATTGCATCGACGACATTGCGACTTTGATTGGCCACAAGACGGCCGAGCCAGCACGGCAGGTATCGTCAGCCTATGGATCACGTGTGTCGTGGCATCGTTACGCGGGGGACCGGCGGCGACATAGAAACTACAGAAACTATGCGCACCAAAGAGCACCGCGCCGCTAGCTCGTTTGTTCGGCAGTTGGACAGCGCCCGAAGCGCATAGGAGGCGGCCATTTTGACGCTGACGGCGATATGGCAACGGTGTCATTCGTTCGCACTCGATTCTAATGTGCATACGATTTTTAGACCCGTTTTATCGGAAAAAAAGGTGCGCGTTAGATTCGTACAAATACGGTAAATGTACAAATAAATGCTTTCAGTTGCTGTTTTCCTTACATTGCGTGTGGATGCAAAGCTTTTTTCCCATTTTTGCCATCCCCCTAATCCACCTTGGGCTATGTGGTACGTATTTACAGTAATCATTTAATGACCTCACTGTGGGAGCATTTCTTCACAAATCGCTTGCTATAAAAACTTTTTGAATCTGTCAACTATAAATGGAGTTGTCCGAAAGTTTCAAATGCTCTCTTCATTTATCCCGATGAGTGCTCTGGAAGATATGCAGAAGGATGAAAGGGGGAACAGGCTATGCCCATGTTCCATGCCCTTAAGCATTATCTCACTTTTACAGCGTAAGCTTTTACGAGATCACAGAACGGGCCGTTTTTAGCGCCGTAGTTGTCTGCCTCCGCCGCCGGTGTCCATAACCGCTATCGCGCAAATTTTAGAAAAAAGATAATCAGGACGGAGGTGGATTCAAACCCACGTTCTCTTCGAGGATTCGAACCCACACCCTCTGCGTGGCAGTCGAACATTCTACCACTGAGCTACGCCTGTGCTTGAAAAATCTTCGCTAAAAGACCTAAACAGGTATAAAGCCTGCCGAGGAATCACATTAACAAATGTAATGTTACGTGGCAGAATAATAATACACCAGTAACGGTGCGGAAAGTGGATTGCATAATGAGTTCGAGGAATCATTTGAAAGAACACAGGGCTGCACGCTTTGTAGCTCTGAACCCATTATGGAGGCATCATCAACATCATCATTATGAAACAATCTTCTTCAATTTTTCCGTCATCATTATATTACGAAGCGCTGCCCTTTATCGTGTCGTATCGTGCCATGCGTCACGCGGCAGGCGACATGCGCAGCCCCGACAGCAGCCTGACTTGGCTCTTCGATATACATGATGGCGCCTCCTCGTAAGGTGCGGACCACTGCTGAATAAGCGAATCACAGAGCTACGCATGTGGCTGCAGCAAGGCAATGTCGGGCAGAACAGACAGCTGTGCAGAGAGAAGGCCAGACTGCAGCTTGCCGTCGACGCCGGGCCGAGAGTTCGGTTCATTCTTGCGAAAACGACGCCAAGAGACACTCTAAGATGTGCAGTTATACTTGCACGTTACAATACCGCAGTAATTATGGCGTAGTGGGTACTTGCCTACTTGGCGAAATGATAAGAGTTATGGCACAGGGGATACCTATCACCTCTACTTCCACTAGTTTCTTCAAGCGTTTAAAATGGCCTCTAAAGAGGTCGCTCCTCCAGCTTATGCTGTTACTGTCCTGTGGTTCTGCGCAGGCCTGGCTCTTTTTCTCTTTGACTGTGTTCGCAAGCTTCCGGTGCATGTGAGTGCTTTGTCAACACTTAGCGGCACCTGATTGCAGAAAAAGAAATGCAACATTCCACTCTCGTGCCAAACTCTGGCTGAGCTTTGTGAGAACCTAGTGCTTTGTCCTGTGTCAGTTTGACTGATGTGTAGTAGCCACATTCAAGTATGCTTTGAATCTGCCTTTTCAATCTTCCTGTGCTGCCCTCGGTTGTATGTCATTGAAAGTGATCTAGTAGGATGGCAGAGATTTTGCTTGGGAATTTGTGCATTTCTGCTGGGTGTAACTTATTCATTTTGTTGTGCACTTCCTTAGTCTTCTGGGTGAAATGTTTTGGCTCCCACTGTGTAGTGATTCTTTAAAGCTACATAGTACTCTTTAGCTACACTTACACCTTGAAACATTAAGTGAAATTTGACCTTTGTGTTGTCACTAAATTACCATTTCTTTGCAGAGAAATGCCGCAGGTGTGTTCTAATGATGGCCCATTGCAAAAAAATTAATCTCTAACATCTTTAAAAATGTTACTTCGAACTGGAGGTATGGCAACCGTGGCTTGATCGTTTTGCTGGTTTTTCTTCGGCTGCTTGAAGTCTCCTGGTCAAACGAGGCTTTCACGAGGGTATTGGTTATGACTTGAAGTTATTGTGGAGATTCTTGGGTGCCCTTTTGCGAGCTGTTGCTATTAATGTCCAAGTATACATTGTCCACAGGCAAGACCCAAGTATGGTGTATCTGCTCTTGGTCATCAGTATATGGGGGCTGCTTCAATGCGTTATGTTAAGCTACGAAAGCATTATCTGGGTCTATGTGGCAAGATGTCATTGTCCAACATTGTCTTTATCAGCTCCAGTGACATAATGCATGATGCGAACAGTGCGGTCATTTGGATTGGCCTCGCAGAGGGTTTGGTGCCTTGGACCATTCATTCAAAGGCAGTGTTACTGTGATCAAGTTTTGGCTCATACATTCTATTTGTCCAGTCACATTCTTGCAGTACATGTCTGATACACTTAGTACGCTGACGTCGTCTTGTCGCCACGTGTATGGTTGGAAATTGTCAACAATGCTGGATTTCCTTGCAGTGAGCAGCTGCGAATTGTTGGAATCAAGTGGTGGGCTTGTCATTCTCCATCCATTCCCCTCCCACCCCAACCCCTCACCTCCCTTTGCGCCCGTAAGAACGTTCTCCGGCAGGACACACATGTATCCCACCGTGTGTCTGCTCCCTCCCCCATCCCTTTACTAGGGCGGAGGAAGTTGTGCTTAGGAGACCTCAGGCCGGGGTGGCCCTTACACCGGCAGTAATATCTGCGTGGAAGTGGTGCACCATACCACCTGGTAATACGTGTCCGTATTGTTCTGTTCCCGTGACGGACGAAGATGCGCACCATCTCATATGGACATGCACAGGGCTCCATCGGGAGCGCTCTCGTCTCCTTAAACAAGACTGTCTCCGCTACAGTGCCTCGACCAGTTCTGATAGTTGGATACAGAACAGATACCACAAAACACTACTTCAGTTCATACACAACACAGGACTTGCAGCACACATTTAACATAACGCACCATAAACTATGCCGTAAGGGCAAGCCCATTTCACAATAAAAAAAAAAATCGTATTGAACTGGCTGCGCAGTCTCGCGGAGACATGTTCATGAGAGATTCGTTTCTGTGGCTTGGAATTTTCGAGGGTCACGAGAGAAAGCTCTTCCTTACCCATGAAAAAAACGCTGAAATGAGGACTCCTGCCACATTTGAGCTAATGTAGGTGTGCTGACTGCTGCGGTTCAAAAGTACACGTACAAGGAGTCATCAGCCTCTGGATTCTACCCAGATATGCCCTCTCTGTAAAAATACTGTGGTGGCTCCGAAATGGCTATTCTGGGTGGTTGTCACTGTTTGCAAGCTTGTCTATGGTAATTGCTGAAACTCAAGAGGCCAGCAGTTGGTGGTGGACTTTCAGCTGGCCTCAACAACTCGCACAGAATCATCAGGTGGCATTGCCAGCATGTGCCACACATGAAACTACGTGATTTCTTGTGCAGTCTGGTGATGTTGTTGCATGTTCTACAGTGAAAATGAATTGGCATTCTGTAGCCTTGTCCACTTTTACTCAACTGATATATTAGCGTTGCAGAGAGCAATTGTATGATCTCTACTGTGGCACAGTGCTCATGCTGGTCTAACGGGAAATGTAGACCCCGTCAGGGCTAACATTGATAGGAGATCCTGTGTGCATGCATTTTTTCCAACATGTTGGTCCATCTGCATCTTGAAATGCACGAGAATGCGACTGCAGCCGGCCTTCCTCCCGGATTTTCATTTGGATGCAGACGAACCTTAATATCTGCTTAACCAGCCGAATTCTGTTTTCAGGAGTTTCATCAATGCTGGATGCACAATTGGCTTCCTTTGTCGTCTGCCTGTACATGATGGCGAGATCTTTTGGCTAGCATCGCATCAGGACACAATTCGATACAACGATGTATTAGTCCGGTGAGACTACAAGGCTTTCCAGTGTGCCATCATGAAACTGCACATTGTCTTCAAGTAGGCGGAGCTTTGGGGCATCAGATCTTTTCACTGGGATCAATGCAAGGAGACGATCCACATGATAGTTTACAAGGTCTTGGCGTCTGAAGAGATCCGCGAGTGTTTTGATCACGAAGTCATAGTTATGCTCAACCTTCAATGGCCTGCCTTGCACTGCCAATAGGGTACGTGGGAAGGTACCTCAGCTTTCCAAGGGCAGCACGTCAGCATTCTGGTGGATAGTGGCGTCAAAGTGGTCCCAGAAAGATTGCCATTCATGCAGATTAGCATCGAATGGTGGTAGCTGGAGTTTCGGTAGTTGAACTGAGCGCTAACACTGCTCTCTCCCCTAGCCCAGTGTGTAGATGGAATTCTGAAGGCTGATGTTGCTCCATACGAGTACAGCTGCATGATCCTGCATCCTGGTGGTTTTTCTGTATTCTTGTAAGCAGAACTTGACATGCGAGATGGTATAGAGAATCTTCTCGTACTTGTTCGACATTGAAACTTCCTCATCGTGGTTGTCCTATCCTGTTTCTGCTAGAATTACCATATTTACATGTGTAATGAACACTCTCACATAATAAATGCACCCCGAACTTTGAACTCCTGCACTCCCACAAACGGCCGCACTGTGGCTTTCCCCACTTCACTCGATCCGCAGTGTCCGCGAGCCGTTTGGCATGGCGATTTGTAACTCTGGCGTCCCGATAAAACTGGTACACGTAGCCAGGCATAGCCAGGTGTAGCCACGTGCAAGCAGCAGTAACATCATGTACTTGCAATGCTGCATTTGTCCGTGCTATCGCACTCCCCTCCCGCTCGCCGTAGCATGCCGCCATGCGTGCTCCGTAGGCCAGCGCAGCTAAGCTTAAGTCGTTGAGTCGTGGTTTTCAAGTTGCGTCGTGGCAATCTCGGACGTCGTGCTTAATACGCTTGACTGATAAGCTCTACATAGATATGAGGGAGAAATGTGATGATTAGCAGTTTTGCATGTGGTTACAGAAAACATCTATTCTCCCATTAAGGCCGCTTGTAAACACTGATGCGGCTGGGCGTCTCGGAATTCATTGGCGATGTAGCGACCTTGGTTGGCCGCATGCTGGGAAGGCGATGTCATTGGTCTTTACATTGTGTGTATTGTGATGTCATCGTTACGGGCAGGACCTGTGGCGACGTAGAAACTCTATGCACGATGAAGATCGCTGGGTTTCGCTCGTTCGTTTTTTCGCTGCTGACTGTTCGACAGCAAACGCCATCTTTCCGGTTTTGCGGCTCTGTGGGCGAACCCTGCGTTAAACGGAAGCGAAAGGCCATCGCAATGGAACAAAGTGCAACCACTCGGCGATTTCCCTAGATGTTTTGCTATTTTGATGAGGGAAACCACCGCAGAATTTTTCATTTCACAGCACCAAGAAGATTGTGTTAGTCATCCTTCCATTTCATTATCGGGCAAGGAGATATCGCTTTTGTCTGCATTCTTGTAATTAGTGTGCATTTTGTATGTTTTGTTATTTGCGTAGTTGTTGCATAAGTAGGTCACGTGCAGTTCTGTAGGGATAGAAAGTCTGAGTTTGTCAATAAAATCATTTGTTAGAAAGTGTTCGTCCTGTGTGTTTCTCTGCTTGTCCCTGCGTTTTTTTTTTTTTTTTTTTGCGCTTCACCAGCATGGACAGATTACAACTAGGCCAGCTATCTGTTTTGCTCCAGGGTAGTTATAGTTGGTGGGTAAGTTTCTCTTTGTGATTCGATTTATTAGGTGGTTTTGTCGCCGCATGCTTTTGTCACTTTGGTTGTGCTGAATTGTCGTGCCTGTCGTGAGTGCCTACCTACATTTGAGTAGATGTACAGTTGTGCAAATACGGTACACTGCGCTTCTTCCGCAGCTGATCAGAGTTCGCCATGGCAGTAATGTAAAGGGACGTCTCTGCAGGGGCAGTTCCCAGGTTTTGCGGCACCAGCAAGTGTAGTCATTGTTGTCAATTGTGTTGGATAAAAGGAGGGAGATCGACGGCAGCCATGGCAGCTGTCTTGTTTCGTAACAGCAGCTGTGCATTGGCTCTGTGGAAGTCTCATAAGTTGCCCTTATCTCAGAAATCTGCATGCTGTTATAGAGTTGGTAGCGGTGCAGTGACTAACCTCAAGCAGCTGAAGAAAGAAAACATGTCGACTGCTTGAGACTTCTTGTAACAGTGCACTTACTGCAAGAAAAAAAATAATAAATTTGCAGTAGAAGTTCAGTTTCGATTGGTTTTGCTGCAAATGCATCTTGTATTTTTAGAACATACAGAATATCTTCTTATGGGTCCGGAATTGTTGAAAGTGAGCTGTGTGCTATCCAGAAACAAGCTGCAGCATTTTTGTTCTTGCCGATTGGGATCGCATGCAAGGTGGCATGCAAGGATCGCGCGCCTTGCTGGCAACATCCGTTTCCTGAAAGATTGTGACCCCTTGCAAGATATGAGAGCTCGTTGCATGTAGTACCACACCTACTGCTATGTACGCTTGGCACTACACGCAGTGATAACAAAATCGTCAACTCAGGCCCTTATGCACTTAATGAGCAGCACAAGATGTGTCCAGTCATGCTTTGAGCATTGCCCCATTTTGGTGGCGAGGTGTACATCGAGGTTCTCCGTTCCCCTCCAACTGCACCCGCGAAAAAAGAAAGAGCCGGTCCTCCGCATTGGTGCCTGCTCTGTCGTGTGACTTGGAAAATGAGTTCGCGAAAACTGCACTCAACTCTATTTCACCACTGGTCCCTACAGAAGTTAGTTTATTGGCTCAGTATTCTGTTGCAGCAGCTGTGAAACTTCGTTATGTATCCAAATTGTGGTAAAAAATATGTGCTGTTCAATGGACATTAGGTTGTGAAAAGCCAACTGCTTTGTTATATTGATAATATTGTTATTATAGGAATTTTATTATTATATTGAAATTCGTTGTATCAGGGTTTAACTAATGGTCAAAATGTGCATACCGCAATCGGGAGTTGAGAGAGGCCAATAGCGGCCAATGGCCAATGTTATTCAAAGCAATATTAATACATGATTTGTGCACATGCAAATAATTTAAATTTTTAAACTTTTGCTGCTTGTCTAGAAATTTCACATCATTGCCTAAGAAACATTAAAGGCGAACCCTGGCGATTTTTCGGCCATATCAAGGTAATGGTAATTCTGTGTTCCTGAGACACTGCTGTCACGCCGCTGACAGTAGAAATGCTCAGCAAATGCGAAAATAATTTTTAATAAGTCAAGTCCAGAAACGTAACTGAAAGTCAACCAAGTGGTGCCATCCTCGTGTGACGTCAAATGAATTATAGAAGTGTTGAAATCTGGGTAGGTCGGTACATGATGTTAAATGTAGAAACCAGCCAAAGAACGATGGACGGAGGAGTGAAGTGATGCACACAATGGCTGGACTAACAACTGTGCTTTATTATCGAAAACCATCTTCCAGGAAAACCAGGAGAGCATGTGCAGACTAACAACCAACCAACCAAACAATGAACGCCGATGCTAACGCCAGCGTGATATGAAGCTAAGTTCCTTGTGCATCAGAGAAAGAGAAGCAGTGCTTATGCAGTTGTTACATTGCAAGCCAATGCGATAAGCCTCAAGAATTTCGTGCTCAAGCTTGCCCCTACCTGTATCCTAACATTGGAAATTAGCGGGACAAAATGACACTGCCATAATGCCTACGCAAACAAAGCCTAGAAAGTCTGCAAGGGGCCGAAAAAACATTAACGCCCTGTCTCACAGCAACTTTAACACTGTGGGAAATTTTATGCAAGTAGGGAACTTGGCTTCATATCGCAATGGTGTTAGCTTCGGTGTTCGTTGTTTGGTTGGTTGGTTGTTGGTCTGCGCATGCTGTCTTGGTTTTCCTGGAAGGTGGTTTTTGTTAATAAAGCACAGTTGTTAGTCCAGCTGTTGTGTGTGTCACTTCACTCCTGCATCTGTCATCCTTTTGGCTGATTTTTTACTTTTAACGTCAAATGAGTCAAATCACATTTTGTTGGTACGGCTGTGCGCGCACCCTTCTTCTGGCGGTAAAGTTGTGAAGCACGTTGAAATGGGCATGGCCTTGCAATTTGAGCGTGATGGCATGCAGCGCACGTATATGTCAAAGCCCATCTTGTGGTACCCATTGACTTCCGTTGTTTTGCAACATGCAATGACACCACCACCGTGTGGCCAATATTTGTCTGAAGCCATGTTGGTTGTTTGAGTTAATCAGTAAAAATTGAGTTATAAGCAATCTGTGCATCTCATAAGCCTGTAATCTTGCATAAATGACGGAAGTGTGCCAAAGCGAATTTCATTGAGGTCCATTGAATGAAAAATTGCTGGAGCTGGCCTTTCAGGTGTCTCATTACCGATAAACCAGAGCTGTGTGTTCGTTGAAATTGCCATATAAGACATTCTGTCCTTTACAGTGAGAATAACACATACTGATACTGAGGCCCATCACTTTGCCTTGATTTAGTTCCGCCAATGCCCTTGTTGAGATTGTAGTGCTTTTTGTGATACCAGGTTCGTAAAGCTGGCTTTTGCTTTTTGTAAACACCATACTTTCATTTTATACCTTACATAAGGTATCATAGAGCAGTCTTTGCTTACATAATTGCCCATTTCAAGAACATTAATTTTTTCATGCAAGTCTGTGTGCCTGGAAGTGCGACTGATTTTTGATAACTGAGAAGAGAAGTGCTGTGACTTTTTTCGTACTTGACATCAGTAAACATTGCATCTAGAACGTCAAGCATAGTTCCATTAAAATAACGTGCACAAAACCCATGAGCATATAGTTAGATTTCATTTGAAGAAAGAAGATTATCGAAGGACTTTATCGAAGCCTTTGGCAGAGATGACTATCAATGCTGGTATAGCGCTGCGCTTGCACTTTCCTCTCATAGTATGTTCATTATATGTGAAGGCTGTTGATTGGAGTACACTAAGGTGAACACTGAACTGTAAAAGCAGCTTCAGATGATGCATACTGCAGTTTACTCATTTACAAATTAAAAGCGTATTTCGACTTAATTTTTATGCATCCCTGTTGCACACCTCACAGGGTTTAAGAGCTGATTAAACAACCCCACGTAGTCAAAATTAACTTGAGTCCACCCACCACAGTGTGTCTTATAATTGTGGCATGGTCTTTGGCACATAAAACCCCGTAAACTTATTAGATTGAAGGGGCTGCAACTACCACACTGTCAGTTCACTCAGTGGCTAAGCGCACAGTACCAGTCAAATGATGTTGGGCACATTGTGAGTGGCATGCTGCGACTCTTGCCACAAACTGACATGCGGATTTTCCCAACATATTTGCATCTCTGGAGACCCTTTAACCTTCCGCGTGTAGCAGCATATGTGGCATCAGTGGAACAGCGTGACAGTAGCAGCTCCACCAATAAAGCCAGTGTTAGTGCCCCTTGAGCATCCATAGATCACTATAGCACTAAACAGTTTGCTAAAGTTTGTAGAAATATCCTTTTCAGTAATTTTTCATATAGTGTGCTCACTTGTGTAATCTTGTTTTGTGGCTTGGAAGAAAGTCCCAAAACTTAATAGCAGCTTAGTGGGGCTTGGTACTACAACATTTTCATTGTAAAAGCAAAAAGTATAAAAACTTGTATAAAATCCACACTAATTGTCACATTGTGCAGGCACAATTGGTATTTTGTTTGGAGCGTCTCTGGGCCAACTATATGAGGACTTCTCAAGAGCACTGGCCAGGTTCATCCACAATGTATTGGCCACTGGCTTGTTGGATGATGTCTACCAGGTAAACTGACAAGTTTGTGGCTGTTGTACAGAAACGGGTACTTATGTGCAATGTTCTGTAAGTAAGCCTTTTTTCTAAGGCTGGGAATTCCAGACAAGACAGCGAAGCGTGCACTTAAATGTGCACTTTGCCATTTAGTGACTTGAGTATATTGATGGAGAGAGGCTATTTTAGTTTATCTGACCTATGTTTCAAGTGCGCCAATTCTGTGAATTGCAACTGTTACACCGGGCAGTGTTAGGACTGCTGTGTAGATATTTATAAGGGCATTTTAGTGGTTATAACACACAAAGGACTCGTTTAAACTACATTTTAAACAATAATAGAGTTGAACCCACTTATAACGATCCCACGTATAGTAGTATATCGGTTATTTAACAACCATTTTTCGGTGCACTTAGGATCTTCCTACACCGCCCATTAAAACTGTGTCCATATATAGTGAACACTTTTCTAAGCAAACTAGTTTTACAATGAACGTTTCAAAGGCGATAAATGTGTAACACATATGAAGGGGGGGGGGGGACAACCTTCAAAGCATGAGCGGCATGCACTTGCATGTGGCTCGCCTCGATCGCATGCCAGTTAAGTGTTGTTACCTTGAAAATTTTGAGGATGCGGAGTTAAGAAATACTGAAGCTTGTCTAAGAGGTCCAGCTATTTTCCCGTTATCGCCCGTAGAAGCTTATCCAGTCATCCAGCTGTAGACTAACTCACGTAGCAGGCTTCAGGTGTACAATGACTCGATGCAGCTATCTTCAACATGCAAGGAACTTTCTTTGGACATTAGCTTTAACAAAAATGGCACATCACCGTTTGTATGCAGCAGATAGGCGCACACGGGCCGCAGGCAAGTACAAAACGGACCAGCGTGAACTCACTTTGAAAGTGATCCGTTGCCATTTTGCGACTTCGATGTTCCGGTAGTTCTGCATTTAGTGGATCAGACAGGAGCAAGGACAGTAGGCTGTTTGATGCCATGAATGTAGTTATGGTTTTGTACTCAATGCTTACACACAGTCAATTTTTTGGCTTGTTCTTTTGGAAAAATACGAAAAAAAAGTATGCTTTAGATGTGAGTAAACACACTAATTGTACTGAGACTAGTGCCTGCATATGGACATCCACTCGAGGGGAGGGGGGGGGGGGGGGATAGACATGTGCTGGGCGTCTCTTCACGAAGTGAAAAGGCAAAACTTTTCACTGGAGGGCTAGTTAGCACTTTGTCTTAAAACTGGGGGGAAAGAAAACGGAAAAAAAAAAAAAAAAAACGGACTTGGTAGCTACTTTCGCACGTTTTGCAGGGCAAGTTCATATACAACGAACTACCGATATGACGACCTCTTCTCACGGCACTTTCGAGTTCGTTATAAACTGGTTTGACTTTTCGTAGTCATTGAGAAAGTATTGAGAGCTAATCACTAAAAAAGCTATTATCATTTCATACATATTGTATCTAAGATATAACAGTACTTCTAATAGCTTATTGCTTTGTCTAAATTACCTGTGTTTCATAGCATTTTTTGTATATGTATTTTAGGATGGCTTGTTGACTCATCTGAACATCAACCCATGGATTCAGAAGGAATGGCCATTGCAGATCTATTGGCGCACATTGTCAGTGCTGGCACAGGCAAGTTTGAGTATTTTGTGTTCAGACTTCATATAGATAATAAAAGCCTGTAAGAATTAAGCTGGTCATGTATCACTAGTACATCTACTGCAGCTTCATGATAATGGGTACTATTAAAATTCTAAAAATCTGTATTGCTTTCTTACTGTCTCCACTACAAAATTCACTGACGGACTTAAGTGTTCCATACAGAGTGTTCGCTAAGTTACTGGAGACTTTTAAACATTTCCATTTCTACAGATTGCAGTGGTACTGCACCTTGCAGTTATGGCTGTGTCTGCCTATTCAGTGTACCAGAAAGCTTGACTGACGCTATCGGGCAAGACTTCTTTTTTTAACTTCTCATGTTGTGCCATCCTTGATGTGGTGCCATCCAGCTTGATCTTATAGCAAAGCTTCCCTCACCTACCTCTCCATGGTTCAGCATGTCATCGTGGGTTGTCTCTGTGAGAAGCTGATGCTGCTTTAGCCACCATAGTGTGTTTTATGGATATTATCACTTTCATGAGGTTGTCTGCGATTACAGTGGGTATGTCTCCTATATGACTGACAGTGTTTGTTGTGAAGCTATACCAAGTTTGATATCTTGGACAATGTCAGAAGCACTTTCATCTGTCCAGTTTAAAGGCCAACTCCGGCGGTCTTTTTTAGCATGTCAAGGTAATGCCAATTCTGTGTTCCTTAGACACTCCTTTCACACATTTGATAGTAGAAATGCTCAGCAAATGCGAAAATAATTTTTAACGAGCAAAAAAGCATGAAACTGAAATCCATCCCAACAGTGATGGCAAATCAGTCAGTCCGCCTTTTGCATGCTGTGACAGCGCATGCTCCCTTCCCCTGGCGGTAATGTTGCGGAGGTTGGTTGGCACATGCAGATCTCAAAGGCTATGGTATGGTAATGATGCACTTCTGTTGCTTTGCCGATGATGTCAACACAGTGTGGCCAATGATTGTAGGAAGCCAGGTGGGTCGTTTGGGGTAGTCAGGAAAAATTGATTTGTAAGCAGTCTGCGCATCTCTCGAGCCTATGATCTTGCACAAATGTCAGAAGTTTGCGAAGGAACATACTTAGCCAATTTATTGAGATCCATTGACCCCAAAAGTCACTGGAGCTGGCCTTTAAGTGTATCTAGTGCAGAGCCATTAGAAATATCACAAATGGGTCAGTACCACAATTGAAAAATTGATAAGAGTGCTCCTGAACAGAACGTGCCTTTGTTGTACAGCGTTTTCTGCCATGGTTGGCAATCGTTACAGGGCATGTCCATCATAGAAATCTTCTGTGAAATTTGTGATATGACCAAGTTGCAGATTGTGCATTTTTTCAAGGAGTACTGACACGAATTTTCGACATCCTCTATTGTTGTTGCTGTGCACTAGCGTGGAGAACCCTAAAAAAACTATTGCAGTCAACGCAATGAATATATCTTTAATACGGCTCCCTTGAAAAGCCCACTTCAGTTTTGATTTCGAGGGGGCGATTTCGTGGTGACGTGCCCGCACAGTCTGATGTGCATCTAAGTCATGTGGGGATAACAATTCTTGATGGTGTTGCTACAGCTTTGTCGGCTATGGTCAGTTGCACATGGGGCATGCAAACAATGATGATTTCACAGTCGTCCAGTGACTCTGACAACGATATAGGTGATTTTCAAGAGTCTGTGTTCACGTGTCATCTTATTGTCCTTTGCATTGGTGCTGGCTTGCAGATGCTGGGCAATGGAAACATTAAAATTAAGCTAAAATACTTTACACGTTTCCTGCCTTTGGTGGGAGAGCGTTAACAATGCATGACTAGAAAACGAAAAATGTCCTTTTTGTGCCACCCCAAAATCGTGTCAGTACTCCTTTATAGCATATGTGTGCTCAGTTAGGGTAGCCTTACGTGTAAAAATGTGTGCTAGTGCAACAGATGTGGCCATTTTGTCTACTATTCACACACTTCTAAGAATAGGGGTCATCTGCTACAGGTGTGGTTTTTTGGTCTTTACATGAGCGAGCATTTATGCATTGAGGCATACTCCTGAAGGAAGGAGACGAACAAAGAGGTTTTACTTCAGATGTGGGCTTTGTGGAATCTTGGAGGCTGCACAGTGGTGAGGGATGAGGCAGGCATTTATCCAGAATTTCAATTTGGGGGGCGGGGTTGTTACTGTGGTGTTAACGGAACATGGGGCGGTGTCGTACGAATCCCTGGGATGAGGAAATATGCAACAAAATACAGTGAACTCCCGTTAAAACGAACTTGGTTATAACGAATTCTCGGATGTAACAGACAAAATAGGTATGTTTGTTTGGTTTCCCATTGAGTCAATGCAAAAGAAATCCTCTTAAGACGAACCCCCTCACAGGTAACCTTTTGTTAAGAACTTTCCCAGTGCTGTGGACAGCCACCCTAGTTTATTGTAGCGGGCCCCAAGGGCTGGGTACCTGTGTTCTTTTGTTGTCTCCCCATCAAGGAGAGTACAAAAGCACCAAAGACTAAGTAAGCAAAGCCACTGGGGTGCCAGCAATAAAACTACAAAGTTATATTGTTGGAGACCCCAAGTGCTAGGGGCACCCTGCCTTCTTGGGCCCTATTGTTGTCTCTTCCCAGCACCTACAGGGACAGTACAAAGGAACACAAGGCAAAAGAATCCAAGAGGGCTTACACAGACTCTGGGTACTTGAATAAAGTTGCCCCTTCACCCCCACCCCCAACTAGTAGAGCAGTGGTAAAGCAAAGCAGAACAAAACAAAAAGGGAGGACCCTGGCTCCCACAAAGGGGCAAGAAAAAGGGGGTGGATATAAAAAAGTGAATGCTGCTTTTTATCCACAACAAATACATCAGACCTTTTGGCTGATCAGCACCTCCTGGGGCAAGTGCAGGAAAACTGCTCTCAAGAAAGACAGACCTAGTTTCTAGTCTGGGCAGTAAAGGAGTATTTGTGGACAGGAATGCCTATGTGAGTATCCTCAAAGATGGGCCACAATGCCTAACACATTGACTGGCAACACAACTGACATGCTCACTGAAGAAATGCTTTTGAAGAATACGGGAGGTAGCTTGTGCCTGCTTAAGTTCTCTAATAAACAACCTTTTCTGCAGCATGGAGATACAGTCGACTTTCGTTACAATGGACCCTCATAATCTGGGAAAAAATGTTTTATCCAAAGTCCGTAATATCCAGACATAGAACGGAAGGGGGGGGTAAGGCTCGTGTGTTTATCATCGCTGACATCGCTCAGCTGCGTGATTTAGCCCTTTTTAAATACCTGCCGCTGAATATAGACTCCATGGCACGGCTACGACCGACAGTGGTAATTTATAACTGTAGTAACTGTAGCACATGTTCAACTTTCATCAGCAAGTGCAACAGTACTAAGTGCAGGAAGGCCTCGTTGGTGGCTGCCGAACCCATGTGAACATTAGTGAGGCTCAGTCCAAAATCTACTAATCTAACAGCTTGCCGTCACAAAGCCGCTCATGTTAGAAAAAGAACTGGTTCCAGCTGGGGCTTGTTCTAACGATCGGCATCACAAATTCATTTTTTGCACAGACGCATTTCTGCCTCAGCTAATCGAAGACCGTTGCTAAGCTGAATTAGCATGTGCATTCATACCAACGCACCTCACGTGTAAAAGCTTATTCATTACAACTTCTCAGTGGAACTCACCGGTATTTGGGCTGGGAGCTCTGGAACGCCTCACTTCCATAGCGTTGGTCGCAATGCCTAACGATGCGATTGCAGAGAACAACGAACATCCAAGGTAGAAAAAAACGAACAAAAGCTTTTTATTCACACTCGAAAAGAACTTTATCAGTGACTGGCGGCCCCCCTTAGGTCGCTTCATGGAGCCTGAAACGCTTAGGGGGTACCCCCCAACACTTGTTTGCCGGCGATACCTTTGTTGTGCATGATGGAACTCATGGTCTGCTTCCATAGTCCCGTAGCTTTGGCAACATCCGCCTGCTTTCCTCCACGTGCAACTGCACTCACAATTTTCATTTTATCGCTGAGCGAAATTTGCTTCCGTTTTCTGGAGGCCATTATCTCAGCACTTGCTCTCGGTGCAGCACAACCATTCCCCATGGAACACAACGACAAAATGGCGTTTGTTATGCTCTCATGCTGGCTTGGCTAGGGGCTCGGCTTGGCCATATGGGCACCAATGTTGCCAGCAGCAGTTTAAAATTTTTGCTTAAAACGCCGGTGTGGCAAAGTACATGTTGTCAATCCGCGTCGAAACAGCAAAAGTCCGTTGTATGTGCAACTTTGGCAAAAAAACTGCCATTAATTTTGTCCGCTGTAGCTGATAGTCCGTTGTAGCGGGGTCCGTTCAAAGCGAAGTTGGCTGCATTGGTAAAATACATGGACCAAACCTGGGTTAAAATATGGTCCATTATATCCGAAAGTCTGTTGTACGTGGGTCCGCTATAATGAGCGTAGACTGTACTGGAGGATACTTAAAATCATTAGATGAAATGTTATTCATGGCTCCTTGCCAGTGCTTGAAGACAGTTTTCAAGTTGGGTAAAAATATGGTTTCATTTGTAATTTTTGCCAAATTGCAAGTCTACTTGATTGACTTTTTGAAGATGTTTGGATCCACCTGGGCACGTGGCCAATCCATCCTTGGAGGCACTTTTGATAAGACGAACAAATTGTCATGGTCCCCTAGAGCTCGTCTTAAAGGGAGTCTACTGTAGCTTATTATTGAGGCAGCAGATTTGATGTCAAGCTGTTGCCACATGAGCAAAGCCGCAGAGATTTTTTTTTTTTTTTGACCCTCAGGAGTTTGATGCCTGTGCTGTGCTGTGTTTGCTTTTCTCTTACATGTGATAAAAGATAAAACTGCACTGATTAAGGAGCGTCTAAGATGTGATTGCTGCATGCAGGCTTCATTTTTAGGTGTTCATTTCCACAGTTACTGAGGCATTTGTGGAAAAACTGAGGAAGTGGTGTGGGAGCACACTCAGTTCGAATAAAACCCCAAACTGCAACACTTGCTGAACTAAATGTTGCACCTAAGGAGGCAGGCAGTAGTCATTGCTCCATATACTAATAAAAGCAGACTCCTTCCACAGTGGTCTAGTATCTGCGGTACTCTGCTGTTGTTCCGAGGGTCGCAAGATCGAATCTCGGCCATGGCAGCTGCATTTCGATGGAGGCAAAATGTTGAGGCCTGTGTATTGTGCGATGTCAGTGAACCCCAGGTGGTCAATTTCCAGAGCCTTCCACTATGGCATCTGTCAAAATCACATTGTGGTTTTGGGACGTAAAACCCCGGAAATCAATCATTCATTTAATAAAAGTAGAGGGGGAACTGTGCAGCATCTGGGAAAACGTGTGTCATATAAATTGCCTGAAAATTATTTCTTAAAAATTTCTTTCAAATGGCGTAATTGGACATTTAAGTCAAATTTATACAGTGCGTAATATCTACATCCAAAGTGCTTCAGTTTCAATAGTATGAAAATTGATGCTGGCAGTAGCATTGTGTGCTTTACACCTTGAAAACTTAACACTATGTGGGAATGTCTGTTTATGCCCTCAGGTCCTTTTGTTGAGACAGCAGAAAGACAAGGATGACCTGAGGAGCGAGAATGACACAGCTTGCATACTCATCTTTCGGCTGGTGCTCAACACCATGCAGAAGGCCATCCTTTCATCACATGTTGACGACAGTGAAGGCATGTGTGACCTTAATCTCTTACTTTGTGTTCCTTGAAGCATGGGCAAGTGTCTAGAACTTTAGACACATAGCAGAACAATTTATTTCAAGTGCTCTCATGGCTCTATGGTGTTTCAGAAAGGACTGGTAAAAGAACAGTAGAAAAAAATTATCTCAATTTAAGGGGGGACATGTATTGTGGAGATATTTCTTGTAATTTATGGCCAAAGTTCGTGAAACTAAGTAGACTTGTATAGTTGCTCATGGAATGTTAAATATGCAATCATTTTTCATGTGAGGCAACTAGTTCAGGAGATGGATAAAGTTCCCACTTTGTTTCCTGAGACAATGGAAAAAAATATTGCTCAGTAGAAAGTGAATATTGCTGCAAAGCTAGGTACTGTAATATACAGTAATGGCAATGCAGCAGCTTTATTCCGATAGCAATTGCATGGACAGTCTTGACAGGTTTTTGCCATCGCCATCATGTCCCGTATTAAGTCCAAATCGATATTAAAAATAAAAAAAACAAAAGAAAAAAAAACTCGCATCGTATCTTGTACACTGTGTAAAAGCATGCAAGCGGGGGATGAATGCGGCTGAAGCAGAGGTCAGATGAGCCCAGCCCATCTTCACCGCTCGGAGATTGCGTGCCATAACATCACTCCTCTCAGGAGGCCTGCATCAGGAGGCCCGCCTGTCTTTAGCAAGCATTGAAAGACTCTATAGGGTGTGTAGAGGGGTGGGGGGGCTGTCGCTCGAGCAACTACTCTGCAGCCATCAGATATGCAGCGTACTGCGTAGCAGCGCCTTGATGGCGTGGTTCGTTCCAGGTTCCTCGCATACAGTAGTAACATCGGCAATGCCTTCGCCATACAGTGTTCACGCAAATGCGTCTGCAAGTGCTGGAAGGAATGTGCTCGCTTGATGCCGCTGTGCTGGACCAAGTTCTCAAATAGTGCAAAGTGCACGCTGCTTACCGTGGCTGCACGTCGTGAAGCACGGGCCAGAAGACATCAGAACAAGACTTAACTCGCAGCTCTGCTGGGCCGTTGTCTCTGCCGCTCAACCTGGTACCTTACGGTACCATGGTACCTTACGCAGCTGCATGCTTACTTAAGCCCACATTCACAATTCAAATTACCCCTAGAGATGCTACTCTTACCTCATATGTTATATCATGCGCTGCTATCGCATTCATTACCTCGCTCTACTGGTGAAACTGTGACTTCTTTAAAAATTCAAATCGTGGTTAGTCATTTTGAAGATAATAAAAATGCAGTGTTTACATCATGGGGGGCCACATTAGAGGTAAAACAAAATCTAATTCAAATGTAAGTGTGCATAAAATAAAGTTCTGCTCTCAGCATTGTGGTATACAGGTAGGGCTTTATGTTAAAAAAGAATAATAGCTCTAGCTGTTCAATATCATGAGATATACCGTATTTATTCGAATATGGGTTGACCCCTTTTTTTTTTTTTTTCAAAAATGCTGCTCATAATCGGCTATCGACCTATATTCACGATCAAGCGATCAAAAGCACCGAGCTAATGGTGTTCATCTGCCGCGCCCGCTGTTCAGGCAGCTCCTGCTACATGCGCACATTATATACCATAAAATCTGGAATAAGGACCGTACCAGCCCCCCTTTTCTGACTAAGTAATTAAGAAAAAAAAGAACTTATTCATGCAATAGCTGCACACCTTTTCAAAGCCCCCACGAAATGCAGCAGCTCCGCCATGTTTGCACCTACGACTTCCCTAGGTAGGTCATGAAGTCCCTAGCCATGCTGCCTGTCAGTGCGCAGCCGCACTGGCACTGGCCTGAGGCCGCCTCTGGCCTCATTCTTTGTTCGTCGTTCGATCTGACATGACGGTTAGCACTTGCTTTAGCGTGATTGCAACGATGTCACGTCAGCAGAGCTACACAGCTGACTTCAAGCGTCAAGTCATACTTTTTGCAGAGAACTCAAGCAATTGTGCTGCTTAGTGCGAGTTTGACGTCAATGAAAAGTTGTTCAGGGGTTGGCGGAATCAGTGGGACCGACTGTTCACGTGTAACGGACGGCGTCATGCTTTTCGCGGCCCAGCAACCGGCAGGCATGACGCTCTTGAAAAAGAACTGAGGCTCCATGTGGAAGAGGAACGCGCCAAAGGCCTCCCGGTTTCCTGCGAGGACATTCAAACGAAAGCCCGGCAGTTACCACAACGAGACGGGATTGACCGGTCAACGTCAAGGTCAAGTCGAGGCTGGGGTCCAAAAGTTCATGCGGCAGAACGGACTGTCCCTACGTCGTAGGACAACCATCTGTCAGCGTTTGCCGGTGGAGTATGAGGAACGGCTGATAGTTTCAGCATTATGTGATAAAGCTCTGGTGTCAAGAATTATATTCTCGGCCAGATAGGAACGCTGACCAGACCCCAGTCTACTTTTACATGCCCAGTCGCACGACAGTCACAACTAAAGGAGCCAAGGACGTGCGCCTGTTGACAACAGGTCATGAGCACACACGATTCACTGTGATGCTGTGCTGCACGGCAGATGGGACGAAACTGCCGCCGTGCATTGTATTTCACCACAAAACCCTTCCGAAGAATGAGCAGTTTCCCAATAACGTGATCATCCGCGCAAATGAAAAGGGATTCATGAATGAGGCGATGGTCAAAGAGTGGTCTCAAGCGGTTTGGATGAAACAGCCGGGAGCAGACATGCACCTGCCAAATATGCTGGTCCTAGATTCATTTAGAGGCCACATCTGCCAGGGTGTGAAGGAGACAAACACAGACCTGGTCGTCATACCTGGCGGTATGACGTCCCAGCTACAGCCACTTTACGTAGCCGTCAACAAGCCCTTTAAGGACCAGGTGGCAAAAAGTTACAAAGAGTGGCTCATGAAGGAGGATGCCGCAATGACACCGACGGGACGCCGCAAGAAGACTTCCCTCAGTGAAGTAGCGATGTGGGTGAAGGACGCGTGGAATGACCTGCCAGCGGCAATTATCGCGTATGCATTTGAGAAGTGCTGCATTTCTAATGCGCTCGATGACAGAGAGGACGCCGTCATTTGGGATGGCGAGGATGTCTGCCAAGAATCCGACAACTTCATCTGACGAAGATGACACTCCCGACAGCGACTAGGGCGCTAAGTTAATGTAAATAAAGATGTGCTATGTTTCAATTTTCGTTTCTTATATTTTTTTAATTTCTCGTAGAGCGCTATAAGTAGGGGTCGACCTATATTCGTGCCCAACCTATTTTCAAATAAATACGGTAACTCTGACAAATTAATATAAATGACAGGAGAATGTGCTCAATTAATCTCATACAAATTGCACAGAACTACATTGCAGATGAAAAATAAACCTGACAAGAGCTGAACTAGGTCTTACATGTGAAATAATACATGCATATTTTAAATAGGTAATACAAAGCATTTTTTTTTCTTTAGCGATCTTTTGGCCTCCACAACCCATGTTCCCCCATTTAATTCAATAGAAGGCATGTAAACAGCAGATTTGACTGTCTATTTGACATTTGATTCTGAATGTAAGGGATGGAAGTGGGAAAGGGTTCCAGTTGACAGCTGCCCTATCACGAAAAGTTCAACTTAGCGCGAAATACACAGGGACACAAGAAGAAACGAAACAGACAGGACTGTGTATTCGTCCCTTGTGTCCCTGTGTATTTCGCGCTAAGTTGAACTTTTCGTGATGCATGACCAACTAGCCCAGCAGTCTGACCTGCCCTATGGACATCTACATCCAAAGTATGGCTTGTTCAATTATGCCAAAGTGTCATATCTACGGCTTCCTGCTCCTCTAGTTACAGTAGAAGCTCATTAATGCTTTTTTTGAAAGAAACCTTACAAAAAACATACGATCCAAACGTGCTAAAAATTGTGCAGTTTTGCCTGAAAAGCTAAACATTGATATGTCAAAATATGCAAGTTTTGCATCATAGGAAATACATACACACTCTCAAACACACACACTCACATACTTGCTCGCTCACTCGCTCTGCCTGGATGGGAGAGGTACACTCCTCTGCATCGGCAGCCTCTTTCTTACGCAGCACATATTTGAAAAATCTGTTCGCAAAGGCTGCAAGCAGCTCTCCCATGTGGCCACTGGCACCAGCAGAAGCTTTAATTTATCAGCTTGGTTTTCTTCTGAGGCAGCACTGAAACTTCGATATATTGAAATTATGAATGAAAATGCTTCATTGTATAGAGGTAAGAAATACACTGTTCTGTTGACATGATGTTGTAAAGCGAAGTTTTTGTTGTATAGAGAATTTTGTTATATTGAAGTTTACATTGCAAGGTTTAACTGCTTTAATCGCAGTATACTGTAATTTAGTGAATGATGCTAAGAGAGATAAGCACTGTGCAATGGAGCATGCTGTCTGTGGCACTTATCTGAAGAGAGGACTGCCACATTGTTTCAAGAACACTAAAGGCATCCAGTTCCTATATGTGCTTTCCACAAGGTGGGCTCAATGCATCCAGTGTTGCCTTAAAGAAACAAATTAGTAAATTTGTGCTGCTCACAATCCCAAGGAACATTCTCGGATTCATGGATTTTTAAATATTTCGTTTTTTGAACTCTCAGTGTATTGAACCATTTCATTGTCGCCTACGGTATATCCGGGTTCGATTGTGTGTTGTATTGAAAATGCAAATGTGTGGGCAGGCCATTAGATGTTTCATCTGTGTTATTGAATTTTCACAGATGTAAGGGTGTGTGAACAATGAATCTTCGAACAGAGTTGGATAATACTCATAGTTATAGAATAGTAAGGGAAAAGTTTACAAAACAGCAGAGAAATTCATGACATTTTATTCTAAAAAGATACTCTAACCTCGTTATAATGTAACAGGATATAACAAAAAGTGGATATAACGAAGTACAGTTGAACCATCCAAATAACGAAATCCACAGGCAAGCGAAAAATTCGCTGGTGCCGAGTATTTTGTTACTGTGAAATAAGGCCGTGCAAGGAGAAAATACTGAAAAGCGAAGTATTGCTATAAGGGGGGGGGGGTTGCGCCAGTGGTGGTTGCAGTTTTGTACTTGATTCGACCGTGCCGGCAGCTATACGAGGAAAGGCATGGGCTGTATATTTCTTCATGCATAGAGTGGCACGTATCGCTTGCCACACGTACAGTATACCTGCTTCAGCGATTGCTTTTATCCTTTGAGGGTCACCATATTTCCTGAATCTAACACATACCCAGTTTTGCCCCGCCACGGTGGTGTAGTGGTTATGCCACTCGGCTGCTGATCCGAAGGTCGCGGGATCGAATCCCGGCCGCGGCGGCTGCATTTCGATGGAGGTGAAATGTTGAGGCCCGTGTGCTGGTGCGATGTCAGCGCATGTTAAAGAACCCCAGGTGGTCGAAATTTCCGGAGACCTCCACTACGGCGTCTTTCATAATCAGAGCTGGTTTTGGGATGCAAAACCCCACAAATCAATCATCATGTACCCAGATTTCAAGGGTTCACGGTAAAAAGGCATTTTATGGCATTAATTGTAGGCTGCGGACATAAGGTCTGGGTATTATTGTCCCTTTTTCGACCCACAAAAACTTTCGCTAGCAAGCGTATATGACCACGTGTGAGCTCCCTAACTTTTCCAGTTGCTATTTGCATTACAGTCGCATGTCTCGGTCACGCATAGAAGACTTGACATGGCTATCGTTAGAACGAAGAATGACTTTCGTTTTATGAGAACGTGATTATTTAAAAGCGGCGCACCACCATGTGAACTTAGTTGAAGACTGATACGACACAAAGACAGAGTCGAGCGCAAAGTGGACCACTGCAAAGTCGTCGCAAATGTCCTCAGTCATCATTTGAGATGGCAACGACACTGCATCTGAGTGATCTGACGGGAGGCTCTTACAAACATCGCCAGTGGTGGTTGCAGTTTTGTACTCGATTCGACCGTGCCGGCAGCTATACGAGGAAAGGCATGGGCTGTATATTTCAAGTAAATACACCAACTGTGCTCCATAGCATGTGGTAGGGAGAGATTTTGATTAAGGCAATGATGCAGCGATGCCGGATATCAAGCTTCACGAAGGCGCAGCAGCTGAGCTGAGAGGCCTAACAACAGAGAATGCCTGACCAGGCCTGACGACTCGCAGAGCCTCGCACCTGACCCTGACCCGCCTCACCCGCTTCGTTCACCCGTTCGGCACAGTAGCGCCACCAGACGTCGCAACTCGCAAGCAAAAGCTGCATAGCGTGGCCCTTCGAGATGGCGCGCCGCATTACCATCTCGAAGGCTTTGCAACGAGAAAACTCAGTTTTGCCGCTAAGCGGCGCAAGCTATTCTAGCGAGGCTTGTATCCTCATCGCGGCACGCACTTGCCCTGCCTTAACCCGCTGCAATGGTATGCGTTCTACCCGCAGCGTCCCCGTGTATTATAATTTTCGTATAATAAAACTTACGCGTTGTACATACACGATTTTAGTAATGTTACGACTCAAAATAATATATGATCAGTGCCGCAAATTCGTTACATTCAGGTGAATTACCGCAACACCTTCGTTACATGGAGGTCACAAATACATGGGCTTCTATGGGGATGGTATTGGGGATTGAAAAAAATTCGTTAACTCCAGGAATTTGTTACATGCAGGTTCGTTACATCCAGGTTTAACTGTATGTGCTTTCCACAAGGTGGGCTCAATGCATCCAGTGTTGCCTTAAAGAAACAAATTAGTAAATTTGTGCTGCTCACAATCCCAAGGAACATTCTCGGATTCATGGATTTTTAAATATTTCGTTTTTTGAACTCTCAGTGTATTGAACCATTTCATTGTCGCCTGCGGTATATCCGGGTTCGATTGTGTGTTGTATTGAAAATGCAAATGTGTGGGCAGGCCATTAGATGTTTCATCTGTGTTATTGAATTTTCACAGATGTAAGGGTGTGTGAACAATGAATCTTCGAACAGAGTTGGATAATACTCATAGTTATAGAATAGTAAGGGAAAAGTTTACAAAACAGCAGAGAAATTCATGACATTTTATTCTAAAATAATACTCTAACCTCGTTATAATGTAACAGGATATAACAAAAAGTGGATATAACGAAGTACAGTTGAACCATCCAAATAACGAAATCCACAGGAAAACAAAAAATTCGCTGGTGCCGAGTATTTTGTTACTGTGAAATAAGGCAAGGAGAAAATACTGAAAAGCGAAGTATTGCTATAAGGGGGGGGGGGGTTGCGCCAGTGGTGGTTGCAGTTTTGTACTTGATTCGACCGTGCCGGCAGCTATACGAGGAAAGGCATGGGCTGTATATTTCTTCATGCATAGAGTGGCACGTATCGCTTGCCACACGTACAGTATACCTGCTTCAGCGATTGCTTTTATCCCTTGAGGGTCACCATATTTCCTGAATCTAACACGTACCCAGTTTTGCCCCGCCACGGTGGTGTAGTGGTTATGCCACTCTGCTGCTGATCCGAAGGTCGCGGGATCGAATCCCGGCCGCGGCGGCTGCATTTCGATGGAGGTGAAATGTTGAGGCCCGTGTGCTGGTGCGATGTCAGCGCATGTTAAAGAACCCCAGGTGGTCGAAATTTCCGGAGACCTCCACTACAGCGTCTTTCATAATCAGAGCTGGTTTTGGGATGCAAAACCCCACAAATCAATCATCATGTACCCAGATTTCAAGGGTCTGGGTACATAAGGGTCTGGGGGACATAAGGTCTGGGTATTATTGTCCCTTTTTCGACCCACAAAAACTTTCGCTAGCAAGTGTACATGACCACGTGTGAGCTCCCTAACTTTTCCAGTTGCTATTTGCATTACAGTCGCATGTCTCGGTCACACATAGAAGACTTGACATGGCTATCGTTAGAACGAAGAATGACTTTCGTTTTATGAGAACGTGATTATTTAAAAGCGGCGCACCACCATGTGAACTTAGTTGAAGACTGATACGACACAAAGACAGAGTCGAGCGCAAAGTGGACCACTGCAAAGTCGTCGCAAATGTCCTCAGTCATCATTTGAGATGGCAACGACACTGCATCTGAGTGATCTGACGGGAGGCTCTTACAAACATCGCCAGTGGTGGTTGCAGTTTTGTACTCGATTCGACCGTGCCGGCAGCTATACGAGGAAAGGCATGGGCTGTATATTTCAAGTAAATACACCAACTGTGCTCCATAGCATGTGGTAGGGAGAGATTTTGATTAAGGCAATGATGCAGCGATGCCGGATATCAAGCTTCACGAAGGCGCACGCAATGATGGCGACTGACGAACGTGCCGGTACAACTTATTGCCACCAAGTCTTTCGCGACAATCTCTTCGGCGGCAGTACGAGTGACGTGTAGTGCCGTTGTAATGCTCACCGGCGTTAACCCAAAAGCACCATGTCGCCGTTCGCTGCGCTGCAGAGTGAACGGCATGAGAGTGTAAGACACCGCGACACGCCGCCACAGGATACGCCCGGCTTTCATCGTACGCTGCTAAGCTACACAACAAGGTGGTTTGTATTATGTGCAAATAATGTGAACATGCAAAGAATTTTAATTCAAGCGCGTACTGTGGCGATAAACACCAAAAGCAACACGATCAGTCAACAACCAAGATAGTGGACAAACGTTTTCAACATCGCGGCGCCCATGTAAGCAATCCGTGGCGTTATTTTGCTGAATTTGTGGGCAGAAGGTGCATTTGTGTACATTTCTTCGACTTAGTTGGAGGCACCATGTGCTCCTGCACATTTCGTTATCACGATATCGCGCTTTCATGACATTTCGTTATTGACAGATATGAAATGCATTGAATCCTATGGGCTCTAGCCGGGGATTGGGAAATATTTCATTGTTGCGAGAATTTCATTGTCACGGGACTTCATTATTGAGGGGTTCGACTGTAAATGAAATTCTCCTTGAAATCTTCATAGACATACATGCATTTGAAACCTCATTTTAACTAAATAAAATTGACCTTTCAATAAATATAGCAAACTAAAATAGTCTCCGAAACCGAAAATCAGCACGCATTCACGGCAAAAAAAAAAAAAAAAAAAAAAAGTGCCTCCCGGGGTTTTCGGCGTGGCGATTAAAAAAATCTCATGGCCCAACGAAACTGCAGCACATTCCTGTGCATAGCCGCATGGAAGAAGCGGTACACACCAATATGTACTGTTGCGCTGGCCTTTCCGGCTATTCTGGCCATATGGCCATTTCTTCGGCCTCTTTGATTGAAGAGGCTGTAGTTGAGGTCATATTTACTATTCTGTGTTCTCCATTCACGGCATTCAAGATGTATTTGTTGTGATCCTGGTTGGCGAGAGTGCATTGGCGACATAGCGACCTTGGGAACTGCAAGCTGGCACAGGCGCGGCAACGTTCGTTGGCCTACTCATTGTGTACGTCATAGTGGCAAAGACTGCTGGCCTCTTAACGTGTTCTCCACCACGTGCTGCTCATGCACAACGAGCATAGTTCTGCTGTTAATCGTTTGCCGTTTCTCCAGTTTCACAGTAATGTGGACGAGACGCGCGCTAAACGGAAGCGAAAGACAGTCTTGTTGCGACAGAACGCAGCCTGTCGTGCTGGCTGCCGATCTGCACAGTACTTATGAGTAGTTTTTTTTTGTCCTTTTTTTTTTTTGTGCTGCCTTCATAAAACATCACATGCTTGGCTTTACTGTGAGCCACAGCATCGTCTCATTACTTGCATATTAAAATTTTCACACCTGTATGGTAAATACTGCAGTTTAAAAGCAATAATCGATATAACGAAGTAATTCCTTGTCTTCTTTCGACTTCGTTATGAGGTTCGAGTGTATTCATAAACGTTAACAAAGGAATGTTATGATTAGATTTATTTGACAAAAAAAAAAAACGGTTATGTAAAGTGAGGTAGGCTTGCATGCAGTTTCGTTCGTGCACAGCAGTGACTACATTTCATACATCAGGTGCAACATTGTGAAGGCTATGCAGGTACGGTCAACTCTCACTACAATGAATGCCGCTTCAACGAAATTTCCGGTACAACGAAAAATTCTCGGCTCTCCGTCAGCAGTCCATAGGGGTCAGTGCATAAATTTGCTAGCTACAACAAACACATTTTTTTGGGTTGTTTCGCTTCAACGAAATTTAACAATGCAATTCCAGGCTCGAAAATTTGATTTGCCATGCAGTAAACACAATCCTGAACATGCTGGTACATTTCAGAAGATAAAGGTACATCTATAAAGTCGAAATCATATGTTGCACCGCCAGAAACGGCCACTGTTGACTGCGTGGTTGACAGAGTATGGAGGCTGACACTGCTCGACATTGCCGCCGGCGCCCGCTCGACGAAAGACAGGCTGTGTGTTTTTGCTCTCTGCTTCAGAAGCAAACGACAACAGGCCTCGCACACGATGCGATGTTATCGTATGACTGAAGTGGCCGGGTGGTTTCATCTGTGCTTCATCTACGCTTTTACTTGTGCGTAAAAGATATGATGCATAAACAATGCGTAAACTTTGTGCAGAAAAACGGCGACTGCAAAAACCGACTGATAGTTTCCATATCTCTATCGCAATAACCTCCCACCCCCCGCCTCCCTGTTGAGTAAATCTCCTGGATACCATTTCTCCAAACCTGGCAGATGTGGTTTTAGTGCTCGTGGTTTCCGAACCCTTCAGACTACCATCGTGATGCCGGTAGATCGCAAGATTGAGGCATCCAATTGTGATGTTTATTTCAAAGCAAAACATTTTGCTGCTGATCATATCTGTCTCAGAGAACACTGTGTCGAAACAGCGGAAACAGCCGTGTATTATGCCATGGCGTGACCAAAGTCTAAAGGAAGGCACGGACGCTCTCTGCTATCTGGCCTTCCTGCCTTGGGCATACGTATGTTAGTTCGGCGGGTAGCATTGGAGGTTCTGAGGGTTACTTCACGCACACGGCATTCGGCGTTTCACTGTGTGGTGCATGCAGCTTACCTATTAACAGCGACAAGGCAATAATGCTCGCATACACAATGTTTGTCGTGCACAGCGGTCGTTTTATTTCAGCTGAAGTGTATAACCTGCAACTCAAGTGTGCAGCGTTATGTTGTAATCTTCTTGCAACTGGCACACAGCGCGAAAAATATGCCTTGCAGGAAACGACCGAAGCGCAACAGGCACTCGGAGAGCGCTCTGAGCAAAAATTCTTAAGGCCTTTCCGATGGTTTCGTGACGTCACCCCAAGTGTCCATGCGGCCGCTGCGTTCCAGTATTACAGAGCGTCGCGCTCGCTTCTCCTGGTGTTGTACGAGTCTGTGATGGGTGCAGAATACTATGAAATGTCTTTGAGAAGCTTTCGCGGGCACAAGTGAAGCATTCTGCACATGGTTTTACCCTCGTAAGAAGAAACCATACGACACCAGATAAGCTTTATTCCGTCTCTCCCGATCTATTATCCTTCCTGTTCGTTCATCTTGATGTGACACTGTTGTTATGAAATCCTCTTCATGGAAGTGCAGCTCACAAACCTGCATGCGCAAATAAAAAGAAAGGCGGCTGCTATAAATGCGGTACACATGAAACACACTACGCGTAGATATATAACCTGCGAATAGCTGTTCCTTCATGATTATTTAACTGTGGTATACGCACGAAGTCATTCAAAAAAGAAAAAATGCAACAGTGGTACGCCTAGAGCACCAATCAACGTAGCATTGCTTTTTTTCTTACGCGAGACTTTGAAGTATGAGATCCATGGGCTGGGAAAGTATTCCGCCTACCATTCCTCATAAAAAAAAAGTAAAGAAAAAAATTGGCAGCTACCACGTGCAGTGGTAATCAAGGCAATGCGCAGCACGCATCAGGAACGTAAAATGGACCTGCATTGTTGTCTCGCCATAATTTTGGTACATATCAAGCTAATGAAACGGCCGCAAGAGTACCAAGACCACGGCACGTAAATCGTGCCACTCATGACATTCATGTCATTATTTTCGTCGGGCATTGTATTCGCGCTGTTCTGGCATCTTTGCTTTCTGCGGTCTACCCAATGTCATGAGTAAGGGGCCCCACAAACACAGGCTCGCAGACGAAACTGAGAGATCGGCGAAGTGGCGCGGGAATGCACACGCCGCAGACACGTCGATGTGCATAATTGGTTGTCAGCGGGCTCGCGGCACGCGACCCAAGGAGAGATCGGTGATGGGGAAGGCTGAGCTGGCATTCTCTGCGCGGCACCGGTCGACGAAGGGTGTTTGGCCAGCTACGGTCTGGTGACGAGGAGACGAGGGCGTCGGGCTCCGGGGTGCCGCCGATCTGGCTGACGATCGAGCACGGACTTCGGAGTGGCAGCGGCCGAACTTCAGCAGTTCCTGGCGTACCCGCAGTGCTCCACCTTCGCCGGCAGAACGGGACGACCGGCGGAAGAATCGCCGCAGAGGGCCGGTCTTGGTTGGAGACCGGGCATTACATATGAGGAGGACTAGGCTGGGCTAGGCCTAAACGGTGACTCGCCACGTCACAGGTGAAGCAAGGCGGCGGACGAGGACGGACCTTGCGTGAGCGGCGGCCACCACCAGCGGCACCTTCGACGACAGCTACGGAACACGACACACCAGAGAGCTTCGACTCTGAACCACACCGCGTCGAAGGCAACGTAAGAGCGTCCAACTACACTTTGACCGGCAGGGAGCTAACGCGCACGTAAACGCGAGGCCCAAGGTTGAGGGACTCCCGTGGGGACTGCGCTCTACGCGGAGTATGTGTAGTTTGGCCGTTTAAGTTGTTAACTTGGTAAAATTTAGGTTTTCTCTTTGTGTGCGAATTGGTGGTTTGCTTGTTTTTCGTGGTTTGATGTTCTTTGTATAAAGTAACGACTTTTGTTTGTTTTTGTTAACGCTTTACGCCTCTCGCCTCTCACTCTCTCAGTCCATCGGAGCAAGCGCTCCCGAGATCCACGCTCGCACTCGTGACACCCAAGGTAGCCTGCAATGAAATGAATGAGTTGCTCTCCTATAGCAACCGGCCGAGCCACCTCTAGAGTCACGGACACAGGGCACGTTCGGCGCAAGCGCGCAGGAACGCAGTCAGCGTTGGCAGCAGCTGTACGCGTCCCACTGGTCCCACTATCGCCTGCACAAAGAACGAATAAAGAATCGCACGCCCAATAAAGCAATAATATACAATTCCTTACCTTTGAAAGCAGTGTTGGCGTGAAATCGTTCCGTGGGATCGCTTGAAGCCATGCTCTTTCCTGCGCGTCATCACTTGGGGAATATACGCGCACTTTTGGCCCATTGCCATAGTTTCCGCAGCACCCAGGAACACAACACCGGCCCATGTTGCACGAACTTGCGGTCGTTGCGATGCTATGCAATTCGCGCCGAACGTCACATCGTGCATTAACACGTGCACACCGAAAAAAAGAACGCTCACACGGACACGAAGAACACAAACCGGGCAAGTAACAGCAGTTTGGCGCTCACACACTGACATGCCTGGGCAAGCATGCCGAGAACACACGTGCAAACTACAGTGTAGCCAGACGTTTTTCTGGTTTTTCCGTTGGACACTTGGCATGACGTAGCACGTGGGGAGAGGAGGATGTGGAGAGGCCTTAAGAATTTTCAGAGGGTGTTGTCTGAGCACACACACAGGCAGAGCAGCCAGGCAACTGCCAGCCAAATCCGAAAAATAGACCGAACAAACGCGCATCGGTTAAAAGCCTGCATGGCTAGCCGGCTTTCTTTCCTCCATGCTACCGGTCATCATACATCTCGGCAGATCTAGATTCTTGCGTGGCTGACGCAAAAGATCACGTGCTGAGCCACCATTGCTGCAAAAGGTCGCGTGCTGTGCCACCGCCACTGCAAAAGGTCATGTACTGGGCCACCACCACTGGTGGCGCAGCATGTGACCTTTTGCACTTGCGAAGGCTGGCTGCGTTATGTAGTTCTCCCTCAACTTTTTCTTCCTCCATGAGAGCACTTTGGTCGCTCAGTGCCCACGCTGCAGCCTGCATCTCGGTGGTGTCGGATACCTTGTCAGTGAATAGCTAGTGCTAGCATTGTGCTAGCGTGTTAATGCAACTGCGCAGTTCGTGCTCTGTACGTTTGGCTGTTTCGTTCGTGCGCAGAAGCTTTTCGTTTGAGCGTGCTTGTCGACATGGGGCCGCCATGCAAAAAGTGGAAATTGTTGTCTTTGTAGGACAAAGCTTGCCTTTTGATTGAAGTAGCAAGTGGTCAAAAGAAAGGTGACATTGCGGCAAAGTTTGGAATTTTACCTAGGTCACTGTCGACTGTTCTTAAGGCCAAAGGTGGGATTGAAAAAGCACTTGGATTGGGTACATCTTCCAAGCAAAAGAAGATGACGCCGTCAGTGCATGAAGAGCTTGACGAAGCTGTCTACACATGGTTTGTTGCGATGAGGGCAAAGAACATTCCTGTGAGTGGGAATGCTGTGCAGCAGAAGGCCCTGAACTATGCTTTCCTGCTGGGGATCATTGACTTCAAGGCGAGCACTGGCTGGCTCACCAGATTTAAGGTCCGTCATAACATCATTGGCAAGAAGCTTTGTGGCGAGTCGGCGTTGGCAGACACGAGCAGTGCGTCCGCCTGGATTTTAACGAACATTCCCATGTTGTTGCAGGATTACGCCATGCGTGACATCTACAATGCTGACGAGACAGGTTTTTACGAAATGCTGCCGGCAAAGACCCTCGATATGAAAGGTCAGCGTTGCCACTGTGGCAGACATAGTAAAAAGCGCATGACCGTCCTGCTGTGTACAAATGCGGATGGCTCCGACAAGCACCCACCACTTGTTGTCGGGAAGAGTGCTAGGCCCTGTTACTTCTTCCTGTAAAGTATGTGGCCAACAATCGCTCGTGGATGTCGCGGGCCATTTTTTTCTAATGGGGTCATGGAATTTGACTCCGACATGAGGAGGCAGGGCCGACAGGTGTGTTTGTTGTTGGACAACTGCTGTGCTCGCCACATCCCAGACACCGAGCCGACACATGTTGAACTGAAGTACTTTCCGCCTAACTGTACTTCAGTTATTCAATCGCTAGATCAAGGCGTGATACGAAGCATGACATGTGCCTACTGCCAGCGAGTGATGCAGCGTCACTTGCTGAATGTGGAAAGCGGTTGGGACATTAAGTTAGACCTATACATGGCACTGCAAATGATGGCCGCTGCATGGACTGCAACCGGGTATGCAATCATAGAAAATTGTTTAACACATGTGGGTTTCAAGCTCGGAGACTCAAAGGATGACTCCGCAGATAATCCTGCCGACAGCAGCAAAGCAATGCACCCGCCAGCAGAGACAATTGCGACCTAGGCGGCCCTTCAAGATGCTGGAGAGGTGCCACCCGGTGGCGAGCTTGAAGATTTCGTCGATGCCGACATTGGCGTGGTCACTCATGAAGAATGATGGACATCATAAAAAGTGTCCGCAACGAAGCGCATTCGGATGATGACACATTGCCGGACTTGCCACCTCCGCCGTCCACTGCACGCATGCTGGGTGCATTTGACGTCCTGCGCATGATGATGATGTCATGATGCAGCTACAGACATATGAGAATCCTGTCATGACGCTGCTAGGAAAGAAACGGAAGCAGCCGACGCTCTAGGAGTTCAGGAAATGCAAGTTTCTTTGTACTACCATAGTCCCTCAATACCTTTTACTGGTCATGAAACTTCGGGCCAAGTTTGGTATAGCGACGGAACCTCCCACCAGGGGCGTCGTTGCAGTCAAGAAGGCCAAGTAGGCTTTCATCGCAGCCGCTAAAACGGCGCGTTTTTGGTATGTTGCGAGGTTTCCCTGGCGGAGACTCGCTCTGCTGGCTTCACGGACGTCTTTCAGGGGAGTTTCATATCCTCGTCTCCCTTTGCTTACAGGCAGCGTACTCGTACCTGTGCGTAGCGGCGGTGTTCCTTTGCTTTCGGTCGTGGCGAAATCTGCTTGCAGCCACGCGCGCTACACCGATTCAGCAAACACTGTTTGACTCTCTTTGGCAATGCCCTTTTTTTGACGCTCTTAATTTTCTTCGAGAATGTTGCCGGCGCAAGCGGAAGAACTGGGCCCGGGACCAACACTGCCAGTGCGCAGCCGTATGTACCGTCGGAGACGGGCATGTTTCACGCCTCTTTTGCTGAGAAATGTATTGACAGCGCGCAACTTACGTGACTGTGCTTTCTCGTGACGATGTATCCATGCTTTGAAAAAATACTTCGCCTAAATTGTTCACAATGTACATGACTGAGTCAAAAATTACTTTCCGGTACATTACCGTGTGGCACCGACGCTCGGCGTTAGAAATACTGCGTTAGAGGAAAAAAAAAAATATTGGTTGCGTGCGCATTGCTGGCTTATCTGTCTCGGGGCAAGTGTATATACAAAACGCTTAAGCAAATGTAACATTACTGTAGTAATACCTGCACACAAGCGAAAACACTGATGCTGGCCCGCCACGGTGGTCTAGCGGTTATGGCACTCGGCTGCAGATCCGAAGGTCGCGGGATCGAATCCCGGCCGCGGCGGCTGCATTTCGATGGAGGCGAAATGTTGAGGCCCATGTACTTAGAGCTAGGTACACATGAAAGAACCCTGGGTGGTCGAAGTTACCCCGGAGCCCTCCACGACGGCGCGACTTTCATAATAGACCCTTTTCATAAACTGTAAAGCTAGCTTCCCTGCACTACAACTTGCCCTACTAATGGCGACAGCTGCCTTTATTTAAATGCTGTAAAAATTCAAGTTGCACATGCTGCGACCCGTTTTTTGGGGATGTTTGTATCAGAAAGGCTGCGTCGACATTTTACATGCCCTATCGCACGCAAATTGCGCTTGCACACGTTGTTTGCCGGATTGCCAATGCCGCCATTAGTAGGGCAAGCTGCATTGCAGGAAAGCTAGCTTGCAGTTTATGAAAAGGGTCTACCGCAGCTGCTTTGGAATGTAAAACCCCATTAGTCAATCATTACTCGCCCCGGTAGCTTAGAAGCTCAAGTGTACTGCTAAACATACCTGGCCACAACGCTCGCATTTCAAAGGGAACGAAGTGCAAAAACACTTGTGAACTGAGGTTTACGGGTGTGTTGAAGCACACGTTTTTTTTTTTTTTTATTGCAAAATGTCTAAGGGCCCCCGCACGCTGTAAAGTGCCAAGAGATTGTTCAAGGTATTTTACAGTCATGCTGTACAACAGCTCCTTTCACTTGGACGAATATCAAAGAAATGTCTTGTGCGGCTGATTGACCTACGAACCATTATAAAGTTTTAGAACTTCAGTAAAAACCAGTAGGCTCCAAATACTTTATATTTTCATAACACTCGTAGGCTGTAAGCATTTTATTTTCAAAACGGTAACTGAAGAAGGTATACATACAGGTGCAGAAATATAAATGAATATGCATGATTACATGCTCACAACACATTTTAGAAGCAGGGAAGAACAATTATCACAGTACTAAAAATAGATAAGGTATAGATAAATAGATGCCCTGTATAACGTGCTCGTCTTTACGAATGATGTACTCCTTATCGAGATGTTTCGCAAAAGCAAACGTTCGGTGAACTAAACGAGAACGTGCCCGTTTCCTGACGCGGTAACGCTAGTTTCCACTTCTCTCGACTTTGGGGGTCACCGGGTGACGCGAACGACACTTTTTCGACCGTTCCTCTGTAGCTGGAGTTCAATTCGGCACACAGCACGTTGTCAGCATTGTTTGCCGAGCTGCCTCTAACTATTTATAATATTCTAAATGGTAAAGGCACAGACAGCACTGCACATTCGCGATAAAACATGACGCCAACGGAGCCAACACATCACGCCGTCTCCTCAAAGGCCTCGACGAGCGCCTTCTTAGCACCGGTGGCGCCGTCCCGCGGTCAATGTCGGCAGCACACAAAGCTCTCCCATAGAGTGACGGAGAAGTTTCATGACCAGTAAAAGGTATTGAGGGACTATGGTACTACCAACTCAGGTCAGCTATGTTTTCTTCGATTTCACTACAAGGAAATTTCTGCGCCAATGAAATTTTTTCCGCACACCATCAATTTCATTGTAGCGAGAGTTGACTATAGTCCGTAAAGAAAAAGAATAGAAGTGTGTCGATCTGACAAACAGCAAACGTATGATATAAACTCGCCTATTTTATTTGTTTCCCTGCAGTACATGTGTGTTTAGCCAAGCTGATGAGAAATCAGTTATGAATCATGGCCGCGTTTATTGTTTTTTGCTCACCGCAAGCAACTCACTATTTTTGGTCGCGGCCATGTCCCCCCCCCCCAGATTTCTTTAAGCTGTGCCGCAGCAGTGGGGTTCAAATCCA
Source organism: Hyalomma asiaticum (assembly GCA_013339685.2). NCBI lineage: Eukaryota > Metazoa > Arthropoda > Arachnida > Ixodida > Ixodidae > Hyalomma > Hyalomma asiaticum. Next base: position 152,817,470 of record CM023481.1, read on the forward strand.
AATGTCACTGGAAACCCACCTGTTTTACAAATGGTGAGGGAGGTACTCTGTCCACGCACTCGTTGAAGGTGTTACAGTAAGTCACGGGTGAGGGCAATCCCACCGCAATAAGCACAGGAAGGGGCCACAAATGGAATGGAGGAAAGGAAGGGAACTTGGCAATATGAGCAGCAGCAGAAAATACACACGTACTCACGCACAAGCCCAAGCCACTCCACACATTGCAGTGTACAAGCGGAGGAGGACAGCGGACAGCAAAGGAAGTGCAGCAGCATGTCTGCAAACCTGATGGGAGCGGGAAGAACCCGTGGCCGCCGCACGCTCGCAGTCTGCCAATTACACATATATACATTCAAAATACGTGAAATGAAAACTGCATACAGGAACAAGGACGTCTTAGTCAAATTTCAACGCTTCCGCAATATTTTCAAATTTTTGTTCAGTATCCCTTTAAGCAACCGTAGGTAGGACCATACATTAATCTACCACTCTCCTATCATGTGATCGAGGCTTATTTGTCATGATTCTCTCTATTAAATTTTTATGACTAAGGTTAGATTGTCATGTGACACCTGTGCACGGGAGCATGTTAGAGAGGGTGTTAGAAAGGCCTTGATGTATCGCAAAGAGCTTGGTGAACAAAACTGCTGATATGATGATGACCGTGCATCGATGACACTTTCGCTTCAGCGACACTGAAATTTTAAGCAATAACATCTAGATATGGGGATCACTATAGCCTCCATAGTCTCGTGAAAGGTTGCGCTACGTGCGTTGTGGTTGTCCAATCATTAATTCAACCCCTCACAATTCCTACGTTTCCTTCCTTTGAAGTTTTCTAGATGGGCTGGGTATTTGTGAACTGTTAAAAATATTTGGTATTTTGAACATCCACTGTTCGATTCAAGTACCGAATCGAATAGTGCTATTCGATTCATTATTTAAAATTTTCATATATTTGCACATCCCTACACAGAAGTGACCTTTCAAGTAAACAGCGCATTTACCACACTTCAGTGCCACATCCAATTTGACAATAAATGTAGCACCATAAATGTGAATCATAATTGTATTTTCATATTTTCCTGTATATACTATTTACATGCTTACTTGCCTTTTCAGACATGAATGTGGAGCACACCCAGCTTCTGCTTTTTTTGTTTCACAACCTGCAGCTAATGCAGAAGAAGGTGGTGCTACTGAGTTTCGCCAAGACAATAATTAATGTGGCTCCAGTGTCCCAAAGGTATGAAAATTTGCTGCCCTGTTCTCACAGTACGCGACTGCTTCATTTTCAAACCAGTTGCACATTGCAATATGTAGTGTGGTGATGTTTGTGAATAATGTGTGAAGTGTTGAGAAACCATCGGTTCAAAACAAAATTTATAGAAAACATCTTAAAGTACACATCTGGCCAGTTCCTGCACCTTGGAACTTTGACGCACGCATACACTCACTGTGGAGGAATGTTATCGCACCTGTGTCTTCCATTACCATGCCCCCCCCCTCCCTTCCTAGTATGGGAGGCACCTACTAAGCATGGAGGATGGCTTTTAATCAACATGCTTGGAGATGTGGAATGGGGCACTGCACTTTTGCTCCGGCTTGGATGAAATGCCCCTTGCAGCATTGCTGAGGACGTTGGTTCTGCACAAGATACTCACTTTCCTCCAGTGTCTGTGCTCAGTGTCTTGGTTGTAGTGTTGCTTCTGGGCATGGCAAACATGTTGCTGGTGCTGCTGTGTGGCATCCATGTTCTCTGCTGAACAGGCCTGAAGTTTTGCCATGGGTGGATTGTAGGCTGATGTGGCAGGCTTGGCATCATGTGTTCAGTGGATTGCCACAGCACCACTACACGAATCTAACGCGCAGCTTTTTTCCGATAGAACGGGTCTAAAAATCATATGCGTGTCAATCGTGTGCGAACGAAAGACACTGTTACCATATCGCCGTCGGCGTCAAAATTGTCGCCTCCTACGCGTTTCGGGCACTGTCAAACGGTCACTGCTGAAAAATGCACCCCAGCTGCCGCCAAGTCCTGCAGCTGGGGTGCATTTTACTCAGGACTCAGTTCGTCTTTATCAATTTTAACGCTTTCTCACTGATCCTATCGTAGCAGACGACCTACTTATGTATGAATTCCTTTTGGTCCTCCTTTGGGTACTGTGTGCATCGGTCCAACTCCTTTAAATATGCAGCTTCTTGGAAATCAGCTTGTTTCTGAAGGCATCTGCAAATGCATCCCAGAAGTCCCAAGGCCCAGCGAGTGGTGTCATAGTACCGTATTTGCCCGCATAATTTGCGCATCCCTGATATTTAGCCAGCTTTACAAAAAAAAATCCTCGCATATTTTGCGCTTCCTGTCCTGCCCGAGCCAGCTCGCCGGTGCGCGCGCACGGACACTCAGAACAGCCGCGCGGCCGCGCCCGTTACTGCGCAGGCGAGAGCAGTCATACACAAAAGAGGCTGCGAGTGCAATGTCCCTTTTTCCGATTTGTTTCTCTGGAAGCCCCCGGAGCCCAAAGTACTGTCGCTAGAATAAAACCATGCGAGTGGGGGCGACGAAAACTTCTGAAGCAGAGATCAAACGAGCCCGGCCTATCTCCGTTGCTCGGTGGGCGCATGCGATAACATCACCCCGATCGGGACGCCCTCCGTCGATGCGGGGAGGGAACGCCCTGCCCGTCTTTAACGAGCATGAAAAAACGCGAGGGGTGGGGGGGAGTGTCTCTCCGCTGCCGAGCGATCGCATGGCGGCCTAGATAGCGCTGGCGCACGTGCTATCTCGGCAGCCATCAGCGGGTGGCTCGTAAACCCTCCTACGTGCTGCGCTCTCAACGCGAAGGGACTGCGAAAAGTGCCCATAGAGCACCTGTATTCTCTTACACCAGCGCTTGGTAGTGCGATGCGAGATCATATAAAAGGGCTACCGTGCGCTCTTTGCATTATATTACACGTTATTTTGAGCGTGTTCGCGAAATCTCCGCGCAATTTGCGCACCCCCTCTTCGGAGCTCTAAAATAGCGAAAAAAAGTGTGCAAATTACGGGAGTAAATGCGGTATATCATTTCCATCCAGGACTGTCACAAACACTCTTTATTAGGAGTGTCTGTTGATGCACAGGTGTTCCACTTTATCAAGAAACTGGTGAGCTGACTGCACATTATGGTATCCATCAAATCACAACACCACTGTTTGCGTCATCACTGTCGTTGGACATGTTCCAGCTGTACCAGTGTAAACAAAGCAAGCTGCCATGTCTTCTTCAGCACTTGTAGGGGATGAGTTCATGGAAGGTGAAATCAGTGCTACAGCTTACACCGCTTATAATGTAAGATGCTGGAATTGTAAATATCCGCACTGCAGGTGGTACCACGCTATAACCTAAACATTTTTTGAAGGCTACACATGTGCAAAACGTGTCGAACAGGTGGCGGCACATGTCACAAAGTCAAGTGCTAGTGACCTCATTCTTTATGTGGACTGCCTTGTGTGGAACCGCCCTGCTTCAAATGGCGTCTGATATATTGCATGCTGCACATATCACTTGATTCCTCAGATGCATGTGTGATGTCAAAAACATAACTTCAAACTGCCATTCAATTGGTGCGCTTGCTATTCACTCCCTCACTTCCATTGCTGATGTGATTCACAGTCTCCAATGGTGCCACCCACAGCCAATACCAAAAAGGCAGCTAGTGCTCGTTAGGCCTACCCCGCGGGGTTGCGGACAACATGCCATGTGGGAAGTTTTCCCTTGGCAACATAGGGATTGGGTGCTGAAGAGATTACGCTCATGGGCTGTGTAATTTTCTGTGTAATTTGTCATGGATTTATTCTAATTCACTCTACACCCAAAATTTTGCTGTTCACACAGCTTTGGTTGAAAAGCTAAACATGTTGAAATTGCCTTTAACTACAAGAGCAGAAGTGCCATCTTAATACCCTGCAAGTCCTGTAGTTGGGAATTTTAATAAACTTTTGCCTTTTTGATACTTTCTCTGCATATTGTCTCCCTTCTGTCTGGTCGCAGCCCATTGAAGGACATTCAGATTATCTACATTGCAAGACTTCTGCACATCTTTGAGTACCTAATCAAGAACTTGTACGATGCTCCAGCCTCTCTTGTAGACCAGGTGAGAAACAGATATGCCATGTTTAAAAAGCGAAACATCTTTTAATCTGAAAACTGATGAAACTGATTATGTGCATGCTGTCTTTTAAAAATACCATTACGTTGTCACTTGCATACGCTTGAGATTTCTGTATTGCCCTGTCATGCTGCTGATATGTTTTACGTTCTCTACTACACTGACACAGCTGCGTTGCGACAGAACATGGCCTGTCACGCCGGCTGCTGATTTGGCCAGTATTAATGAGTAGTCTCTTTTTACTGCCTTTATAAAACTTCATTGCATGCGTGGCTTTACGGTGGGCCATAATGCAGTATCCTTATTTGCATATTAAAATTCTTGCACCAAAATGATGTATTGTAGTTACGGGTAATAAGGGTTGTAAAGAAATAATGGATATAACGAAGTAATTCATGTCTCCCTTGGGTGTATATACTGCTACAGCTCCTTCAATATTTGCATTTTAAAATATGTGACTGGTAACTGCTCCAGAAGGTTGACTTGCTGCTCTGGAGGGAAGTTTAGCCTGTTCCAGCAGCTGTGCCAAAGTGGCTTCATTCACAGCACTGCATTTCCCTTCTCATTCTCCATCACAGCCACTAATGGATTTTGCTGTCTGAGCTAAAAACGCCACCGAGGCAATACTTTCGTGGTAACCAAATACTTTAATGGGGCCCATGGCTTTTACAGGTGCAAGGAAATTTGTTCAACATTCATGGTGCTGCTTCTGCAAATCCTGATGCTGAGAATACCAAGCAGCATGGGAAGCTGTTTTTTCCTTGCAAGGAGGTTGAAGATAATTTTGCCAAGAACTCTCTCTCAGATGTGGTACAAGGTAAGTTCTACATGCAAATGTTAGCTAGGCAGATGGACAATCAGTTTCTTAATCCAGAGGCGACGACGAGGAGGAGAGGCGAGGGAAAGTCGGCGCGCGGGGGTGCGTCTCGGACATGCAGCGCCGCATGCATGACAAGCGCAGTATTACGCGCCTCCGCAGGCAGACGAATTCGAAGGCAGCGCCACATGCGCCACCCCGAAAGCAGCGAAAAAAAGAACAAATTGCTCTTGCACGCTATAACAAGGTGTCTCACAGGGTGAAGTACGCATGTAAGACATACATAATAGTTTTTTAGCAGAGTATGCATACCTGCGTGGGCTGGTTCTCGTACACTTGGAAAATGACGAACACGCTGTTGGGTGTCGCTAGCGGCGTTTTTTGCACCACTTTCAGAGCGAAATTAAAAACATAATTCCTTTTTTGTGGGGTGAAAGCGTGCTCGTTCCCGTAAATGTGACGCACGATCTGCCCAATTTTACCACAATCTTAAAAAATTTTCTGAGCGGTAGACAGTCCCTTTAAAAGTTTGTGCATGTAGATTGGCGTCACTCTGTTTTGGTGCAGGTTCCTTTGCAAGTACAGTTTAAACGTTAATACAAGGAAATCCTCCATATAACAAAAAACGAAAGGGAAGGAGTCAAGGGCTCGTCTATCTGTTAGAAACAACAATGAACCAGCAAACATTGAAGCCTAGGAAAGCGTAGGGGAAGTTATTGAAGTTCTAATTGCGATATCATAATTGTAGAGCAAGTAGAAAGGAATTAAAGTGGACGAAAAGAGAAACCCCCCTTCGGTGGGAACCGAACCCACGACCTTCGGATAACGTGTCCGATGCTCTACCGCTGAGCTACGAAGGTGGTTCCACACTCACCACCATGGCGGCAAGTGTGGAACACCTTTTTGCCGGACAGCAGCCAGCAGCCATTAGGCATCAACCATCTCGCCATAAGATCGCGTTCTACGTGACGCCTGCCGGCAAAAAAGTGTTCCGCACTCGCTGCAATGGTTACGAGTCGCTGCTTGACACTCCCAAGATTATATGTACATAAATACCCAATAAAGTGGACGGGGGGGGCAACCGCCTTCGTAGCTCAACGGTGGAGGATCGGACGCGTTATCCAAAGGATGTGGGTTCAGTTCTCACCGAAAGCAGGTTTGTCTTTTCGTCCATATTCATTTCTACTTACTCTACAATTACAATACCACGACTAGAACTTCAATAACTTCCCCTATGCTTTCCTAGGCTTCAATGTTTGCTGGTTCATTAAGTTGTTTTGTACAACAAAGTAGTTCATATTCAAAGCTTAATGTATGTAGAACACCACCGTGTTATATTTTCTCTGCAGTGTCTACTGATGTGTGTTCATCTACAATTTTAACATCAAATTTAACTGCTGCCTCAGAGAACAGAGGCAGTAAACTTAAACTGCAGCAGGTGCCAGGGGGGAAATTATTTCGTGCTGTGGTCTGCAAGCACCTCAAATTTCATCGTCTTGAGAGCAAGGCAGCATATTTTTTTAGCAGTGGCAAATTGGCTGGCCATGGTCTCCGATTGTGTCAGCAGATATCAGAGAGGTTGGCGTAAGCTGAGGAGTTTATAAGATGCACTAAGGAGAATGGGTGTACACATCCGCACTTACCTTGCAGCTTACAGCTCTTTGCAGCATATTTCTGTAATTTGTGCATGCCTTGCATAGGCCCAAATCGTTCTTATTGTCACCATGCGGCAGGTAACTAGTGCGAGTAGCCAAAGTGGCGGTTGAATAGTACAGTAAAAAGTCTGCTGATAAGCTTTTCATAAGACCATAAAGAGAAAGTGTTAGAGCTGAGAAACACATGAGCTATTAAACATAAAAAGCTGAAAGAAAATTGGAAATTGTGAGCTACACAAAATTTTATTTCATTGTGTATGCCTGAAAAAATAACCATGCAGTGTTGCCTTGTACTTTGGATACATTCGGGATGCGAACCGGGCATTGTAGGAGATTTGTATTAGTGTCCTGGGAAAAGTATGCAAATGTGTAAATGCTCAGTTTACAAATTGGGGGGCATACAGATTGGAGACAGTAAATCATGTGCAAAGGTCAGCAGTTACGATTGCTCTGTTTGACTTTTTTTTGGAAGCTTCTTTTCTTGGCTATGCAGGGTTGTTGCCAAAAGGTTCAAGACTTGTCAAATGTTTAACAATGCTTCTCGTTAGCTTAGCACAGCTGCTTTTACTGCTTTTGTTTGCTATGCTAGTTATAGTGTGTTGCAGAATTCAGTGCTCTTTAATGTTACGTATGAATTTTTCCTAATGTGAAGTATGTAATGGCTTATGCACAGGTTCACACATACGGCCAAAGTTTTACCACCTCATGATCCTAGAATCTGGTACACAGGATGTCCCCAAGTTGGATGGTTTTGTAAGTCAAACATTCTGTGCTGCGATTTTTTTATGTTACTTGATATTGCCAGAATTGTTTAATTTCTTTCTCTCTGTTGTGAAATATTTCTCCTCACTATAGGTAAGCTTGTTCCCTACTCGGAATAGGTGTGACAGAGTGAATCATTGTGAAAACTTTTCATTGTACAGACCAATCTTGATTCTGCCTAAGCCTTCCCTTAGAAGTTGAGTGAAAGCATCTTGTATATATGCAAAAAAAGGTTGAAGGCATGTTTGATTCAATGAGTGGCTGATGGCATTGAGTAAACCATTCTACAGTTTTATTGCTAATGTTATTTTAACTGAGTCACAATGACCAATAAGGAATTGTAAAGCTAAAGTACTAGTTAAACTGCCGGTGTGGAAACCAAATTAAGAAGTATAAAGGCATAGAAATTGGGCAATACTTGAACACCTGAGATGCATCACCTTTCTCATGTGCCAGAATAATCTTAGCCTTTTTAAGCAAACTTGAAAGATTTTACTTTTAAAAGTATAATTACTAATTACCATAGAAAGTGTTTCAAAAATTCATGGTGCATCTAGTTTCTAATGAAATACAGGAATGTTACTTAAGCCTTGGCTGGTATTTTTCAGAGCTAATATCGCAGAGTGTACTTCATCAGCAGCTACAATCAATATTAATTACATCATCAAGTGGGATAGGTAGAGGTTGTTTGATTACTGTTATTTGTTATAAAAGTATAGGTCACTAAAAGAATTTGCTATGCCACTGAAATAAGTGAGAAATGTGTTGTAGTTTATTTTATTCGTTATGTTATCACACTTAGGAAGGGTTCATAACAATACTTTTGAGAACCTTTAAAAGCCTTGAGTTTTAAAGTGCCATTTTCAAGGCCTTGAAACCCCTTGGATGTTAGAACACCTGGAAAGTCTTTGAATTTATACACTTCGCTTGGCTCAGGCAATTTTGCTGAGCATTATTATTATTATCTTTTTTGTTTTTTGCAATTCTTTAAAGTTTTCCCCCTTCGTGCTCAAACTTCTAGGGTGTCATCAAAGAAGTTCTCCATGTTTTAACCCATGGACAAGCTAGCGTTGAAGAGAGATTTTGCATTAATCACCAGATCTCAAACATGAAGGAACTTTCATATGTCACAGGGAGTTGTCTGTGATGCTATAAAGAAGGGAGATTGCATCCTTAAAGTAGAAATAGCAGAGGAGCTGCAGACATCAGTTTTAGCTGCACAGAACTGGTACCAAGTGCTTTAGGAGAGGAGAGGAGACGTCTTGGCATTTTTGGAGCTCTCCCAAACCAAAACGGAAGCTAGTGGTTAATAAACAGGCCATTAATAATTATCTATCGTGCACTGGAGCATTTGATGTGCCGTGTTATGGCTAACAGATCATCAGCTACGTATTGCAGCAAAAAAAGTCGGACTGAAATTTTTGTGTCAGCCCCCTCGTTAAGAAGCTGCCATTGCTCTCAAGTGTTCTTCCTGTGTTTTGCAAACTTATTTTCATAATAGTCGTTTGGGCTTCTTAAATGTGCATCGAAGCAGACATTAAGCTTTTTTCTTTTCTGGTATTTCTGCATGGTCATTTTTTTTTTCTTTTCGTACTGGTCACCCTTCGTGGTACAATGAAACCTCGTTAATATGTAGCTGCAGGGAACTCTGCAAAACTACACACTAAACGGTAGCACGCACTAACGACTAGGTACAAATTTGCATTTTCTGACACGCTGCCACTACCAACAATGAAGTATGTGCAATGATGAAGTAGTATTGCCTGAGGTACCCATTAGAATGCTTAGGAGCCTTTTTCTTGCTTTTTTACCAAAGTGCAGAAAAAGTTCCGGCACTCTCGCACGACCAGCTGATAGTGTGAGGAGCATTTCGAAACTACTCAGATTCCAGAACATGCAGCGGCTGACGGAGTGGGCGAACACACGTATCAGCTTTCCCTGATAAGCGTGCTTTCATCTGTACCTCTGTACCGAATTCTGCTACTGAGTGAAAAACTCGTCGTTGCAAAGAAGCACGACACCTGCATTCCGAAGGGTTGGGCATGGTGCCGATCGTCGCTGACTAGGCTAGTTGCGTGCAGCGCGTCACCTACGCGGCCCACACAGTCACAGCTGCAGTGTTTGCTGTACTGCACGGGCGTGTTTGCCATACATGTGGCTGTCTCCATACCAGTGTCGTCCCTACCCGCACACAGTTGTGGCTAGTATCACGATTGTTCAATGTGGCAACGGCGAGCTTCCTTCAGGTGATGCACACTCTGTGTCTTCGCGATGCATGGGCAGTCATGCCTGGTTGTGCACATAGGCACGGCAGCAACCGTAAAGAGTGGCTTGTTATCCCAGTTGTCTGAGATTAAAAGCATGCAGCGCGCTTTACGATTGCGGTACCGTACACACAGTTTTAATTGTGCTTTTCAGTGTATGTGCCGCTACTGACTACATGGGAACATGCTACATGGGAACAGTGGCAGCATAGAGTTGCTTTCGTTTCTATGAAGCGGCGTGAACTTGAAAGCGGTCCCGTAGGAGTAGGTGGAAGTGAGCCGCAAAGCAGATAGCGGAAGATATCTATTGTAATACGGTCGTTGGCATACTGGACAGTGGATGCAATAGATTCATTCTTTTCCGATGCTTATTGGCAAAGCATGAAGGCATCGCCGCAATAATTAGTCGGCCTGTCTCTGACCACGCCGAAGAGGCACTATTCATTTGGCAGTGGCGTTGGTGTCCCGCTAATTGAGGGGTGTAGTTCAACAAAAGGTGGTTCAGGTATGCAAAAACTGGTAAGCATAGAGCAAGCCACTTTAACTTAAGCGAGGAGTGGATACAGGAATCTCTATGGTGATTTGGTCGAGGATTCGTCACACCTCCGTTTTAACCATTATTACATCTAAAGCGGGTATGTATTGACGAGGTTTGACAACACTAGTTGTGGTGCTTGGCTGCTGACCCAAAGGATGCGGGTTCAACCTCAGCCGTGGCAAATTTACCGTATTTATTCAATTCTACCGCGCCCTCGATTGTAATGTGCACCCGTTTCCCACGACCGAAAAAAAAAAAAGTGAAACATCGATACATTGATTGTAACGCGCACCCACTTTTTATGACACAAAGAAAAAAAAAGCCCCTATAATCAACCTTCCCACATTCATAAAAACAAATGCCATAAGTGGGTAATGAACACACTCACATAATAAATGCACTGCCAACTTTGAACCCCTGGAGTCCCTCGAATGGCCGCGCTGTGGCTTCCCCGCTTCACTCGATCCGCGGTGTATCGAAGACATTCGGTGTGCCAATTCACAACTCCTGTGCCCTGATGAAACTGCAGCACGTTGCCGGGTGTAGCCGAGTGCAAGCGGCGATAACATCATTTACTCGCAGCGCTGCATTCCTCCGTGCTGTAGGAGTTCCCTCACACCCACTGCTGCATGCTGCCATGCGTGCTGCACAGGCTGGCGCAGATAAGCCTAAGCATCGTCGGGGCGTGGTCTTCCGAGATGCAGTATCGGACGTCATGCAGCGCGCACGATTGAGAGGCTCAGGCTCGGCACAGATATGAGGGAGAAATGCCATGATGAGCCATTTTTTGATGGGAAACATCTATTCTCCTGTTACAACCACCCGCGAACGCTGCCGAAAGCTGCTGCAGCTGGGCGTCTCAAAGATTGCATCGGTGACATAGTGATTTTGGTGGGCCGCAACGCGGCCAAGCCAGGATGGCAAGTATCATCGGCCTTCATATCATGTGCGTCATGGCGTGGTTACGCGCGGGACCGGCAGCGACATAGGAACTACAGAAACCATGTGCACCAAAGACCGCCATGCCCCTAGTTCGTGTTTTTGCCGGTGACCATTCGACAGCACTCGAAGTGCGCAGCAGACGGCCATTTTGATGCAAACGGATGGTAACGGTGTCGTTCGTTTGCACTTGATTCTAACGCTCATACGATTTTTGGACCCGTTTTATCGGGAAAAAGGTGCGCGTTAGATTCGAGTTAAATACGGTATTTTCAGTGGAGGCAACAGAGCTAGGGGCCCATGTACTGTTAGTTTTCGTGCATGTCAAAGAACTCCAGGTTGTCCAAATTTCCACAGCCCTTGTGTGCCTCATAATCATATTGTGCTCTTTTGTACAACATGATTGTTTTTTTTCCTTCAGCGATCTTTTTTCCCCTTCATGTTAGTAAACCTTTACTAATGCAAGGATTGAAAAACAATGCAAGAACAAATACAAGAAACTTGGAAAGCACAGCAAGCAGGCCATTCTGAAACCTAAAATGTTTCTTGATTTTCGTGGCCATTGTTTGCATGAACAGATTCTAGGAAGATAGAAAAAATTCACGAGGGCTTGTTCAGGAACCTGGATGGTGTTCATCAGAGACCAACCATTACCTGAAATAGTGTCAGCAAAGTGATCACAACAGAATTTGGAAGAAACAAATTTAGTAGCCCTACCACAGTTATCTGAAATATAGTGGCATTATTCTGCTTCATATGAATAAAAATTAGAGGTGTGTGAATACTGAAATTGTCGAATAAGAATCGAATACGGAATAAGGCAAAAAAACGGGCCTTGAATATCGAATTTAATATCGAATGTGTGTAGTAACAGGGAGTTGCAGAACAGGAGTACCAGTAAAACTCGTTAATTTCAAGACAAATTAATCAAATCACTGCAGCACATTGATGAGATTTATGAAAGCAAATTTCTGTATTTACTAGTGTAACAAACACACTTTCTGCGAAAAACAGAAGGAAAGTTGGGGGGTGCGTTTATCACTTGGGGTAAATTTTACGAAAACTTTTTTCAAGCTGGAGCAAGACTAAAATATTTTAACGCCCGGTAAAGACAGGGCCAAGAGTCTCAGTAATACTTAGTGCCGCGCAGCTCGGCACCCGCAGCGGCAGCCTTTATGGTGGCTCCATTTTATTCCAATGTGATGGCCTTTCGCTTCCAATTAACTGGTGAGCTCACAGTGCCACGAAACCAGAAAAATGGTGACGCTATAGAACGGTCAACAGCGAAAAAATGAATGAGCAGCATGCGGTGGTCTTCGGCACGCATATAGTTCCATAGTTTCTATATCGCTGCTGGTCCCTCCTGTCACAATGCACACGATGCGTAGGTCAGTGATCCTCGCGGATGCATTCTTGGAGACACCCAGTGGTGTCAGTGTTCGGTCATGTTCGCGGGTGGCCGTAACGGGAAAATGTTTCCCGCAACAGCATGCAAAACGGCTCACCATCCCTCATATTTCCTTCATAGCTGGGCTCACCCTCTCGGTCGTGGGCATTAAAGCATGACGTCTGAGATTGCATTGTGGCAATCTCGGAGACCATGCCCCGATCATGCTTAGGCTTAGCAGCGCCAGCCTGTGCAACACGCCGCAGCGAGCAGCGTAAAGGAACTGTGATAGCGCGGAGGAATGCGTAAATGATGTTACCACTGCTTGCACTTGGCTGCGCACGGCAGTTTTGTCGGGACGCAGGAGTTTTCATTCGCCATGCCGAAAGGCGCCCAAACATCACGGATCAAGTAAAGTGGGAAAGCCATGCCGTGGCCATTCACGGTTCTGCAGGGGTTGAAAGTTGGGGCGGTGCGTTTATTACGCAGGAGAAAAAAAGTTTGCAATGGCGATGATCTCGCTGTGCCAACACGGCGACAGCAAAGCGCTCATGACAAGGCCTTTTTATTTTTTTCATAGAATGGAAGAAATTCCGACTTCTGTTGAGCACGTCTGGTGCGCTTGTTGTGTACAGTGGCCTTCTATGTATGGCACGAGAACTGGCGCCGCTTGTGGTTTCATTATCAAAATGTAGTCAATGCCACATGGAGCCGGTCCTCCAGCCTAGTTGTGCGCAGTGCTCAGACTGCTCGCGCGGTCACCACCACGGAGGCGCTTGTTGTTCCGTGCGTGCTTCCTTGCCGTCCGAGTATTCTTCGTACCTGCTCTTCTGACTATACAGGACTGTGAGTCTGTGGCGAGTGTTAGGTTAGATCAACACGGTGACAGCATGCTGCTTTCGTTTGATCAAGTGAAGCGCACTTTGTGTCGCCGCAATGTACTTCGCATTCCCACACTGTCGTGAAACAGCTGCACTGTTTTACACGCGATGCCGATCAGATGGGTGAAGATCTGTTATCGTGATCAGTTGTCATAGGGTACTGGTGTGTTTGTGCTTTTGTCGCCGCTCTCGAATAATCACTGCTTTTGCCGAATATTCGGGAATATTCGAGCACTTTATTTGAGCATTTAATTGAATACGTTTTGAATATGGCATTATTCAATTCATATTCGAAATTTCGAATATTTGCACACCCCTAATAAAAATCTTGTAAATGTCGTGACTGGGTACTTAGCATTAAGCTTCTTGAAAAAGTATTGAAGTCGACAACCTAGCAGCATTGGAGTGGAAAGGGTGCAAACATAAAATACACGAAATCTCCCACGTTCAGGCACATTTAGATCGGTGTGGTGGTCCAAACAAAAATAGACGCTTGTGCTCATTTGAAAAATATACAAGGGAGATACATTTGTGAAAGTTTGGTTGGTGTGCTTTGGGTTTTAGGCGAGAAAAAATTTGTTGAGTGTCTCCCCGGGCAACAGCCCGTAAGCCCGTGTCACTGTGCAGCAATACATCGCTGGCTCAAAGGAAATAAGCAGCAGCCATGCCTGTGATATGGTGCAATGGTGCTTTGTTTCCACATTGCTGAAAACCTGAAGGTAGTGCAGACGGCTGGCAGGAGGTTTCAGAATTCCACCAAAGCCTTCCAGACTGTAGTGGGCACAGAGTACAATTTCAGTGCTGTGTTGAAAAGAACTTGAGTTGGTGTGCGCCATTTTTTATCATTCTGGAGGTTGCAGTTCTTGCTACGGCTGCTGACGTTATGGTCTTGGCCACTTGAAGTACCTGTGTTGACGAGCAGCTGTATGGCATGAAATTGTGAAAGGTGCCTTTGAGGAGGATTATAGAGCTGGACCTTGCTGAGAGCTTTTTTCCAGACATTTTCGCAGGCACTGAGAACACAAATATGCCTTTTATATATATCTTGTTTTTCTGACCATGCGAAATGATCATGGGGTGAAACAAACATCTCTTGTAGGGTTTCAGAAGACTTTCCCTGGCTGCCAGCCACTTAACAATACCACCAACTCCATTGCAAGCGCTCTTACCAAGAGAGATCGCGGAAAAGTTCACTCTGTAGGTAGCTTTTTTTTTTTTTTGTCATTGTAGGACAAGTTTGCATTTTCTTTCTGCTTCTTCTTCTGAGACGATGTGCCGTTCGAAAAGTTGACATTGGGAAATTCATGTTCTAGGACGTTGAGGTCTTATCCAGAAATGTAGCCACAGCAGCTGTGGTGTTTGAGAGAATCCAAAATCACGAGCGATTTTGGACGAACGGAGCCACTTTCTTTGCAGAGATCGTATGCAACAAAGTGATGCAATTTTGCTTGCATATTAACTAAGAGATAAGTTTGGGGAGCATCTTGCACAATGAAAGTTTCTCCCAACATGTTGGCACTTTTTAAGAATCGATAATTTTATGTTCATACAGTTAAACCTGGATATAACGAAATTGACAAATTCCCGGAAAACTTCGTTATAAAGAGGATTTCGTTATATGCAGGTTCGGCACGAAAATTCGAAAACTAAACGCTTAAGTAAGCAAAACGGTTACAGAGGGCAGAGCTGACCCAAAACAATTATTTTGGGCGAGAAAACATTTACAGTTGAGAACACTTATGTGACCGCTTATAGTACAGGACCGGCAATAATGCTGTTTTGTCTAACCCCCCACCCCCGGTTTTTTCCTGACGCCCCCACATACCGCTTAATGTGCAGCCCCCCCTTCCCCCCTTCCCAATATGAAGGACCGGTTATAATGCGGGGCTGCCCGGAAATCGCGGACAATCGAGGTAGGGAGCAGGCTTCACAAAGGAAGTGTGCCGCCCGAAAAAAGCGCAGCGAATCACCGTGGAGGAGGAAGGAGCGCGGAACGAATTAACAATGAGCGGAGGGAAGAAAGAAAAGCAACGCGTTGTGTGCGCGCCCTCTGAGGATAGGATTTCCAAGGTGACGGAGAATGCTACTACGGCCGTTTGTCAGCCGTGAACACTAGTTTACCGCTGTTTGCCTCCAGTTCTTTTTTTTTTTTTTTTTTGCCATTTCACGCGCGCTGCCCTTGAATCACCCCGCGATTTCCTGTGCACCCGATCCCTGTGTTGTCAAGGGCAAACTTCCCTTGAGGCGCGCCGCCCGTGACCCCGCGAGCTAGGCCTAACAAGCGCTCTCACCTACTGTCAGGTTAGCGAAGTGCAGACTCGCGCAGCAACCAAAGAGCCGCGCTGCTAGCACGTTGAAAAAAAAAAAAAGCTCGTTTCTTTTCTTTCTCTCTTAAACCGGCGCGACTCGGTAACATCAACTGGAAAAGGAGGGTGGCGGCTTAGCAGGCTAGGCCAGCTGCAGAAAGCGGCGGGAGCAGGTTTGAAGTGAGGGGGAAAGGACACGTCCGCGGCGGGATGATCGCCGGGTCGAGGGATGCAGGCCCTCCTCACGCACGCACGCACACGTGCACTCGCTCTCGCCTTGCAGTCGCCGTGTCTTTGAGCGCGCCAAGCGCGACACCGCCGCTTCGCATTCTGTTGCGGCGGAGGAGGTGCTTCCGGTTGTTGCTCGCACAAAAGTGACAAAATTTGGGGCAAAATCTCAGGCTGTCGGCGGAGAAAATTTGTTATTTCGAGGGGTTCTCCCGCTGCCACTTCGTTACGTAGAGGTTTCAAATACATGTACTTCTATGGAGTAACGGCGGGGAATAGAAAAACTTCGTTATATCCAGGAATTCGTTATATGGAGGTTCGTTATAAGCAGGTTTAACTGTATCTGTTTCGAGCTCAAACCTTATCTAAAGGCACGCAGTCAGAGTAAACCCCACGTCCTCTCTCTCTCGCCATCCATGCCGGATGCGATGCCTTTCGCGCAGTGAATGTAAGGTGACATCGTGCCTTTATATATTTGTCGCTGTTGTAGAGACCCCCCGTGTGAAGTATCCCGTGGCAGAAGTATGCTCAACTTTCGCAATGCTTCTGTTACGTGCGGCCAAAGGATGCGGCCGAAAGGTGACCCGCGGACGCGGCTTGCTCACTCGGTGCTGCTGTGACCGGGGCAATGTTCACATCTGCTGAAGAGCCAAGCGTTTGAACGAGAAGTATCATCCGGCTTCAATGCACGAATGCCGCAATGCCCGCTTAAGCGAGGTGCCATAAAATATAACCAAGTGTGTCCCCACTGTCTCTTGCGTGTCCAAATGTGAAAAGACAAAGTAGCATAAGATAATACCGCACGCGTGGGCGTTGTATGCTTCTTTTTAGCCAGGCATGTGTTGGTGTGCACTGAAGCGGGCTTACGGGCTGGCGCCCAGAGACACTGGGGGACGCTCAACGTAAACATTTTTCTTTGCTTAAAAAAAAAAAAAAACTGACCAGACTTTCCCAAATAAATCTCCTCAGTATATCCTTCTAAATCAGCACAAGTGTGTATTTTTGATTGGATTGCCACACCAATCTAAATGCACCTGAACATGGGAGATTTCACACACTTTCCAACGTTTGCACCCTTTTCACTGCAATACTGTTTTATTGTAGACTTTTTTGACAAGTTTAATGCTAAGTATCCAGCCACAGGATATAATTATATTGTCCTTACACTTCATAGAATTTATAAAAAATTGCACAGAATTGCTGTTTTGCTTCACCTCAATGCAAATAGTCACAGGAAGTAGTGGCGGCCAGTTGAAAGCACTGCTTTTCTAGCAGCTAGATGCTATTCAAGGTGTTCTGTTCCCTATTGTATTTTTTGGAGCATTTTTTCCGAACCTTTGTTTCTCTCACTATGGCAACATTCAAATCACTGTAATGGGCAGAAAAATTTTTTCTCGGAAATACTTCACGATAGTAAATGGTGCACCAAAGTGGTTGTCCACAATTTTGTCACATGTCCACAGTTTTGATTGTCTACAATTTTGTCACATGTGCGGGAATTTTTTCTGAAATACGCCTCGATACAATTTAGAGGGCTGCATATTCAATGCGTGACTGGTTGGCCCACTTCCACTCAGTGGATGCATATTTGTATACATAAATATACAAGGGCACAAAGAAAATAAGTAGGGGCACAAAGCTTGTCTACACTTTCGGTGGGAGGAAATAGATGTACAGCATAGACCGCTTATAACGTAAGTTGCCAGAATCGCGAATACCCGCACTATAAGCGGTACTGCACTATAACCAAAACTGTTGAACAGGTAGCGGCGCGTGTTAGACATTCGAAGCGCGCGACCGGGCTGCTCTCACCCGCCTTTAAAAAAAAAAAATTCAAAGATTTAAGTCTGGGGCCGTGCTATGCAAAAAAGAAAATAAAAGAAAAGGCACTATAGCGACGTCGCCGTATCTGCGAACTGTCCGCGGAACCGGACTGCACAGAAACGGGAACCGATTACTGCACATGCTATCCTTCGTTTTCTCTGACGCGTGCGCGATGGCAAAAACGTAGCGAACGCAAACCGCAATTGGAGTGGTGCACCTGCTATCCATGCCTTCGCTTCCGTTGTCGAAGTTGCCCGCGGCACAGTGAAGTCGCCCGTGGCACAGTCGCCCGCGGCACTCTATCTGCAGCCAGCGCCGAAAAGATTGCGCTCGTTAGGCCTAGTTTGTGGGGTCACGGGCGGCGCATGCCCTTCCAATCCGGCCATTCCCCCCAACCCTTACCCAACACGGGAGGACTGGGAGGCGACCCTGCTCGGCTGCCACGACTTACAGGCGCAACAAGCCTTGAGTCAGGCACGCACGGGCGGCGGCTACCGCCACTGGAGTCCCGAACTAGGGAGCTCCACCTAGTGTTTGTGAGGACCAGCCTTTGACGGCCTGGTCCCAGCATACATACCTCCCGTCCGATCCTTTACATTAATAAACGTTTTAGATGCGAAGCAGCTCTTTGACTAGCCTGTGTAACGCTGTCCCTCCGTGCCTCCGTACGAATGCGCCGCAATGCGCTCCCCTCACCGCAGGTGTTGGAGCGGTGCCAAGTAGGTCGCGCCGCAGCTGCGCGTTGACATCACGCTCCTCTCACAGTGCGCGCTGACATCACTCTCTCCCTCGCCTGCCGTGCGCTCGCTGCAGCGCCCGCAGCTGCCACCTCGTCAGTTCGCCCGCAACACCTGCCGCGACCGCCGCTCGCTACACCGCCGACTCGTCGGTTCACGCGCAAAAAATTAACACAATCTTCCCAATGGGAACCCTGATGGGATGCGAAGCACCCGCGTTAGCGCCGTTCAACCCGTGACGCCACCCATGCGCAACGCTGCTGCTTCGCATCCCATCAGGGTTCCCTTTGGGAAGATGGTGTTAACTTTTTTTTACCACCACCGCCGCACGGGAAGCTTGTCCTTTGACAACACAGGGATCGGGGGCTCAAGAAATCGCGGTCGCAGGATGAGTCAAGGGCAGTGCGCATGAAATGATTAAAAAAAAAAAAAAGAACTGGAGACAAACACCGGTAACGCGGACATCATGCGATCGCGCTTTCCGTGAGGACCGTGTGGAGCGCGCGCTAGAAGCTGACAAACGGCCGAAGCAGCATTCTCCGTCGCCTTGGCAATCCTATTAGTTCTATACTCACAGGGCGTGACCGCGACACGCTGCTGCCGCTGCCTTTTTTCTTTTCTTCCCTCCGCTCCTTGTTCATTTGTTCCGCGCTTTTTCCTCCTCCATGGTTATCCGTTGCGCTTTTCTCGGGCAGCACACTTCCATTGTGAAGCCTGCTCCCTACCTCAATTGTCCGCTGATTTCCCGGCAGCCGCACTATATAACTGGTCTTTCATCTCACAGAGCTGCGCAATAAGCGGTATGCCTATACATTAAGTTCTATGGGAGTGTAAACGGGGGTCAGAAAAAACTGTATTATAGCCGGTCCTGCACTATAAGCGGTTACGTTATAAATGGTCTCTACTGTACTGACTGGAATATTTTATCAGGACTTGTATTTACTTCTTGTGAACACTTTCGTATGTGTTTGCCCTAAATAAAATTCTTATAGAAGGAACTTTTATCGTTTCCCAATAACGAAACTCACCTGAAGTCATAAATTCTCTTCATTATAAAAATTATCAGCAGATTAACGCTTCTCATGAAGACAAAGCATAAGGGATGGTCCCATTTCCCCCAACATGCAACTTTTCCCTTTATCCCATCATTTTCTTGCAGGTGTTCCCAGTGGACATTTCCCTACAAGTACCCCCCCCCCCCCCCCAGCACTTGGCCTTAAATTGACCCCTTCCCTCTCCCACATACACATACAGACGCAAAAAAAAATTCTGGCTACATGCTTGTATGTACAAATTTAGTCCTTAGGTGGACTTCAGAAATGAATGAGTGAATGAGAAAAACTTGAGCGGTCTGGTGGTAATTCCTCATGAGGAACAGCGATGCTAACATGAGAACGCATGAATAAGCACACAGCATGAGCATAGTACATGAGCTTGTGCTCTTAGCACTGCTGTTTCTCATGATGAATATGTGTGAAGTTGTGGAAAGTTTATAATTGCAGCTGCAGCTGACAAAAGTGCTAAATGGTCTTTTAAAAAGCAGAGACCGCATATGTATGGAGGTGTAATGGGTTACCCAAAATATACACAAAGGCGTCGCGCAGGTATCACCGGTCTTACCTATTGTCATTTCGTTGGGTCGACAGGAGCTTCAGAAAGGATATATAGGTGTGTGCTAAAATGGGAAGTCTTGCTGCTTTCTTGAAAGTGGTCTTTTGTAGAGAGCTGGCCATATGCACTTGATTGCGCGACATGTATGTACAGCCGCCCAATTTTTTAACCTGAACACGCGAGCGCCGACCGCCGAGCTGTTCAGCGCCACAGAGCGGAGCGCGGCGTTGAAATGAACGAGAATACGCGCATGCGCGCTTTGAGCAGTTCTCGGCAGCTGTCGTCTGCTAGGCTTTTCCGGGAACCAGGCACCACGCCCGCTTTTTTTGAGCACCGGTACCGTCATTCTTCTTTTTTTTTTTTGTATTCTGAACGCTGCTATTCGGTTGTAATGGAAAGGTCAAGTGGTCGTGCTTCCGATGGAAGAAATATGATTACACCCCCTAACTACGCTGGGGCATCCGCATCGGCACTTTTACACCGGAGTGGTTAAGCTTTTAGTTATGTCATGCGGAGTCGAAGAGATTCATCAGCGGCCGGCGCGCGCTCTGGCTCTCTTCGCCTTCTTTTTCGTAGTTTTAGTTCATGCTTATTCAAGCCAATTAAGCCTACCCGTTCTAATTAAGCAGTTGATGTCATACACGCTCGCTAAAATCACGGTAATGATGTCATGGCTAATTAGATCATTGCTAATTATGATCAAGTGAATTACGAACTTGCTGTTAAATTCTTGCTAATTAGCCACATGTTAATTAGAACCATCCTAATTAAGGCCTGCATCTCGGGGACCATGCTATTTCAGAACTTTTCAATTAAGATCATTGTAATTAAAATTATGCTAATTTGGGATCGTGTTAATTAAAAGCTTACTAAAAAGCTAGGTGAGCGACACGCTCCGTGGTTAATTCCATCTTGCAACACTAGTGCACGCTGCTTACATTGTTTTCATCGGTTATCGCTTTTTGCTGTCTCTTCGAAATACCGCTGGAAAAAGAATGGAAAGTGCAACAAGATACGACCTTCCTTTGCTTTGTTTGCTGAAAGGCGTGAGGTGATAAGCGAGATATTCCGATCAGACGTCATTGGTATATCGCACTTCGCGGTTATAACGCCCTTCACCTGCCTTCTCGAGAATGTGCTTTCCGTAGTTTTAGTGATGCCAGCTCGGATCCCTGAGGAAAAGAGTAGCTACGATACGGATGTCGTTGAGGGCCACATCCCAAAGAAATATCGGGCGTGGTGTCCGGTTCCCGGAAAAGCCTAGCAGACGACAGCTGCCGAGAAGTGCTCAAAGCACGCATGCGCGTATTCTCGTTCATTTCAACGCCGCGCTCCGCTCTGTGGCGCTGATCAGCTCGGCGGTCGACGCTCGCGTGTTCAGGTTAAAAAATTGGGCGGCTGTACATCAAGTGTGCCATTTGTTTCGGAGCGCACGAGCGTGTGAAAGATGTGTATGGAATAAATGGAAAGGAAATGGCACTTTACTTGGTGGTAGTCTTGTGCTGTTTTGCTGGTACTTGATTTATTTATAAGGATCACAGCCAATGGAAAGGAGAACCCCACAAAGACAGATATAAAGTAGTAGTAGTAGTAATTGCTTCTTTATTATTTAAAACAAATGTGCAGGACTCTGTGGATCATATCCAGTGCATATTCTGGAATCTATGTGAAGCAGAGCTTACGTAAAATGGTAAATAAATACTTTGTAGTAAAGCTGGTTCACATAGCTAAATGACAGCAGGTGCATGCACCGAAAAATAAGTACCACACGTGTAGCGCGTGTAGCCTTATTAGCTGTGACGAATTTCCATACGGCCTGCACCGTGTGCCCATATTTTCTCACCAGTCGCACGTCTGTGTCGTCAGGTGGCAAGGATTTTATTGAGGCCTATTATCGTAGGGAGTGTACTAATGCAAGAACAAAAAGGGCAGTGGTGTCTGACGTCACCATGTCTAGCTGTTCTGCTTGGAGCTCTGCTGCCAGTGATGTCGAGAAATTTGGGGGTCTCCTTTCGTCACCTTTGGTATTATCAATGTCAACAGGTTCGGCGTGTAGTGCCCAACAACGCCCACTAACCGTAATATTAATTTAAATTACCTTCCAAACTATATTCACTGTTGAGATTTTATAGATGACGTGCATGTGTATGAAAATCTATCCCAAAAATCTAAGCAGCGAAAATTTAGTCTCAGTGCCCCTTTAACGTGCACCTAAATATAAGTACACAGGTTCTTTTTACATTTCACTGCTGTTGAAATGTGCCCACTGTGGCCTGAATTAGATCCTGTGACCTCGAGCTTAACAAGCCAATGCCATAGCCACTAAGCTACCACGGTGGGTAGACTTAACACACATCATCCGGTTTGCCCTATGGTAACTTTTTCATTAAAGGTATGAAGTATGTAAGAAATTATGCTGCTCAGCGCACATGTTATAGATCATTCTCTGCGTTTTGGGCGTACTGTGTAGCTTTCTTTTTTTCCATTTTTCTTTCATGATGAGGAGTTGCATTCATCAATTTAAATTTAGCTATGAGAAAAGCATTGCTTTTTCGAAGCTAAAGCTATTAAAAGGCAGCTGTAAATCGGGTCATTCGAAGTGAAAGGTCCCAGCCAAAAATTTGACACCATTGGTTATGTTGAAAAAAATTGAGCTAGATGGTAATTGCATGAAAGCAATTTCAGCGAAGTAGCTTTGCTGGAAAAAAAAAGAATGTTCCGGTGGGAAGAAAAAGGTAGGTTGGAATAAATCGTGTATATTCAACCTCGAAACTGCGTACAACGGCACATTATTTTTTCAAGCAATCTATAGGGGATATTCATAATGCATTGTGATCTGGCAACACTGGGCGCGCCCGCCATGTGCTTCGGGGTGCCGTCGCGGAATCGTCTGCTATCGCTGGCATTGGGAGAGGCTGGGAGGCTGTCACTGATGGTGCTTTCGGGCCAAGAAAAGGCAGCAGTTTTCGGCATTACCCAGCTACGAATGGTCAGCGGAGCTCACTGTGCTCCCAAAAGTTGATGAGAACACAATAACGAGGTCTTGCGCTCTTAAGTACCCACCCAGAAGGCAGGTGCTACAGGGGCACTGCATTGTAACGGAAATGAGATTTCTCATTTTGCGAAGCGTACTTCTGATCAGAGGTAAGCGTTCGAGGAAATTCTTGGTTGTCTAGAAGGCCCGAGTGTGGAATGTCTAAGATAAGCTCGTATGGGAATACAGTGCCCATGTTACTTAACCAATGCGATTAGAAACGCGCGTCAGATATCGAAACCACGTTGTTTCTGAGCGGCGCTGTGCTGCTTTCTACCTCTCGTTTCTCCAGCCGCAGGGATCTCTATCCTTCACAGTTGTGTGTCTGATATTTTCTAGAAATGAGTAGCGCATGGACACATGAACCAAGAACGTCTCGGAAAAACTAGACTGTCACGCTTTGGAATTCGCATGGGCAGCCGGTGTTATTTGACTTGTGATACGCTAGTACACTTTATCCGTGCTTCGTCTGTTGATGTGAGCAGACCGTCTGCTGAGAGGACCAGTGTGTGTGGCAAGTACGTGTGTCAGAGGATGAAAACTTATTGCCAGTGTCGCCAGGTCCTTGCCGTATTTTCCGGGTGGAGGTGCGCGCGGTGAAAGTACTCGCTTGGTCCTTGAGAATATAACCAAAATGAGGCTCGACAAGGTCGCCCTAACCACTACCCCTCTCCGCAGCATCTTTTTCGAGGAAGGGTAGTACATATATAGAGGAAAATACGGGACTTAGGAGGAACAACATGACCGCGCCTGCGTTGCCTTACGTGCGCAGGTGCGCCGTATATCGGCTTTCCGAGCGCTTTCAAATTTGTTTGCTTTAATCTTATGGCCGCCAAGTATATAGGCGAACCGAGGATCAGGTTGACGGATGCAATGCGATGCTCTGAAATGGCACCGAATGCCTGTTTCAGCCAGCAATGAGCGCGCCGATTGACGGCCGAAGCTGCTTGCCCGTTAATATTTAGAGCTACCGATCACATACATCCACATCAAAAACAGAATCTGAAAATTTTGATGGCATATACAGAATCTAGCTCTGATGAACGTTGACTCGTGGTGCAGCGTTAAGAAACTTGCATAGCATGCTTATTGTGCTAATAACGTGATGTTCTTAGAATTCATGTCGCACAACTTCGCGGATGCACAGTACACGCACAGTACTTTGAAACAAATCATGTGTACGCTCAAACCACACCATAAACTTACGCACATTTATTTCCTCGAACACTCATTTTCGTTCGTGAAAACAATACAGGCAAAAATCGTGCCATCATGCTCTCTCGATCGCAGTGCGCGCATGATGTTCCGGCCCGCTAAAAGTCTGTTAAACATGTGCGTCTTAAATCTGTCAGTGCTTTTGTCACTTGGAAAGCAACTCATGTTCACGGGGAAATAGAAACGAGGCTAAACGGTGATTTTACGCGCGTCAACCACTGTTCCGAGAACACTCAATGCTAATTCCTCGATTAGATTACCTGCGCAGCGGTGACAGTATTTTATTTTATTTTTCGTCGTTAAAACAATGAAGGTATTTGGATGAAAGAAGGTGTTACGTTGTTCCCGGCGTGTCACGGATACACGTTGCGTGCACAGCGGCACGCAGCAGTGGGAAAACATCGTGGAGCGACCGCAAACAAGCAGCAGGTAGCAGCTGATACATGCAGAGATACCGCAAGTTTCGGTTTCCGGCGCCCTGAAGAACATGGCGGATGACGCTTGCGGGGATGTCGACAGATGGCGCTCTACATTTTGAATATCCCCTATTGTCATTATTTATGCACTTGACATCACAATAGGTCCATATGTTAATTTTTTCTGGCTTAAATAGGCTTAGTAAAGAAGAAAGAAAACATTGATTTTGAGACAATTTTCGGAAAAACTGTGGAAACATGCTGCCAGCTTAAAAAACCTTTTAGCTCTTTTCTCAATCAACATAGTATTTGCTAAAAATATTTTCAACTTGCATAAATGTTTGAAAAAAAAGTGTGTGAAGTTGACAAAAAGTGACTTTTTAAACATATTCAATTCTAAATTAAGCATCAAGGCCATTGTGATAAAAATACGCGAGGTGGTTCATTATATGCTGTCTTCTCTTGCAATATGAAAATATTTGATGTGTGCAATCAATGTTTACTATCAAGTACCGATGTCAGTCTTCACAGCAGAACGTGCGCATGTTGATGGTGATATTTTGGGCTTGGAGGAGGACTCTGTCAGTAGTTCAAGCAAACTCTGCCAATGTCACTTCATATCAGTGTATGTATATTGTAACCAGATTGCTTATATCACTTCGCAGTTGGCTTTCTTGTCACTAGGGACAGTCACAGACGAGTACAGATCGGACATGTGCGTTTGGCAGTGGCATTTATCAGGTGACTCTGCTTTTGTGCCGCACAGATGCATGGATCACACGGTTCCTTGCTCTCAGAGGTCTCGCACGAGCGTAAAAACAGTGCTTCATGGTTTACAAACACTCACAAAAGGAAATTGTCATTTTGAAACAAATATCACGTCGTTAAGTCTTTTGTATTCCATTGTTTCAGCCCATGTTTGCATTTTTGATACTTTAATCACTAGTGTCAAACAAAGCTACCTTGTTATTCACACAGGCTTTCTCACTTGAAGTTTTTGAGTGTTCGAGTATGAAGTAATCCCAACAAGGTGCTGAAAAAGTAAACTGTTTGAAATGGCGCAACTGTCGGCTTCCTTTGACAGCGATCGCTGTGGCAAATCTGAGCTGGCTGGGTCCTCTTTTTCTTGAATTTTGGAATCCGCTCTCGATAGTACAGGCGAGGCACCCAAATTACTCTAATTCCCTTTACATTGCTATTGGCCCAGGCAACCAAATCCTCTGGTGCCTGAATCTGACCACCATACAGCCTCTGCAGACTTGCTTTTGCTGCCAGATGTTTCAGTGTACTGCCAACACCTCTGCATGCACTTTTGCCATGTCAAATGGCAAAGAAGTTCCACTCTGCTGTGAGGTTAGGGTCCTCCTCGTGGCAGCAAAAGTTCAGA
The DNA here is from genome assembly GCA_013339685.2 of Hyalomma asiaticum. NCBI lineage: Eukaryota > Metazoa > Arthropoda > Arachnida > Ixodida > Ixodidae > Hyalomma > Hyalomma asiaticum. Next base: position 152,843,622 of record CM023481.1, read on the forward strand.
GTTTTTGTTTTTGTATTGCGAGGAGGCTTCATCAGAAAAATGGCATTCTTTTTTCATTTGTGGCATGTCTTGTTCCACTATCTCGAATACTGTGCTCTGAAATACGTGTACTGCAACTGTGTCATGCTCCAGGCAGTCTGAAATAATGGCAAGACATTGTACAGAAACATCTCCACGATTATTTGGCTGTTGAATAAAGTAGATAAATACAGAGTGCACTGTAGCCTGTGCGTTAACGCAATGGTGTGACTGAGGCGCATTCTGAATTTAAAACTGGTATAAATCCATTACCATGACAGCTTCTTGAGGACTTAGGCTTGACTTAAGTTCTTGGAAGTACCTGGCCTACTTATGAAATGATGGGTCTTCAGTTGATTGAACGTGTCTGCAACCCTTTCAGCAAACTCCTGGTGTGAGAGCAATGGTCTTAAGTGAGCAGCGAGCTCCGTTTATCCATTACTGGACATGTGCATTGTCTCCACTCTCGATAATACGGGCAAGGCATCGCTGAAGCAGTCTTTACATAAGTTGTACCTGTGCAGGATGCACATTTGGTGAAAATGCAGTCTTCATTATTAAGTTGACATACTGATGTAACCAAAAGCTCTTCATTTGTCTCTTTGAGGCGATTTGAGGCAGTCGCGCATATGTTCAGTTTGCCAACGTGCCAGTGACATTGGCTGTGCACATCAGAATTAATTTTTTCACCTTGAAATTTGCGCAAATAAAAATTTTCACATTGCAAGATAAGACGTTGGTGCATATAATGAACCATCTCACATATTTTTATTACGAGGGCCTTGATGCTTAATTTACAAGTATATTTAAAAAGGTGATTTTTAAAGCTGGCATCTTACCACAGTTTTTTCAAAAAAATGTCTCGAAATGCATGTTTTCTTGCTTCTTTTCTAAGCCTATTTAAGCCCCCCCCCAAAAAATATATGGACTTACTGACATCACGTGAAAGAACAATGGCAATAGATCGCTTGAAAACAATGTGCCCTTGTACCTAGTTTCAAGGTTGAACACGCATGATTTATTCCCGCCTACGTTTTCGTTCTTGCTGGCACATTCAAAGGGTGGACATGTGAACAAATATATTTTTTTTTCAGCAAAAATACTTCTCTGAAATTGCTTTTATACAATTACCATTTCGCTCAATTTTTTTCACTAGAATCGGTGGTGGTCAAATTTTGGGCTGGGACATTTCACTTGGAATGACCCAATTGAATGAGAGTTTTTGTGGTTAAACAATGACAAATATGTGTGAAAAAAATGTACATTATTATTGTTGAGTGTAAATAATGGTCAATATATATAGTACTTATGAAGTTCATAAATTTAAATTTTACTGAATTCAAATTATTCATGTTTATCTCATGTGCAAGGGTAGGCTTTGGAGAAAAGGGGTTTTATTGCTTGAGAAAAACCTGGGCTGCCCTGATACATTGGAGGCAACGAGCATGTAAGAGTGTGTGTATAAGCCATCATGAAATTGCAAATGAGTGAGGTAGGTATTATGCTAATATGCATTTTGGTGAAAGAATAAGATAGGGAGATGAAATTGAGTATAAAATGGAAGCAGCTCGCATAGGACAGGTCAGAGTGGAAGCTAGCTGAGAGAGGCCTTCGTCCTGCAGTGGACAGGCTAGGGTGTAAAGATGATTATGATTCAAAACTAAATGTCTTGTCGTCTGGACGTGTAAGTGTGCATTTGGATCGTCTGGTTGTAAGACTAGCATGTAGTGGTGTATACAGCCCCCTTGGCTTATTGGTGCAGTGCACAAGGCCTGCAATGATTTCATGGTATGACTAGTATAGACTAGTATGTAGGGGCATATGCAGTTGCCCTTGGCTTAGTGGTCTGCAGTGATCTTTTACATTCTAATACTACAGCTGAGATTCAGCTGACTCTTGCTATGCCAGGTTGTTACTTAAAGGGACATTAAAGCAAATATTAAGTTTAGCAAGATTGAAAGTTTAGGGTTGTCCAAGAGTGCTGTTCCTGGTGAGAACAGAACAGTTCGTGGGAAAATGGTGAAATTGAGAAATTGCAGTGGTGCCCACTATCTCCCTCCTTATCAGTACCTTTTTGAATGTCAGCTCATCCTTTGAGTACTCTATTACTGCACCAGGTTATAAATGAAGAATGAGTTGTATAATCTTTGACAATAAACGTGCAGTAAGTCACAGTTGTTGCTACGTATTACTGATGTGGAGCTCGCTGTAGTGTAGTGCTCAAAGCCAGGATCATGACACTGAGTCCTGTTTTCGGTGTGGGCAATTGAAATTGAGTGTGGCACTAGAGACTTTCGATGGCAGCTTTCGACGCAGAAAGTTTGCTTATTGGTGCACTGAAAGTGGTGAGAGACTCACCACCTAAACAATTCATTCAGCCTAACTTGTTATTTTTGTTTAGTGTCCCATTAACAAAACTAATGCGATAGATAAGTAGAAATGTCCCACCAAGAGTTGTGCTTACCGCTTTTTTCTTGTACTCTTGTACATATGCAGGCTTGCAGCTTTCTTCTTGCATCACCAGATGCGTTTAATTATTCTGACCTCTATGGAGCTGTGCTTTCACTTCTGTGGATTGGAGCTCAATGCGATGCAGTGGAACGGCCTTCTGATAGTCCTAAGCTCTCGTATCTGGTAAGCAGTACATATGCTTTATTTCCCTATTAAAAAGAATTATGGTTCTTTTGATTGCTAAATGGATTGTTTCTACGCTTTTTTTTATGAACAGGTGGACTCTAATATGAACTATTATGACCCCCACTAGGCCACATGGGAAATTTTGGTTATACACTTGAGTTCTACCGCAAGCATTTTTCTAATCTGTTCATTATTAGCAGAGGTAAAAATTAGAGGAGTGTTAATATTTGAAATTTCGAATAATTTTCGAATAGCACTTGCTGTTGGATTAGATTTCTTGCATGATCTGTATTTCTGTATGGTGTGTAGTGCGATCCTCCGTATTCGGGGCAGGGTGCTTGCAAGAAGAAAATGAAAAATGTTCAGTTTGCAATTTCAGTGCCTTCAATGATGTGTAGTGATGCGGTCATTGGAAGACATGATCGTGAGCATGTAATGTATGCACTCCACTTGTCAGCTCGAAATTGCTAAGCCTAGTGAGGGGCCTTTAAGTGAATTTGTTAAGCTGAGTCCTTTCATGTTACTCACATTGAAACCCATTTGACCAAAAATCTCTACCGTTCTAATTTTTCGAATGCGGGTTCATGATGTTAAAGCCCTCAATTTAACTTGGTTGGCCAAAGAATTTAGTAATTACGAATGGCATGTCACCTGGAGACAGCAGATTCTTAAGGAAAGTTAATAGGAAAGCATCATCCACATGAAATCACAGCATAGGAATTGTTCCCTGTGTCAGTAATCTCAACATTCACTGCTCTACAGTAGTGTGTTGTAGTGCACAGCATTTTCGTCTTTTGTTGGCTCTTAGAAATTATTCAAGTAAAATTTTATGCAACTTGAGCACTGTATTGAAAGTTTCAATGTTAAGAAGTGCTAGGTATATTATGCAGTGCTAAAGTTTTTTATATGTAAACTCCCATCATTTAGTTGCTCTTAAAAGTGAATTCACTGCTCCCTTGTTTATATTGAATGATAATTCGATTTTCTTATTTTTTTGGCTGGTGTTTCTTTGAGTTCACTAGATTTATTGGTGATACTTAAGTCTCAATGATGCAACTTGTTTGTCACATGAGGTACAGTAATCCCTTGTTATAACGAAGTCAACGGGGCAGCAAAAAAATTTGTTAGAAGCGGGAATTTGGTGTAAGCAACCACTCATTGAAAACTTAAAAAGTCGTGCTTAAATTGCACCACATCGCAAGGAAGTGAAAACGCGATGTAAGTGCAAAAAAGACAAGCACTAACAATGTAAATTTCTTCCGTGACTGTAGTAAGTGACATCAGGAACCGCAGGGTCAGTCAATGTGAATAATAGCGATGTCATCTGGGCATTTCTAATCGCAATCACTGCTGATGCCGATCGGTTTCCTTGATCGCCATCAACAGTCACAGATTGTTGCTGCGCGGTTCAAACTAATACCAGTGTCACAGGGGAATTTTTAATTCTGATCAATGCCTATTCGATTGGATCTTTTGATCTGATCAACAGTGGTCACTACTGCATGAGTCAAACTAGTCTGGATTGAATTTGATGCAGACATCGGCCAAATCGCCATCTGGTAACATAATCGGGATGTGCAGGTCGCGTTTGTTGTGATCCCAATCGGGACTTATCGCAACTAAAAATGACTGTTTAGCAGCGCCTAACCTGGATAGAACGCTGTACGGACTGGTGTTGATCGAGATTAAAACTGTCCGTGTGATTCGCCAGTGTAATAAAGATCGGGTTCGGCGCTGACGTCAACCAAATTGCGATGCGCAGATTGTGGTCATCTGGATCCCGATGGGGCCTGATTGCAATTAAAAAGAGAGCAGCATCTAATCTGGATTGCCATTGATCGCATTTAAAGTGCCTGTGCGACACCGGGTTAAGCCAGTTCCCACCGGCTTCTTTGCCAGCGATTCTCTGCGCTGCCTCACAGAGATCGCTAGAAATCTGTTCACCGTCATCAGGGACTGCTGCCTGCCATCTTCCTCTAAATTTTATCAAGACACTTTACCTTTCTCTACTTCTTATCAGGACTTTCTGCTCTAAAGTCTATTTTTACCAGAAGACTTGCGGAGCCATGGAGCCATTCAAAATGTTGGTCACAAAAGCACACGTAGGGCACGAAACACTTCAACACACAGTCACACGACTTGCGGTAGTCCACTATGGATCCCACTGTGCACGCAATCTGCACTCAACCCAAAGCTGAATGCGGGCTGCAGTGGCGGCGAGCTGGCGATGCAGGCCGATGTGCACGAACATAAAGGAACTTGAATTGCTTCAATGCCAGTGCTAGGTTAGCATTGTACACGATGCACGTAGTAATGCATTCACCGATATCGTTCTGCGCTATTTGTCACTGTGCTCACTGGCTCTACGCCCTCAAATATGGGCGCACCAAGGAACAAAAGTGGTTGCGGCAGCGTGCATTCGCTTTGAGATGGTGCCTGCTGTGTGTGTTGGTTATGGCGATGGGAAGGGAAGTCTCTGCGGTGCCGCGACTCTGTGGAGCCATGCAGCCCTACCTTGCTGGTTCGCTCTCAGAGGAGCGAGTTATTGACATGAGTAATATGTGTTAAAATGCATGCGTTTGGGCCGGTACTGGAAAAAATTTATGAATAAAGTGATACTTTGAGTAAAGTGATTTCGTTACGAGGGATTACTGTATTGTTCTTTCTAGAAGTAAGGTAAGTATGGACCAGGTCAAGTTGTTTCATTTGTGCGTGCACATGTAAGCATGTGTGCTCATCATTGATAAAGCATTACATTTCGTTAACCCTTTCAGGGTGGGATACTTTTGTCCCATGCAGCCCCCCCTCTGCGACAATTTCCTTTATTGTGTATACAAACTCTTTTTTTTTTTTTTTTGGTGCTATAAGATCCCACAGTGTTTCGATTCCCAGCCATACATCAGACTTGGACAATTTCCTTTATTGTGTATACAAACTCTTCAGAGTAACCTGTATCAATAAAATTTAACCCTACCTTTTTTTTGGTGACCATAAAGTCTCCAAGTGTTTTCTATAGATACACAGTCGATCCCAGATATATCAGACTTGGACAATTTCCTTTATTGTGTATATAAATCCTTTAGAGTAACCTCTATCAATAAAATTTAACCCTACTTTTTTTCAGTGACCATAAAGTCTCCAAGTGTTTTCTATAGGTACACAGTTGATCCCAGATATATCAGACTTGGATATATCGAATTATTGGCTATATCGAACAGTCGAAAAATTCTCTTCAAAATTGAATGCAAACATATAGGGCTTGTGCACACGTATGTTGAACACCTGTGGACCGCCGCATTTAATATATTGAACTTTGGCCCGTGCCCTAGCCCTCAAGTGTGGCCCTCCTTGCTCATGTTGGTCACGTTTCAAACGCATTCTAACGTGTTGCGACTGTTTTTTGTGTGTGATGGTGTCAAAAACACCATGCCGTTGCGTTCCTCTGGCAGGTTGCACAGTGCTCTCCAGTGCACTGAGTTGTCTTCTGCACCAATTTCAGGTAACGCGGAGCAGCGCTGCTTAAAAAGGCAGACAGGCAAAGGTGCCAAATGAGTTGGATACAGTAGAATCTCGATGATATGAATCTCACGGGGTCACGAAAAATATTCATATGAGCTGAAATTCGTATCATCGAAACAAATAAAACTAGCTAAATTAACAGTCAGACGCGAGCTCATCCAGGCACATATACGTAAAAAGCATTTATTTCTTGAAGAAAAAGTCTCTAATGTCCTGCTGCTTCTTTTTCTTTGTCAGGTCACTTAGCAGACTTTGTTCAAAAGCATAAAAACGCGTGAATGTGTAGTCGCTTACTTCATCCACAGCCATAGCACGCCTCAGAACGTCGAGCGCGTGCAGCGTTTCAGCTTCAGCCGCCGCCGGTGGTCCTTCGCTGTCACCGTTACCCACGTCTATGTCGTCGCCATCATCGCTAGAATCGGCAGCTTCGCATGTGGCCTCCTCGACAATATCTTCAACCGTGCGCGCACCACAGGTGGCGAGATTGTCATCTGCCGTGCAGCAGTTATCAGCTGTGCACTTAACGTTAAGCTGTTCCCAGTCCTCCATTGTAGTATCTTCCAGCTCTGGGGGCACCTCTTCTGGACTCCCAAAGAAGCCGTATTTGCCGAAGCAGTTCGCTACGGTAGTCGAAGTTACCCGATCCCATGCTATAGCTATAAAATGGATGGCGTCCAAGAGGCTTATTCGCAGGTCGCCTTCGTCCTTCCGATCAATTTTTGCAAGTAGGCGACGTACAGGAAGGCTCTTGAAATGGTGCTTTACGTTCTTGATAATCCCAGCATCAAGGCGCGTTGCAGGTGCGTCGTCGTGTTCGCAGGTAGAAAGACAAGTTTGACGTTTTGAAGCGTTACTTGCCTCGGGTGGGTGGCGCACTGGTCAAGAAACAGAACAATTTTCCGATTCTTGCAAGCCATCCTCCTGACAAGCAGTTGACAGAAACTCTTCAAACAGTGCTGAAGTCGTCCACGCCTTTTTGTTTGCGTGATAGACGCACGGCAAATGACTCTCGCGCTTGAAGCACCGGGGCTTTTGAAACTTGCCAACTACTGTCAGCTTAAGTTTCTCCGATCCGTCGGCGTTACAGCATAAGAGAACCGTAATATGCTCTTTGATTTTTTTGCTTCCTCTGCATGCTTCGCCTTTTAAACAATGGTTCTTCTCGGTTTGCAGGTTAAAAAAGAGACCTGCCTCATCAGCATTAAAAACATCGCAAGGCTCATACTCTGCAATGAGTGACGGCAGCTTCGCTAACCAGTCGCTAATAACTGCCTCGTCAGCTTTTTTCGCTTCGCTGCAGACACTTTTGTAAACAAGACCGTGCCTAGTCTTAAAGCGCTGCAGCCACCCACCTGAGGCCTGAAATCCATCGATGTGCAGAGCAAGTGCAAACTCGTCGGCTTTCTCCCGCAAAACTTTACCATCAATATTTACACAAGCTGCGGTTCTTTAAACCGAGTCAGGAGAGTCTCCTCAAGCTTCACGTGCTGAGCGGTCTTTGCTTGCTTCGCGTTGACGTTGAACGAAAGCACGTTTTTCGTGATAGTCTCTCGCTGTCCAACAATTGTGCTCAGTGTTGACGTTGCAAGGCCTAGCTCCTTAGCCAACTCCGTCCGCTTTCTCTTAGGATCCTCATCAACCTTTTGAAGAATGTCTAATTTCTCTTTAAAGGAGAGCGCTTTTCACTTGCAAGACATAGCTCGTTGCGACTAGGCAAAATCGCGCAAACACAAAGAACACGGCCCGAAGCACAGCACAGCATCCACTCCGTCCGATGGCACGCAGATAAGGAGGAAAAGCACAACATCAACAAAAGCGTCACCACTCCAAACTTGTCGCGGCCTGCCTCCGCGCTGTCCGGCCAAGAGAAAAGGAGAAAAAAAAGAAACTGTGGCCAGCACCATCTGTAATCTCAAAGCGAAATCAAAGGGCGCAAGCGGTCTCCGATACGCGTACACCACGCACCGATGTTGGAGGCTGTCGCTCTGCTGGCAGGCACCGCTGGCAACATGCCAAAGCGGCGGTGCAGCGTGCGTTCCGCCGCGTGACTGCGCGCTGTTCTCTTTCGCGGCTGTCGGTGGGGTGGCATTTGTTCGTATCAAACGACGCGGGTCAAAAATCGATTCGTAACAAACATACTCTAGCACGTTGCAAAGTAATGGGGCTCGGCAGGGGCCACAGAAAAATTCGTATTTTCCGGAAATTCGTATTAGCCGTGATCGTATCCTCGAGATTCCACTGTACAAAGTGGCTGTAGCTAAAGCAGTAGCCTGCACTGGTGCCATTAAAGCTGCACCACCGTGAGTGCTTTCCTCACGCTAGCGCATGTAGTTTGCAAAAGCAAACCCTCTGAGATTTGGAGCCTCATGTCATATTTGCTTGTGCGAATCTCAAAAGCCATGTTTTCATTAGTCGTGGTTTTCTACAATGCCATAAATGGCATCGCCATCTCCAAGACTAACATCAGTGTCATCATCTGTCTTCAATGTTTGTTTTGGCCTTTTCGTGCTTTGCGGGCTTGCGTGTGTCTCTTTCGCTCGTGATGAACCTGTGTGGTAGTTTAATCCATTGGATCGATCTTGGAACAATGCCAGTGATGACTGGTGCTTGAAACCCAGTCAAGCGAAGCTCTGTAGTGAACTGTTTCCTTCAGTGTGCTTTGGTGCGTAGAGATGACATCACGTGGGTCATCGCTGCTGACAACAGCATTGATGCCTCGCCAAGTTTCGTGTGTTTATCAGCGTTCCCGGGTGTTCTCTTGGGACGGGTTCGCAGAAAGCAATTTCATTAGAGCAGATAACAATGTGTGGGCCGTTTCTGACTGCATTGATGCCAAGATCGTGGCTGAGGTATCTGGCCTGAGCAGTGATGAACGTCTATGCCGCTGCTAAACGACTTTGTACTGTGCTCTGGGAGCTTGCATTGGCGTTTGCAGTCATTTGCTGCTGTTGGGGTGGAATGGAAGGTGCTGGATTTGCTGATCTGTAATGCCCCAGCGATGCTGAGCATGGCTTGAGGAGCTTGATGGCCCACAAGATCAAAGCCAAGCTTACATATTTCTTTCATACGAAATAAAGTGCAATTATTTTCATATTGGTCTTTGCGCATTGTGGGCAAATCGGTCAGCTACCGCTTGCTCCAATCTTGGGAATTAAATCGGAGATGTGCACGCTTTTAAGATGAGCTTCAAATAAGGATATTTTGTATTTCGAATTATCCATATATCGAACTATATTGCAATCCTTCGAGTTTGATATATCTGGGATTGACTGTATATGCATTGCTTCTTTATTAGTAATAAAGGTAAAAATAAACTATGATTCTTAACTATGTTTATTGGAATGTTTCACAGGCTTATTAGAAATGGGCTTCCACCAAAAAAAGAAAATGCACAGTCATGGTGGCATTGTTTGCATATGGCAGCATTTTCACGTACGCACGTGCACGCACGCGCACACACACACACACGCGCGCGCACACACACACACACCAGTGTCCTCCTGGGAACAGCTGAAATAACACCTCAGGGGTGCAGTTTCAGCTGGGATGTACACCCCGGCCAGCATAAGTGTGTGAGAGAGGAAACTGGCTTTTTTCCCTTTCTGTTGCCCTATAATTTTTTAATACTTGTGCACTGGGTGCATGGTTACTGATAACACATATTTCTTGTTGGGCAGGGTACTGCTGCAGTACAGTACTGCTTTGGTGCAGTATGGCGCTTGTTGCTGAGCCTACCACCCTCTATTCAACTCACGGAGGCTTTGGCAACAGGCAATGCAATGTTGGACCTTCCTCAGATCTTACATGCAATCGTTTGGGTTTCGAGATTTGGACATAAGAACTTCAATGCCTGGATCAAGGTATGAATGTTATCGTGATGCCATTATCTGTCTGGCTGTCCCCATTGTAGGCATCCTGTTCCTGCTTTTTCTGTGTCCTCTAATTGTCGCCAACCGATTATAGTCGAGCCTCAATGTGTTGAACACTGATACATTGAATTATTGCACGCACTTTGAAGGTCCATAATGCCTGCAAAGTCTCATCCATCTTGAAAGGGGTTGGATGTAAAATGAATTTATCGAATTCCACCAAACCTTAACATGTGCACCCAGCTACAGCTGGTAGGCTTTCTTGTAACATATCTGATGATGAATGAAACGACAGCACAAGAAACAAGGATAGTCTGTTGTTTCACTTATTATGGCCTAGCAACATGCCCTCCATACCTGAAGATGAAGGCTATATATACACTAGGCTATATGCTCATATCAATAGCTCCCAAACTTCTGAACCACGTGAGCTCTGATAACAGCCGTAATACCTAACATTGAAGAGCTTTCTCGCAGAAACTTCGAAGGTGATGGTGACGTAGTAAGGGGTTCCAGACTGCTGCATGCCCTTATCAATAGTGTCGAAGGTGCCATATGAACGTAACCTTGCACTCGCACGGCGATTTCAACAGTTGGACAACACATTGAAATTGATGTTTGCTATTCCTCAGTGTTTTTGTGGGGGGCTCGCATGCACAAGTCAAGCCGCCTTTCGGGTTTATTTTTCTGTGGTGGTGTCTACTCTTCGTGCAGTTAGCAAAGACTGTTGTCGTGCAGTTAGCAAAGACTGTTGTCATAAATGCATAGTTTGTCAGGTGTTTGAGTGCATAAACGCCATAGAAAACAGGGCGTCGAACCGGAAATACAGTCTACGCTCGTTATAGCGGACCCGCATACGACACTTTTGGATGTAATGGACCATATTTAAACCAAGTTTGGTCCATGTATTTTATCAATGCAGCCAACTTCGCTTTGAATGGACCCTGCTACAATGGACTATCGGCTACAGTGGACAAAATTAATGGCAATTTTTTTGCCAGAGTGGCGCACACAACGGACTTTTGCCTTGTCGACACAGACTGACAACATACTTTACCACGCCAGCGTTCTAAGTAAGAAATTTTAAAAACTGCGGCTGGCAACATTGGTGCCCATCTGGCCAAGCCGTGCCTCTAGCCAAGCCAGCCTGAGAGCATAACAATCGCCATTTTGTTGTGTTCCGTGGCGTTTGGGTGTACAGCACCGAGAGCAAGTGCTGAGACAATGGCGTCCAGGAAACGGAAGCAAATTTCGCTCAGCGGTAAAATGAAAATTGTGAGCGCAGTTGTGCACGCGGAGAAAAGCAGGCGGATGTTGCCAAAGTGATGGGACTATCAAAGCAGACCGTGAGTTCCATCGTGCGCAACAAAGGTATCGCCGGCAAACAAGCGTCAGGGGAACTTTCAGGCACCGTGAAGCAACCTAAGGGGGGCTGCCAGTCACTGATAACGAAGTTCTTTTTGAGTTAGGTGTGAATAAAAAGCTTTTGTTCATTCATTCTTTTCTACCTTGGATGTTCGTCGTTCTCTTCGCAATCGCATCGTTGGGCATCGCGACCAATGTTACAGAAGTGAGGCGTTCCAGAGCTCCCAGCCCAAATACCGGTGAGATACTGAGAAGTTATAATGAATAAGGTTTTACACACGAAGTGCATTGGTATGAATGCGCGTGCTAATTCAGCTTAGAAACGGTCGTGTATTAGCTGAGGCAGAAATGCATCCGTGCAAAAAATGAATGTATGATACCAATCGGCAATAAGTTAGAGCGAGCCCCTGCTGGAACCAGTTCATTTTGTAGCATGACCGGCTTTGTGACGGCAAGCTGTTAGATTAGTAACTTTTGGACTGAGCTTCGCTAATGTTTACATGGGTTCGGCAACCACCCACCAGCCCTTCCTGCACTTGGTACAGTCACACTTGCTGATGAAAGTAGAACATGTGCTACAGTTATAAATTACCACTGTCGGACGTAGCCGTGCCAGGGAGTCTATTTCGCCGGCAGGTATTTAAAACTGACTAAATCACACAGCTGATCGATGTCCGTGATAAATACACCCCCTCCCCCTTCGTTTGGTGTCTGGATATACGGACTTCGGATACAACAGACATTTTCCCTGATTATGAGGGTCCATTGTAACGAGAGTCCACTGTATATGGGTTTAAGTTATGGTTCGGGTTTAATGTCCACCATTTTTGTCTGGTTCAGTTCCGGTTTGGTGAAATAAAGCTTCGAACCGGTTTGCAAACTGGTTTGTAAAACTGGACCGGTTAGGGGCAGTAAGCTTCATATTTAACTTTCACAGCACTGACAAAAGAAAAAGAAAAGAAGGATGTCGTGCTGGAGTTGTCCATCATAGAAAATTCCGGGAAATATCCTGTAGCGCTAGAATTTAAGGTAGCTGGACAGTGGCGAGGACCACTCATGTACTTGAAAGCTTTGGGACCTGGCCCTGCAGAAGTTGCATTTCCATGTTTATTTCCAATCCTGTTCAGCATAGCACGCATGGCAAATGCACAAGTTTTTTTGAAACTGTGGAAGGGTTTGCTACCACATCGGAAACAGCTAGCTATGTTTCCATATAAATCGAGACTGGGGGAAAATGGCTAGAGCAGGCGTACAGAGAAACATGGCCGGCCATGTTATGAGCACTGGCGTTACATGGCAAGCCTTTGCGGTCCTCTGACATGTCCGTCTTTGAGCTCTCTCTTGCACATCTTTCTTTCTAATGCTAATTATATAAGAGAATCGAGGGAAACAGCCTAAGTTTGTACTGATGTTTAAATTTAAAAAAAAGGGCAAAATTTTCCGGCCGCGTCAACCTGGGTTTGTTTAGTGGGAACTGACATTGGTAGAGTGCACAGCCGGCATTTCGCCTCCATTGAAATGCGACCGCGCAGCGCCATGTTTGCACTCGCACCTTTTGGGTTTACATTCATGCACCACGCAGTAGACCCTAGACCACCGCAGCGGAAAACGAAGAGATGTTAAGAACAAACGGAGTCAAATAAACTGATAAAGGCTAACAGAGAAAGGCTGGAATCAGTTGCAGCGATGAGGCGCTGCTGGTAGTTCGCAGTACGATATCTATTTGAACAGCTTTGTTCTGAATCGATTCCCATCTTTTTTCTGGTTCAGGTTCGGTTTGGGTTCAAGCACATTCCGAGAATATTGGTTTGGGTTCGGGTTTAGTTCCGGCCGAAATTACTTCGTGATTGTGGAAACATCCTCAGTGATGCTTTATTTTGTTCATTTTGAGTTAACAAACAAGTAAATCTATGTACCTTCCTTTAAAACCACGAAAAAGGTCAAGCAAGGTAGCCAGTACTCCTGTGACATTTTTTTTTAAAAAGAGCGATTTCCAGCTATAATTGAAATCAAATTTAAAGTTTGCTGGTGTGCGCAGTGCGACAATGTTTGGCTCGCATATTCATAGGAGCCTCCATGACTGATTGGCACCGTTTTCTGACTTAGTTCAAGAAGTGTTACTAGGCTTCTTTAAGTTTGTACATTGGGATATGGAGGTTTATCCCACGTTCATGTGTATATATTACTTTTGTGCTACATATGAGTACAAATATGATCACTGATCTTTTGGCTACCATTCAAAGCTCTGTGACATATTTGTGGCTTTGAGAAAGTAAATGAGATCATACAAGAGTGCTTCCTTTATTTTTCTTTTGTAAGCCCCCCCCTCTCCCCTGATTTTTTAGGGAACCTAGTTGGCAGCTATGCTGGCCCCACACCTGAAAAAATGGTAGTAGTAGAAAAATACTGAACTGCACAATTCATTTTTGTATAATTCTCTTGTAATACTGCTAGTTCTTTCCCTTTAAAATACCCTTTCATGATGCCCTCTATTTTCCATCCAGGATACTCTAGTCAAGCAAGGCATGATACCACCGCAGGCAGAGTCCACTGTGCATCAAGTCACAACAAATGCCAGCCAGCTTCTCTTTGATGTGAGAGTGTTCAAGCAGCTGGCTAGCAAGCAGGCAAGCCTTACTATATTTTTCTTTTTCCTCTCTCACTTCCTTTGAATAACCTGTATTTCTATTTTAAGCTTTGTGGGCATCAATCATGTAAATAGTGACTAGGCTTAGTCTACTGAACAATTACAGCCTCCTGGAAAAACTGGAAAGCATACAGTAAAGCTTTAGTTCACTGCCAGCTCCTATTTCTTCAAATACGGGCATGTACAGAGATTTTTTGGCTGCTGCTTTCAAATATGCTGAAGCCAGAACTTTTAAGAATCCATGAACTCTGCTCTGTAGTTGCATTTTGATGCAATTTAAACTGCATCTATTAGAGCACATTAAGTGGGTAAGTTTGATACAGTCAATCCCGGAATATCAAACTCAGATATATTGAATTATTGGCTATATTGAACAGTTGAAAACCCACCTTCAAAATGCAATAGAAAAGTATAGGGCTTATGTGCAAGTATATCGAACACTTGTGGACTGCGTCCCGTGCCGAAGCCCTCCATCTTTACAAATGATCACTTTTCTACTGCATTCCAATGTGTTGTAATACCTAATTGTGTGTAGTTGCGCTTCCTTAGCTGGTTACACGCAACGCTTGCGAGTGCACCGACCTTCCTGCTGCATCATTTGGGTCGTAACATGCAGCAGCATTTTTCAAATAGGCCGACAGCCAAATGGGATGAATACAAAGCAAATGCAACTCTGGCAGTAGTTTGCATCAGTGGCCTCGACTTTCATTGGTGCAAAGTGTGCGTCCCGATGGTTCTTGCACTACAGTGTGTAGTCTGCAGAAGCGTAGCCTCAGAGAGCTGCTATTCTGCGACGTCATTATTTGCTGTACCAATCTTGAAGGCCCTGCATTTGCTGGTTGCTGCCTGATACTAAGCAACCACCCTCATTGATACGATCAAGGAACCATCATCGTTGTTTAATCCATTCGCTTCCAAAGCCCGAACTGCTGGCCACCTCCTCCAACGCCAAAGTGCGATAAGTTGGCGATTCGCCAACCCACGGGTAAACTATTGTTCGTAGAAGCTCCTGGTAGAAGGCGCGTTTCTCAGCACTCTTGTTGGATGGTCTGTTCTTTTTTACACCAGATGGACACAGTTGGCTGCTGTTTTTGAACACTGTTTGAAAAAAAAAAAAGAAAATTAAACTGCTTCAGCTGTGAAGTCGTCTGCTTCGCCGGAAGCATGGCTTTTGCGAAAGAACGGTCTCATGCCTGAGGAAATTCTCGAACTCTTCTTTCAAAGTGATTACTATACTGATAAATCCGGAACATATCTCAGACAAAGGAAGTAACAGGGATGAGAGGGACGTTGAGAGCAGCAGTGATTGTGAATGCAGTGTGTGTATATACAAGACCTTCAACATTCACAACACAATCGAGTGCAGTGATTCTCGGAGACATCCCCAACGAAAATAAAACGAAAGTATTATAATCGGAACGTAATAACCTGAGTTACGTTCTATACAACTTTCTATACGACGCCGTACACGCCAGTCTGTAGTGGCAAAAACGGTGCGGTACAGCTTGTGGGAATGGGCGCCGAAGCCAGGGAAGCGAATGGGTTAAGGGGGGACCCTGTACTTTGAAAATGACACATCTCTCTCTCTTATTTTTAAGAGAGCTTCACAATATAATCCACTTATGCTGATTTCAAAAATGTGTTTCTCCAATGTTCATCTTTTTCATAGGTAATTAAAATTAATAACCTTTTGTTTTTTTAGTACAATGGTGAAAAGTAGGGTTGTGTGAATATTCGACATTTCGAATAATTTTCGCATAACGTTTTTCGCACTTAACTTTTACTGTTCAAACTATTTGAAGTTGGTAATGAAGGGGGATAAATATGCTACGTCTCATGTCAAGTGGCTTATTCCCGTATGTAGTTCGCTTCGCCGAATAACACCCGTGTACTGTGAAGTTAACGTTCGTGTACTGCGGCGAAGTTAACACTCACACACTGTGGCAAAGTTGGCTCAGCTTTCTGTTGCACAATTCTCTCTTGGACTGTTCCTTGAGACTTTGGAATGATACTGTGGGTGTACACCAGTCACACAATAAATCTTTTTGCCCATGTTTACCAGAACGTTTGTCCATAATTTGACATGGTATTAAGAAATATTCGAAAATTATTTGAAAAATGTTCGATTCGATTCGCACTTGAACATAAATATTCGAATTTGCTTTGCACTAAAAATTTTGCTATTTGCACAGCTCTAGTGAAAAGGATCTTACTAGAGGGCTACCATTGGCCCATACCTACATAATGGTAGGAGTTTTTTTTAAATGTTTTTTATGATGACTTTTAGCATGGCTGTAGAAGTTGGATAACAGTGTTGCAGACTCATCTTCCTTACGCTCCAGTTGAACGTGAAAAACATTTTTGGACATGTAATCTGCAAATTCACTCTCACCATAGTGTACTCTACAGATAGAGCTATATGTCACAACAAAAATGGTGGTGGTAGCTTCTCTGAACACAGGGATATTGTTCTGCAAGTTTGCAACTGCAGCAAAATTTTCATCTGAGAAACGATCGAAAAACAAAACAAGTCCAATTTGAGCAAACTGAAACACAATTACCATATCTTTAATAGGTGATTTATAGCCACTAGGGATATACTATATTTACTCATGTAATGAACACCCTCTCATAATAAATGAACCACCCCAACTTTAGTAGCCAAATTCCAGATTTTTTTTTTTTTTTCCCTCACGTAATAAGTGCACCCTAAACTTTGAGCCCTTGCAGTCCAGCGAACTGCCATGCTGTGGCTTTTCCACTTCACTTTATCTGCGGTGTCCGTGAGCCGTTCACCGTGGCGGTTCATAACTCAGATAAAACTGCTGCACGTTGCCGGGCGTAGCTGCGTGCAAGCAGTGGTAACTCTAGATGCTGCAATCCTCCATGCTATCCCAGTTCCCTCTCGCTTGCTGCAGCTTGCTGCCATGTGTGCTGTGCAGCTGGTGCAGCTAAGCCTAAGCATGGGTGGGGTGTGGTCCGCGTGGTCACTGATATTGCCGTGATGCAATCTCAGCCATTGTGCTTCACGTGCACGACTGAGGGGCTCAGCACAGATATGAGGGAGAAATGCAGTGAGCTGTTTTATGTGTATTTATGGAAAGCATCTATTCTCCCACTACGGCCACCAGCAATGCTACTGAATGCTGATGAGGCCGGCAGTCTCTGAGGCTGCATCGGCGATGTAGCGACCTTGGCTGGCCACAAGACAGTGCGGTGAGGATCGTTGTCTTATGCATTGTGCACATTGTGGCATCGATACCAGCAGGACCCGCGGACACATAAAAACTATAGAAACTATGTGCCATAAAGACCGCCGCTTGCCACTCGTTTTTTTTTTTCTTTTCCTGTTAACCGTTTGACGGTGTCGCAATTTTCCCAGTTTCGCAGCACTGTGGGTGAACCACGCATTGAACAGAAGTGAAAGGCCATCGGAAGGGAGCAAAATGCAGTTGCCATAAAGGCTGTCACAGTGGCTACTGAGTAACGTGGTACCGATGCCATATAGCTCTTTTTTTCTGTTTTTTAAATTGCACACGTGGTGCTGCTACCGCGGGACGCAGCACCATCTTTATTGTGCGTTAAAATGTTTTGTTCAACCTGAGCAAGCTTTTGTAAAATTTACCCCACATAATAAACGCACCCCCGACTTATCTTTTGTTTTTCGGGAAAAGAAGTGCATCCATTGCATGAGCAAGTACAGTAGTTCTCTTTTTTCCCATGCTTAATCGTACATTTCTCTGTAATTTAACATGTTGCTATTAAAATTATTGAACATTATTTGAAAAATATTCTATTTGATTCCCACGCATACATTAATACTTGAATTTGCTTTGCACTTTAGATTTTGCTATTCTCACAGCTTTAAAAGAAAAACAACCTTCCAAACATGCACACAGGGTGACAATATGCTGTAGCATCCCAGATTTCTTGTCTTGCCATGTCAGCAGTGCACACATTGGTTTCAGTTCATGCGTCGACCTCCCGATATTTCATTTTTACGTAGGGATAGGTCAACCTACAATTCTGCTAGTATGGTAACTCTTCACTTGAAAGACAGTGCTTGTGTTAGGACTTCATCCTTGTCTGTACTGTGCTTACATTTAAAAAACTTTGCAGCATGTTGACAGTGTGCCATGTGCATCAGACTGCATAATTGTTAAGTGTGAAAAAAATCCTGTTGCCTTGTGCATATGAAATGAGTACATATACAGTCAAACCTTGCTATATCAAACAGTGATAGGAGACAGAAATAAGTACAGTCTGCGACTGATAATTGTACAGTTTACGACTGATAATCCGGACTCCACGGTGATCGTAAACAAGTCCGAATTATCGAACGTATGAAAAAAAAAAAAACATGCACAAAGAAAGACCATTTTAGTTGTGCTTTAAGGAGGTTGAGCTAGGAAGAAGTGGTCAATGCCTTGCTGCACACGTTTCGGCTTACATGGGGACAAGTCCGTGTGTATTTCTGGCAGTTTATGACAATACAAGGACAGCAAACACTCAAGTTGGATCCGCAAGTCGCAGTTCCATAGCTCACTGCACATATTCCTAGTCGGAGTCACTCTTTGACATTTGGAGAACTTGTGCAACTATTTTATAATCGTCCAGTTCGGCACACTGGTGACACTGCGCCATGATGTTGAAAATGTCTTCAAATGTAATGGTGGCAGGAACCGCCACATTGCAGTCTCGGTCATCAACCATGTCTCCATTTCCGCTCATGATCGGCGGCAGTTCAGGCTTTTACGTTGCGAAGTCGGGCGCATTTGCAATCAGCAAAAGTAAATCCAATGCAATGGAAGCAGTTGCTCATTGCGTCTGTCAGCACTGTTTTCAAGGTGTTGGCAGGTATGCCACATTGTCAGCTCCGTGTACTCTCCTCGTTTTCGTTGGCACGCTCATCGGCGCAGACTCCGAGGCCATCGTTCGCACCACTAGATGTGACCTGTCACCTAACGTCGTGAGAAAGATGTCTTGGATTCAAAATAAACGAGCACTGAAGACTGAACATGAAAGTGCTGTAAAAAGTGATCGATGCACCCGACCTGACTAGCCATACTTGTAATCGCGAAGCACGTGCGGGGTGTCAGACCAGGATGCTGGTGATCACAATGACGTTGCGACTTGCCTCCAAAACTGACATGTCGCATCTGAACCTAAGCCTCAGAGATAAGTTTTGTATGCGAGCTCTGAGGCCATACTTTCTCTCACCTGGGCACCGGAGGGTATAATGATGGCCCATTCAGTGTGCTCAACAGCCGTGAACGGAGTCTGAATTATTGAACTTAGAGCTAGAAACCATCTGAACTATTGGTAACCTTAACACATTAAGTCTATGGGGACACTGGCAGTACCGTGCGGCTGTCCGAATTACCGAGCATGCCCAAATTATCGGCCGGTGACTGTATTTACTTCTGTAATGAAGACACTCCCAACCTTAAGTCTTCAAAACAAGATTTTTTTCCCTCCAATATGATTAACGCACCCTCAGCTTCGCTACCCTGCAGTCCCGTGAACGGCCATGCTGTGGCTTTCTCGCTTCCCTCGATTCAGCTGATGTCATGGCAACAGCAGCAGCAGTTACGTGGTGCCCTAGTTTTGTGCCCTAGCACATTTTTAAAAAATTATACCAACCCCTTATGGCTGCTTTCGACGGGGTACTGCTTGGAGATTCAAAACTCCTGCATCATGATAAAACTGCCGCATGTAGCCACGTGCAAGCAGCATGCACTGCTTCCTTCCTCCGTGCTATCACAGTTTCTCCGCCATGCCTTTTTCTCTCACTGCAGCGAAGTATGCTCGAGGCAATGCCTAAACACAAAATTATGGCTTTTGGGATTGCACCCTGACAATCTCAGAATGCAGCAATGCCATTTTCCTGGTTTTGCGGCAATGTGGGCAAGCCATGCGCTAAATGGAAATGAAAGACCATCATCGCTTTGGAACAGAATACACCCAATGTAGACTATTTTGGCAAGCACTGAGTCGCATGGTACCAATGCCATTAGTGTTTTTTAAACACTTTTAAAAATAAAATTTCATTATACACGTGACTGTACATTATCCTGGGCTGCAACGCAGTCTTCCTTGCACGTTAAAATGTTTTGTTCATATGAAAACATTTTCATAAAATTTACTATGCATAGTAAATGCACCCTACCAACATTGCTTTTGTTTTAAAAGAGATGTGTTTATTATTTCATGAAATATAGTGATTTGAAAAAAATTCAGTTTCTAGAAGCATGTCAAAAAGACATGTCAGTCTTGTACAGAACAATCAATGGACCACTCATGGCGCAGTGGCTACTCTCATGAAGCTTCAAAGTATTTATTGCTTTGGGCGGAAGGAATCCAGCAGTGTAGCTTTTTATTGGCAACCGTGTGCTTAACCATGATATTGCAGGTGTTAATGCAGAAACTTTCTGGATTGCTCTTTGCATTACTCATGGTTGCAGGCCTTGGGCATGCAGAGAAGATGCGACACATCTATCGTCAGAGTGCAAAATGGCTTGCCTTTTGCACTGTGATGCACAGATGCCATAGTCGCACTCTAGACAAAGCTTGCTGCAATGTCCCCCCCCTCCCCCCATCAACATCTTGCGATGGCGCTGACACTGCACCCTACCTATATAATGGGAAGTTCCTACCAATGCCACGAACGTGGTTTCAGTCGTATACTCGATTCTCAGGAGCAGCAAGATTTCGCGTGCACTTTTTTCGGCCCCGCCCCGGTGGTCTAGTGGCTATGGTACTCGGCTGCTGATCTGAGGGTCGCGGGATCGAATTCTGTCTGTGCACGCTAAAAGAACCCCAGGCGGTCGAAATTTCTGGAGCCCTCCACTACGGCGTCTCTCATAATCAGAACTGGTTTTGGGACATTAAACCCCACAAAACAACACTTTTTTCGAAGAAAGGTAGGTCTATAGATTTAGTAAATGTGCCACATACATCACACAACCTGTGGTAGGGCCGGTGCCACATATGTGATGCAACAGAGAGAGATAGGCTGAGCAACCAAAGATTCCGATTTCTGCAAGAATGCAGTGATGCTAAATATCGAGCTGCACGGAGGCGTACGTGGTTACGGCAACCAATGAATGTGCCAGTACAAGTTATTGCTGGCAGCTCTATCGCTATATGTTCGGTGGCAGTGCATGTGATGTGTAGCACTGTCGTAATGTGCACTGGCAATAACCTAAAAGCACTGCAGAGCAGCACAAACAGTATAAGAGCATTAGAAGCATGCAATTTGAGATGTGCCGCCAGAGAACACAGCCGGCTGCACTTCAGTGCGTACTACTAAGCTGCACACCATGGTGAGCAGCTTAGCAGCAGGCATTGAAGCACTGACGTAGTCGCATACATTAAAGTAGCAAACTAAGAATGTTAAAGCCGAAACCGCATGTGCGCAATTCTGTGCAGCGACCGCGACGAGCGACGCGATATATGACGAAATTGGCCATCGCGCGACTGGTCGCTTGGTGGATCACTCGGTTTTTGGAAATCTAGAAACGGTTGCTCGTCGCCCGGAAGTCGTACGGGCGACACCCAATCGCAAGCAGCCGGCCGGTACAAGTTGTACGTGAGTGACGCACTGCCGGTTTTCATACGAGTGTGCTTGCAAACAACTGTCAACAATTACCGAACACCAAAAGAAAACAAAACTAGTACAGTACACCCAAACATATTTAATGTTGCTTTGCACGGCTGAACAGTCGACTTTAGATTATTAATGCGTGCATCAACCCAGTTTTGGTGTACAGTAGCTGGCAACACCGGGGAGCCATCGCTTGATACATCGCTCGAGCCGATCGCTTGCATGAGGTTTGATTTTTCAGGCGACGAGCAGTGCGACGGGCACACCGATCGCGTCGCTCATCGCGATCGCGCGCAGAATCGCGTACATGCGATTTCCGCTTTAACCATACACTCATGATGCGCTTACTTAAAAACAATGCCAATGCGGCATTCAACAACAGAGGCAGAATGCACTCAAAAAGCAAGATGACAGCCATGGCATTTTCAATATGGCGGCGCCCATGCAAATGTTCTGTTGTGTTATTTTGCGAATTTAAGTGAGCAGAACGTGCATTTAAACATTTTTGAACATAGAGTTGCCATGGGATCTAACGGTCCAGCAAACTTTATTGCAAGATCGCAATTTAGTGACATTTCATTATGGAGAGAGATGAAATGCATTGAATCCTATGGGTTTTGCCGAGGAACTGTGAGATGCTTCGTTGTTATGGATTTCATTATCATAGGGTCTGATTGTAGTTCACCAGCTGTTTAAAAAAAGCCTATAAATGACTTTTTTAATCTTCTGTGAACACAAAATTTTCTTTGAACTCTCCCTTCTTTTTGAGTTTGCTGAGAATGAGGAAATACAGTCGACTCTCACTACAACGAAATTGACGGTGCACGGGAAAAATTTCGTTGAAGCGAAAATTTCGTTGTAGTGAAATCGAAAAAATATAACTGACCTGAGCTGGTAGAACAATGAAACCTTTATGCTTCAATTGGCACGCGGCTTCACGGCGGTAGTTAGAAGGGTTCAGAAACCGCGAGTACTGAAACCATACCTGCCAAGTTTGGAGAAACAGAATCCGGGAGATTTACATATTTACTCGATTCTACTGCGCCCTCGATAGTAACGCGCACCCGTTTCTCGGGACCAAAAAAAAAAAAAAAGTGAAACATAGATTGTAACACGCACCCTCGAAAAAAAAAAAAGTCGTTAGTAATAAACCTTCTCACATTCATAAAAACAAATGTCGTACTCGCGTAATGAACGCACTCGCATAATAAACATACTGTTGACTTTGGACCCCTGTCCCTCGAACGGCCGTGCTGCGGCTTTCCCGCTTCACTTGATCCGCGATGTTGCGAAGACGTTTGGCGCGCCGATTCATAACTCCTGCGTCCCGACAAAAGTCCCGCACGTTGCTGGGCCTATCCACGTGCAAGCGGCGGTAACATCATTTACTCGCAGTGCTGCTTTCCTCCGTGCTGTCGCAGTTCCCTCAGGCTCGCTGCCGCGTGCTGCCATGCACGCTGTGCAGGCTGGCACAGCTAAGCTTAAGCATGATCGGGGCGTGGTCTCAGAGATTGCCGCGATGCAATCTCTGACGTCATGCAGAGCGCACGACTGAGAGGCTCAGGCTCAGCACAGATATGAGGGATAAATGCGATGATGAACCGTTTTGTGTGCGGTGATGAGAAGCATCTTTTCCCCCGTTACGGCCACCCGCGAACTTTGCCGAAAGCTGCTGCGGCTGGGCGTCTCAGAGATTGCGTCGGCGACGTAGCGACTTTGATTGGCCGCAAAACGGCCAAGCCGGCGTGGTATCGTCGGTCTACGCATCATGTGCGGCGACATAGGAACTACAGAAACTGTGCGCGCCAAAGACTGCCGCGTCGCTAGTTCGTTTTTCGCCGGTGACCGTTCGACAGTGCCCGAAGAACGTAGGAGGCGCGGCCATTTTGATGCCGACGGCGATATGGTAGCGTTGTCGTTCGTTCGCACTCGATTCTAACACGTGTACGATTTTTGGACACGTTTTATCGGAAAAAAGGTGCGCGTTAGATTCGAGTAAATACGGTACTTAAAGGGGGGGGGGGGGGGGGGGTGCTTGGACCATAAAAAAATTAAGTTGTCGACCATGGTGGAGGAGTTATTGCAACGATATGGACACTGTTAGCGGGTTTTTGCAGTCAACGTTTTTCTGTACGAAGTCCAACTCGATAACACCGCCTACGCATCGTATGTTCTACGCGCGAGTAAAAGCGCACTAACGCTGGGGACGAACGCGGCTGAAGCAGAGATGAAACGACCCGGCCGTCTTCGCCGAACGAACTGAACAATGCGATAACATTGCACCGCGCGTGTGATGGCTGCCGTCGCTTGCTTCTCAAGCAAAGAGGAAACACCCAGCCCTTCTTTCGTCGGGCGAAGGACCAAAAGGGGCCCCGGTGGGAGAGGGGCAGTCGCGCACGCTATCTCGACGGGCATCGGTAGACGGCATCAGTAGACATCGGTAATCAACCACGCAATCAACAGCGGCCGTTTCTGGTGGTGCCAACACGCGATTTCGACTTTGTAGACGCACTTTTATCTTCTGAAATGCACCAAAATCTTTCGGATTGTGCTTACTGCATAGCAAATTGAATTTTCGAGACTGGAATTCCGTCGTCAAATTTCGTTGAAGCGAAACGGCACAAAAGAATGTGTTCGTTGTGGCGAGCATATTTATGCATTGACTCCTATGGACTGCTGACGGGGATCCGAGAATTTTTCGTTGTACCGGAAATTTCGTTGAAGCGGCGTTCGTTGTAGCGAGAGTCGACTGTACCAGTATGGACATTGTATTCTATTTTACTACTCTAAGAATGGCTTTATTAATGAAACAAGAGGCCTCTAGGGGAAAAAAAATGTTCTAATATTTCTTTGGTCATTTTGTGTGATATGCTCTTATGTTTTATTGTGTGTTGCTTGCTGTTTTAATAATTCCAGCCAGTCTGTTTATCTAGTACTCACTATGCTCATGCTCACTTCAGCTGGGTCAAGGACCAGCTGATTTGTCAGGTCCTGTCAGTCGCTCTGAGCTGCCACATCTCATGGACCTGTTTGTACTGGAGGCTCTTATTGCAAAGCTGCAAGTGTCCTTGGATTTCACCCTCTTGAAACCTACGGTGAGTGAAGCCTATCTGTTGCAGAACTGTGTTGGGAAATCTAGTGCACTGTGCTGTCCATGTAAACCCTAAAGAGTCCCTGAAATGGCTTTTGACATTGTCACTGATTAGGCTACATGTTTGTCAAATCATTTGCACCATCTATGAAGCGAGGCACCCTGCATCAAGGCAGCTATGGGCTTGTTTCTGGCGCCTTCCTCCTTACGACTACTGTTCCTCCTCAATTTGGTTACATGCGGTGTGTGTGCTAGCAACAGCAGCACCTCCCACATCAGCTGCCTTGCCAAGGCCTTAGTAACGACATGGCACCACCATGACACTGCTGAGGCTCATTGCCCTAAATAGTGCGCCAGTGACGAGAGGTAGAACCACCAATTGCCATTATGATACCATTGGCTGGTCCTCCGGTGCTCATGATGTCAGCTAGGAAAGCCAATTGCATTGCTCATTGCATGCCCATTACACAGCCCATGGGCAAGGGCACTTGAAAACTCATGTTGAGTCATTGTGATCTTTAACTATGTGCATATATAAAACCTTGTAGTAAATTACATACTTAACGCAGAGCGCTGATATTGGTCTGTTATCAGATGGACTTGAACTATTGGTATAAAGTATTTATGCAAATTTACCAAAGCCATTTCAGGGTCCCTTTAAAAGGCAACTCTAGCAATTTTTTTTACCATGCCAAGGTAATTGCAATTCCATGTTTGTGAGATGCTCCTGTCACTCTCTTGAATGCAAAACTAATTTTAAAAAGCAAAAAATGCCCATACCGAAACCGAGGTTTAACCGAGCAATGCTGTCCTCTCGTAATTTCAAATGAGTTGGTCCGCCTTTTGTGTGGCATGCGTCCTCCCCTGGCGGTAAGGTTCCATGGCACTTTGATATTGGCATGGTCTTCAAGATATGGCACGATGGCAGATGGTGCACGTAAATCTCAAATGCCTTGGTATGGTGCACTTCCATCGCTTTGTGCACTATGATGGCCCAATAATTGTGGGAAGTCAGGTGTGCAGTTTGAGGTAATCAGTAAAAATTTACTTGTAAGCACTCTGCATATCTCTTAAGCCTTTCATCAACGACGAAAGTGTGCCAATCGATCGTGAAAGCTCTTGTCAACATGTGAGTGAAAGATTATTGCACTGCATGCACCAGGGAGTTTGCAGTTTGGTTTCAAATACAGATAAAAATTGCCTGCTTGGCCCTCAACAAATTACATAACGTCACAAGGAGTTTCATATGCAAGCATTGTTATGTTTCTGGAAAGAATATATGGCGATTAGGGGTGTGCGAATACTGAAATTGCTGAATGCAAATGGATTACAAGTAAGGCAAAAAAAAAAAAAGGGCCTCAAATATGGAATGGAATGTCTAATATCGGAGGGAGGTGATGGTATTTATGGGTGCACCCCTACTTTCACATGGCTACGCACGGCAATGTGTGGCAATTTGCTATTTGCTATGGCTGCCAACACCACGGGAGGCAATTTTGTTGGTGAAAACAGCCACAGTTTGTCTATTACGTAAGAAATTTTACTTCTTTATATACATCAAAAGGTCGGTTCTACTTCGTTACAATGAGGTTCAAAATAAGTGCATGTCTATGGGGATTTCAAGGGGAATTTTATTTACTTCATTGTATTCATTATTTCGTTACATCCACTTATGTTATTACAAGGTTCAAGTATATATTTAAATTGGCCCCCTAGACACTTTACTATCTAGTCTCGATGCCCTGATTTTCTTTCTCCTTTATGTTGCAACATTTGCTCGTTTTCGTGTATAGACATTTGTTAACTTAAAGTGCTTGCTTGATGTGCAACTTCGCAGAAATCCTTTCTGTATGCTTGAAAGGAGGAATTAAATGTAGAGGTGTGTGAATATTTGAAATTTCGAACAATTTTCGAATACCACTTGCTATTCAATTCGATTCACACCGAACTGTTACTATTCCGAATAATTTGAATAGTAAGCCTGTAAAGAAGTTGGAAATTTAGGGGAAAATTATGCCGTCTCGTGACAAGTGGCCAATTCCCGCAAGCAGTGCGCTTTGCCGCATAACACCGGTGTACTTCGGCGAAACTAACCCTCGTGTACGGCGGCGAAGCTAACACTCGCGTACTGCGGCGAAGCTAACACTCGCGTACTGCGGCGAAGCTAACACTCGCGTACTGCGGCGAAGCTAACACTCGCGTGCTGCAGTGAAGCTATTACCCGTGTGCTGCGGCGAACACTTGCGTACTGCGGCGAAGCTAACACCCGTGTACTGCAGCGAAGTTGACACCCGCGTACTGCAGCGAAGTTAACACCCGCGTACTGCACCGAAGTTAACACCCGCGTACTGCGGCGAAGTTAACACCCGCGTACTGCGGCGAAGTTAACACCCGCGTACTGCGGCGAAGTTAACACCCGCGTACTGCGGCGAAGTTAACACTCGCGCACCGCGGCGAAGCTAACACCCGTCTACTGTGGCGAAGTTAAAATTTGCATACTGCGGCGAAGTTACCTCAGCTTTTTGTTGCATAGTTCAGTGTTGGACTGTTCTTCAGTACTCTGGAATGACACTGTGGAAATATATACCTCACACAATAACTTTTTGCCCATGTTTAACAGCACATCTCTCCCTATTGTATATGGTTTTATTCAAAAATATTCAAAAGTTATTCGAAAAATATTCTATTCGATTCGCACTTGAACATAAATATTCGAATTCACTTTGCACTCAGAATGTTGCTATTCGCACAGCTCTAATTAAATGTGTACAACACAATACCCATTATAGCTGATCATAGCAAATCTCAAGCAGAATCACTCAAAAGCTTTTTATTCCACCTTGTCTTAATTTTATTCACTGCCATTAGGAATGCAAATATATGAAATTTTGAATACGAATCGAATATTTTCTTTATTCGAAATGTATTCGATTTGAAAAATGCATGCTTGAATATTCCCAAATATTCAGCAAAGCAATGAATATTCCGCCAACTTCGAATATTCAAGAGCGGCGACAAAAGCACTAACACACCAGTACCGACCGACAACTGATCACGATAACAGATCTTCACCCATGGGATCGACATGTCATGTAAAACAACGCTGTTGTTAGCGTAGTACACAATCCAAGTGCACCGCTGTTTTACACAGGTGTGGGAACGCGAAGTACACTGCGGTGACTTGATGTGCACTTCACTTGATCAAACGAAAGCAGTGTTGCTGTCGCCATGCTCATCTAACTCAACGCTCGTCAGAGTGCTATAGTCCTGTTTAGTCAGAAGAGGAGCAGGTACAAAGAATACTTTGATGGCAAGAAAGCGCACATGGTACAACAAGCGCCTCTGTTGTGATGATGTGAGCATGCAGTCAACGCACTACATGCAACTAGGCCAGGAGGACTGGCTCCATGCGGCATCGACTACGTTTTGATGATGAAACCACAGGTGCTGGTTCTCACACCGTAGAAGGCCGCTGTACAGATGCGCACGACATGCGTATCTATACAGTGCGTTCATTATGCGAGTAAATGCAGTATATATAATTTCCCATCCACATCGAAGCATATAGACTAGGGGTGCGCGAATATTCGAAATTTCGAATAATTTTCTAATGGAGTTTGCTATTCGATTTGATTTGCACTTAAATTTTACTGTTCGAACTATTTGAAGTTGGTAATTTAGGGGAAAAAATATGCCATGTCGCATGTCAAGTGGCCCATTCCTGCATGTAGCCCGCTTCGCCGCGTAACACTCGTGTACTGCGGCGAAGCTAACCCCCGTGTACTGGGGCGAAGTCAACACCCTGCACTGCAGCGAAGCTGACACCCTGTACTATGGCGAAGTTAACACTCGTATACTGCGGCAAAGTTAGCTCAGCCTTCTGTTGCACAATTCTCTGTTGGGCCTCAGGACTTGGAATGACTCTGTGGCAGTACACTAGCCATGCAATAAATCTTTTCGCCCGTTTAGCACACCATTCCTCCATAATTTGACGTGGTATTAGTAAAGAAATATTTGAAAATTATTCAAATTCACTTCACACTCGCAATTTTGCTATTTGCACAGCTCTTATCTAGACCTAGACCTGGCTGTAATGAACCTCAACATAACAAATTCCTTGATATTACAAAGTTTTTCAATGCCTTGCCGCAACTACATGGAAGAATGTGTATTTGTAACCTCTGCATAACGAAGTGGCAGTGGAAGACACCCATGATATAATGAATTACCCCGTACCAGCAACCTAGTAATTTCTCCCAAAATATAGAATTTTAGCGTGAGGAGTGGCCAAATCCACTCCCGCGGCTACCCCACCAGCGACGGAGTGCGAAGTGATGTCATCGCGAATGGCATGCATGCATCCGCTGTGGCAACCTCGCTTCCAGAGAGTGCTGCTAGCAAAGCACAAGGCGGGAGGACGCTTGTCTGCGCAGGCCCCACTACATCCCCAGCTCCCCTGCGTCACTCAAGCTGGCGAATCCTTTCTTGCCACTGCAGCTGTGTCGTTTCCTCCTCCCTCCAAACCTCGTATGATGTTCCCAGTGGGTTGTGCACTGCCACTCACTGCTGTAGCTTTCAAAGTATGTTTGTTGCTTAGTAGAGCTGTGTGAATAGCAAAATTTCGAGTACGAAGTGAGTTCGAATATTTATGTTCAAGTGCAAATCGAATCGAATATTTTTCGAATAATTTTCGAATATTTTTGAATAATGCAATAGCTAATTATGGAGAAATATGTTGTTAAACATGGGCAAAAAGTTTATTCCGTAATGTATATGCCCACAGTGGTCATTCCAAGGTCCTGAAGAACTGTCTGAAACTGTACTGTGCAACAGAAATGGGCCACTTGTCACGAGACATCGCATATTTTTTTCCCTTTAATTACCAACTTCTTTACCAACTTACTATTGGAACTATTCGTTTGAATAGTGAAATTTAAGTGTGAATCGAACCGAATAGCAAATGCTATTCGAAAATTATTTGAAATTTCGAATATTCACACCTCTATTATTTAACCATCATGCTGTTCGCGTCTGCTTTTTTTTTTTTTTTTTCACGATGTACGCACATGTGGAAATTTACTCCAGTATCACTGTGTCCGATGTCTAGGTGATGGTGACGAATCTCTGGAGGTCCATTCGAGCTGCCTTAGGTGTTTTTGCCACGAAATGTGTTCTGGGCTTGGTATACCTCCAGTCGCCCTTTTGTTTCATTTGCATGTTTTTTTTTTCGAATTTTTGACAGAACTGGATATAACAAACATGCCTCTATAACGAAAATTTCGAGCATTTGTCAATTTCGTTATATCTAGCTTTAACTGTACAGCAGTCATATATGTACCTATACACATGTACTGCTGTAGATGCACATGTATAATTTATTGCCAACCAAGTTCATATAGACACAGGCATAAAAAGGTCTTCATGTGCAAATGATGAACAGCAGCTGTAAAAAGTAAGTTGAGAATAATACTAACAATTTCATCTGGAATGTAACAGCAGTGTACAGCAGAACATGAGAAACCTGGGGGAAAAAAATAAATAAAAATAAACGCGAGAAAAGGGCAAGGCTTGAAACATAGTTTACCAAATTAGCAATCTTTGACTAACAATTTCATCTGGAATGTAACAGCAGTGTACAGCAGAACATGAGAAACCTGGGGGAAAAAAATAAATAAAAATAAACGCGAGAAAAGGGCAAGGCTTGAAACATAGTTTACCAAATTAGCAATCTTTGACTTAGGCAATTTTAGCCATAATAATTAGTTCTGTAGTGGAAGCACATAGCAAGTTTAATATTCTCAGCACCTGGTACCCCAATCACCTGAAGCTGTAGTTATTGCAAAAGGCAGTAGCCACTGGCTACGTTTTCTGTATTTGTAAGATGTTTCTCTTGATTCAACCAAGTTGCACAAGTTCATGAGCACCTCATTGTTACACAGAAATTTTTTTAAATTTTGAAGACAAGGTTGTAATTGGAGAAATGTTCAGTAGGAAGCACATTAAGAGCATGAAATAACTCGTGTATAAGCATCAAACAATGTGTTTTATATTTGTTCTACAGTTCTTTCTTTTTGCAGTGTGAATGGAAATTAGAAGAAAATAATAATAAACTGCTGCTTTGGAGTAATCTCCTATTTGTCACTTGGAGGACAAATGAACATGAAAAGAGCATACAGATGTTAAAGTCACTGCATCCTACCTCAAGATTCTTTTTAATGCAAATTTATATATAGCGCAATCTTGAAAGCAAGCAAAATTTGAGAAAATAATTATTAAGGTAAATTTTTTTAACCCTTGTCTGTTATGTCATTGTAGTGATGCTGTTTAAAGGTGGATAGAACGTGCACACTATTCAAGAATTTGTGAAGTATGTTGCCGCATTGCTTTTCCATTTTCCTCTAGAATGAAAATCACAGCCGGGAGGTGAAGGAGTTCTCGTGGGAGATCTTCCCAATTCTTCTGCGTCTCGTCAAGCTCTACAACACAATGATCAGGTATGTGGATGTGCAGGTGTGCACAAAATAATTCTGAGCGCTTGAGCACCAGCCGCTCGTTTGTGGAGCACGCAGGTGGACAAGTAGTGCCTGGGTCTCCGTATGCATGGCCTCCCCACCACACCTAAGCAGCAGGTGCTTTGCTCCAAAAGAAATAGCGTTGGGGGCCTTTTAGCATTGTAGCTGGAGGAGGGGGGGACATGCTTATGCTTTCTGTAAAACGCTGTGTGCGCATGTGTGCATTTATTGGAGCATAAGTGCTCGTGCGTGCATGTTAGTATGCTTTGGCATCTGTTAAGCCTTAACTGGCTGGTGATTTGCAGTATGTGACAATCCATCATCGAGAACACTTATGTAAACAATGAACCAAACGTAATTAGCGGCAATTCGAGAGTCGCAGTGACTACTTTGAAGTGAAGGATTGTAATTAAAATAATTAACATACAAATTTAACGTACCGTACATTTACTATCCAATAATACATGTCAAAATCAATTAATGTGTAATTAGGAGCAACCACCATGAATTAGGAATAATTAATATTTGCAGAGAGTGAGACTACTCAATACCGATTGGAGACTTTGTCACAGTGAGACTGCTCTTTCTAAATTGATGATGTGTTTAAAACAGTGGTGCATAGCAACTAGGACAAATTGAAGGCACTAACAGAAGAAAGTAATTAGGCCTCATGGATAATTAATGCCACATTAATCTACCAAGAGAAGCAAACAATCGCTAATAAAATGACATCAATACATTGATGTTGTTGCCATCAAAGTCTCTTTAGCTATCAATAAAATAGTGAACATTGTATTCATGCAAGTTGTAATTGGAAATTCCGGAAAGCTAAAATGGGGAAGGTTGGCAACAAAGGAACTTATTAAAATTCACTGCCTGGAAACGATTGTACAATTCATAGTCGAAGTTGATACGCCTGGCTTTTTAATGTTTCTGTATTCTCTCAAGGCAAGAACTGGAAAGTGGTCGCGAGGGTGATTTCTTATTTGTGCTTTTTGCACTAAGCGACCAACGTCTGGTCCGAGTACCTCAGGGACACAAGTTCTGAGAAGCTCCTGTGTAGTAACAGTATGGGCATAATGGACATCTGATGGACCACTGAGCTGAATAACAACACTAGGGGTTTCTTCTCCCTCTGGCAGTCCCACACTGCTAGCTCATGCCTTAACCAGAGATGCCAGTGGAAGAAAAGCTTGCCACAGTGGCATTTCAAGCAGACCTTTGCAAACAGCGTGATCATTTGTACCAGAAGTGCACCATAAAACGTCGCAGGCCAAGAAGTTACAGCTATGAGCCCTTTGTTAAGAAGCCCACGCTAGTCACTTGCAGCTGCTGCTGTTATGTATGAGACGTGTGATCGCTGGCTCGAGTATGTGCACACACCAAATGCACATTGTTACAGGCATGAGGGATGTGAAAGCAAATAGCCTGAAGCCCCGCCACGGTGGTTTAGTAATTATGGCACTCTGCTGCTGATCCAAAGGTCACGGGATCGAATCCCGGCCGCGGCGGCTGCATTTCGATGGAGGCGAAATTTGAGGCCCGTGTGCTGTGCGATGTCAGTGCACGTTAAAGAACCCCAGGTGGTCGAAATTTCCGGAGACCTCCACTACGGCGTTTCTCATAATCGGATCTGGTTTTGGGACGTTAAACCCCACAAATCAATCAAATAGCCTGAAGTAATGCAAAGCGTTATTGCACTTGTAAGCTCAGAGTGATTGCTATCATCTTTGCCACATAAAGCTGATTACCAGTGGTGAAATAATCAAGGAAAAAAATCACAGTAGAATGTTTTGCTCCACATACCTGAGCGTTTAAAAAGTACAGTGCAGCATTTTTTGCTGGTTAAGGTGCCCTATCCATAAATTGGATGTCATAGAACAATATGAAACAATACACTTCATGTTTTGTTGTTTTAATAAATCTTTTATCGAAGCATGGGGAGCAGAAAACGAAGATTATTTTTGTCATTGCCAGATTTAATTCACGTGTGAAAGGAATATTTTGATGAACACTGTTCTAGAGCTTCTTTTAACTTCATGCTTTTCTTTCCTCATCTCTTCTTCTTGTTCTTTGAAGGTGGAGTCTTTTGCTTCAAGCCATCGAATTAGCACCAACAGGACGTTCAGAAACAAGCTTGCGTGCTATGGATGTTGTGCTGCGAATGACTTCACGACGCTGCTCTCAGGTTTCAAGCACCGTTGCTGCCATTGTGTCGCATCTACCACCACAGGTAGACAGCACTCTTGATTTCTGGAATGCAATGGCAGTGAATGTGTGCAACTGGAGAAATGACTTCGCCAATGACAGCCTTCCATCAGAGAGCTACATTGCAGCTGTGCAGGTTGCTCATTTCTCCCCTTTGTCAGCAAACGCCACGTTCTCAATCAACTCCAGCTTGAAGCGCGTACTTCAGTGTGTTGTGCGTTTCGCTCAAGATGTCTACATCTGGTCTACAGAAGACAAGTTCTCCAACGACCTTTTGCGGGCCATGCTGCCACTGCTACTAGATGCTACCACTGAGTCGCAGACAGACTTTGTGACACTGGCTCTTGAAGGCATCATTGGGTCATCAGACACAGAGGAGTTTGCACAACATGTTTACGAGGAGATGCTGGCAAACTGCTATGAATTGGTTATCAATTACTCACATAAGGAAAGTGAACTCAATGAATTGGTGTTTCATGAATGCCTAAAATTCATGGAAAGTCTCCTGGACAAGCAGCCTGGCAAAAAGGCCTTGGAAAAATTTTTCTGTGATAAAGACATCTGGAATATCTTGTTGTCTGCTGCTGAAGGAAACCTAAGTCCTGCGTATGGAACTCGTGTTCTCAAGTTCTTCAGCAAGCTCTTCACACAAATTGACAAAAATCCTGGGGACCCAAGCCTCGAAAAGTTAAATGCAACGCTCTCCAGAATGAACCGGTTGAACGAACTGGATTTAAAATCTCTCCAGAATTGGCTGAGCAAAGTTGTAACTGGTTCCAAGGGAGCAAACTTCTGTGAGGATAGCAGTCCTGTTCAAGAGAATCGGCTTCTGCTGCAGAACTTGACAAGTTATATTGTCAAAGAAAACAACAAGGTGTCAACCCAGGTGGCTGGATCTTTCTTAGCTGCTCTGATTGAAATTGGAACCCAGCTGTTGTCTCCAGCATCTGAAGGCATTGGATTCTCAGACCTGATGGTTGTCATGTCCACTTTGGCTAGTGCAGGTTCTGGCTGTGGCCATCTGCAGCTGTTCAAGGCAGCAACACAATGGCTTGAGACCTGCAAGAAATACTTGTCCCAGAAAGATGTGCTTGAGAAGCTGGAGGACAACATCAGTAGTGGGAAGCACCACGTCATCATGAACTCGGCCTGCTACTTGCTGTCATATGTAGCCGACCTAGTGGGTTCTCTCAAGCTTCTGGCTGAGAGACCGCTCATTATTGGTCGGGGTGGAGCGGCCAGCCCACCACTGGATGGTGATGCTCAACACCCAGAACCTGACTCGGATTGGGCTGATGAGCTGGGCCCCGAAGATGATGAATCTGGTGGTGAGGACTCCGATGAAGACTCTCTTTGCAACAAGCTTTGCACCTTCACCATGACCCAAAAGGAATTCATGAACCAG
Source organism: Hyalomma asiaticum (assembly GCA_013339685.2). Lineage (NCBI taxonomy): Eukaryota > Metazoa > Arthropoda > Arachnida > Ixodida > Ixodidae > Hyalomma > Hyalomma asiaticum. The sequence goes on from CM023481.1 coordinate 152,878,499, forward strand.
CACTGGTATCACTGCCACACGTGCCGCATGGTAGATGGTGTAGGTGTTTGTACTATCTGTGCCAAGGTGTGCCACAAGGACCATGACGTGACATATGCAAAGTTCGGCTCCTTCTTCTGTGACTGTGGTGCCAAAGAAGATGGCAGCTGTCAGGCACTAGTCAAGCGCAACCCACAGATATCAGATACAGGGCCTGTGGCTGCTTCCACAACAGCTGCATTTTCACTTCCATCAGAAAATGTGTTGCCCAGCTCAATGCGTCGTAGGGCATCTTCACCTGCCCAAGGCCCAGGCTCTGGAGCTGGTTCAAGTGCTGCTGATGCCCGCCCACCTATGGGTTCATCAGCGGACTCCAAGAAGGCTACTGAAGAGACTCTGAAACACCGGCAGCAACTGGCAAAGAAGTTGGAGGTAAGATGTGCTCAAGTACAGTGCTACATTGTGTGCCCCGCCACGGTGGTCTAGTGGCTATGGTACTTGGCTACCGATCCGAGGGTCGCGGGATCGAGTCCCGGCTGCGGCGGCTGCATTTCGATGGAGGCGAAATGTTGAGGCCCGTGTGCTGTGCGATGTCAGTGCATGTTAAAGAACCCCAGGTGGTCAAAATTTCCGGAGCCCTCCACTACGGCGTCTCTCATAATCAGAGCTGGTTTTGGGACGTTAAACCCCACACAACAGTGCTACATTGTGACATCGCAATATACATTGTTATGTAATCTTATGGGGTACTAGCTCTGCTTCTTTATTAAATTTTCACTTATGTGTTTTATGGAGTGGTTTTTATTAATATGCTAAAATTTGTTTCTTTCTAGGCATTTCGAGGAGCCCTTGTTGAGCACATTGTGAGTCTTGTTATCCCATTCTCATTTCCATTTTTTGTTTTTAGAACTCCATTGTGAAAGTCTTCTCTAAAATAATATGTAGTATAATTTTACAGTAAAAACTTGTTAATTTGAATTTCATGGTGGTGCCTGTTGCATTTGAATTAATTGGAATTCAAACTAACAAGATTGGTGAACAAAAGGCCAGATAAGATGGATTGAGAGCACATGTGGAACCATTGTGTTCTACTTTACAAAAACTAATTCATGATCGTTTTTTTATTCTGTTTTGCAAAAAGCAATTGCAATCGCTGCTTGGGGCAAGTAGTAACATACTCATTAAGTAAAGATCTGCAACAGGATATCATATAAGTGTGGCTTGAAAGGACACCTACTATCCAGCCAGCTCTGCATATTTAAAAAAGGCTTTCCATTATGGTAATTGTAGTTATCATGGCTCTTATCTTGTCCATTGACAATTTTTTTTTTTCTATAACAAGGCAGGTCAACTAGTTCTTTGCAGCCATAGTGAAAAGTGCTTCACTTCCTGCGTGCTAGCACCATACTCATTGGCCATTGCATTGCAAGACTGCATTTCAGAACATTGTCAATGATTCATAAAGCATATGTTGTTAGATATTATGGTTGGATGTTTTTGTGTGCCACACAGTGTTAGCACATAAGCAAATGCTTGACATGCAGCCTTGCTCTATGAAAGGCGTAATGCCTTTTGCATAGCAAGAGTGCATGTGAAGTATTCCTTATGTGCTTTTGTGTAATGGCATTGGTTTTCAATCAAGACATTACACAGAAGACACACGCGGGACGGGTGGTTCTGCGAGGTGGAATGCCACAGCAGCTTGCAGCATAGCACAGAAGTCTTCCTGCTATTCATGTGATATTGGTGGATGGTAGTAACTAAACTTAGATTAAAAAGCTACGCCCATCAGTTCGCAACAGCTGCTATTTTATGTGCTCGTTCCATTGCAGCAACACATTTTGAGCACTTGCTCTCTTTTGTTTTTTGCCTAAAGACTACCAAAAGAGTGTATTGATGCAGGCTTGGCACTAATTATGCAGTTTTGCAATTTAAAGAACTCCAGTGATCAAAATTTCTGGAGCCCTCCGCTACGGACTTTCTCATAATCATATTGTGGTTTTGGAGTGTAAAACCGCAGAAATGAACTGTGCAGTTTCACAGACTTCAGCAATCGTTTCACGACACCCTGTCTAGTGGTCTGGTGGCTATGGCGCTCGGCTGCTGATCTGAAGTTCACAGGATCGAATCCCGGTGGCGGCGGCTGCATTTCAGTGGCGGTGAAATGTGGAGGCCTGTGTATTGTACGATATCAGCCCCAGATGTTGAAATTACTGGAGCACTCCACTATAGCATTTCTCATCATATTGTTGTTTTGGGACATAAAACCCGACTCTTGGTACTGTTTATACCTGCTGCAGTTGCTTTCAAAAGGGCGTGGATATTTTGCAAAGAGAACTTTTTGATCTGAGAAGCGTCTGAAAAAGGTAGAGCGCACTCTCTAGCAATGTTGAGAGAAGATCACGATGCTGATAGCCCGCCTCGCAAATGACCATCGTTCTCTTTTCACTGGAGTGAATGAAGGTGTGACTAGCCATCCACATTTTAACCTTTTCTACTAGCTTTCAAAGTTAAAAGTTGGCTTAACCAGTTTGCGTTGATCTCTGGACAATTCTCGTACTACTGCAACGTTTTCCTAACTGCGTCCTTCGTGGCTCGCCACCAGTGCCGTTATTGTGGCAACAGCAGTCAGCCGAGTTTGGACCCCTCCCATTCCTTGCTATGTGTGACCTAGCCATGTCCTGTGAAAAGGGGATCCACGGGGTTCAGCCGACGCTGGGCGATTGGACCTTTCAAGTGTCCCTGAAACGTTTTTCTGACATTGCGTCACTGATTAGGAAACACAATCCGCCTTTTGCATGGTCCGAGTGCGCATGCGCCGCATCCTGCGCAAACGACCCGTATGGCATCGTAGCAGACGACGCAAGCAGCGCGCAGTGCGGAACGGTGTACCCGTTACCAAAAGTAATGATACTCAGTGCCAGCTGGGCCGGTACGCCATCCAGACACACATTTTTGGTAACATGAAGTTCTCTCACATCATCGTACGGTGAAGACAGGCAAATGCCGCGTATCTGACACGGCCTTAGCCACGAAGAACGCGCGAAGAACACATTGGGAACTTGTAGTTCAGTGAAACCATTGCTCCGTACTCTAGTAATCGAACAGCTTTTTTTTTTTTTTTGTAAGAACGACACGAATAGGCAAAAACAGACATCCGGCAATGCACATGGTCACTCGGATCAGCACAATAACGAAATTGTACCCTGCAAGAAAGAGGTGTTATTCCAGCACGTTGCCTGTTGTATCCGATGATGGCCTGTTGTATCCAATGATGGAGGACGAATACTTCACATAAGTCCGTGAGTTGACGGGGGTTCAACTCATTAAACATTGGATCACGCACACACACCTCATCCCCGAACATTCCTCGTTCATTGCCATGAATTCCTTCACTTACACTTCGCTTAGCGTTTTCATTGATCCTGGCCTCGTACATCCGTTCATGACTCCGGCCAGGTATGCTGGTGCTCCGTGACTTGAACAAGCACTACTGGTAGCAAACCTTACACAGATTGAGCTCTAGCTATCTCTCTGTAGGCTTAATCGGAAAGAAACTTCGGAGAGTTGAAAAAGGCACGACGTGTCCATTCACTTTCAGTGCACCAGAAGAGCGCACGGTAACTGCTGGTAACTCAGTGAGGACACCACAACTGAGCGCACCAAGACGAATGGTTCATTTTCGAAGGGAGAAACCAGAAAGGGGACGTAGAGAAAAGCAACAAAACCAGCAAATAACAAAACACAAAAAGTCAGCAAAAGCGATGCTGGCGTCTCTCGAGCATGTAGACAGCGTGACAGGGGCAGGTGCCGTACGCTTTCACGAGAAGTCACCCCCCACCTCTTTTACTTTTACGCGCGCGGTCTCAAACAAACCGGATTCCACCCCTCAACTGACCACGCGGGAGCGAGCGGCGTCTGCTAGCCTCCGTGCTTTTCCCGTTCGGGCGGCATTTTGCGACGTTTTTAGACACCCAAGGCTTTCTCATGGTCTACTCTTTTCGCTGTGTGTGTTCACCATGCCGGAGAGGCCTCCCAGAAATTCGTACAGTGTTTCAAATCGAAAGAAACCGCAACGATCACTGTGTGTGTCGTCGCTGCCCGACCACGTTGTGCCATAGAGAAATGCTGCGGTAGCGCACGACAGGTTCGGCGCGACGCCGTATCCGCGGGAGACCGCCACACAGACATGCAAAAGGCGGATTTAGAAATCATTCACGCCATAAAGCGAAGCGCCATGCGCTAAGGCAGCTATGAGCGTATTTCTGTCGCCTTCCTCCTTACCACTGCTGATCCTCCTTAAAGGGGCCCTGAAATGCATTTTACGCACATTAATTTTATTATACCTTTGCTTTGTGTGGGACTTGGTGATGACCGAAACACCAGTGAAAGCGGCGAAATCGAAACGTATTACGTTTTAATTTGCATCTGAAATCGGTTTCCGCGCTGACTGCAGCGCCTTACATCAACAGTTTCTCCGAGCGGACATGACATCACCATGCTGGCTTTGCTGCAGGTTCTTATTGGCCGGGAACAGTAGGAATAAAAATATGCATGACACATGCTTACAATGCGTCCAGTATAAGAAATTTCAAATTGAGAACGTGTTTTATGCTTGCTAAAGCTACTAAAAGGTACGAATATATGCATTACAATTTCATTTCGCTTGTAATTGACCCAAGGAGCGCTGTGCGGCCCATGTGGTTGTTGTGGTAGGAAGGCCACAGAGGGCAGCACGGTTTGGTTCTGCATGGTGTAAGCCGCGTTTTGATTGGAAGCAGCGTGCACGTCTCGGGATGTCGATATCTCTCGTCTGTTTTTGTTTTGAAGTTGTAAGTTGAATAACTTTCGTTTGCCTGCATCGATCTCAAAAATGTTTTTTGCATTTACCTCAGAACAATACAAATAACCCGTTTCAATGCAAGCCTCAGCGAGTAAAGTATGGTATCAGGGCCCCTTTAACTCGATCAGCTGCGGAGTGCGCGCTAGCGACGAGTGCGCCTCATGCGTCAGCCGCCCTGCCGAGCCCTCCGCAGTGACATAGCGCCCCAATATCTTTACTGAGCAGCAAGACTGATAGCTAGGCTGGTTGGTAGTTATCCATATTTAAACTTTTTTAGCGCGCACGAAAGACACCGACACAGAAAAGGACACACGAGCGCTCGTGTGTCCTTCTTTTCTGTGTCAGTGTCTTTCGTGCGCGCTAAAAATGTTTAAATATGGATCTTTACTGAGGTCACCGGCCTCGGCAGTGCCAGCCTCTGTAATAGAGCGCCGGCGACTCGTGTGTACGCCACCAGATGCCGCGATGATACCGTTGGCTGAAACGAAGAAGCATGCTGTAGGAGCACATTGTTCGCAGTTAGGTTGGGAAAATTACGTGCACGTCACTGGTTAGAGGCCAATCAGCGACCTCCCATCCATCGTTCGATAGGTGAGGGCATTTGAAAACGCATTTCGGCAAGCTGCTGCGATCGTTTGCGATGTGCGTGTTCAAAACCTCATTGTAAATTACACTCTTTACGCAGAGCGCTGAAATCTGTCCTCTAATGATCCTAATGACTTGCCCTACCGGATCACTGTGTGTTCACAAAATCGTCAAAACCGTTTCAGGGTCCCTTTAAGGCTCCCCGGAAGAGTCAACACACCCATTTGGCCCTGGCTTCACATAGACAGCACCCCCAGACTGACCCATCGAGGGGAAACCAGCTGGTCGCGTTTTCCTATCTCCTTTTATGCTGTCTTGTCATTTCTCTACTGTTGCTTCCTTAATTTCCATAGGCAGCTTGGGTTAACCATGCACAAGTAACCAACCTTGGTTTGGAGCATTAGGTTGCAGCAGCGATGCACGGCTGGCGTGTGCAAGTGATCAGCATCCTGCACCGTCCCCTTGTTTGTTGAGCTCCATGCCGTCATTGCCAAAGTGATTACACATATTAGCATAGAGCATTTCCACTACTCCCTGGTCGCCCCACCACGGTGTTCTAGTGGCTATGGCACTCAGCTGCTGATCCGAAGGTCGCGGGATTGAACCCTGGCCGCGGCGGCTGCATTTCGATGGAGGCGAAATGTTGAGGCCCGTGTGCTGTGCTATGTAAAGAACCCCAGGTGGTTGAAATTTCCGGAGACCTCCACTAAGGCGTCTCTCGTAATCAGAGCTGGTTTTGGGACGTTGAACCCCACAAATCAATCAATGCATTTCTGCCATGGAGTTGGTGTCGTCGGCGTTTTTGTCGCAAGTGGCCGTCGATATGGCTCAGGAGCAACGCCAAGATCCGTGGATTGCGGCGCTTATGGATTACCTTTCTGGCACTCTAACAACTAGCCCTTCATGCGCTGTCCTCTGCCAAGCTTCTCACTTCGTGTTGCGGGATGGAGTTCTTTACCGTCGCAATTACGATTCAAACAGCCGCAAAGGGTTGTTAGTCGTCCCCCCCAACTGCACACACAGGTCTGCTCTGCTCTTCATTCTGACCTGCAATGTGCCCATTCTGGCCTCTCCAAAACTTACGCCAGGCTCCGCACGCACTTTTATTGGCGCAGCATGTATAATTCTGTGCGAAAGCACATTCACTCATGCACAGCGTGCCAACGCCACAAGCTCCCTGCTCCTCATTGTTCTGGTCCATTGCAGCTAATTCTTTGTCTATCTCGACTTTTCGGCCGCGTCGGCATATATCTCTACGGACCTCTTCCCTACACACCAGCTGGCAATTGCTGTATTGTCGTCGCTGTCTACCACCTCACGCGCTATGCAGAAATAGCGGCACTGAAAACAGTGACAGCCCACAACGTTGCGTCTTTTCTTCTCAATAACTTCATCCTTCGTCATGGTGCATCGTGGGTACTTCTGGGTGACAGAGGGCATGCATTTCTTTCAGAAGTTCTCAACGTTCTTCTGACAGCTTGCCGTACTGTCCATCACACCACTACAGCTTATCATCCGCAGACAAACGGCATAACTGACCAGTGCAATCACACATTGGGCGACATGCTATCCACGTACATTGTATTGGGCCACATCAACTGGGACCTCGTTTTGCCGTATGTAACGTACGCTTACAATACTGCCTCACAAGCCACAACGGGATTTTCACCATGTTTCCTCGTGTGTGGCCGTGAACCTACCTGCACGCTCGACACCATTCTTCCCTACCCACCTGACCCATTAGAGGGCACGCTTCTGTCCGAAGCGTCCAAGTGCGCCGACGAATGCCATCAGCTGGCCCGTTCGTTCACGGTGGAAGACCAAAGTTTCCAAAAATTCCGTAGCGATGACTGTACTCTTTGCGCCTACCAGCCGGACTCATTAGTTTGGTTGTGGATATCTTCAGGCAACCCTGGTCTGTCCTCGAAACTCTGCCAAATATCATGGACCCTACCGCGTCGTTCAACAGACTATGCCGGTCAACTACACTGTAGAGCCGGTCACGCCGTCTACAGACTTAAGGCGTCATGGGTGGGAGGCAGTGCAGGCTGAAACCTTGTTACGACCCTGTCATCCTAACCACACCTTGAGTCTTCAGGATGGCTCCTCCTTCTCCCTGGGTCAGTTGTAGCGAAGGAGAGTGGCGTGTCTTATGGACGCACTATCATCACCGTCTCACTGACGAAGAGGGACCCGTACTCTCGGTGTCGTCCAGTTGCCTGAGACGGTCACTTTACTGCTTCGGCAATAAATTGCCTTACGAGATACTGTAGAACCTCGTACGAACCCAGATATAATGAACTATTAGATATAACGAAGCAGTCGCAATTCCCCTTGAAATTCCCATAGATGAAATTGACATAGGCTATAATGAAATAACAGTTATAACGAAGTAATTACAGCTCCCCTTCAACTTCGTTATAACGAGGTTTTACTGTATGTGTGTTTTTGTGTGTGTAGTTGAGCAGTAAGTTTGTTCAGTGCAAATAAATTTTGTAACATAACAGCTGCAACCTGTTACTGGCACAGCATTGTTTCTGAGTGAATAGTTGTTTAAAATGTTAGGTTAGGCGCGGCAGAATCCAGCACAAAACTACTCGCAAAATCGGAACCCATGGTACAAGGGCATTTCGTTCCAGAGCAGCAACACTGACAGTCTCAGTGGAGTGACGTTCGCTCCTTGCACGTGTGCTTTGAGCATTGACGGTGTCATGAAATTGAATTGTGTACGTATTGTAATGATATAGGATTGCCAAGAGCATTAAGCAGCACAAATATGCTTTGTCGCTCCATAAGAACACCAAAAAGCACTTGTGCGGCTTCATTGTCATCACCACAGGGCCAAATGCACAGTAATATAGTCATGCCATTTGTTCCCTCTCCAAACCTAATATTGTCCTATTGCCAGAGTCACTACATAGGGTGCAAAGTGTTCAGGAAACATTTAGATTGTAGTATTGTAGCTCCTTAATTTCTTTATCCGCCAAATATTGCATACATGCGGCATGCTGATCCGCCCATGGCTGCACTACTGAGACGCTGGCTGGAGATGTGAGCCTACACAGATGTAGAAACATATGCTTCATCGGCTGTAAAAGTTTACTACAAGTTTTACTTATTTATGTGTCCAAAGTTATGCTAAATAGCCTAGCTAAAGAACAGGAATTTAAAGTTAACAGTGAACCCTTAGAATGTGAGAACGAGTACGTATACCTGGGACAGTTACTAACAAGAACACCTACCCATGAAAAAAATTCTCCGTAGATTAAGGATGGGCTGGAGTGTATTCGGAAGGCATTACATCAAGACTGGAAGCTTGCCGCTGTCACTAAAGTGAAAAGTATTCAATCACTGCATTCTCCCAGTACTAACGTACAGTGCAGAAATGTGGAGGATAATGAAAAAAACTGAAGATGAAACTAAGGAGCATGCAACATGCAGTGGAAAGAAAAATGATAGGTGTAACGCTAAGAGATAAAAAACAAGCAGAATGGATCAGGGAACAGACAGGAGTAGCTGATATTATTATATCAATTAAAAGAAAGAAGTGGACCTGGGCAGGACTTGTCATGAGGTGGAAAGATAACAGATGGACTGTAAGAGCGACGGAATGGATACCAAGAGAGGGAAAACGCAACAAAGGCAGGCAAAAGGTTAGATGGAGCGATGAAATTAAAAAGTTTGCGAGCAGAAAGTGGAACCAACTCTCTCAGGATAGGGTGGATTGGGAGAGGCCTTCGTCCTGCAGTGGACCTAAAATAGGCTGATGATGGTGATGATGGTGATGTCCTATCCATAAACCACAGGGCACGGCTGCATATTTTTTTACATTGGTTGTCTTGCCAGTAGCAGGGAGTTGGTTAAAGAGGCAAAACGAGCGCATTTGGGAGTTGGTAGGCGTGTGCATGCATGGTTGCCTGAGTTGCCTTGGAATTGGCAGTGAGAGGGTTAAAAGGTTCATCTAGTAAACATAATTTACTGGTTTGTTTTTTACAAGGTTTTGTCATATCTTGTTCAATTCTACTTCATACATTTTAACTTTTTTTTTTTTCAGATACTCTAGAGTTCTAATGATATCTAAGCAAACAAAAATGCTTTTCTTTTCAGGTGTCCACAGGCCTGGTTGGAACCGTTCTGGAGTTGATCCAGTTTCTCATGCCTGCGATTGTGGAGACATATAACCGAAACTCGCCAATTGGCAGCTCAGCTCGAGCACAGAAGGCACTTGCTGAGCTCCACACACAAGCAAAGCTGTTTGAACATGTTGACCAGCTTATGGTGAGGCTTGTGAAAGCTTTTTGTAGGCGAGCTCATTTATTCTGCTTCCAGTCAGAGATCTGTTGCTCCATTTACTACAAACTGCCCCTAAATATAAAGCTTGCTGTGTGCTTCTAGAAAGCATGATTTATAAAAAATTATGCTATTTCAGCTCCAGAGACTGCTGCGGGAGGTCTAGTAGGTATGAAGGAAAAACTAGTTTAAACCAGAGCTTCCATTTCAGCAACTGTGGTGTGTGGTCAATGTCAACTGTGGTCAATGTGGTCTGTGTGCATTTGCATATCAATATTCCTCACTCACTTTTAGCTATACAAGTGCCACAAAAATTCCATTGTTATAACCAATATTTGTTTTAATCAAGTTGCTAGAAAAAGGTTGGTGGCCGAGCTGTTGTGCAAGGGAGTAGGAGTTGAAATGCTACAAAAGAAAGCTTGTACATTTTTATTTCTTCATGGCTTTTAAACTCCCCTTTCTGCAACCTGATTTACATTGCAGAAACAATCTTTTTCGTGCTTCTTGTCCAGAAACCATCAGAACTTGAGACAACCATGGAACCCTGATGAAACCGTGGCAGAAAAGTATTAAACGAAATAGTGTACAGGAAATGCAATACAAGAAAATATAGTGCAGAAAATGGCGTGCAGAAAATGTTGTGCAAAATATTGCCTTGACATAATGCAAGAAATGTTTTGCAAAATATTGGCGTGCAGAATGTTGTGCAATATAATGCACAACAGAATGTTGTGCAAAATGTTGTGCAAATGTCGTGCAGGATGTTGTGCAAAAAATGGCGTGCAGAAATGTTGTGTAAAATATTGCCTTGACATAGGCAACTTGACATAATGGTGGCAGTGAAATGGCATACAGAAAATATGGTAAAAAACATATGGTGCAACAAATTAAAAAATTGTGTTAATGTCCTAAAGCTCCACTGCTTCCACTGGAGCTGTGCTGAGAACAGGTGCCCAAGCAGATAGTGAGTCAGGGTGGGATGCCACTTCTCCGACGGAGCTGGGTTCTAAACAATGTGTCTCATACCTGCATTGTGGTACACATATGGTTCACATGTGGCTCATGCCCACATTGGATGTGTGTATGAGCCAAATATGATTAACCTTTGCAGGCTATACCAAATTATATTTACGTGATGTTCGACTGCTGAAAGTTCTAAGTTCAAACCGTAGGCCTTTGGTTTTACTAGCTGGTATACTGGCTTTTGCTTTTACATCTCTTAAGCGATAGCTAAGGACTACTAAGTATTTTATTTATGTTCCTCATGGCTGCAGTGACACACCGCTTAAAGGGCAACTCCGTCGGTTTTTTCACCATGTTCTTATATCGATGTTTTCTAATAGTACTGACAGTCCTGCAGCAGCCAGGGTGGTTCAATTTGCTCAGAAACGCACCCATAATTTTAAATAACCGACCGAAAGGCATGTTTAAACCGAAACGGGTAGACGCTTCTTGCAGCGTATACGATGACGTCACAGCCTCCCCGCCATCAGAAATATGGAGAAAAGTGACAGTGGCGAGGCCATCCGATGATGTATTGAGTTATGCCAGCTTTTCTGAACTTTACAGTGACGATTTGAACACTGAAGTACCGCAGTTTTGCTTTTGAAGTCCCGCATGCTCGCGTAGGCAGCGTTGAAGGTGATGACGCCAAAAACACAGGGTGGCCCGCAGGGGAATCCGCTAAACAATTTTGAAATTCTTTTCCAGGAAAACTAAATGACTTGCAACCGCCTGGTTTGGCATATATTATTACAGTGCTGAGGAGAATACATATGGAAAATTTCATTGAGATCAGTGGACACTGAAAAATCGCTGGAGTTGCCCTTTAATGGGCAACGGAACAAGCTTCCAGAATAAAAATATAACTACAGTTAAACCTGGATATAACGAAACTGACAAATTCATGGAAAACTTCGTTATAAAGAGGATTTCGTTATATGCAGCTTCGACACAAAAATTCGAAAAAGAAAAGCTTAAGTAAGCAGAAAGGTAACATCGACTGCAGAGCTCACCGAAAACATTTATTTTGGGTGAGAAAACATTTACAGTTGAGACCACTTATGTGACAGCTTATAGTGAAGGACTGGCTATAATGCGGTTTTTTCTGACCCCCGTTTGCCCTCCCATGGAACTTAATGTATGCGCATCCTGCTCATTGTGCAGACCCCCCCCCTTTGGTTATAATGTGGCTGCCAGGAAATCCCGTGGACAAACGAGGTAGGGAGCAGGCTTCACAAAGGAAGTGCGCTGCTCGAAAAGAGTGGAGCGAATCACCGTGGAGGACGAAGGAGCGCGGAACGAATGAACAATGAGCGGAGGGAAGAAAAAAAAGGCCGCGGAAGCTGTGCGTCGCGCGCTCTCCCTCTGAGGATAGGATTTCCAAGGCGACGGAGAATGCTGCTACGGCGGTTTGCCAGCTGCAAACGCTCTGCACGGAACGCGCGCCTGTGACCTCCAGTTTACCGCTGTTTGTCTCCATTTCTTTTTTTAATCATTTCACGAGCGCTGCCCTTGAATCACACCGTGGGCGCGATTTCCTGTGCACCCCCATCCCTGTGTTTTCAAGGGCAAGCTTTCCGTGAGGCGCGCTGCCCGCGACCACGCGAGCTAGGCCTAACAAGCGCTGTCACGGAGTGTCAGGTTAGCGAAGTGGCAGTGACCAAAGAGGGGCGCTGCCAGCACGTCGAAAAAAAAAAAAAAAAACTCGTTTTTTCCCTTTCTCTCTTAAGCCGGCGTGGCTTGGCAACATCAACTTGAAAAGGAGGGTGCCCGCTTGGCGCGCTAGGTCAGCTGCAGCAAACGGCTGGGTCAGGTTTGAATCGGGAAAAGGACATGCCCGCGGTGGCAAGATCGCAGAGTCGAGGGATGCAGGCCCGCCTCACACACGCTCGCACGCACACGTGCGCTCGCTCTCGCTTCGCAGTCGCCGTGCCTTCGAGCGCGCCAAGCGCGACGCCGTTGCTTCGCATTTCGTCGCCGCGGAGAAGGTGCTTCCGGTTGTTGCTCGCGCAAAAGTGACAAAATTTGGGGCAAAATCTCCAGGTCGTCGACGGAGAAAATTCGTTATTTTGAGGGAGTCTCCTGCTGGCACTTCGTTACATAGCGGTCTCAAATACATGTGGTTCTATGGAGTAATGGCGGGGAATAGAAAAACTTAGTTATATGGAGGTTCGTTATAAGCAGGTTTAACTGTATAAGCATCCTTCTATAATTTTGAACATCTTGAACATAAAAATGGGCAAAAATGGACAGGAAATTTGAAACTATTTGGCCTAAAATGTGTTATTCGCAAAAAAACTATGAAGCACTCGTTCACAGCACACGGCGAACCCAGCTTGCATATGTGATCGGTGGAGCACCATTTTGACGTCATTACAGGTGTCCGCTGCAAGAGCGGCAGTTTCCGACTGTGCTCTGCAATGATATCCACGATGTTCTGGCAGAGTTCAGACGCTGCGATGAATGGCGTAGCAAAAAATTTCTTCGGGGAAAATAGCAGTTACATCTAAACAAAAGTAGGAGCATATAAAAGTTTGTGTAGAGCAAATATGTGGACCAATAAGGAATGAGAGTAGCACGGACGAGAACTTTGTGCCAGCAGCTACAATTTGTGTCTGACACAAAATTATTACTAAGTGAATATAAAAAGATTGCAACATGCAACAGTTCTACGAGGCAGAACCCAATGCCAAACCATTTATGACATCAGTAGATGCAGTGAAAGGTATCTGGTGGACAGCGGCCCCGACTATCTCCGCGGGAGTGCCGTTTGTTTCACTTGCATGTTTGCTTTTCACATTGATAGCACCATAAAATGTAGTTGTGTTTATAAATGATGTGACATGAATATGCAGATTATAACCAGTTGTAAAAGTACGCGTAAATAATCTCTGGTTATAGGCCTGAAACGGCCGTATTGCCGGCTGCACATCGGTTGTGGTCACGGAAGGCTTCTGTGGTGGCGTGCTTGCATTTTCCTTTGCAGAATCATGCTTTTATTGTCATCAGCCATGGCTGAGGTTTAATTAAGTGCACTGAATACTGTTCTGAATTTTGAGAGTTCATTTCATACAGAGTGCACTCTACAGCGCTGCATAGTTGGAAAGAAACAAACTACAATGTCCTAAGTACTAGGAAAATACTTAATGTAACTTAATGCACTGAAAGAGAAAATCAGCATCCACCCATTTGTAGCAAGCACAAGGCTACAAGGAAATCCATATGGATTTCTCGGAAATCAAAACTTCCTAGTTGCTGAAAAATTCGTCCACCCGGGACCAACACCTGTCTCCCCGCAGGGGCGTCTGCTTCGGCAGGTGTTTGGTGTATAGCGACACCACAGACCCAAGCTACCCGCATGGGTACCTTGAGCTGTCAAGGTGATGGTGCTTGGCGCCACCACGGACCCTTAGCCCCCATACTGACGCTGTTATCTGTACTGTGGCTACAGGTTGTAAGGTGGAGGGTTAGAAACCGCAAATGGTGCCAGGCTGGAAGCTCCGGGACCTTGCTGAGAATTATGAGGGTGAACCTCAGCCGACATATCTGGAACCCTCTGTTTATAACATATCGCATCTACATACTCCAAGAAAAATGATCGGCCTCCGAAAAGAAGCCGCACCAATGTTATAAGGCGAGAAAAGCATGTGGAAACATTTCTGAAGTTCCTAGTTGTTCACTCAACCGAAGACAAAGAACCTATAACTTCGAAATCGATCTTCAAGATCGTGAAGTCCCTGGAAAGGGCAATCAGCGCAAGACGACAAAGTGAAAAATCTTGCATCTGGAGACCTAATCGAAGTGCTGAGAAAAGAACAAAGTGAAGGTCTTCAAAATCAAAAATAAATTGCTGAACAAAGAGTAACTATCGTAGTGCTTCGTTGCAATATGGTCTGACAGACAGCTTATGTAAGCTACATTCACCCTTTCTGGGAAATTGTTTCGATCGAACGTGAGTACTATGTGCCTTGTCTTACGTCTTCATTGGCTCTTCGGATTGTGATCCTTTGGACAGCACTGACTTCCTGGTTTTGCAGCCTTTCTAGGATGTCTGTGTCTGCTTCATTTATCAACCGTTTTTCAGAGATAACCCCCGTGTACACTGTTTAGGCTACACACCGTAGCCTAAACAGTGTGGAAAACTTTGCGGAAAGGATACGGCAACACCAAAATGACGTACGTAGCTTCAACACTATGCGGAATGCGCTTGCAGAACACAGCGAAAAGAAAGACCGTCGCATCAACTTCGACGACGCCCGGGCCCTTGACACGGAAGGTAATCGAACCAAAAGGCAGTTCTTAGTCGTGGCATGACCAAACAACAGCTGGAAATATCAACGGCTCAACTGCGACCCTGCCGAGTGTGTATATACATGATCTCTGGAAGCAATGGAGAAAACAACACCGCAACAAGAAAGGCGGGAGGAACGACGGTGGAGAGAGGGACAATAACTAAGAAAAGTCGCTAGCTTCGGAGCCGGCCGGACAGTCGCCCCCTGATGAAGAGACCGAACGGGTCTCGAAACGTTGGATCAGTTTTTGATTTCAATATTAAAAACTTATATTAAGAAAAGTGGCTGGAGAGTTTGTTTTTCGTATAGGCTAATTATTGGACTTCCGCCGCCGCTGCAGCGAACCGCTTTAACAAGAGGGCTCCCTTGGCGCTGCCATTATCCCCTTAAAATGCGTAACCCCCCAAAAATCCGCTGTCGAGGCAGTGCAGTCGACCTTTGTACTCCTGTACTACAGTCCCGAAAGGAGGTGTTTCTTCTTTCATCGCTGGTCGTGGACACGCCAGGCACGTGGATCAGAGAGTGTGGCCTCGCCGCAAGCTGTAGTTGCTAACCAGACCTATGCGCAACTCGCATGGGGAGGAAAGCAATGCATGCTTTCCTACCCATGTGAGTTCATCACCTTCGCGTGTATTGGCGCATCATTTATCAATATTATTAACGCTTTGCTGAGAGCGTTCAGCACATTACGATTATGCTTCTGAACTACATATAACGATCCTCCTCTCCGGACTCCGGCGGGGGCTATGCCCCCCCCCCCCCGTAGTCTCCGCCTATGGGTGGGGGGGGGGGGGGAGAGCATTAGGAAAATGTTGCAGTTATATTTTTTTATGAGTGGCTCATCTTCCATTGATTTTTCTCACTATAGGTGCCAACTCTGGGATCTCAGGAAGGGGCCTTTGAAAATGTGCGGATGAACTTCTCTGGGGAGCAAGGACAGACCATACGACAGTTGCTTAGTGCTCACATGATTCGTCGAGTAGCCATGTGCTGTCTGGCATCACCCCAAGGAAAGCGCCAGCACCTGGCTGTCAGCCATGAGAAGGGAAAGGTTCGTTTTCTGGTCTTGCTATTGCTTTTTCTTTTCAGGATGACTGCTGTTCTGCCATCCTTTCCCTTTACTGTTAGGCAGTTTTCACTGATATTAGAGCAGAACTTAGTACAAGAAGCCTTTTATGTGTGATGGAACCAATGGAAGTTTTCGTTATACTCAATTTTGGCTTGAAAATTAAAAATAAAACACAAGTGGAACATACAGGCAACTGGAGGTAGGCCTAGCCCAGAGCACATTTATTTCATGGCAGAAATGTAAAGCGCATAGCTCAAATTGACCTTTGAAGATTCGTTGCTGTCACTGTGATATTACGCACCCTCCACCGGCGCCTTGTACATTTCTTTGGTAGGGACAGTGCTGTTGCTGGCAATACGTAACCCCCGCCCCCCCCTCTAAAGTTCCTGCGTGATGGCCTGCATGACTGCCTGCGTGACGGCCGTGCTGTTCCTTCATTGAAGCACTTGCCCTTCCAGTTATACACCTAAGTGACTGAATGCAGAGATACAGGAGTCGGTTCGCACGTGTATGCACTGCATGAAAAGAGAAAAGCAAATGAGAATGGCATGATCACTAAATAAAAAAAGTAGAGCTTTGCAAATAGCAAAATTTTGAGTGTGAAGCTAATTCGAATATGATTAATGTTCAAGTGCAAATTGAATTGAATATTTTTTGAATAATGTGTGAATATATCCTTTAGTAATACCATAATAAATTGGAGAAATGTGCTGCTAAACATAGGCCAAAAAAGAACAAAACAAATATATTCCACGAATAATGTACAGTCAAACCTCGTTAATACGTAGTTGGCCGGGAATGACGTTTGGGTACGCACTAAGCGATGTACGAATTAACCGTCAGTGCCGGTTTAGTGGCTACTAACCAGCCAAAAATGAACGTCACGAACCCCATAAACACACTCACGCACACACAGGCACGCAAGCTTTATTCAAGGGCAGGCAGCAAAAAAATCTGTTATTTTCACTTGCCACCGTGGTGGCCTCGCCGCGACGACGGCATCTCAGTGACAGGCAGGTTCATGCTCCGCGCCTTCTTTAACCAAAGAAGCAGGGCCTTTTCCACTTCGGGAAACGCACAGTCTCTGATGTGGCACCTCTTCAGATTGCTGCCTGTGCCGCCCCTCAACTTTTCGCGAGCATTCCATATCCCGCACACAGTCGTCAGAGGCAAGTCCTTTTCACGGGCTACCGCAGATTTCTTTGCTCCATTTTCAATGGTGCGAATGATTTCCAGTTTTTCCTTAACACTCAAACACGGATACTTCGGCATAGCAGTCCTCACGTGGGGATTAAATCGCACAACACGCGCACCAAACAATAAAAAAAAATACGCCGTGCGAAAGACCGTTGTTAAAGAACACACCACTGTGCAAAACACCACCGGCGGACACGGGAGAATGAAAGAAAAGAAAAAAAGGAAACGTGGCGGATTCCAAAGCAACAGCGAATTCCCCTACCGTCAGCCACTGCGGACTAACAAAAACCAATCTCGTAGGCCATGCAAACAAAAATTACGTCAACGTGGCGATCTCGAAGGCCATGCTTTTGCGTGCTTTGATAAGCAACAGCCGTACGAACAGAAAATACGTCAACATGGCCATGTTTTGACGTCACTATCGCTGCAGTTTACAATCTCGAAGGCCATACTTTTGCGCGCTTCGATCGGCAACAGCTGTACGAACAGAAAATACGTCAACGTGGCCATGTTTTGACGTCACTGTCGCTGCAGTTTACCAATCTCAAAGGCCATACTTTTGCGCGCTTCGATCGGTAACAGCCGTACGAACAGAAAATACGTCAACGTGGCCATGTTTTGACATCACTATCGCTGACAATTTTAGTCCGGTCGTCGCCGCTCGTGAATCGAACGTCTGCGCAAGTGAAATTTTGCCGATTTTCTGCCTGTGAACATATAAAAACAAGAAAATGGTACGTACTAACCGTATGTAATGCAACAAGCAACTACGGCTTAAGCGGTCAGCCAATACATGGGGTTCAATGGGGACTGGGCGGGGGAATCTTCGCGACTACGTTTAAACCGGAGTTACACATTAAGCGGGTACGTGTTAACGAGGTTTGACTGTACTCCATTGTGCAATGTCGTCCCTGGAAAAACAACAGTCCAGGTCCTGAAGAACAGTCCAGAAGATAACTTATAGGGGTCTTTCTTAACCTTTATAAGGTTGCCATGGGTGCTAGCGGTGGCAGTCACTCGCAAGCACAAACGCAGCAGCCCTAACAATTAGAGCTGTGGCCCCTATCCCGCGGTTCGCGTTAGATCGCAACCACGGCGGGTTCAGGCCAGGGGGACAGAGACAAGCCTTTGAAATGAAGGTGTTTATTCACCTTATTTCGACGCCACCAACGCAACAAGTATAAAATATGCAAGTGCCTCAGCGCGCAGGAGTAATATTCCTCACGGCTGGGCAAAACAACAATACTAGAAAAGCGCACGACGAAAAGGGGCTGATAGTGACTCAGCTCGCTTCGTGTGGCTTTGCGCTCCGACCAAGAATGAGGATCACTCACGGAAGGAAGGGCAGGCGTTTGGTGACGGCGGCGGGCGGCGATCTCGCGCTCTCGGAGGGGATCCGGTCAATCCCGACGCCTCCGGATGAAAGACTCAAGACCCCCGAGAAAGCGGCGCGCCTTCGCGAGGTTGAGGGGAGGCATCTCCCCGAATCTTAGGAGAAGGGAAAGAGTGGAGAGGGAGCGGGGCATACCGGTTTCGGCACTGCGACGAGGCATGAAAGGCAACGGGGGAAGCGGCGTGAATGCCCTCTCCCACCGCGCCGCACACGCAACCGGTCCGCGGCCGCTGGAATGCGCATGCATTCCCACATCCCCCCCTCCTTAATTCATCCCCTTCACCAACGAAGCCACCGCCATCACCTGGGGCTAACACAACTGTTGATGCAAACTACCCCTCGAGGAATGCCCCGAAGTCCATGTCGATGAGGGAGCTGTCTCCCCTGACTGCAGCCGTGGTCGTCGAGTTGTTGAAGGGCGTGGCTGACCAAGTCGGTAAACCGGGCGAAGTTGACGCGGGCGACCCGAGGATGTCGCTCGGCGATGATGCTGGAGCCGCGTCGGCCGCTGTCACTGGCCTGGTTTGGGTGCTGGGTGATGATGAGGCGGGCGACCCTAGGTGGTTGCTCGGCGGCGTTGACGATGCCGCCGGGATCGCTCCCGCTGTACCCGCAGCCACTGCGAGGAGCCACCTCGCGAACTCCTGATCCGTCCGCAGGCGCCGGACGATAGCCTCCGTCGCCGACTGGGTGTCGCTCACCGGCGCCTCGTCTCCCCGAGCCCCCGTTCTCCTGCGGTGTATGGTGGATTTCTCGTGGTTCTTGTGCAGCAGCAGGACGCCGCACTCGCAGAAGACGGACCCGGGCCCCGGGGGAAGGGAAGCGCCATTGGACTTGCGCTCCCCGTCGACGATCGTGCGCCCGCGAAAGGGTGCGAAGAGGTGGCTGTCTCCTTTCGCCGTGTACGCCCGCTCCTGCCTCTTCCAGGGTGCCGCGGAAAAATAGGAGACGGGCGCCTCCGTGCCGTCTTGAAAGGTCCATGTGGCCACCGAGCGCGTCTTGGATGTCGCGCCCGTGGTGGCCGGTGAAGGTTGGTCTGCCGGCCCTACTTGACCTGGGGAGGCCGCCCGGCCCGATGCCGCTGACTCGCTTAGCTGGCCCTCGGCGCGGGGTACCTTCGGCGCGGCAGGAGGCTGTTGGTGCTGGAATGGCCGCCCGTTCGTTGCATGAGAAGGCCCAGTGTTGGAATGTTGTGGACTGGACCAGCGCCTCTTCATCTTGCAGGCAGCTCCGTTATCTGGCATACTGGCAGGGAGGCGGACGATGCACGAGCGATCTTGACCAAAGGGTGGCTGTGTCGCGAATAGCACGGTTGTCCGTCGAACCCGGTTTTTCTTTCTACTCCCGCGGCCTCCTCAGCTCCGTTTCTCCAGGAATTACGGGATTACGATGTTGGGGAGAGGGCGACGGGATCGAAGTGTCGCCGAGTTTCCAGAATTTTCCAAGGCCGCTGCCGCCACTCCATACCGGAAACTTCTTTGCTGTTTTGCTTGTTTTTTTTTTCTCGCCTTGTCTCTGGCCGCTGCGGTGGTCTCCGCTGTCGCCGCACCCCTGCTCATAACGAGTTGTGGCCTGCAGGAGCCTGGTCTTGTGTAGAAGGCGCGACGAAGACTGCTTCTTCTGGCTGGCTGCTGTTGCTACCGACGAATGTCCAGGTGGTCCCTCTGTTGCTCATTAGCCCAAAGAGAAAGCGCATGCTCGCTCCGGGGGGGTTGCATGCGGGACGCCGATGGAGCATTCCGTCAGACATCGCACACAATAAAGTTAGCCCCTACAATCAGGACAGTTAGTTCCGTCGAGATCGCAAATTGTAGCGCCGCACTGGGCTCGAACGTCGAGCTGTGCCACCCGATGCCGCTGCCTGCGAAGGCGGGAGAGCATTCCCCTCGGGCCACTCATTCCCTCTGTCGTAGTAGGGTTTGAGCTCACAGACATGCACCGGTCCGCTGATCGGTCTTAGCTGTAAGTCCGCCAGCTTGTACACGAGAGATGAGACAATCTCCTTCACTCGGTACGGTCCTGTCCACTTCGGTGCCAGAGAAGCTGAGAATTTCTTGCTGGCATCGCTTAGGACATGATTACATCTCAACACCAGGTCGCCAACTTTGTATTGAACGTCCCAATGAGAGCGGTCATACTGCGCTTTCTGCTCTGCTCGAGCAGTCCTCAGGTTCCGTCGTGCTTTGCATAAAGCCTCTTGTACCTTTAAGCGCAGCCCAGCTGCATAATCAGCGCATGCTGATGGAGCAACCAGTTCCGAGCTGCGTTCCTGTAGAGTGTGTTCTACGGGATTCATCAGCTCCCTCCCAAGATTGAGAGTTGTGGGGGTGAAGCCAGTCGAGCGGTTCACGGTCGTCCTTATAGCAAATCCGATTTCAGGGATACAATTGTCCCAATCCTTGTGCGTCCCCGTAAATGCAACGAGCATATGCTTGATGTTGCGGTTCACACGTTCGGTTGGATTTGCCTGGGCGTGATACGTGGTAGTTCTCCTGTGCTTAATGCCGAGGGCTGCACAAGAGTCCACGAATAATTTTGAAGTGAAATAGGACGCATTGTCCGTAATCAACTCTTTTGAGTAGCCAAATCGCGTGAACACTTCGATTAGCTTCTGCATGATTACGCGTGCCGTCAGCCTTCGTAGGGGGAATAATTCGACCCACTTGCTGAAGTGATCTGTGACCACGAGAAGGAATTGGTTCCCGCTCGGTGTTCGTAGGTAAGGTCCCATGATGTCACAAGCCGCAATCTGCCACGGTATCCGGCTATTGATCGGCTTCATCAGCCCGGGTGGGCGTCCACCTCTCGGTTTCACTCTTTGGCACCCGTTACATGAGCGAGCGTAGCGTATTACATCCCGCTTCATGCCTGGCCAGGTTGCAAAGCGACACAACTTAAAATAAGTCCTAGGGCCACTTGCATGCCCGGCGATGCACGTATCGTGAAAGTAGCGTAGCAATGCTCCTCTCAGCGTGCGTGGAATCACCGCTTTGAAAGAATCACGTGTATCTTTCTCCGCGGGGATGTATCTCAGCAGGACACCGTCAGAGTCAAGCAGGTAGGAGTCCAACGCGCTCACAGCACTACCAGCTGTTTCAGGGCGCCGCGCACTTACAACAATACCAGCTGCGTCAACATGCGCCGCGGCCGCGCCGCCGGGCTCCCGGAGCCCCTCAAAAATTTTCCTGCAAAACGGATCCTCCCGCTGTGCCTCTAACAAGTCCTTTCTGCTGAACACGCTCCCCACTGAACTGACGCAGTGCAGATGGTTAACGCTCTCGACCTTCGAAGGTGGTTCATCCTTCCTTCCCTTGCGACTCTCACCGTCGAGCATTGTAGCAATTACTCTGCTCTTGGGTTGAGTCTCCAGTGACACAGGATGGGTAGTGTTATTACCGCTCCTGTTGACTTCGAGCGTCGCAGCAGTTACGTCGCTCTTATTAGTCTCGGCTCTGGGCGGTGTGAGTTGAGCAGTAATATTACTCTTCTCACTGTCAACGGGCGCGCGCGAAAGTGCGTCCGCCACAACGTTGTTCTTTCCCCTCCGGTAGCGAACGGTGAAATCGTATCGCTGCAGGAGAAGTGCCCATCGTGCGAGCCGTCCGCTCGGCTCCCCTAGCTAGGCGTCTAAGCCAAGTTAGTGCCATATGATCAGTTTCAATCACAAATTGAACTCCGTCAACGTAGTAATCGAACTTTTTCAGGGCAAAAATGATTGCCAAACACTCCTTTTCAGTCACGGAATAATTTTTCTCTGCGGGAGACAACGAGCGGCTAGCGAAAGCTACCGGCCGCAAGCCACCTTCGTGCTGTTGGAGCAAAACCGCTCCTAGGCCAAGGTCGCTGGCGTCCGTTTGGATCACAAATTCTTTGCTCAGATCCGCAAGTCTTAACTCAGTGGTTTCCGCGAGCACGTGAACGAGGTTGCGCAATGCTTCCTCTTGCTCGGGACCCCACCTCCACCGCTCACCTTTCCTCAACAGCATTGTCAAGGGGGCTTGCAGTGCGGCACAGTCTGGGATGAACTGACGATAAAAATTCACCAGCCCCAGAAAGCGTCTCAGTCCGCCTATGTCTGTCGGCGACGGGTAGTTCAATAAGGCTTGAACCTTGTCATCACACGGCAGAAGACGACCATTATCAATGGTGAAACCCAGTAGCGTTACTCAGGTTGCAGCTATCTGAGTCTTGGCGGGATTCAACGTTATTCCCGCAGACCTCAGACGCTCTAGCACGTCCCTGAGATGGCGTAAATGCTCATCAAAGGTTCGCGAGTATACCACAACATCGTCCAGGTAAGCAAGAGCGTGATGCCACCTTGCGTCACCCAAGACACGATCCATCAGGCGCTGGTAAGTGGCCGGCGCACCAACTAGACCAAAAGGCATGCGGGTAAACTGAAAGAGGCCCCTGTGACAAGTGAAAGCAGTTTTCTCTCGGTCACGGGGATCTACTTCCACCTGAAAATATCCTCTGCTAGCATCGAGTGTAGTGAAATACTTCGCTCCACCAACGTTGGACACGATTGAGGGAATGCTCGGAAGCGGATATGCGTCCTTGCGTGTTACCTCATTCAAGCGACGATAGTCAACACAAAGGCGGGTACTTCCGTCCTTTTTCGGAACCAACACCACAGGAAAACCCCATGGGCTATCTGACCTTTCGACAACACCTGTATCGAGTAATTCGTCCAGGGCGCTGTCAAGCGCTTTCCTCTTAGCCAAACTCACTGGCCGAGGATTGCACTTCCAAGGTGAGGCATCACCTGTTTCAATTTTGTGCCTAACTAGCGCAGTGCAGCCAGGACGCTCTGTGAACACGGCATCGTATTCATTCAGTAGCATTGAGAGGCGAGCCTTCTCCTCCACCGACAAACCGCATGAACTAATCAAAAGCGGGTGGGTGCGTTCGTCCTCCGCTGCGGTGCACAGTACCTCCGCCGCGGGGGTTCGGGGCCGCTCGACAGGGGAGACCTTCCCCTTCGCGCCCTTTTTCTCTGCGCGGTCGGCTGCTCGGTTCTTCGAAACAGCCGAAAGCTTTGCGTTTGCGAGTGACTTTTTCGGGCGATCGTTGGGTTTGTCTGCGCGCGAAGCATCGTCGAACGAAGTTGTCTCTGATGCTTTTTGAAACGTTACGAAAGGTTTCAGGGTGGCGCATGCTCGTTTCGTGTATCCTCCGTTGCAGACGTCAATAACAATGCCCGTCTTAGCGAGAAAATCTCTGCCAAGAATGATGGGAACCGTCAGGCCGGGGAGGTAAGGCCCCGCCACGGTGGTCTAGTGGCTAAGGTACTCGGCTGCTGATCCGAGGGTCGCGGGATCGAATCCCGGCCGCGGCGGCTGCATTTCGATGGAGGCGAAATGTTGAGGCCCGTGTGCTGTGCGATGCCAGTGCACGTTAAAGAACCCCAGGTGGTCCAAATTTCCGGAGCCCTCCACTACGGCGTCTCTCATAATCAGAACTGGTTTTGGGACGTTAAACCCCACAAAACAACAACAACAACAACCGGGGAGGTAAGCGAGGCGTTGACGCCTGACTCGTTTCTCCCACCGCACCACGAGCCTAGCAGCAGCGCTTGCTTGCGCCATGCCGCTAGCTAGACTGAAAGTCACATTACTCGTTCTCAGCCGGATAGAACTCCGACAAAGATGCTCATACACTTCGTCGCCAAAGATTGAAGCGCTTGCTCCCGTGTGTAGCAGTGCAAAAAATTTGTGCCGGATGACTGTAAGCTCAATAAACGGCACCGGCGTGTCGTTGGGCGGTCCGATACGACAAGCCAGCGGGGCTAGGAGTCCGTTTGTCTCACTCAACGTTGCTGTATTTGCCGCCGGTCCTGCAGCATTGCTCACCGGCGGCGCCGCTCGTTTCCCGAAAGCGCATGCTCTCGGCTCGTGGGCGCCCTGCAGTCCCGGGCGAAATGCCCTGGTTGGTTGCATTTATAGCAGAGGTTTGTCGGCCGCTGTAACGCTCGGCGTTCGGTGCCTCGCGCCGTTTGATAACCGCCGCTCCTCTCTACAAAGTGCTCCCGTTCAGGCGCTCTCTGCTCTGGCATCCTCGCGTCGGTATATCGAACACGATTCTGCTTTACCTCGGCCATCGGCAGCGCATGCTGCTCGTCTAGCGTAAGTGTACGGATCAAGAGCCCGGTCAGATAACTCCCAACCGCTGCTCGAGCGTTCATCACTGAGGGCAAGCAAACCATTTCCCTGTGGACGGGTGCGAAAGTTGTCTCCGTTCCACGCGCATCATGGCTCGAGTGCCTGCGACGCTGGGGGTGGTGGTCTGTACGCGCGCGAGGCGAGTATGTCCGCCTGTATGCGTTTTGCCTCCGAGGCCAGCTCATCCAAATCCCTGAACTTGCTACCTCTCAAATACGCAGCGAAAGTGGGGTGTGCTTGTCGCATGACTCGCTCCACCTTCTCACAGTTTGGAGCAGAGGGATCAGCGATGCGATAAAACTCGTCCATCGCCCTCACGTACTCGAGCAAGGATTCGTCCGGATGCTGAGTACGCAGCTCCAACTCGAGACGCAAACGACGCTGGTAGTCTGCGGGCAGAAATTCCTCGCGGAAGTTCGCTCGGAACTGTGACATCTTGCGCGACCTGTGGCCAGTAAGCCGGAACCAACAGGCAGCCTGATCAGTCAGCGATGCTGGAACGACGCGCTCTGGCATCTCGCCATCGGACAGCCCCGTTGCTTGCTGGTAAGTCAGCATGCGATCGAGGTATTCGTTGGCGCTAACTAGATCATGATACCCGCTGTAGGTGGGTAAGTCCATCCTAACTATCGGCTTAGCGGCTGACCTTGATGTAAGAGTATTCTTTACAACACCAGTCAAACACTCAATCATGCGCATCGCATCGCGCAACAACACCTGCGGAGACTCGCTCTGCCCAGTAAGGTCTGGCGCAGGGGCTGAATGAGTTGAGCAAGTTTGCTGCGATGGCTCCCTGCTCTCCGCGAACTCTGGCAAAGGGCTCGGCGTAATATGCCTCGCGCCTTCAAATACACTGTATGCGGGAGGGGGCGCCTCATGTGTAGCGCCGCCCTCATCAAAGCAAATGAGACTCCCTTGGCTAGTAGGTGCCGCGGGGTTCTCAGGGTTGTCGGCTGCTGTAGCAGTTACCGCAGCTTCGAACTGTTGCCGGTTGGTAGCCACCCGCTATAGCGTGTACAGTCGCTGGAAATCAGCGCTGTCTGCTGCCATGGTTCGTTCATGTGCTGGTAATCACACACACAAACTGACTCGCTCTGTCACACCACTGGCCCCACGTTCGGGCGCCAAATATAGGGGTCTTTCTTAACCTTTATAAGGTTGCCATGGGTGCTAGCGGTGGCAGTCACTCGCAAGCACAAACGCAGCAGCCCTAACAATTAGAGCTGTGGCCCCTATCCCGCGGTTCGCGTTAGATCGCAACCACGGCGGGTTCAGGCCAGGGGGACAGAGACAAGCCTTTGAAATGAAGGTGTTTATTCACCTTATTTCGACGCCACCAACGCAACAAGTATAAAATATGCAAGTGCCTCAGCGCGCAGGAGTAATATTCCTCACGGCTGGGCAAAACAACAATACTAGAAAAGCGCACGACGAAAAGGGGCTGATAGTGACTCAGCTCGCTTCGTGTGGCTTTGCACTCCGACCAAGAATGAGGATCACTCACGGAAGGGCAGGCGCTTGGTGACGGCGGCGGGCGGCGATCTCGCGCTCTCGGAGGGGATCCGGTCAATCCCGGCGCCTCCGGATGAAAGACTCAAGACCCCCGAGAAAGCGGCGCGCCTTCGCGAGGTTGAGGGGAGGCATCTCCCCGAATCTTAGGAGAAGGGAAAGAGTGGAGAGGAGGGAGCGGGGCATACCGGTTTCGGCACTGCGACGAGGCATGAAAGGCAACGGGGGAAGCGGCGTGAATGCCCTCTCCCACCGCGCCGCACACGCAACCGGTCCGCGGCCGCTGGAATGCGCATGCATTCCCACATCCCCCCCTCCTTAATTCATCCCCTTCACCAACGAAGCCACCGCCATCACCTGGGGCTAACACAACTGTTGATGCAAACTACCCCTTGAGGAATGCCCCGAAGTCCATGTTGATGAGGGAGCTGTCTCCCCTGACTGCGGCCGTGGTCGTCGAGTTGTTGAAGGGCGTGGCTGACCAAGTCGGTAAACCGGGCGAAGTGGACGCGGGCGACCCGAGGATGTCGCTCGGCGATGATGCTGGCGCTGCGTCGGCCGCTGTCACTGTCCTGGTTTGGGTGCCGGGTGACGATGAGGCTTGCGACCCTAGGTGGTTGCTCGGCGGCGTTGACGATGCCGCCGGGATGCGTTAACTTCTACGCAGTACACACGTGTTAAGTTTACCCCAGTATGCAAGTGTTAGCTTTGTCTCACTACCACTACACAGGCTGCAATGCATGAGAGTTAGCTTCACCATAGAAAAAGTATGAACTCTGCCACCATACTCGTGTTAGCTTTGCTGCAGTCTACGAGTCAACTTCACCACAGTACACGAGTGTTAGCTTTGCTGTGGTACATAAGTGTTAGCTCCGCCGCAGTACAGAAGTGTTATGCGGCGAAGCATACTACATATGGGAAGGGGCTGGTACTTGTCATGAGCAATAGCATATTTTGCCATTTAATTCCAACTTTAAATAGTTCAAATAATCAAAGTTGAGTGTTAATCGAATTGGATAGCAAATGCTATATGAAAATCATTCAAAATTTCGAATATTCGCAGAACCCTAAAAAAAAAGCACCGCCATATCCACAAAGTGAATGATGTTAGATCAGCTTGCTGGGAGATGATCAGGGAACCTGCAAATCCTCTGGACACATCTCTTACCATCATATATAGACATGATAATGTTGTTATATATACATTACATACACACTGTTTATTAATTTACATTTGGATGCACTATATACATTTTGATGGACTATATACATTATATATACACAAGAGATGTTCTTTTGCAAAGTACAAGAAGGGCGTCCCTCAATGGGCTTGGGCACTCGTTTCCCTTGAAAGATGATTGCTTTATGATGCAACCAGGAGCTGTGGGCCGCTTTTGCTTCGCTGTCCCGCAGCTCGGGGTTTGCTTGACGGCGAGCCCTCTTCGCTTCGGCCTCCTGGGCTGTCACCGCAGGGTCTTCGCGGCGAGCATGAGCTGCTGCTGCTGCGTTGCGAGCCCGCCATGCTGCTGCCTTGGCTTGTGCGGTGTTCATGTGGCCGAGCGGTAACGAAGAGTGTTCACTACGTGTGCTCCCGGCGAAGAGAAGGAAACGCACGTGCTGAGAGTGCTGTGCATCGCCTTGAGCGGCGCTGCTATCTAGTGAGCATTCTTGAAATCACCGGAAAGCCGCCGCCGCCGGACAAGGCGCGAGCATAAGAAGCTTACCGAGCAAGCTCCTAAAAAAAAAAAAGCCGCAGAAAGCTACAGTAGTGAGTGGCAGCATTGCTGGAGTGCAAACCCTAAATGAGGTTTGAAGGGAAGAGAAAAGGATACAACCGTGGCAGTGAGAATCACGTTGATGGCTTGAGCGATGCAGGGAAGCTGAGAAGGAAGTGGGGCACGTGCAGACAAGTGTTCTCCGTTCTGGTTCTCTAGGGTCACTCTGAGGAAGTAAGGCTGCCATGAGGCTGCGTGCACATCATTTGTGCTCAGTCATCGGAGGGTTGCCACAGAAGTGGATCTGGCTGCTGCTTCTGCTAACATTTGACATTTAGGGCGAAATTACTAGCTGGTTGGCAGGGGGAATTTATTATATCAAGGGTGCCTCACACTGCCACTTTGTTATGCAGAGGTTACAGATAAATGTTTTCGATGGAGTTGCAGTGGGGAATTGAAAAACTTTGTAATATCTAGGAAATCATTGTATCGGAGTTCGTTATAGGCAGGTTAAACTGTATACCACTTACACACAAATTTATTGATGGTACTAGTATGAAGAACCACGAGGCGTAAAGCAGAAGGCAAGATAGAACTTTGCAACGATTGCTGGAAGTTTTTAACATTTTTTTATTTAGATGCAAAAAACATGGGCAGGTAGGCTACTTAAGAGCTGGCTGAAAGTGTTGCAGGCAGTTGTCCATTTTGTAGGTGTTGGGGTGCACTACTGAAAATACTTTGCAAATCTACTGTCATAAGGATAAGGTGCAGGTTCTCCAATACTCAAGGTCGGTTCTTTGAGCATTCGTTGGAAGTCCTCTGAATGAGTACATCTCATACAGGACGTGTTCGTGCTTTGTCACCAGATTGATCAGAAGATGGCAGAAGGATCTGTTCTTCGTATTCACAATCCCCTCAGCAATACAGGACACTAGGGCTGTGAAAATATTCGAAATTTTGAATAATTTGCTAATAGTGTTTGCTGTTCAATTCGATTTGCACTGAACTTTTACTATTCGAACTATTTGAAGTTCATAATTACGGGAAAAAATATGCTATGTGTTATGCTATATTTAGGCGATGCGCAAAGCGCCGACGACGCCATCTGCCGCCACGGCTCGGAAGCGTTGGTGGGTCCGAGCGAGCCGTGCTCCCGCGAGCGTGTACGCGAGTGCGCGGATGGATGTGTTTTCATCGTGATTTAATGACTCTCTCGGGCTTCAGAGATGCCGAAAAATAACTGCTGCGTTGTCGGCTACTCAGACACACACAAGAAATCGCCACGAACGCACTTATACAGATTTCCGGTGCTATTTCATGAGCGAGAGCGACGGCCGCGGAGGATTGCGGCTGTACGACGCAGAAGGCAAGCAATCGCGCTTTGTTTATAGGAGTGTAAAGTCCGAGGACTTCGATGAAGAATAAACCAGGCTTCGAAGTGCGGCGGAAGACAATACGCCTGAAGAGCGCCGAACAGCGAGACCCTACAATGCCGTTTTTTTTTTCTAAAGAGAAAAACCCAGAACATCACGTGCCACGCGGTCGCGATCCTACTTCGTCTTCTTTCACGCCCGCTATTTCTCTTTTCTTGTTAACAGCAGTGTTAGAACAATTATCGTGTTTTATTTCTCCATTTATGTCGCTACGTCTTCAGCGAACGCTACTATATATACGTTTACACTTGGTCGCCCGATCGCCTGCATTGTAGACGCTACAATGCACATGAGGTTGTTATTACTGATAAGACGCGATGCCTATAGGCTCTCTTGAAAAACGAATGGCGCGAAGCGCAATGCCAGAGAATGTGGGGCAGGTGACGGGTCTTTTACAAAAGCGCCGTGGAATCACACGTGTGCTGCACGAAATCGGCTGCATTCTACCTATTGATGGCACTGGAATACGATCACCGGTGCAGAATGTTCGCTGTGCGCTCGCCTCAAGTTGCATATTGGCAGTAAAACATGGCACATGTGCACATTTAAGTCTTTCACGATCGCGTAGAGTGTAACGCCATTTTGCAACACTTGGTAATATCTTTCGAAAAACCTAGCAAATACGTAGCCAAGCTGCTACGACAAGCTAGGTGACCACCAGCTCCGCAGTGACTGTCTCGCGCAACTAGTGCAAGCTGCCGAGATATATATTCACAAGCCCCGCCACGGTGGTCTAGTGGCTATGGTACTCGGCTGCTGATCCGAGGGTCATGGGATCGAATCCCGGCCGCGGCGGCTGCATTTCGATGGAGGCGAAATGTTGAGGCCCGTGTGCTGTGCAGATATCAGTGCACGTTAAAGAACCCCAGGTGGTCGAAATTTCCGGAGCCCTCCACTACGGCGTCTCTCATAATCAGAGCTGGTTTTGGGACGTTAAACCCCACAAAACAAAACAATATATTTACAAGTTTATCGTGCTGGTTTCAGTTTTACCAACGCTGACCCTTCGCGTGGCCGCACCCGTGAAATCCATGCGCCGGTGCGACAGCGATCCCTCAAAATCTACTATATAAACACATGGCAAGTAAACGAAGCTACTGTGTCGAGAAAAAAACGTTGGTTCACGCGTCAACGCATGCAGGCATTAGTGATCGGGACGTTATAAAGAAAGCGGTGCGATGAGCTCCACTTCGTAGGGAAGCTTTGTTGACGCTTGTCTGTGGCAAACACTTGGCGCGTATGGTGACATTGTCGTCCCACACTGCTGTGACATCGGAGACATGTCCACTATTATAATGTACAGCTCCTTTGCACACACTGTCGCCGCAAAAGTAATTATCTGGGACGCGCACAAGCGGCAAATCGCACGCGCGCACTTCCTCGATGCTTGCAGTGAAATGAGGCGTCTGCTACGCGACCCACCACCGGTTCCAACGGCCGCCGCTACGCGGCTTTCAGTGGCGCCCCTATAGGCGCTGCGCATGGCGTATACAAAGTGGCCCATTCCCGCATGCAGTATGCTTCGCCGCATAAAACCTGTGTACTGCGGCGAAACTAACATTCGTGCACGACGGCAGAGCTACCACGTATGTACTGAGACAAAGCTAACGCCCGCGTAATGCGTGTATTGCGCCGAAGCCAACACCTGTGTACAGCGGCAAAATTAACGCCCGTGTACCGCGGCGAAGCTAACGCTCGTGTGATGTGGTGAAGTTAATACTCCTGTAATGCGGCGAATACTAGTGTATTGCGGTGGACCTAACACCTGTGTACTGCGGCGAAGCTAACACTTGCGCACATCGGTGAAGTTAGCTCAGCTTTCTCAGCCCTATTGGACTGTTCAGGACTTCAGAATGACACTGTGGGAGTACACTAGTCATGCAATAAATCTTTTTTGCTTATGTTTAGTGGTACATTTCTCAATAATTTGACATGGTATTTATTTATTTATTTATTTATTGTACCCTCAGGGCCAGAAGGCATTACAGAGGGGAGTGGGGATACATAAAGAATACAATAAACAGCAAACCATAAAGGAACAAAAAGTACAAAGTGGCTGGCGAAAATTCACAACAAGACAAAAAGGAAAAAAGCAGTGGGAATACACGAGAACAATTTTGGTAAGAAAAAGAAATTATACAAAGAGTAACAAGCATAAATATATTCACAAGATAGCAATTGTTTTACGAAACATATTAATATCTGCTATGTCAGCAACGTCATGGGAAAGGGCATTCCAACTGACACAAGTTCTGGGTACGAATGAGTCATGAAAACATTTAGTGTGACAAGATGGAATCCCAACTTTATTGCGGTGATCAATGCGAGCTGATATGTACGAGGGCCTTGTGAGTAATTTGTTTTTCAGATAGCTGTTGTAGTAAATTTTATGAAAAAGACATAATGAAGCTACAGACCTGCGATGAGAAAGAGAAGGGAGGGACAAACTTAATTTCATGGCGGTTACGCTACTTGTTCGGTGATAGTTAGAGAGTATGAAACGACAGGCACGGTTTTGCACAGCTTCCAAGTCTGAAATGAGTGAATCAATGCCAGGGCTCCAGACTGATGCAGAGTACTCTAATTTCGAGCGAACCAGTGTTTTATAAAGCAGTAATTTAATAGAACTGGATGATTGAGAAAAGTTCCTGCGAATATACCCAAGCATGCGATTGGTGTTATTTATGATATGATCGATGTGAGTTTTCCAGGATAGGTTAGAAGAAATGTGAACACCGAGGTACTTATAAGAGAACACAGTTTCAAGAGTAACATTGTTAATGTGGTAAGTAAGAGGTTCATTGGAATTACGAGAAATGCGCATGTGCTTGCACTTATTAATGTTTAGTTTCATACTCCAAGTGTTGCACCAATCCAGAACCTTGTTAATGTCGGACTGAAGGCAAGAGACATCGTTATTGTCGTTAATTTCGCGGTAAATAACACAATCATCTGCAAAAAGATTTATTGAAGATGAAATGTTAGTCGGTAAATCATTTATATAGATGAGAAAGAGGAGGGGCCCGAGAATACGACAGAAATATTTGAAACTTATTCGAAAAATATTCAGAAAGTATTAAGACAGAAGTATTTGAAACTTATTCGAAAAATATTCTATTCGATTTGCACTTGAACATAAATATTCGAATTTGCTTCGCACTAAAATTTAGCTATTCACACTGCTTTATAAGACACCATTAATTGATGCCGCCAGTTTGGAGAAATTAAAGCCCACTGCATCACTTACCAATTTTCACATTCCCGTAATACAGCTATGTCTACCTGTGAGAACCTCTGGTCTTCGATCCATTCTTCATCTAACAGTATTGCATGCATCAGCCACTTGGAAACTAGAGCTGTAGCTCCAGTACCACCTCAGATTGGTGCGTCAGGTGAACAGGACATCAACCAGTCTGCCCTGTTCATCTCTTTACTGATCATTTCCCACATAAACTGCTCCCTTTCACCTTCATGCTACCAGTCTTGCTTGCCTGTGCCCTTTCCTCTTAACTCCTCCTTCTTGGAAAACTAATGAGCACAGCTCCTAGACATGAGCCTGCTATGAGGGTGCCTGGACAACACCACCTCATCAACTTAGATCATGATGGTGTACCTTTAATGGTACTCGTTAGTGCCAGTGCCAACAAAAGACCAGGAATGTAATCAACGCATACCAAAAAAAAAAAAAATGCCACAAGTGCTTGTGATACGTTTTTCAGCAATGTGTGTTCATTTAATGTTTTCACCTACATGAATGTGTAAGAGGGGTGTGAAAATACTGAAATTGATGAATACAAATAAGGCAGAAAAAAAAGCGGCTTGGAATATCGATTGAATATGGAATATGTGTGTAGTAATGAAAAGTTGCAAAACAAGAGGTAACAGCAAGATTTATTAATTTAAAAAGAAATCAGTGAAATATGCTGCAGCATATTGATGAGCAAATTTTTTTATTTAGTAGTGTAACAAATGCACTTTTTTTCCGAAAAACAAGCAAAGTAGCAAGGTGAGTTTATCACGTGGGGTAAATTTTACTAAAGCTTTTTTGAGGTGAGTAAAACATTTTAACACACAAAAGGACTGTGTTGTGATGTGCGGTATTCCTTGAAGCCACATATGCGATGAAATTTGATTTGAAAAAAAAAAAAAAGCTGTAATAAAGAGCTGTGGAGTCCGTATCACGTAACTCGGCACCCACCGTGACAGCCTTTATGGTGGGTACCTTGTGTTTCTGTGCGATGGCCTTTTGCTTCCGATGAACTTTGGGTCGGCTCACAGTGTCACAGTGCAAAAATGCTCTCGGGGCAAAAATGACGATGCTGTTGAAAGGTCAACAGCGTAAAAATGAACGAGTGACACGCAACACTCTTTGCCGCGCATATAGTTTCCATAGTTTCTATGTTGCCGCCGATCCTGCAATGTGCCGGTCCTACAATGCATAGGCCAATGATCCTTACAGCGTGGGCTTGCAGCCAATCTAAAGAAAGCGTATGGTACCATCGGTGGGCGGGCGTAATGGGAAAATAGATGTTTCCCACAACAGCAGGCAAAACGGCTCACCTTCTCAATTCTTCCTCATATTTATGCTGAGCCTCTCAGTCGTGCGCATTAAGCATGATGTCGGAGATTGCATCATGGCAATCTCGGAGTTCATGCTTAGGCTTAGCATTGCCAGCCTGTGTAGCATACCACAGCAAAGCATTGTAAAGGAACCGCGATAGCACGGACGAATGCAGCAGTGCGAGTAAATGTTACCACTGCTTGCACATGTCTACGCACGGCAGTTTTACCAGGACGTGGGAGTTTTAATTGCTATACTGAGAGGTGCCAGAACATCACAGATCGAGTGAAGTGGGAAATCCACAGAGCGGCCTTTCGCGGGACTGCGGGGGTTCAAAGTTGGTGGGTGCGTTTAACACGGGAGAAAAAAAAAATGTTTTTCGGTATTTTGCGCAACCCACCCCCCCCCCCACCCCCACTTAAAGCTTTCGATGGCAATGCAAAGTCGTCCATGGTCTTGTGCCAATGCGGCGACAGCAAAACACCCATGATAAGGCCTTTTCTTTATTTTTCCATAGCATGGTAGAAATTTCGACTCTCGTCGAACAGCCCGCCCCATCTGGTGCACGTGTCACGCGCATCTGTACAGCGACCTTGTATGCGCGAGAACCGGCGCCGCTTGTGGTTTCATTATCAAAACGTAGTCAATGCGGCATGGAGCTGGTCCTCCTGGCCTAGTTGCGTGCAGCGCGCTGAATGCATGCTCGCACCGTCACCACCACCGAGGTGCTTGTTGTACCGTACACAATTTTTTGCCGTCTTGGAACGTTCTGCGTAGCCACTCCTCTCACGACTATGCAGGACTGTGGGGCTGAGGTGAGTGTTGGATTAGATCAGCACGGTGACATCACGCTGCTTCCGTTTGATCAAGTGAAGCGCATTCACGTTGCCGCGGAACACTTGCGTTCCTACATTGGCACGAAACAGCGGCACGCTTGGATTGTGTAGTGCTAACAACAGCGCTGTTTTACAGGAGATGCCGATCAGATGGGTGAAGATCGGTTGTCGGTCAGTACTGGTGCATTTCTGCTTTTGTCGCCGCCCTCGGAATATTCGCGGCATTTCTATAATATTCGGCCAATTTCGAATATTCAGGAATATTTGAGCATGCATTTTTTTAATAGAATAGGTTTCGAAGAAGGAAAATATTCGATTCGTATTCAAAATTTCAATTTTTCGCACATCCCTAATGTGTATATAACCAACTAGCCCAACATAATGCATTTGTGCATTTCTTCTACATTGGGGCCTGTTCGTTTTCAGTACTGTGCTTGTGGTGTTTTCTCTCAGTGTTATGTTTGTAACTTTTGTGCTGTTTTCACCTTCATGAATGTCGCTGAATAGCCCAGTGTAACACACTTCTGTCCCTGTTAACTATGTTGGATAAGCACTACAGATAATGTCCTAATTATTCAATTACAGCTGGGACTCATGTCAGTCATGACAGGTAACATGGTAGTGCAAAAATGCACGGCCAAGGAAAGGTACACAGGATGGGCACCATTTTCCAGTTGGGCCGGTCCTGTGTACCTTCCATCGTCTGTGTTTTCTCACACTACCGTGTTATTTGTTTCAAGAATGCACCAAATTGCCCACACGAGAGTGTTGCTGCATCATGTCAGTTATTTAATTTAGCTATTTCATGCTTAACATATTTCTAATAAATGTTTAATTTTTTATTTAGATCACACTGCTCCAGCTCTCAGCACTTCTCAAGCAAGCAGATTCCAGCAAACGCAAGCTAACCATCACTGTAAGTGTTGCTTCTTTCTCTGCCATTATGTGCGAAAAATGTTTCTGTTGCATGAAACTGACTTTGCTGGTGGAACTACACATTTTATCAAAAAGGTCAGCTCCGGTGATTTTTCAAGGTCAATCAATCTCAATGAAATTTGCTGGATACATTCCTTGGCATACCTCTGCCATTTACACTAGATTACAGACATGAGAGATGCACAAGTTGCATACAGATCAACTTTTGCTGATCACCTCAAACTGTCAACCTGGCCTACCACAATTATTGGCCACATTTTGTGTTGACATCACCGTAGACGAAATGACGGAAGTGATGGAAGTGCGTGGGTACCATACCGTGGCCTCCAAGATAAGTGCTTGCCATCGTGCAACATGTGCAAACCTCAAAGACCATGTCCATTTCAAGGTGATTTGCAACCTTACTTCTAGAAGAAGGGTGCGTGTGTGTGGTCATATTGTGTACAAGGCTGAATGAGTCGTTTGGTGTCCCGGGAGAACAGCACTGCTTGGTTGGATTTTGGTTTAATGCTTTCTTGCTTATTGAAAATTTCATTGCTATTATCAGGAGTGTGATGGGAGCATCTCGGGAACATAGGATTGCCATTACCTTGACATGGGTAAAAAAAATCGCCAGGGTTTTCCTTTAAATATGCCGGAGCAGACCCAACTTGATTCTAAGGCACATATTGCTACAGTAGAACCTTGTTATAACGAACCTGGATTTAACAAACTATTGGATATAATGAGGCAATCGCAACTCCCCTTGAAATTCTTACAGATGACACGGATATTAGCTATAACAAACTAATGGTTATAGCGAAGTAATTACGGCTCCCCCTTCAACTTCATTATAACGAGCTTTTACTGTATTTAATTTTCTGCTTATTGCTGCCTTAGGACTTCATGAACCAAACATGAGCATATAACCTGCTTTCTTTACAAGTAATATTCCACATGTACTGTATTTACCCCCATAATTTGTGCCCTAGCATAATTTGCGCACCCCTGATATTTAGCCAGCTCGACAAAAAAAAAAAAAAAAGGAAGTCCTCGCATATTTTGCACTTCCCGTCCCGCCCGGGCCAGCTTGCTGGCGCGCGCGCGCACGGAAAGGCTGCGCAGGCGAGCACAGTCATACGCAAAAGGGGCTACAAGTGCGATGTCCCTTTTGCCGATTCTTTTCTCCGGAAGCCCCCTGTCATGAGTAAGGGGCCCCACAAACACAGGCTACCAGACGAAACGGAGACATCGGCGAAGTGGCGCGGGAAAGCACGCGCCGCAGACACGTCGATGTGCATAATTGGTTGTCAGCGGGCTCGCGGCACGCGGCCCGAGGAGAGATCGGTCATGGAGAAGGCTGAGCTGGCATTGTCTGCGCGGCACCGGTCGACGAAGGGTGTCTGGCCAGCTACGGACTGGTGACCGTCGATCTGGCTGACGATCGAGCACGGACTTCGGAGTGGCAGCGGCCGAACTTCAGCAGTTCCCGGCGTACCCGCAGCACTCCACCTTCGCCGGCAGAACGGGACTACCGGCAGAAGAATCGCTGCAGAGGGCCAGTCTTCGTGGGAGACCGAGCAGCACTCAGGAAGGAGGCCTAGGCTAGGCTAGGCCTAATCGGTGATCCGCCACGTCACCAGAGAAGCAAGGCGGCAGACAAGGACGGACCTTGCGTGAGCGGCGGCCACCACCAGCGGCACCTTCGACGACAGCTACGGGACACGACACACCAGAGAGCTTCGACTCTGAACCACACCGCGTCGAAGGCAACGTAAGAGCGTCCAACTACACTTTGACCGGCAGGGAGCTAACGCGCACGTAAACGCGAGGCCCATGGTTGCGTGACTCCTGTAGGAACTGCGCTCTACGCGGAGTATGTGTAGTTTGGCCGTTTAAGTTGTTAATTTAGTAACATTTAGGTTTTCTCTTTGTGTGCGAATTGGTGGTTTGCTTGGTTTTCATGCTTTGATGTTCTTTTTATAAAGTAACGACTTTTGTTAGTTTTTTGTTAACGCTTTACGCCTCTCGTCTCGTCACTCTCTCTCAATCCATCGGAGCAAGCGCTCCCGAGATCCACGCTCGCACTCGTGACAAATAATTGGCGAGCCTCTGCCAGGATTAACATCTCCAGGCCCAGTCACGACAGATCGTCGGGGGTTGCAAAGATGGATTGGGATCGGTGGGCAGCGATAGCGAAGAGCGAAGACGCGTTAAAATTTTTTGATGAATGCCAAAAAGAATGCGTGAGAGAATTAGAAGCTCAGTTGGCTCAGTGCAAAGAACGCGAGCTCCAACTTGAACGGGAGCGCGAACGAGAGCATGAAGCACTGGTAGCTCAGCTAAAGAAACAGTTACATCAGACGGAACGAGGGCTGACGGTTGGGAATACAGAGACATCATGTGAAAATTTGCCAGTAGTGCAACCAGTTGAAATTTGCGAACATGAGGCGGACGTTATCGAACTTCCGGAAATTCAGGCGAGTCAGGACAGTGTCTCGGTAGGGTCAGAGAAGGGCGACGCGGTTACGCGGTTAGGTCTAGAGGAGCTCGAGTCAGAGGTTGATGATGCGGGCGTAGGCGCCCAAGAGCTGATTGAGGATGCGGGCGTAGGCGCCCAGGAGCTGTTGAGCGCAGCGGAGGAGAAAGCGCACCCAACGCCGGTGCAGGAGAATCAAGAGTGTATTGTAGGTTGCTGCAACTTGAAGTTTAACGGGCTCTGCACCGATCTGTGCCCCACAGTGAAGGACGTGACATCGAGTCATGATCAGTGCGAAAATTGTGCTGTGCTCGAGAGCGAGCACTGTGTAGGTGAAATCCGCGACCGGAGCGGTACAAGTAGGAGTGAGGAGGTCACTGATGAGGAAAAGGCAGACGCGGACGCTGTCAACGGACTTGACGCTAAGGCGCGTCAAAGAATGCGAGCTCGAAAGAAGCGAAATGCGAGCGAACGCGGCAAGGTTAAGGTGCGTCGAGCAAGTAGACGCCGTAGAAAGGGCGTTCGCAAGAACCGAAAGAGCGGCAAACACGAAAAATGTTCGAGGCGTTTGCAACTGCACAGGGCTAGTAAAAGCGAGAGAAAGGTTGTTGTGGAGAGGTGTTTCATGAGCGCCAGAATGAGGAAACGCCGCGGGATGGCTAAGCGTTTGCAACCGCGCGCAAAAGGTAGTGCGAGGGTCGTGAAGGCGCGTTTGGCATTGAAAGAGGGCAGATGCAGCGGCCGTTCCAGGCGTTCTCGAGAGCGTGCAGTGATGTCGAGCCGCACGAGACTTGGTCGGAAGAGGCGTACAAAGCGCAAACAGAAGGAATGTTTGAAAAAAATTGACAGGGTGAAATGCAGCAGTCATAGCGATCGTTTTAGTGCAGCAGCAAGGGGGCGCACGCGATTGCTGAGCGAGACGCCAAACGGGCTAAGAATCAGGATCAAGGCGGAGAGGTTTTTCCTGTGGCCACTGAAGAAAAGAGATTATTGGCTTATGAACAGGATGGCTCCTAACGGAAATGAACAGTGGCAGGCTAAAGGAAATAAATAGACACAAGGAAACAGCAGAACAGGTAAAGTAGGCAGTGCTGAATAGAAAATTCAATAATTTAAAGAGATAGGGAAACTATTGTCTTTGCTAAAAGTGTGTAGAGAAATGGTGATTTAAAAGGACCAAGAGCAGATGATGGCATAGAAAAAAAAAACCGGAGGTCTTAAGGAATATTAGTTTTTGAAAGGAAAGAGAATGTGGGGATTGTCAAGTGTGGGTACAGAGGTAGAGGTGAAAGGAAAAATAGTAAGAGTGGAGAGAGAGCAGTGAGGCAAGAGGCATACCAGGGACTGTTGCAGCAAGGCAGTGTATATTGTGTTGGTAGACAACGATTTGAGAAAAAGGGCAAGGTGGTCGTGAGGAGATCCACATAAACAAGAATGATAGGGAGGTGAGAAGAGAGTGAGCAGTTAACCAGCTGAAGGGAAAGGAGAGAACGTGGTGATTACCAAGCGAGTGTATAAAGGTAGTGGAGAAAGCAAAATAGCAAATGGTGATAGAGCAATGAGGAAGTTCGCATAGACCGGAACGATAGAGAGAGAAAGGAAAATTATATCTGTGTTCTTAGCTAGTGTTGCGAAAAGGATTGCTGTGTGGTATGTGGTATGTTGGGAGAGCAGAGTGTGCTTTCGTGGTGAAGTGTACTGCATGTATAGTTGTGTGTGGGTAGTGATATATTGTACTCTATATAGTGTAATTGATACAGTGCATTGATATGGTGAGATACTGGTTTAGGGGATTGTACTATATATCGTTAAGTGGACATAAGCGTGGACTGAACTAACATCGAGTTCTGCGATGTGTGAACAATGAGTGAAGTGTTTATGCGTTAGTGATGTGTGGTGGTGACCAGAGGCCAAAATGTGCGCGAAAGTGTGTCGGTGCAACATGACGTGTGGTGCGCTCGGGATGGCCATCGAGCGAGATACAGTTAGCCCAAAATTCAAGACGTCACAAGTTTATTTACGAAAAAGCAAGAAGATTTGGCAAGGTACCGGAGAATTCAGAAGAGGAGGAGCAAGCAGTTTTTTAAGAAAAACTCTTAACGCGCAGTGAAACCGAACCGTGTTTTTTATCGCTCTAAATCAACGCACACGGTGCAACGGAACGATGCATATTGTTGATTGGAGGGTCAGGATCGCGAATACGCACTTAGTACAAAATGTTCAGAAAACGTTTCACGACCCCTTTAAAAGGGGGGCCAAAGTCATGAGTAAGGGGCCCCACAAACACAGGCTACCAGACGAAACGGAGACATCGGCGAAGTGGTGCGGGAAAGCACGGGCCGCAGACACGTCGATGTGCATAATTGGTTGTCAGCGGGCACGCGGCCCGAGGAGAGATCGGTCATGGAGAAGGCTGAGCTGGCATTGTCTGCGCGGCACCGGTCGACGAAGGGTGTCTGGCCAGCTACGGACTGGTGACAAGGAGACGAGGGCGTCGGGCTCCGGGGTACCGTCGATCTGGCTGACGATCGAGCACGGACTTCGGAGTGGCAGCGGCCGAACTTCAGCAGTTCCCGGCGTACCCGCAGCGCTCCACCTTCGCCGGCAGAACGGGACTACCGGCAGAAGAATCGCTGCAGAGGGCCGGTCTTCCTGGGAGACCGAGCAGCACTCAGGAAGGAGGCCTAGGCTAGGCTAGGCCTAATCGGTGATCCGCCACGTCACCAGAGAAGCAAGGCGGCAGACAAGGACGGACCTTGCGTGAGCGGCGGCCACCACCAGCGGCACCTTCGACGACAGCTACGGGACACGACACACCAGAGAGCTTCGACTCTGAACCACACCGCGTCGAAGGCAACGTAAGAGCGTCCAACTACGCTTTGACCGGCAGGGAGCTAACACGCACGTAAACGCGAGGCCCATGGTTGCGTGACTCCTGTAGGAACTGCGCTCTACGCGGAGTATGTGTAGTTTGGCCGTTTAAGTTGTTAACTTAGTAACATTTAGGTTTTCTCTTTGTGTGCGAATTGGTGGTTTGCTTGGTTTTCATGCTTTGATGTTCTTTGTATAAAGTAACGACTTTTGTTAGTTTTTTGTTAACGCTTTACGCCTCTCGTCTCGTCACTCTCTCTCAATCCATCGGAGCAAGCGCTCCCGAGATCCACGCTCGCACTCGTGACACCCCCGGAGCCCAGAGTACGGTCCCTAGGATAAAAGCATGCGAGTGGGGACGACGAAAACAGCTGGAGCAGAGATCAAAAGAGCCCAGCCCATCTCTGTCGCGCAGAGGACACATGCGATAGCATCACCCCGATCGGCTGCCGTCGAAGCAGAGAGGAAACGCCCCGCCCGTCTTTAACGAGCATGAAAAGAAGGGGGGGAGGAGGCGTCTCTCGTCCTGCGAGATAGCGCTGGCGTGCACGCTATTTCGGCAGCCATCAGCAGGCGGCTCGTAAACCCTTCTACGTGCTGTGCTCTCAATGCGAAGAGACTGCGAAAAGTGTCCCTGGAGCAGCCATATTCTCTTACATCAACGTTTTGTAGTGTTACACGAGATCGTACCCAAAAGAGTTACCATATACCGTGCGTGTTGCATTATATTACACGTTATTTCGAATGTGTTCGCGAAATCTCCGCGTAATTTGCGCACCCCCTTTTCGGAGCCCTAAAATTCCGAAAAAAGGTGCGCAAATCATGTGAGTAAATACGGTAATCAATATGAGCCCTTTGTGGTCTGAAACATTAAATAACTTTTTAACCGCTCTGGTTCAAACCTATTCCCGCAGTTTTGAGCACCGTGAGAAAAAAAAATGGTGATGCAATATTTCTGCTGTTTCTTTTTATGCCCAAGTCTTTCATCAATATTTGGGCAGCATGT
Organism: Hyalomma asiaticum; assembly: GCA_013339685.2. Classification (NCBI taxonomy): domain Eukaryota; kingdom Metazoa; phylum Arthropoda; class Arachnida; order Ixodida; family Ixodidae; genus Hyalomma; species Hyalomma asiaticum. Next base: position 152,920,635 of record CM023481.1, read on the forward strand.
GGAAGCACTCGAAGCACGCCATACTTTAAACGGGCTCCACTTCTTAGCACGCTCCCTAATGTCACCCACCAGTTGTTCGATCAAATGTCAGTGATATTGCAGGGGATGCTGCTCTTTCTGCCTTTGCTTCAATGGCTGCTTCTGCACCTGAAAAGGCAAAATCTTGGAAACTATTCATGCAAGCTCTCCAGGTCTAGAAAGTGTGTGTTGTCATAGTGACCTCGTGTGTGTGACCAGTATCACTACATTCTTCATTCCCAGCCCCAGTATCACTACTTCCATCATCTGATGGAGGAACAATTTTCTTCCTCTTTGAAGCTGTCCGTGCTTTCTCTAAAAGCTATGGAGTTATCACCCTAGAAGGTACTCGGTGAGGAAGCAGTTGTGCTTTACAGTGAGCAGTGCATGCTGGCATGTGCCACGCTACTGAGAGCACTTGAATGTTCCAAGTCTCTGAAAAAAACTAGCACTGCGCCCTAGTGCACAAAAGAACTTCCTGGGCTTGCGTAGTGGGCACAGCAAAGTGGCATTGTAAGCGGAACTTTGCTGCGTGCTTTCTTCTCATTCAGTCTTATTCTCTACCTGCTTCCCCTCACTGTTCTTATTCTTCCATTGGCTCCTTTTTCTACTTCTTTTTCATCATCTGCTTGCTCTTTTTGTTCGTTGGTGTTGCCTTCTTATTCTTCATCGCCACTGTCCTCTTATTAGCAGTCTTCTTTCTCTTCTTTGTCATGGTCTCTTTCCTCGACTGCGTTCATGAAAGTACAGTGGTGGCTGGCAACATATAATGACCTGCAAGACCATTATTACAGATCAGTCATGGCTGAGAATACAAAATGCTCAGCCATGTGGTGTGAGTTAGGTGGATGCCACCACCTCTCCTACCATGTCAGAGCCGTGGCTGAGAATGCAAGATGCCCAACCAAGTAGTGAGAGTCTGTGAGGGTTGTAGTGGCACTAGCCCTATTCAGCTGCGTTTGACTGTGTAGGCATGGGGCTTTTTCTTTTTTTTTTTTTTTTCACATTGAAGCTGATAGCGGCTAGAGACACGGGTGGCAGCGGACACTATCACCGCCAATTTCGGTCACTGTAACGAGCCCATGACAGCTTACACTGTAAAACCTTACAGTGACATTTCATTCATTAGACACAGGCCACACGCAAGTGAGTGGGTGCTACCCTCATATTGCACACTGTAGAGGAGTTTTTGTGCTATGCTGCCTTTTGTTACACATCTTCATTGTCACGAGCCATCTAGCTTTTTCCTCGGAAGTCTCCTGAGCACATGAAGTACGCTCCTGTTGCCGGTGTTCAGCTTGTGCCCTGTACTTCATGAAGACTTCATGGTTGGGCAACTCATGCTTGGACACTAGTTGCTAGCATTGCTGCTCCATCATACTCTCTTCTCACTTGTCGTGTTAATCATTGCATGAATTTGGTGTGCCCATAGCAGTAACTACCACTGGATGTGAACAATGTGAACCATCTGCGCTCTTGCTTACCCACATTGTGTTGGCTCACGTTAGAGGAAACCCTAGTTGGGTGGGGGCACAGCTTAGCATCATGAAAGGATGCAAAAGAAAGTGAATGAGAGAAGAAAGTGGAAGGGTGAGGTTGCCTTCCCGAGATATGACTTCCCCTCTTCTGTCTTCTGCAAGCACGTTCTTTATACTGTTGTACATGCATGTGCCACCTCCACGATGCTTCCATGATTTCCTATCTTCCTTGAGCTTTGGACTGGTTTCCTGGGTGGCACTCGCTCTTGTCACTGGCTTGAGCATGATATTGCCGAGTTGATGAATGGGCCATATATGCTTATGCATAAAAGGAAACTTCAATTTTATAATGTTTGTTTATTCTCCAGGAGACGACTCACCATTTGTAGAAAGATTGCACACAAATCAGTCGCCAAAGAACTTGTCAGATTGACAGTAAACCACGAAGAGTTAAAAGATATTTTCTTATTACAATGTTGGCATCCTATCTCTTGAATGCATTCATGTGCAAATGTTTCTTCAGTAACTCTTAATTGCCAGTCAGGATTGTCTTATGCTTTCCTTTCTTTTTTTCTATCTCACCTGCTGCAGACCAAGATAAAGGTGCTTTTTTTTTGTATTAACTGCATATTATCATCTCCAAGAAACAAAAAGTGGCTATGAGAAATTATGTTATGGATGGCTGTAAATTACTTTTTACCAATACTATTTTTAATACGTGCCCAGAACTTGGTTCTTGAAGGTTTTGCATGTCACCCTGCTGGTGTGTGAGAATGAAAGCTAGGAATGCAATTTGGGGCCTCATACATTGCGATGGAGTGCTAAACCAGTTGTATTGAGTCCTTGCAACAGAAGCAATGTAATGTTATGAAACCGAGAAAAGATGGCACAAGTGGGGGAATATTCCTGGATGAAATATGGGTGAATTTTTACGGGTGATCACAAACTTATGTGCAGTCGTTTTTTTTCTTTCACTAAAAACAGCAGTACTTAATGAGTTGTCATAATTATGAAAAGTTGGAGGTAAACGTGCTTATGGAGATGAATTCCCTGTATTTATGTATCACTTTATATTAACCGCAAAGCTTTTTAAGCTTTTCGTAATTTGTCGTGTCACGAAATATGACATTGAAATGAACTTGTCTAGCAACCAAGCGACACTACATCTACCAGCATAACCGTGCTACATTACATAACATCTCACAATGATACGTGACTGGAAGAAGATAAGTTGATGATAAAGATGGGCAAGATGATGATGATGGTGATGCTGAAGGCGATTGGGGTGAAGATGAAGATGACGAGGATGAAGTTGATCCGGACCAGCCAAGTGCCCATCAGCTTTGCTGCTTCACTAGCCTTGCGCTACTAGTGCAAGCTGCGCAAAATTTTTGTTAAGAAATGGACTTCCTTCTTTTGCTTTTAAGAAAGTGTCTCATTTATGTGCTATTGTGTATTTCCTGTTTCTTACCTACACAAATATTATTAATAAATTATGGTGACATCTCTTAGATTGAAACAAAAGCACTTGACAATGGCAGCACATTTTTGTGCCATTTGAAATAACAGGGCTTTAATTTCTTATGTCACTGTTTACACCCGTTAATACTTTGAGCCACACCAGTGGACTTACCTGTTGATGGTGGAAATGTACCCTGTTGTTTAAAATAGCCAAGGGTTGTATGGACATGCATTAGCCACAATGAGAATTCCATAAAATACCGAGCAAGCCCCCCGCCCCTCCCCCTTTGAGTTGGCGATAATGAACAAGATAGAAATGGGGAACACTTGCTCAGACTTGCATTAAAATTCAAGATAGGTGGAACACTTTAAAACACCATCAAGGGGCTGACAAAGGTCATAGCAGTGCACAGAAGGATGAAAAGCTTTATTGGAGCAACAGGATAATCCCTCTGAAAGCCAACAAAAGACCCCTCCGACACAATGTCCTCAGACTTGCTATTAAAGTGCAGCATCTGGTCTGCAGCTCATCGCCATGTAATACAATGGTACAGTCATCGCATGTAATTGACCTCTGGTCCATTTAGCAACATCAAACAGCTGTCCATCTGCAGTAACCATCCTCTACACTCATGCTCAGAGAACTCAAACTAAACTACTCACTAAACTGAAGCACCATTGCTTAGCTTGCGTTTCATGCCAACAAAGTTTGACTTATCTAAATTGTGGATCCTCTTGTGATTGTGAAGTATGGCACGGATTTCTCGAGCTAAGTGATGTGAAATTGCGATGTCAACGAGTTCATAGCACATTAAGACTGATGGCTGTGACTGTGGGTCGAAATGGATTGGAATCACATGTGACGCCCAAATACATCTAAGACGAAGTAAATTCATAAGGTACCATATTTACACGATTGAAGGTCAACCCAGTTTTTTTAAATTTGGGAATTGAGTGCTGGTGGGTTGACTTAGAATCGAAACTGAACCATGTACCACTATAACAGCAAGGGAAACAAGAATGCAGGTGCGCTACACTGTGGTTACAACTTTGCATCTACTATTCCACAGTTATGGTAGAAGCATAGCATATTAGTTTCCTGTATTGCATACATTTTGATGACAATAAAGGTGATACTGACTTTGAAGGTTGGCGTTCATGATCTGTGCCCATTGACCACCGTATCTAGTGAAAGACCTGTGACCATTGCATTCAGAAGTGTACTGAACAACGTGATATGATTGAGGCTTATTTAGCGCCATGAATTGAATCAAGGGATTCGTCAATACTCATTGTGTTTATTAGATAACAAGAAAATGCTTCTTGAATGTGAGTAACGTACTCGTGAATAAAAGGAAATTGCGAGCAACCACTTCCATCAGCTGCCATGTTTTTTGTTTCGGTATCCCGCAGCATGGCAGTGGCCGCTGCCGGTTGCTTCGATGGTTGTCACCTTGCAGCGAATGTTCTCCTAATTGTGAATAAAATTTCCCGACAACCCACAGCGCATGGTTATTCCACAAGCTTATACAAAAGTTTCTCTTTTTTCCTTGGACATTTACTGCACACACCACGAATGCACGGCTCTTGTGGAAGCATCAGTCATGGAAGAACCGCTGTATGGGGGGTATTGGTAGTTGACGGAACAGCTTCTCTTTGTGATACGATTTTTTAGGTAGCTGTTTCTCAGTGTTTTATGTCACTTTTGTTGTACTGAATCGTCAATGTCATGAGTACCCAGGGCCTGACGGACTCATGGCACTCATTCACAGCAGCATTCAAATGGTCTGCTGTCCTTCATGCTGAGGAAACTAACAACTGTGAAGTAGGACGCAAGTTTGGAATGAGTGAATGTGTGGTGCAACATTGGCGACTTCAGCGCAAGGAAATTTTCTCGTGCGACTCCAAGTGCTGTGGTTCTTGCAAGCCAAAGTCTGGACGCTTTCCGGAGCTGGAGACAAAGCTTGCGGCATACTGATCTATGCAGTACATCGCTGTTGGTCATATGCTACATAACCACACAAGCCCGTGTCTACGCTTCTGAAGTAGGGGTACCATGGGCTCAGTTCAAAGCTAGCAGGGTTTGGGAATCTAAATTGATGAATAGGGCTGGCTTCTCTCTACATCATTGCACCAGTGTGTGCCAAAAGTTACCGGCTGCATACAAGGGGAAGCGCGTCACCTTCCATAAGCGCTTCCTGAAACTCGGTGACATCTGAGAACATTTGCTTGGACATATCGACAATGCCAACCAAACTGAGAGTGAGTGTGAAGGGCGCACACGATGTGAATATACTCTCAACGGACAATGAAAAGCTGCGTTTTACTGTGATGTTGTCATGCTTGGCTGGTAGCACCAAGCTTTGCCTGTACGTCATGTTCAAAAGGAAGACTATGCCTATTGGCCTCAAGAGCGAACACAGCCAGCACCTAGCGGCGAGTGGACAAAGCTCCCAGGTGTGGATAGCTCCTTGCGTCGTCTGCTAGCCACTACACTTTTACATCCGCTCGCTTACGTCACACATATGCTCAAATAAGTTTGTTCCCTGAGCCAGTGCAGTGTTGAATGCTTTTATGTATTCTTATCCAAGCATAAAATATTAGTTATAGCATTATTTGGCATTGTGCTGCAGTCCTTGCTCTTTCTTAAATTGACTGAGCGCCTGTGTCTTGAGTGTGCTTTCGTCACGCCTCCGTTTCGGCACAGCTATTTCAGTTTGGATGCTGCTGTGCATTTCAAGCATACGGCTAAGTGCACTTAGTGTCCTTCTTAATAAGTCAAGTGAAAAACGTCAACGTGTAAATGCAGTACTACAGTGATATCAGCTCGCGATATAAGATTCTGAGCATGACGGCAAATAGCAAACGTTTTTCGTTTGAAGAACACATCTTTTTTTTATGTGCATAAAAAATAAACCTTTTCTTGTCATGGTCACGCGAGTAATCATGCAAAGAAAGCGATGCGCTTGAATATTAAAATGTGTACTTGATTAGGTGTGTGTCTAATATCGTGAAAATACTCAAGTGGCGTATACAGTCACATAGCTTGACTACCTGAGCCAGTTAAAGGCCTTGCAAGTGTTTCATGAGACATGAAATGAAACGCGAGGCATTTAAATGTAAGTATGCATGTAAGTGATACAGCGGACTACGCAAGTTGCTACTTCAACTCAATACGCAGTAACAGCCCTTTTTTGTTGCTGTCGTCATTAGTAAAAAATGAGCGAGAACTCAATACTAAACTCTTTCAGTCGCGTAACAGCAATGTGAACATTGTAGATAATAGAGAAGTTAAGTATGGTGAAAGAAAAATAGACTGAGAGAACCGCCAAGGAAGTCAAACTGTGAGGTTGGGTGATGGTCAGTGCCCTGTTGAATGGCATATCACGCTTCCTTCACGTGCAATAAAAATTTTCTGTGCGATTACTGCACTGAAGTGAGATTGAAGGATGCATGTATTACCATTTGACTTCAATATCCGGATGCTTTTATTTAGCTAACAACTGCCTCGAACCACTCTCAACGAGCACCGCTGTGTAAATTCCAATGCGCACTGGCGAACGCCTATCCACACTCGCGCAGTGACAGTGCTGCCATCTACATGTCAATCTCAAGGCCAAGAGAAGTGCTTCCTAAAGGTGTTGTGGTACAGGTGAATGCAAAGGGCTTTATGACTGATGACATGGTGGTCGAATGGTACCGTCTGTTGTGGCTCCTGAGGCTGGAGGCATCTTTCAAGAAAGACATTCCCAACCTGCTAGTGTTAGACTCATTCTGAAGTGAAAGCGATGCTTTTTAAGGAGCACATCAACATGCTTGTAATTCCCGGTGGCTTGATGGGCCAGCTTCTGCCTCTCGACACAGGGGTCAACAAGCCTTTTAAGGACCTCCTATGCCGCGAATACGAGTGGATATCAACAGAAAACCAGAAACTTGCCCCAAGCGGGCGTGTGAAGAGGGCCTTGCTGGCTACTGTATGCGGGTGGGTCCCCTCTGCATGGGCGGCAATACCACGCGATGTCGGGGTGCGGTCATTCGCAAGGTGTGGACTAACACTTGATGATGTACTGTGAGATCGCAGAAGCTATGACGGCAGCAGCACCAGCGAGAACGACTCCAGCGACGATGAGTAGTCTTCAGCAACCCCGTGAATAAATTTTGCTTGTGTGAAGTGTGCTCTTTTTGCTTTTTTAGACATGCGGTTTTGGGGAGTTGACCTACATTCGAGTCAACTTACAGTTGTGTAAATACAGTATTTATTCCCCATGCAAGATTATCTATCAAAAATGGCCATTTTTGACAGTAATGACCAAAACTTTGCGGAGCACGCACAGGTGGACAAAAGATGCGTGGTGCAGGTAAAGAAAGGCCGCTTGCTCAGAAACTGCCGGCAATTTTAAGTCGGCATTAACTGAAAAGGGGGGCTTGCATGGGTGAAGGTGCATGCTCAGAATTTTACAGTATCTTTGCATTGAAATTGGAAAAAGTTCAATCTTACCGTCGTTTTCAGTTTTCAGAAACATCAAACTATGGCATCATTGGGAACACTTCCGTGTAGTTCTCTTTAGTGCACTCTTTTTTTTTTTCTTTACGCTTGCTTCCAGTAGTGGGGAGTAGACTCAAGTTTATATAGTATTTGGGATTAGGAGGACGCCAAAGCTAGATGTGAAAAGGAATAGTATGTGTGTGCTTACGGGTGGATTGTAGTTTTGATTCCAGATCTGGGTCGACTGAATATAGGAAAGGGTCTGGAAACTTTGTATCATAGACTTCGGCTGAATATTGCATATTGGAACGACTTACGGTACCGTTTCAATAGGCATGCCCACACTGCAGCAACTGTGGCTCTGTTGAAACCATAGAGAATATTTTGAGTGCTGAGCGTATGACGATGAGCGTGCGCTCTATGAACATTGCATGCAATCACTCACACATACCCCTTTATCACCTCAGTGTGTTTTAGGACCTCTAGCTTGCCCCACGCAACAGAGACGTGCGATGGTTACATATTTAGAAAGTATAGGCCAACTCGATAGACTTCAAATTTTATCTCCATTGTCACCATCACTCACCCATCATGCAACGCATCCTATCACCTCACTGCAGGATGATGCAAACTTGAAATATCGTTGGATGCAATTAGTCATAGTCAAACGCAAAGGCCAACTTTATTCTCTTTTTCACTGTTTTTTGCACTTTCTACTCGTCTTTTTCTCCCCAAACTCCCTTCCCGCACAGAGTAGCATGTCAGCGATGTTTAAACGCCAGCTAAATTTTCTGCCTTTTGAGTAAAGAGTTCTCTCTCTCTTACAGGGGGAAAAAGAGAGCATTGCTATTATACAAAAAATAAGGATACAAAAAAAAAGAAAATGTAATACATACACTCAAATATTGGCCAGACACACGCACAAAATATATACATATAGGCAGGTTACATGTTCAACAAAATCTTCAATAAGAAAGGTGACTGGATCAATGATAAGAGGTATTGTCCCCAGGCAGTGCATTCCACTTATGTATGGCTAGAAGGGTGAATATTGATACGTATTTGTGCGTGTAAAGAAGGGCTGTACTTTGAATGTGTGATCAAAACTCCAGGAAATATGAGGTCTGTTACTGTGAGCTTCATGGAACCGGGAATCTAAATTGCTATGATACAATGTATGAAAATGTGATAAGAGTGTTAATAGCCTACGTTTTTGAAGAGAGGGCAATGAAATTTTCTTTGCCACGTCTGAAGAGCTGCTTTTTTAGCCATGTGGAAAGACCGCAGTCCAAGGAGGTATTGGCACACGTCATCTTTCCTGGCTCTTAATAGTTTTTTTTTTCTTTCGTGTGTCCTTTCTTGTGTTGATGCTATGCCAATCTTTGTTGTTCTTGTCATTAACAGTGTATATTGTGCAAGAGTTACATGTAAGATCTAGCCAAATGAGATGGGCTATCATGCTTGTGTAATTGTGTATTCCATGTACTCCACTCTGAGCTGTACCTTATTCTTAGTTTATTATACCACTGCTTCCAACTGATCTGAAAACTTTTTATTTTTACCACATGAGCATTGGCATTTGCTACAGTGCATTAGTGCACCTAATCGTATAACACAGGTGACATCTATCTCAAGGGGGGACGTGGGTCTTAAAAGTGTTACGTATTTGTGAACCAAGTTGACAAAAGTTTGCATGCTTGTTCACTTACTTCTTCAGATTCAAAAAATGCTGTTATTTTTTCTCAGGTTCACTAACAAGACAACCTCTTTTGTTCTTAATATAATAGACAGATGACCACCACGCCGAAATACACAAATGGCATGTTGATTGTCAGCAGAGAGCACAAGGCTCACAACAGTGGAAGCACTTTTATGATTAGGTCATTATTTCTTGCTTTATAGTGCAATGACTTACACCACTTCAAAGATCATCTTCATCTTCACCACAAAAAAAAAAAACTAAAGCAAAGAATAGCAAAAGATTTCTTCCCTATGTTGTGTGCTCTAAACATCCAACTTCATATAGCAAAAAATTATTTTTCTACCTGTGATAGCTGCTTATATATCAGAGTAAATGTCTTGCTGGGTGTTCAAAATTGTAATTTTGAGAAAACCAAGAGAAGAAAGGCCCTATTTAGTAGTGAGGAATTCCAAATGTTTGTATACATACAAACTTACAAAAAATTTAATAGGATACCATTAGTTGATCCTCAAGGCACTAGAATGTGAGATGACATCTTTGGATATGTCTCATTTTAGCATCGTCACAGCAAGAAGTCAAGTGCTTCATGTGCTCTTAAATTAATGTTTTTACTAATTTTAATTAACTTTTTGACAATATTTTTGGTCAGAAGAGCTGGGATGATGCACTCATAGCACAACTTACATGGAACATATTGCTTAACGTGATCGGTTAGCATGCTTGTGTAATCGTATTCCATGTACTTCACTCTGAGCTCCACATTACTCTTATAGTTTAGTGTGCCACTGTGGATAGCAAAATGGCACATCGTCTGCTATGGCACTTCTGGTTCAAGGCCTAGTTCTTCGCTGCCCTAGCGTGCCTGTTCAGTGCAGTTGGGGTAGAAACATGTATACATCTGTGACATGGTTGTTCTTTTGCCTAGTGGTAATGCTCCGAGTTATTTTGCAAACGGACAAAAAAATTTTCGCAGTCCGGGCTGTCCAGAGAGCCCACGATGCGGCAGTGAGGCTAGGCCTCCCTGTCCCCACGTGGGAGCAGCCCACAGTGCTGCTCTAAGGGTGGCGCTTCTCAGGACCTAATTAAAAGTTCTTTGTCTGTCTGTCGCATAACCAAGGGCATAAGGATAAATATGCGGCCCATGCAAAACACAGAGAACACGAGCTAGTAGTGAGTCCTGAGAGCAGCAGTCTTTTCATGCAGATGTTATGTGGTGAATGTGGTGAAAAATGCAAAAAGTTGATGGACGATTTGGTGAGTGTTACGCTTTTGTAGCACAATAAGACAAAAGCCAGGTTACACATTGATCCTTAATGCATCGTGTTTCTTTTCTGATTTTTTTATTAGTGACACAATGTTGCACTGTTATCGTTTCACTTTGTTGACTCAATGTTGCACTGTTATAGTTGTTTGATATGCGGGTATGCACCACAGGTGATTTTGTGACTTCAATGGCAGACATGTCAACTTATTACTCTTGTGACCTATCATTCATGTTAGTCATACAATTGTACCCTTAATCCATGTCAATTTTGGAATGTAAGATGCGAAAGAGACATCTGTTACACGTTTTTTTTTTTATGTTTGGTATCGTGGCCCAGCCCTGATTCACATGTTTGCCTTCAGCTCGCTTTTATATTTTCTTAGTCCCTCTGATAGCTGCCTCACCATAGCTTGGACATACATACGAATACATGTTGCTAAATAATGTCAACACATTTTCATAAATACCTTGAGGACTTCTCGCAGCATTGTAGGTAGTGCACCGACTCAGTGCACTTGCATTCCTTACTGCACTGTCTGCTCTTGTCAAGTACACCAAAAATGTTCAGTTGCAAAACGTCCAAAAGAACATTACACCCGCTTAGTTACTGTTGTATCTGCCAAGACTTAAAACGATGGACGGTGTTCTTGAAACACGAGTGTCAGTATCAACTGCTGATACTGCTGAGATGAACTCAATCTTGCTTTCAAGTAAAGCAAGATTGAGAGGCACGCAATAGAAGATCCATAAAACCACATAATTTCATGAGCTTGCTCCAAAAAGCACACCATGTGTTACATTGGAAGTCCTAATATTTCAGGACACAGTATGCCTGACGAACACTCTTGGTTGCAAAACATGTAGATGTCCAGATGTGTCTGCTTGAGTGAAGGAATCACCATTCACATGCCCTTGGCACCTTTCCAAACAACCCAGCAGAAGTATTTTATTTTTCAGCTAAGTTTAGCACTCCAAATTGTCATGTGGTAATTGGCGAGGAAAAAAAAAAAAAGCACTGCTTCTGATGGAACACGCAGAAAGCGACACCACATGCAACAGCATCTGCACTGTGGCGTGGTGGCTCAAACCAGAATTCTGTTCAGACAGTGGAGTAGGCCACGATGCCATGTGAGAATGTGGTTTTTGCTATCAACCTATTGATGTGAAAACTTAAATATTATTACGTGAAAATTGGCATTCACTGCTATACATTGCTGTACCTACAGTACAGCGCTGGTGACATCTAGTTACCAGAGCTTAAAATAGTGCACTCGTAGCACCTGCCACTAAGCCCCGCCACGGTGGTCTAGTGGCCATGGTACTCTGCTGCTGATCCGAGGGTCGCGGGATCGAATCCCGGCTGCTGCGGCTGCATTTCAATGGAGGCGAAATGTTGAGGCCCGTGTGCTGTGCGATGTCAGTGCAGGTGGTAAAAATTTCCGGAGCCCTCCACTACGGCGTCTCTCATAATCAGAGCTGGTTTTGGGACGTTAAACCCCACATAACAACAGCATCTGCCACTAAATAACTGGGTATAGCTCTCTTCTTCTTTTGTAAGTTATGTGGTATGGGCACTTTTCAGTATCAAAGCTCCTTGCAATCATATCTTAAAATAGTTAAAAGTTGGGCTAGTTGGTGTTCAGACTTCATGTCTGAATCATATCATATTGGTATATTTGGGTGCATCAGTAGTAACATAATGATTGAAAAAGGTATCTTCAATTTACAGTATTTTGTATTCTGTTTCCAGAGACTAGCATCAGCCCCTGTTCCATTCACGGTGCTCTCAATCACTGGCAACCCATGCAACGAAGACTTTTTGGCAGTATGCGGACTAAAGGTACAACAAAATGGATTGCTCTTTCTTTTCATTTGTTGGCAATATCAGTTAAGTGTAGTTACAATATTTAAGTGCCATGGGAATTCCATTGTTATAATTAATTGATACTTATGACTAAGTTGCAGGGTAAAAAAAATGAGAACTGGAGGTAGGGTGTGAGTCTGGCATTGCTGATTTACTGCAATGGAACTGGTATTGCTTCCCTCATCTTTTCATGATTGTATTAGCCTGTTTACCCTGTAGAGTGAACTTACTTTGCACATGACTGGTATACTTTACTGACTGTAGTGGCCACTCTAGTAGTACTGGCTCTAGTGTCATATTTTCTATCGCATGCAGCAAGCAGCGGCAGCCTTTTCCAAATCCACTAATGTCTCGGTTGCCCCTGCAGCTTTTGAATGCTGCAAATTAGCAAGATAGGGCTTAGCTGCATTATACACTCCCCCCCCCCCCCTCTTTCTCTTTCTATCCTACCATCACTGACTGTGTATGCTGAAGGACAGTGCACATGTCAATCATTCTTCCGGCCTCACCTATGTTGGGGGTTCAGTCAATTTGTGTACAGAGTGGTCCAAGGTACCAGGAGACAAGTGTGCCAGGTTTGGGGTGTGGCGAAGGCTTTCGTAAAGCTGGCTCTTTTCTAGGAACATGCAGTTGCTGTGGTACTCAGTGAGGTGTGGCAGTTCTCCTTCCCCGTTATTTCAGGGATTATTTTTCTGTGAATACATTTGGGAGCCAGGCTTAATCGTTATAATAGTTAATGCAGCACGGAAACCTTGTAGGAAGTAATTTATTTCATCGTGAAAGACATACAAAAATTCTCGAGTGGATGCTCATTGTTATAGGTGATATATTGTTAGAATCAGTATCATCATAAGGGTGACTGACATTTCATTTGAGCTTCACACTTTCTGATAGGTGACACTTCTGAGCAGTGCTTCTTCAGTATAGTAGCCCCTCAGCTACAGTAAACCTTAGTTATTGTGTAATCAGTAGGAACCATTGATTATGTATTAAACAAATGGCACACATGTTGAAATTATATGGTATTGATTGTTCTTGCAGTGAGTATTGCTACATTCATGGGGGAATGACATCCATTGCCTCTGTGATGTTCATGGTTCAACTATTAAGCTGACCATAGTACCGACTTAGTTGCATGAGAATTTTATTCCCCATAATGCTATACTAAAGCATTCTGTTGTAAACATGGTGCTTTCAAGGATGAAAGTGATATGCCTACATTTACAAAGCATTTATCTGTTGCATTTTTTTTTATTTAGGACTGTCATGTGCTGACTTTCAGCAGCAGTGGATCTGTATCTGAGCACCTTGTGCTTCATCCTCAACTTGAGACAGGCAACTACATTATAAAGGTAACACATTGTTCCTGTGCAAGACCCAATCCAATTTCTTTTTTCATTATGAGTGCACTCACTATTTTTATTTGTCTTAATTTTTGTTTGATCATATTCTGTCTGCCTGCCCTTAAATGTAATGCATGTTTCCTGATTACTACATCTGAAAAAGGAAGCAGAAAAGCGGGAACCTTTCCGCTACTGTGAAATTTTGTAAATTTGCAGTAATGATCTACTTGATGAATAGGTGTAAATCATAAAAAATACTTTTATTAATTAGCATTAGTGCATTACCAACAGCTGTGCAAAGGAAACGCTATCAATCATTTGAAAAGTACAGTGGAACCCCGGTTTTACATCCCCCGGTTTTACGACGACCCTCATTTTACGACGGATTAGTACGGTCCCAGCGAAAGCCCCAGACACAATGCATTAAAAACCTTACTTATATGATGCGATCTTACGCCGGACCCGTGTTACACGACGATCCACGTGAAGCAGGGTGACCAAATGACGAAGAAAAGGGAAGTGCCCGCGGGTGTCTTTCGTCGCACCGGCTCTTTATCACCCCTCCGCATGCCGAGCACTCGGGAAACCGGTTTGTTTCGTCTTCCCCTGGCCCTCCCATCGGCAGCCGGCGCCGCGAGTAGAGGCACAGAGTGGTGTGGTTGTTGTCTTCCCCCATTCTTTTCACCCTTTCCGACCAACCATCTCTCTCCCGCTCTCCTGCGATCTCCCTCCTGTAATAACGAAAAGCGAAGCGGCACACACAAAGGCAGACATCGCAGCGGGAACCACGAAGCAGGCGCTAACCCTAACCGTAGCAGACGAGGCACGGAGCAGCAGCCGGAGAAGGCTACCGCGTCATCACTCGCAGCAGCCAGTAGTGGCCGCACGTTCCCCCACTCTCTCAAGGAGCGCGCGCTTGGCGCAATTGCAGTTTCACATCCAAGTGCAGGATACTCGAATGCCCCCGCTAGCCCCCCAATCATGCGCGAAGCATGCTTCCACCACGCTACCGCCGTTCCTGCCGACTGCGGTGGAAAAAAGCGCACGACTTCACGAACAAAACAACACCAAAATGGCGCCGGTCGGTTGAATGGCGCGTGAACGGTGCTCGCTTGAAGTTGTGCTGTTTCGGAGCATGTTTGAGCGGCACATCAGCTGCCGTCGCTCGTAATATATTTGATATGAAGTAGATTTAGGACGAATTTGGCGCTGAAAATCACAGGAGGGGTAGTTTATGACACATACAGTGGGAATATGCGGTTTTCCTAAAAGCGGATTTTACGACGCCCGCATTTTACGACACTTTTTCGCGGTCCCGAGAACGTCGTATGATCGGGGTTTCACTGTATACAAAATTTCCTCAGTGCTCGTTGCCATATGTGGGCATCCATATGTGTGGTGAATGCAGAGAGTTGCACCAGTGATGAAAATTCTGTGTCAATTTGTCATGATAGAAATTCTATGTAATGTGGTGAGTAGATGCTTTTCTCATTTTCAGTATAACCTCTTTACAACAGGCTTTGATAGTGAAGGAGGTATTAGTCTGTTCTGAAAGAAGCATATAGTAGTATCCAAATATACTGTTGCAATAGACTTTTGTGTGAACACTAAATGGATCTGTCATATGCCTGGTGCACCGCCTATAGAAGGCACCACTGATGGCCACCTAGCGGGCGCCGTCTACAGTACTCTCGGGAGGCTGAGCAAACAATAACGCTTTTTGCAGCGCGGGGAGGCATGAGCATGGCCGAAGTCCACGGCTGGAATTTCCCCTTTGTTCGAGTGCCAGACAGCTACTTTTGCGGTGACAGCTGTAGGAAAGATGCGGGCCTTTGTGAGAATGGGCTTGCGCATGTCGTTAACAGAATTTGGAACAAACCAGTCCGCATAACTTGTCAGATGCGTCCCGCAGGCCAGCGTAAAAAAGCCTAGAGTCAAGGTGAAGCTCGTGCGAAGTAGCCGCCTTGTATTTCCTTTTTTGTTTCTTGCTTTTAGAATTGTTGCCACATTGCCGTTTCTGTACCTTCAGAATAAATACATGTTATTTGAGTGAAGTGGTAAGTCAAACAATGAAGCCCACATTACTTGATGCTGGCGCATTATGTAGCGATCTTGATAGCACTGATTACATACGTGACATCATTGCATAATAATTGCCGTAAAAGTCACTTTAAGAAGCGCGACTGAAAATCACAGGAGGGATAAAGGACAGGTTAATGAACCTGCATACACTCATCATGGATATCGCCAAACATGCTAGCGCCGCGTTCGATCGTCGAACTACCCTACCTGCTGCAGCAGTCAAAACTTAAAATTTTCTGAGATACCTTCTTGAAAGTGCACAAAGCTGCTTGAGAATTTTTGTGTTTTGATGCTGAGTGAAGAGAAAGTGCATGATATATTTAAAAGCGGGGAAGGGTTGCTCAAGTTAAATGGGCGTGACAGCAAGTCTGGGGTTCGTTCTATCAAGACATATGTAGAAATATGTAAACATTAAACACATAATGAATTTCTTCATCACTTTATGGAGATTTTGTCATATATGCATCTTCGGTGGGCCTGCAGTGCACCACATTGTTTTAGAGCTTTATGTGCCTACGCAAGTATTGCCATTTTCATGGAGGGCACAGTAGAGATGGTTTGCGAGCCAGCATCTTCCCAGTATTCCGTATGTGAAATGTTCAGCACGCACCAAAGCTATTTTTGGTCTTGTATTGGTTTCAAAGTTTCAAGCTTGTGATATCTTCTTCAAGCTCTCTCGTCTGTGTGTTCTGTGCGCTTCTACTTTCAAGATGGTATACGAACACACTTGAACTGCCACTCTGTTGTAATATCAATTTTAAATGCGAAGCATTTCTTAGTGAACTTCAGCGACCTTGAGCGTATCTATCTATCTATATCTATCTATCTATGCCTGTCTGTCTGTCTGTCTGTCTGTCTGTCTGTCTGTCTGTCTGTCTGTCTGTCTAGCTAGCTAGCTAGCTAGTTGCTAATGGGATGTTGCTAGATGTAGCTAGCTAGTTAGCTACATCTAGCAACATCCCATTAGCAACATCCCACTAGGAACATTCCATTAGCGAAACGGCCAGGAGAGCACAAAATCGTAGGCGGTTAGCCGCCTACGATTTTGTGCTCTCCTGGCCGTTTCGCTAATGGGATGTTTACGAAAATTCGTATGCCACAACATGATGACTGCATGACAAACATAAATGACAGGTCATAACATGAAAGTCACGACATGCATGTCATGAGCGGCATGATTTACATGCCACTGTCTTGGTGCTCTCCTGGCCGTTTCTCTAATGGGATGTATGCGAAAATTGGTATGGCACAACATGACTGCATGACAAACATAAATGACAGGTCATAACATGAAAGTCATGACATGCATGTCATGAGCGGCATGATTTACATGCCACTGTCTTGGTGCTCTCCTGGCCGTTTCTCTAATGGGATGTATGCGAAAATTGGTATGGCACAACATGACTGCATGACAAACATAAATGACAGGTCATAACATGAAAGTCATGACATGCATGTCATGAGCGGCATGATTTACATGCGACGGTCTTGGGGCTCTCCTGGCCGTTTCGTTAATGGGATGTATACAGAAAATTGGTATGCCACAACATGACTGCATGACGAACATAAATGACAGGTCATAACATGAAAATCGTGACATGCATGTCATGAGCAGCATGATCTACATACCATGCATTTCGTTAATGGGATGTATATCAAAATTGATATGGCACAACACAACTGCATGACAAACGTAAATGACAGGTCATAATGTTAGAATCATGACGTGTGTATGAGCGGGATGGTTTACATGCCACAGTCATTATGCTCTTGCGGCCGTTTCGTTAAGGGGGGACACTGCTCTTAGAGACAAAATTTCATGAAAAAAAAATCGATTTTTGGAAAGTGGTATTTTCACAACATACAGGCAGTGCTGCAGATGCTGACCAAATTTCTCATGTCTCGGACTGATATTTCAGCCACAATAGCATTTTATATCCCCAAGGCAACCTATATTTTGGCTATCAAAAGGCAAGAAAAATGGGCTTTTTTCATGCCAAATTACTGCTGAGCTACGTATGTTGCAGCAGTAGGTATCAAGGTTATATCCCCAATAGCCACAAATCACCTGCAAGTATATTTCAATACTCTGTATTACATTTGGTTCAAAATGAGCTTTATTTGTTTTCTTGCTTTTTCTCAGAACATGCTTTCACTCACTATGCTTGTTTAGTGCAACAATTTCTCAAACTCTAGAAGAGATGCAGCTGTAATTTTTTTTTGCTATCTGGAGATTAATGTATGGAGCATGAAGTGCTGCAAGCAGATTTTTGTTTTTTCCTTCCAGTAGCTCTTTTATTTACCTTTGTTTTTGTTCATTAATAGCTACGCTACAGCCACTGAACTGCAACAGGCTGCTAAATTTCTAATTGTTGTTTAATTTGAAAACTACTTGCAGCACTTCAATCCTTACACATTCTGCTCTCCACTCATACATTATAAATAGCTCTGTGGCCACTATTCTTTTGTCTATTGTCTCACGAAACAATAGTAATTAACATCTCATTATCTCAACTATTTGAATGACCAAAAAGATAATTGCACCTTCAGAATCGGTACAGAAAAACACACATATATAGATGCTTTTACACTGAATTCAATCAGCATATAAACAAGACAGCTCCAGGTGCCATGTCCCCCCTTAACTTCATAAGTACCAAACTCTGTATAGCAAGACAATGCAAATCCATTTTGCGTTCCTGATGCATGCTTCGCATTTCCTTGATTCCCACTCCACGTGGGATCTGCCAATTTTTTTTCTTCTAGTAACAGGGGTGGGGAATGCACACATATCGAGCACTCATGGAATTTCCTGTCTTATTAGAACTAGCGTAAATCGTAAAATAGGGAGGAGGGCAAATGAGCATATGTGCACTGATTGTTAAAAAGGAAATATGATGGCGTGGTGCGGTTTGCGGTAAGGGCGGCACTGTGCATGTGCGCGGCTGCTACCAAACAACTAAAAAAAAAATCTGAGAGCAGCAGAATTCAAATTATGCTTGCTTTAAAACAAAGATGTGAAGCAACGGTAAAATAAAAAACGGGACATAAAGAGCACTTCTGCTGTCTTATTTACTTTACCGCCGCAGCACATCTTTCTTTCAAGCTATGCAACAACTTTTTCAGCACAGGATTCTGCACCGGGCTAAATCTGAGGTACCGTGCAAAATAGCTGGCACGTCAAAGGAAATAGGAGCCCCCTGGGTTACCCCTATTTTCTCACCTGTCTCTCTCTCTCTTGCTTTCGTAGCAGGCATGCAGTATCTGACTTTTTGCTCGGAGACACATTTTATGCCTGCAAGGCAGGTAAAGTAAGTTAACAGAGAAGATAACAGGTCACGCTCAAGTGTTCCCAAGCTATGGGGGCAAGCCTTCTGTGTGAGCACTTTGAATGTACACGGCCGTCCACTTTTAGGGTGAACACGGCTCACCGTTGCCGCGCTCTGCGCAGCGCCAGCACGGCCAGTGCGGCGGCGCATCGAAGCAAACGCGGCGCAGGCGCACAGGGACCTAGGGGAGGTGCTTCGCGTCGTCTGCTACAGCGCCGGAGCGCGCCTCTATTGCTTCGCTGTGAAGCACGTTTCACTGAGCGAAGGCTACCGAGTGCCCAAGGCAGCCTCGCGAGAATGCACGCTTCACTAATTGGAACATTTTCCGGCTAGTTTTGTCTGCAGATTGTGCACAGCCTGCTTAGTCACGCTTGAACGGGAACGAGCTTCTCAGCACGTAGCCGACTTAGCTGTATTTTTTTTGTTATTGTAAGTGATGAGGGTAAAAGAACGTCATTTTTTACGCACTCCTTATTAGGCCCGGGCTATTTTCTTTTACTGTGACAGCTGTTGGTGCTGTGCATCCAGAGTAACCCATCATGCACGATTTTCGTGATTTGGATCCTGACGTCATGGGTGTAGCGCGCTGTTTCGCGCATCTCTGGATTATATAACCAATTTTGATAATAGACCTAAGAAAGTGACCGACACCCGCCATAAGTTACCACAAATTCAGAGGGCGATTTTTCGATCGTGCATATATATTCTATCATGTTTGTCATCGGTTCTTCCATTAAGGAGGGCAAAACAGAGTATTTCGACAGTAACTCCGTTGCTCTGCGGCTTCCTTATTGGCGTGTTAATGTCGGTTCCAGGTGTGTGAATCGGGTTACGTGATGTAGAAAACTGCTCTCTCCGGCATAGGAACTGGATTTGCAGTAATTTACGACCAATTTGCATCTTTCTCGATCGAATAAAACATGCTATTCATTTTTGTTTTCTTACTTTACGTAAAATCGCCCAAGCGGTGCTGATGCGTACCTGACTCATTCTCATTCTCATTTGGAGGAATCGTCGGTCAGTTCTTCGGCAACATTGCGGGCTCGTGTAAAATAAGTGGCGCAGACATTTCTTTCTTCTTTTTTTTTATCCTTGAAGTCAATGCACGCAGCATTCGAAAACCGTTTCTGTCAGTCTGAACAGGTTGTAGGAGTGGAAAGTCTATAATGGAAGTGTGCGAACAAGTCATGCTGTAGCGGTCGTGGGGAAGTCGCCGTCCCGTGTGTAGAGCTAACGCGGCCACGATGATCTAACGGGCGGCCCACCAGCTGACGGTGGTCGGCAAACGGAGTGGCCATTTTCGAAACCCCAACGCGGCCGG
Source organism: Hyalomma asiaticum (assembly GCA_013339685.2). Classification (NCBI taxonomy): domain Eukaryota; kingdom Metazoa; phylum Arthropoda; class Arachnida; order Ixodida; family Ixodidae; genus Hyalomma; species Hyalomma asiaticum. The sequence goes on from CM023481.1 coordinate 152,940,983, forward strand.
ACCCAGATGGGTCAGGTGGGACCGTTTACCTTTCAAAAGAAATGCTTATGGGCGCTGGCCCGATCTATCGCCACGCTCCTTTTTTTTTTCGCTTAAGCGATGCGACCATCTCTTATCAACTTACAATGCTGACACACTGCTGCCAACGGCTGCCCAATCAAGTGCCTGGTCGCCCACAAGTGAAAAATCTTTGGATTTGTGAAAGCGAAACACACCAGACGTTGTGGATTGAAAGCATTTCTGTCGGCTTGCATGAACATTATCTTATCAGCTTTCGAAAATAGATTTTTATTCGGTTGCCGGTTGTCATAGCACCTCGGCGATATAAACGCTATAACAGTGCAGGACTACTTCATTTCCGCAGTGCGCTTTCGGAAAGTAGCCATGACGCGGGTGCCCTTAAAAAAAAAAGGCGGCACATAGATCTCTTCCTGCAGAACTATCCCCAGCGAGTTGTATCGGAGATGGTGAATCTGCCACTTAAAACTGCAAATCGAATCGCCCAGGGTGTCGGTCACTTATTTAGGTCTATTATCAAAATTGGTTATATAATCCAGAGATGCGCGAAACAGCGCGCTACACCCATGACGTCAGGATCCAAATCACGAAAATCGTGTCTGATGGGTTACTCTGGATGCACTGCACCAACAGCTGTCGCAGTAAAAGAAAATAGCCTGGGCCTAATAAAGAGTGCGTAAAAAATGACGTTCTTTTACCCTCATCACTTACAATAACAAAAAAAAAATACAGCTAAGTCGGCTACGTGCTGAGAAGCTCGTTCCTGTTCAAGCGTGACTAAGCAGGCTGTGCACAATCTGCAGACAAAACTAGCCGGAAAATGCTCCAATTAGTGAAGCGCGCATTCTCGCGACGCTGCCTCGGGCGCTCGGTAGCCTTCGCTCAGTGAAACGTGCTTCACAGCGAAGCAATAGAGGCCCTCTCCGGCGCTGTAGCAGACGACGCGAAGCACCTCCCCTAGGTCCCTGTGCGCCTGCGCCGTGTTTGCTTCGATGCGCCGCCGCACCGGCCCTGCTGGCACTGCGCGGAGCGCGGTCATGGGGAGCCGTGTTCACCCTAAAAGTGGATGGCCGTGTACAAGCAGGCTTTCATTTACCCTCCTCCCCCTCAACAGCACCTCAAAACTCAGCTGGGTGGATAGCCCCCCCGCCCCTCCCCCTTCCAAGTTCCCAAAAGAAAAAAAAATATTCCAGCTGACTAGCACGTATCCGCCCACCCCCCTCCATTTTCAGTAACGCCATGGGTAACACCCCTCCCACCCCGCAAAATCGAAATTCTGGTTAAACGCCTCCGTACAGGAAGAGGTCGTGTTTGGATGGCTTTGTTATTTGACATCCCTTGAAGCTTCGGCCACCCCACACGTGCAGAGAAAAGTTGGGCCTTTTCGTTTTGCGAAGTGACACCCCCTCTGTGCTTATGAGTGCACTGAAGTGCTTTGCAGCGAATCATATCTGCTGCTTCTGGGAGAGTGCATAGTTGCTGAAAAGAATTTGCACACATCTTTAAAATCTCCATTCACTGTAATGGTGTTTTTTTTCTTTTGCTATGCATTAGGCGTGTCAGGGTGAGCATGCTGGGTGCTGTGTTGTTTCTGGCAGAGAGTATGGTGTTCGAAAGGTCGAATGCCATTGCAATTCGTTATCAACAACTACTCAAACGAATTGTCAATGAGCCGCAATCTCCCGACAGCAGCTTAGTGACCACTGACCCTTTGCGTACCACAGTGCCACATTCATGCAGACTCGGACTGTGTAAAGATATATATTTGCGATAGCAGCACTTGATTGGTGGTTGCGGCGATGTGGCATATAATGTTCAATTAGGGCTTCTTGTGTGCACCTTCATACGCAGGCAATTAGCCTCTGTAGCACTTTCCATGTCTACTCGCATTTCACGCTTACGTTTTTTCTGACAAAAGGAGCCCAAGAATTGCCTGCCTGTAAGCATGGAGTACGAAACCAAAATCATGTTTGCGGCATTGGAAATAGTCTCCTGTCTGATACTTGTACACTTTCTCTGACCTGTGAAATGTGGAACTACCAGAACATTGCCGTCACAAAATGATGGCAGATCACATTTGTGTTACCCGGTTTTGTGTTTGATTGCAGCCTTTTTGCATCATATCTCTTCCACACTAGGATGCGCCACTTTTATTATGAAGGTAGTGTCCAAAGGAAAGCTGCTTGTGCACTGAAGATAGTTGCATCACGTGTTTGCGCACCCATAGCCTGTGAGTAACACAGTTTATCTACAGCTGAATGTCGACCAGGAAAAGTTTCTACAGGCAAAAATGGGAAATGACCATAGCTTGAAGACAAGCTTGCAGTCTTTTTTAGGTAACAGCACTCAAGTAGCATGCATTTGAGGTGATCCACATATGCTGCTCACATGCTTTGAACGCCCGTGTAGATCTTCATTTCATATGTGCCATATTTTTCCGTGTTCGCATTTGAAATGTTCAGTATATCTGGATGCTGCTTCAATGCATGGGTGGCATAGGAATAGCTTAAGTGCACCGAAATATGGTCCTTATGATGAATGTTTGTATCTGGGATGATTAGAATGGGTTGGACTGTACTAGAATATTCAAATGGTCTGGATAGGGGCATTTGAATCTTTAATTGTGTGTGTTGTCTGGTGATGTGGACAAGCGCATGATAACATGCTATCACCCATTTGCCAGTAGTAGATAAGCACGTTTTATTTTTTTTCTTTGTCATTCATTTGTTGCTGTCGCAATAAGTTTAATCATGAATACTTAAGCTTTTCTCTTTGCTCTCTTCCCACCTTATGCTTGTAGGCCATGTGGCTGCCAGGCTCCCAAACAGAGCTTGCCTTGGTGACTGCTGATTTTGTCAAGGTGTATGACCTGTCAGTAGATGCACTGAGTGCACAGTTCTTCTTCCTCTTGCCAACGGGGCGACTACGTGACTGCTGTTTCGTCTGCCCTGAGGAAGGACCTCGGCATTTGCTGCTCATGTCCTCAGCTGGCTACGTCTACTGCCAGCCTTTGATTGAGGAGAGCTCGGCTCGTCATGGACCATTCTACGTCACAAGTGTTCTTGACATCCAGCATCCTGACATCAAGGTGAATAATGAGCTGGCCTCATGTGATACTTTTCAACATTGTTCAGGAACCCATGAAAGCAATGAAATGCTCAAGAAATATTTTGGCTCGATAGGGATTCTCCTCAGGTCTAGACTGACTAGGAGTGACACATGTCTGTATTCTTAAGGGGATCACTTTGGCAATACTTTAATTCTGCAAAATTTCACCAGAGTAACATCGGGTCAGAAGGGGTCTACAAGTGACGGTCTTTCTGGCCTGATGTCTTAGCACATTTGGCGTGTTGCCAGACCACTGAAGCCCCCAAGCACTAAATGTGTCCAGCACTTGTAGCTGATGAACATGGAAGTACAGTCAAGCCCCATGATGACGAAAGCTCTGAACGATGAAATTTCTGCAACAGCAAAACATTGCACTATCAATGAATTTCATATGTCATGACAACAAAACATTGCTAACTGCAATCTCATGTTAAGGAAATTTGCTGGACCAACAGACCTTATGGTGAGCTCATCTAAGTTAAAGAAAGGTACTCAAATGCAGATAAGCTCACAGCCTACTAATGGTACATTCAGGTGCATTTTTGTTGTGAACTCTCGAAATTAGGTACATGTTAGATAGGCAAAATCAGTAACCCTAGCAGGATAAAGGGTGTCACCTCTGCAGGCATATGCAGCAAGCAATATGTGCAACTCTGTGCATGCAGACAAAATTATGGGCTCATTGCAGTTATGATTTACTAAACTTCATGTGCGAATTTTTTCGTTTTCCCTGCGGATTTTGTTGTTCCGGGGGATTCAACTGTATCTCCGAAGGTTGTCACTGAAAAATAGTGGACTGTAGCCTGACAGCCCACACCTTGTTTTTACTTGAAGCGTGTGGTTGGTTGTTGCTGGAAATATCTGGGATAGTGAGTAGCTTTAGTGTCTTTTGAATTGAGCCATGTTTCGTTAACATTATTAAGGGGCGAAGTTTACCTTCATGTGACAAAATTTGATCATGGTATGCAGTAGTAGTCAGTAGGTTTAGGATGAGCTAATATGACAGCAAATACATCTCATGGCAATTACATTTTAATCATAGTAGGTTTAAAATGGCCATGTAGAACCAGGGAAGTGCAAATAGTAGCATTTTGATTCAAGGCGAATAGTCCATGGGGTCAGATAATTTTGAAACAAAAAAGTCTTGTAGCTACCATGTGTGTGAAGATTTTAAATCTGGCATTTGTAAAAAAAGAATCTCTTATTTGTGCACTTAAAACAATAAAACTCATACCAGAAATTCATTTAATAATGTATCGTAAGCACTTATCCACGAAAAGGTTTTATACAGAGAACAGTCTCCCCCATGTGTAGTCAGAGAAAGTGCTTCTTTCAATATAGATAACGGGCTGCAACATATACGAGCTCCTTTATATCTGTGCTCCTTCCAAGTGCTAGTAACAAATGAGGAGGAGGAGAGGAGGAGTAAAACTTCATTAAAAGTCAGAGAAAAAAGAATGCAGTTCGGGTCTCCAACCACATTCGAGACCAATAGGAAAACTAGGCCTGTGTGAATATTGCCTTTTTGGTTCAAAGCAAAGGTGCAGTGGATGGTAATTAGTGCAGAATAATTTTGAAACAAATTAGAATATGCCAGTAGGATTTGTATAGTAGTCGGTGTAAGTTATAAGCGGTAAGGTACGCTGCATTTTAAAATTTACCACACTTGGCCTATATCTCATTTAACCCACTTTAATAGTCGAAAAAGTTCAATTCGGGTGCTGGTAGTATGCGTACAACACCATATGTGGCTTCATAGCAGTGCGCATTTTTTTTTGTAAGGTCTGTTTTTCTGCATCGCGACCCTGTGCTGCAGTGAAACTAGCTTCACAGGTGGCTTATATTTGAAAGTATTCATTTGAAATACTTCCAGATTTCAAAACGTATAAATTCATGTCAAAGCGAACTCAAATACTGTAATAATTGTTGAATTATTCACACAAATCTAGTATTAAAATGTTCTGCTGTAAAAATAATTGATATTAGTTATAATTGGTTACCTTGAATATTCGGGAATATTCGAATATGCATTTATTGAAAGCATTCCATGTAAGGAAAATATTGATTTCGTATTCAAAACATTGAATATTTACACACCCCTATTCAGAATACGAAATATGCTTATATGACGCTCATCTTGAAACAGTGCAAATCCCAAAACATTTTTCCAAGATTGTAAACAAGTGGTAACTTATTTTTTCACAACATGCTAAGCAACAACAATAAAAAAAAAATCAATTCAGTGCCATGTTTTGAAAACCATCGGAACAGCAAAGCTGTTTTTTTTTTATTAACTGTGACATCACTGGCATGTGATGTCTTCGCAACTCTGCTCTTTGAACCTGCAACTTCAAGCTAAACATCCACCGGCGATAACCGAAAAGCACTGTGCTGCTGTTCGCTGCGCAGTGGCACGAACGGAGTAAAAGCACATAGTCCGCAAATAATGTGAACCTGCAAATAATTTTTGTTCACCATGCACACACTGACATTAAGCAATACCGACATGGCAATCGGCGACACAGGCAACATGATCTGTCAGCAAGAGGCTGGCCATGACACTTTAAATATGGCAGCGTTCATGCAGGCGTCCTGTGGTGCTATTTTGTAAAGTGCATCTGAGTACATTTCTTGAATTTAGTTGGAATCGCCTTGCCATCTCACATTCTGGCAAATTTCATTATCGCAAGCACTTTTTAACGACGTGTTATCAAGAGCTACTAAATTGAATCTTATGGGCTTTCGCTGAAGCATCTGAGATGTTTCGTTGCGTGAATTTTGTGGTGGATTTCATTATTGTGGGGTTCGGCTGTATTTTGATGTGTGTTGGTGTGGTGAGCTGGAGTTCGATAGCTCACACTAGCATGATACGCTAGCAGTTTCAAAAATCAAAAGCTTTTTTGCCGAAAATGGGTGCAGTAAAAAAAACCATAACATTAGAGCTTGAACCAGATGGTATTTATCAAATGCTTGTTGTGCATCAGTGCGATTCAGAAGGCGTGGGAGTATCGACATATTGGTTTCAACACGGGCGTGTTACATTTATTTCGTATGAAATAATGCTATGTGAAAACTATCACATTTTATTTCATATGAACGAAATATGTAAGTTTGGTTTTAATCTTCTTGTGGGCCATAAAGTTCCTCAATCCGTCCTCAGTATTGTTGAGGCCTTGCAGACCAGCAAAACAAGTGCTTCCATTGAGCCACAACAACAGTGAATGGCTGCAATGCCAACAGAAGCTCTTGGAGCATGGTACAAAGTCGTTCAGCAGTGATGTAGAGATTCAAAACTGCTCATGTTTGATCTCTCAGCACTGGTGACATCAGCCACGGTCTCGTCATCAGCACTAATGAGGTCGCTTGCTGTGAGCCCACTGGAAAGAAGCATCCGACGCTGGTTATCAGCAGCGATGGTCCACGTGATCTCATCACTTCGCACCACAAAGCGAACTTGTGTAAACAGTTCATAATAGAGCTTCATTTGACTAGGCTAGGAGCACTAGTCATCATTTGGATCATTTGTTGATCACCAGTGTTTACTTCAACGGATTAAACCAACCAAGAGGTCGATAACAAGCGAAAGAGGCATTTGAAATGCCCAAACATTGAAGACTGATGGTGATGTTGTTAATTGTGGCTGTAATGATGGCATCTATGGCTTTGTAGCCGACTGCAGCTAACGAAAACATGGCCTTTGAGACTGACACTGCAATAACTTCAGTGTTCAGTGTCTGTATGCAGTTTCGGTATTCACAAAGTAGGGCAGCTGTGCCAAGTTGTTGGAACCTGCAGGTAGCAAAAGCGTATTTAATGTTTTTTTTCTTCCATATTTTTTTTTTTTTTTGCTGCAATATGTAGGTGGGGCCCGTTAGTGATATCGTGCACATCAATTGCTGCAGTGTGCAACAGATATCGTAAAAACCAGACTATAGGTCGGACCGCAATATAGGTCGACCCCCCTAACTTTGAATCTCAAAAAAAAAAGTTAAGTCGCAAAGTATCGCGGCACACCCTTACCTTGATATAAACGTGACACAACTAGCTGCACTGTGGTGACATGCTTTTTTATTTAGACACTGTTCAATGCTAGAAGGCCACGAAGTGCTCGTTACTCGGACTCATCCGAACTCTAGTCGAATGATGCTTCCTTTTCACTACCGACATCCCAGAGTGCATCGTCCTCCGACCCGTCTAACGCGTTGCTGATGCAGCGTTTGCGGAAGGACTTGCGAACCATCTCTTCCGGGAGAGATTTCCAGGCTGACGACACCCAGCCACAAACGGTCGCAAGCGGTGGACGTCGTAGGCGGCCAGCGGGGGTCTTAGGATTGTCGCCCAGCAACCACTCACTGCAGAGCTCGCGCATGCGATCTCTGAACGGCTTGTTGAGTGCAACGTCCAGTGGCTGGAGCATGGATGTCAGTCCCCCGGGGATCACAACAATATCAGTCTTGCCATCGGATAGGGATCGCTTGACATTGGCCGTGATGTGGGCTTGAAAAGAGTCGAGGACCAGCATGCTCGGTTGTTGAAAAAAGGGCACCGGGTCGCCGATTCCACACGAGCCGGATCCATTCTAGCATGAGGGACTCGTTCATGAACCCCTTCTCATTTGCTCGCACGATTACATCGCGACGAAAATCCTTCTTTGGTAGAGCTTTCCTTTTAAAAATAATATAAGGGGACAGCTTCTTTCCATCAGCTGTGCACGCAAGCATCACAGTAAACCGCGAATGCTCGTTGCCTGTGGTCAACAGCTTTACTTGCTTTGCTCCCTTCTCTGTCAGTCGCGTTCGAGGGCATATCGAACCAGACCGGAGTTTCGTCAGCGTTGCCCATGTGGCCCGTCATGTAGCAACGCTGTTGACGAAACTGCATGACGAAGCGCTGATACTCCACCAGCTTGTGCTCGAACTCTCCGGGCAGTTTTTGGTATACTGAAGTACGCTGCCGCAGAGCGAAGCCCTTCCGCTTCATGAATCGGCGCACCCACGATGGTGAGCCCTTGAATTGCGCCCTCGTGAGCCCAGAGTCGCGCGCAATCTTGAGCGCTTTCACGCAGATGCATTCCGCTGTCACGGGTAGCGACCTTACACGCAGCTCCCGGACGAACTCGGCGAGTCACGTTTCTAGTTCGGGGTGAACTGCAGTTCGTCCACGAAATGACGTTTTCTTCTGGTTGCTGCTACTTGTGATGCGCTGTTTCTGGCTCCTCCAGTACCGGATGCTCTTCTCCGACGGCCCGAATTCCCTTTGTGCCGCCAGGTTGCCGTGCGCTTCTGCATACTCGATGACTTTTTTCTTGAAGCCCATCATAAATTGCCGCCGGCCGCCACTCATTTTCGTGGGGATAAGGAAAAAAAAAAAAAGACTGCGCATAACCTAAGCAGCCACCAAGCCTCGCAATCACGACAAAAAAAGAAAAACACAAAATGGCGTCGCGGTGCCACTGCTGATGCTCACGATGGCAATGGAGCCTACTGACTTCATCTGCCCATTGTTGCAAGACCCCTATATTTTTTCTGCCAATGACCGGTATATAAGGCGAGGGTTGACTTTTCATCGCATCTTTTTGAAAAAAAAATTCGACCTATATTCCGGTTTTTACAGTAATCATTTGCAGCCTGTTTATTATCGACTAGTTTCACGAGGTTTGGGAGAGCTTCGAAAACATGACACTGGGTGCAACTACCCCCTCCTAGGGTTTGCAAGGGCTAAAGAAATCCGACTACAAGAGCACACAAACCTGTGATGCACTTGCGCATGGCCTTCGGTGTGTGCTCGTATTCTTTTGTCGGTTACACATCCTGCGCATTGTCGTCGTTGGATAATGCAGTGATGCTACTGCTGTGCCAATTGTGGCAAACTGCGTCGAAGCGCTGTGACAGCTACATCCTGCTACATTTCCGCAAAATTGAAGGAATCTGCGCTGACCCTGCACCCAAGGGTATGCACTGGCTTTCAGGACATCCCCCATTGACACAGCGTGGACTCTAGCTGAATTTGGATAACTCGGCGTTACACTCTAGTCCTGGGAAGCAAAACACTCAGATTGCCACTTATGTGCAATGAAAGGTTTCACTTTTGTGTTATATTTATTCCTCTGACAGAAGGATCGACTACATTCTTTCTTTAGAAAAGCAGGGACGCAGGCTATGATCCGTTGTTAACTGCACGGGGTTCATTCACGGTGGCTGCAACAAACTAGTTTCATTTTTTTCTCGGTGCGCACGAACTGTCAAACTGTGCGGCCCATTTGTATCACAGCAGCAGTGGCAAACGGCATTTTTCCGGTTGCCTTCATAAATGCGTACTCTCTATTCATGATTGTGCAACATTGAGCTAGATCGCTACGTTCCTTCCAGAGTGGTTTCAGCAACCAGTACTTTCCTTTTGATGGCACATAGGCAGCACATGTCTTCAGAACTGCATGGACGTTGTCCACTATCACATCACTACCAGCCGTGCTTTGCTTTGGTTGAGGATCGTCCTCGGAGGATGTGGAGTGCAGTAGTCTTGTTGTGCTCAGGTTGTGCGCATACCTCCATAATAACATGGGTGCTACCAGTGATCTCGTCATCAGTGAACACGGTCACGCACTGTATTTACGCGATTATAACATAAGTCAACTCAATTGTTTGCTGACCCACCTGAAAAATTGCAAATCAAAAGAAATAAAACCCCGACTGGTGGTATAGTTTCAGTTTCGATTGTAAGTTGACCTCCCAACTTTGGATTTCAAACTTCAACAAAATGGGTAGACTTAGCCGTGGAAATATGGTACGAATCTAATATGAATTTGTAATTTTATACCTGCAGTGCCGGTATATGAGACTCGGCGCTCATGCATATTTGCAGGCCAACAGAGAAGAGAGCTGAGCGTCCAGAGCTTATATTTAATTGTGCTGAAACAGTGCACAGCACATTGTACTCTAGTAACGGTTGTCTGCAGTGAAGGCTCCAAACGTGCTCCAAAAGGACCTAGGCCGGTAGCATCACTGGTAATGATTTTCTGGAAGCCTAATATCTCTGGGAGTCTACTAATGCAAGCGCGGAAGAAGGGCAATGGTGGCTGTCATTGCTAGCTGCACTGCTTGGAGCTCGGCTGCCATGGTGATGCCGCGGGAGTTGAGGCTCCAGGGTGTCTAGCGACCGGGAAAACCGGGAAAAGTCAGGGAATTTTTAGCCACCGGGAAAAGTCAGGAAATTGTCAGGGAATTCGTCAATCAAGCGAGACACGTCAGGGAAAACTGTGTTGGGGCCTGCCCACACTACTAATGACTCGCACAGCCGATCGCTTTGGGCGAAACGCTAGCGTCAGGGGAATGAAATTTCCATAGAAGCACGATAGGATGCGTCCAAATTCCACGCTCAGTTTGCTTTTTTTTATGCAGGGAATCTTGAAGGCGATGCACTTTGGTAGCAAATCTTGGAGGCGATGTATTTTGGTAGCCAATCTTGGAGGCGATGCATTTTGGTAGCGAATATTGAAGGCAATGCTTTCTGACGACGTCAAGAGCCAAAATTACGTAATCGAAGTGGAAGACGGGATGTTTTTGGCGTCACCTATTTTTGAGCCATCGTTTGCACGCACTGACCTCTACTGAAGTTAGTTTGCGTGTTCTGGCTGTAGAGGCAGGGTAACGTAGCATATCGAGCCGAGCCACGACAAGCCGCACACAATAAATCCAGCATGGCGACGTCCCTTTGTTGTACCACAGCCTGTGGTTGTACTACAGTGCCTAGAAAATATGTAAGTATATTTTCTAGGCACTGTAGTTGTACAGTGTGACTAGGCTCTACTACGACTGAAACTGTGTGAATTGTGAGCTTTGCGTTTTCGCGGACGTTTTCCCGGAGTTCCTGCGTAGTGCGAATTGTGGTGTGCGACGTTGTCCGCGACTAGGTGCTTCTGTGATTTGAGGTGAACATATCCGTATGTTTCTGTGACGACATATTCTGGAGAGAAGAAATCCGTCGGACCTGCAGCATTTCCGACGCGAGTATCAGTGTCGCGCGCTGCTTATCAGCGCTGCGTTTCGGTGTCGCACGCCGCAAAATATTTTTCATCGAAGATGTCAGGAGGCAAGAAGTGTTCCGTTAATGCGAACTGGGCGAACCCAAGTGTCTCCGACTATGCAAGTTGGATTAGGCCTGTGGAAAGTGATCCGCACGAAGCCATGTGTACAGTTTGCCGGAAAACGTTTTTGCTGAGCAACATGGGTCACAGCGCTGTTTCAAGTCATACCTCTAGCAAGAAGCACATTGCTGCATTGAATTTTCTGAAAAGCGCTTCCCAGCCAAAGCTATTGTCAGTTTTTAAGAGCCCGATGGATGCCTCGCCTAGGAGTAGCGCCGGATCTGCGCCTGCAGCTCTGATTAAATAGCTACAAGAAAAAAAGCAAAGGCTGCTCAGTGAAGCGCAACTTGAAGCTTCCATTCTTCAAGACGAGATAAACTCTCTCAAACCCTAATTGATTATGAGGGCAGTTGCAATAAATGTTTTCCTCTGCAATGAAATGTGTTTTCTGTATACCCTTTTTATATGCTTCACAGATCATTTCCACAAAATGGTGTCTGTTGTATAGGTCAGGGAATTTTAGCTAAAATGGTCAGGGAAAACCTGGAAAAGTCAGGGAAATTGAATTCTCCAATTTGCTAGACACCCTGGGCTCCCTCTGGGTGACCTTTAGTATTGTTGATGTCGCTAGTTTATTACTAATACCTCAAAGGGCCCTGAGGGAAGGGGTTTTACATGAGGGGTGGGCTTATTTGGTAAAACAGCTCTTCAATGATGTGTTTGAAGATGACTGGGTTACATTGCTTCACTGTACTGGTGGGAAGGTCATTCCAGTTCCTCGATGTCTGGGTGAAAAACGAAGAGGCATGCGAGACTGTGAGCTTCAGGAGGGTATACGGTCTTTTCGTGGTTTGTCCGGCTTGAGTGATGCTGCGCAGGGAGAATGAGATCTGTTTGGGGTGATTTATAAAAGAATTTATGGGCGAGAGAAAGATGGGCGACTTGACGGCATGATACAAGGCTCGGAAGGTTGGCTTGGGTTTTGAGTTTGAATGGGCTGGAAGAGTAGGAATTGGCACAGCTTTGGACAGATTCCAGCATGTTGATGTGGTTGTGTTGGTAAGGACCCCATAGAGTACATGTATACTCGAGTTTGGGTCTGACTAAACTGCAATAGGTCAGAAGTTTGACAGAAGAGGGTGCTAAACGGATATTACGGCATAGAAAACCAAGAACGCAATTTGCAGAATTTGTTATGCTGACTATATATGAGTGCCATGATAGATCAGGGGTGAGATTAATTTCTAAATACTTAGAGGTGCTAACAGATGATATTACAGAGGTACATATCATGTAATCGCGAGTAGGGTATGACTTCTTGTGATGAAAATTAAGAAGGGAGGTTTTTGCTGCGTTTAATGACATCAACTACTTGTGGCACCAAGTTTCAATTTGACAGTGGTCAGATTGGAGGGATGAAACATCGTTATTGTTGTTAGTAGGGTGGTATAGTACGCAGTCATCTACAAACAGCCAAATTCTTGAGGAAATGTTAGTTGGAAGATTGGTGATGTAAATGAGAAAGAGCAAGGGGCCAAGGACTGTGCCTTGAGGTACTCCGGAGGTAATGGAGTACCTCAAGGAGTATACTGTGGGAGGATACCGGTAGAAAGTGATAGCTGGAATATGCAGTAGAGAATGATACTGGTGATTCGCTTAGTACTTTTCAGCACTTTAATGTTGATGCCATCTATGCCAGCTCATGACGTCATCTTTAGATTGTCTATTAAGGCGGCAATACCAATCGCTTCAAACGTGATCTCTTGCATAAACGGGCATTCAATCGGGGAGACATATTGGGCAATTCACTATCAGGTTCATCGGTGAAGACGGAGCAGAAAACGCTATTTAACACACGTGCAGTGTCATGTATTGGAATGGGTCTATTGTATTCCTCTCACAGTGATAATGTTTTAGAAGTGCTTGGGTTTATGAATTTCCAAAATTGTTGGGGGTTAGTGTTTAGTATGTGCGCTAATGTTGAAGCAACGAAGTCACGTTTGGCTTTGGTGGCAAGTGGTTTGAACAGTTTTTCGGTGGCTCGGAACTTAGCAGACCGGTAATGATGCTTCTTTTTATCTTTTAGACGCTTTAGTGCCGCACTAAACCACAGAATCCATGGTCGCTCTGTTATTATTACAGTTGGGATGTAAGTATGGATGAGGACGATGTCGGCGATAGGCAGCGTGGTGCAAGGGTCGACACTATGTTCTTGACGAGTGCCGATCGTGCGCAGCAGGAGAAACTGGCTGCAGATAAGATCTTCCTCTTATCGGCAACTTCCGCCAGCGCGCGCCAGCTGCGAGCGCTCGCGACAGCGCGCGAGGACTCGGACCCATCGGCAGCCATCTAGGGGATCGTACACTTCTCCACGATCAATAAGCTGCTTGCATTCAGTGTCGGCCAGGTTCTTGCAACAAGCAAAGCGGCGCCAACGACAGAAATGTGACAGACTACCCTCCAGGTGCCTTATGAGGCATTTGCGTGCAAAGCAAGGCATTTTTAGTTGTGTAATACTCCATGAATACACAGAGTTTTGTTTTTTGCCGTTTTCTCAGTTTCAACTTTTTGGCCACCTTTCATTCTTCTGACAAGGGTTTCTCAGCTTTGACACACTCAATTTTTATCATTTTTGTGTTGCTGAAGAGCTGAATGTTTGCTGAGTGCAACAAGGTGTCATATGTTACTGTAGGTAAAGTTTTACAAAAGATAAAATAAGGAAAAATATTATTTCTAGGTAATCAAATGGTGAACTTTGAAGCTCCATAACTTTCATTGTAGGAAACCTAGAACCATAAGATTTGCTTTTTTTTTTTGCACTCTCTGATAACTGTAGAATGCAATGACGTTTCATTCAGCAAGATCCGTGTAGCCAATTTATTGAAAAGGTGATCAAATGAAATTTTAATTAATGAGTAATTTAAAAATCTGTGGTTAGGGGTACATATAAACGGAGTTCATATTTGATATGTACACATGTAAATACATGATCACTGAAGTTTTCGTCATCCTAACTTAATAAAAGGATGCTTAATGTCAAAGTGAACCTTCCCCCCTTAAAAAGACACCAGTTTGTTTTGACGGAGTGCTGTGAAAAAATCGTGGCAGATCCAGTTATAAAAAGCTAAGAGTTCCTCATTAATTGCCATGTAGTTTCCTTTATCGTAAAGTGTTAGCTTTTTCTTTGCGCTTTTTGGTTTTGGCGAGTGCAGTTGTAATGTAGCATTTATTACAGCATGGTCACTTAACCGAGGCAAAAAATTGGCCGCGTATCTCCGTGCTTCGCTGCAAATGTCGTCGAAAGACGATAGTCTTCTACCGGCCGTACTACATGAGTCCCAGTTTGCGTGTTTCTATTTCCCCGAGGAGTCGCGCAAGCGAGAGGGAAAACGAAGAGACGCGAGAAGAGAAAGGGACCGGCCGGAGTGGCGGGCGGCTGTTCCGCTGCCTTGTGCTACCCGTTCGGCACAAGCGTGAGATATGGGCGCCATCTGGCCATGATATCGGGAAACGCAAGAAGCTTGCGTAGTACGCAGAACTGCATAGGAAACGTCTGCTTTTGCGCATCCTAACAAGCACTAGGGTCTTTAGAATTACTCATCTATGTATTTTCTACTAAAGGAACACACCGTCTATTACTTACGTATCGATGTTGCGCCTATGCGTAATATTTGCTTTTTGGTCGACTGTGTTCAGAAGTATGAACATAGCTACCAGTTCAAGCTGGGTGGTCATTGAGGAAGGGGTTCACCTTTCGCAGCAGGACACACACACACACACACACACACACACACACACACACACACACACACACACACACACACACACACACACACACACACACACACACACACACACGTGAAGTATCCCAAGAAAGACTATCGTCTTTAATAAGAAACGAATGAAACCTTCTCTGGGTGGGACGTTAGTAAGAGGTCGAGGATACTTGATAAGCGATTGGTTTCTCTTGTGGGACTGCAGACAAGTTGTGAAAGTCCAAATGTAAGGCAGGAATTAACAAAATCACTTTCCGTATTACATTTGGACATCATTAATGGCCAATCAGACCAGGTTATTCTGGGGAAATTGAAGTCTCCAAGGAGTATCACTGGAACATTGGGATGCAAACCAGAAAGTGAATGTAGAATGTCGTGGTATTCACGGACAAACGACTGGTCTGTGTCAGGTGGACTGTAGTACACACCGATAATCGCAGGGGGATAAAGCGCTTTGCAGGATACAAACAGTACCTCTAGCCGATTGGAAATTTCTGTGATGCTGCACAATAGGCTGCTGCGAGCGGCTACGAGTACTCCAGCACCTTGCCTACCGGTGCGGACGCAGCAAAAAATGTTGAGACCAGGGAGGTAAAACGCTAACCCAGCATCAGAAATTGATGGGCGTAACCAAGTTTCAGTTAAAACTACTAAATCGCATTTGGTAGTTTGGATCAGGTTGAAGCATTTGGTCTCATTTAGGTATAAGACTTCTTATATTGGTGTAGATTAATTGAAGGGGACGATGATTATCAGTAGAACATGAGGAAGTGCACGGCCCCCGTGATTCCAGGAGGCACTCAGAGCCACAGAGGGAGTCACGAGGTAGCTATGATGGCCGCAGGATGACGTTTTCCGAGCTGTGATCGTAAACATACGAGACACCATTGATGACTCACTTGTACACATTTCTGTTATCTTTGATTTTCTCGAAGAATGTCGCCTTTTACATCAGCTTTAGATCTGCACCTCTCTAATAGTCATATCTGAACACCTTGTGGCTGGCGCATCATAGCCCGAGTTGCTTTTGCGCCAAAAAACCCGACTTAACTATTTGTTGTAGCAAAGCTTTGTCAGCTTATTCTTTGCTCTGGCATATTCTGCCAATTTTTTCCATGCAAAGCGAGTGGTTGGAGAAAAATCTTCGCTGATGCTGTAATTGGACCCTCTGAGGTTTTGGCGCATGCCAGTACACGGTCTTTGTCTTTCCAATTTGCAAAGCGGACGATTACGGGTCTGGTCTTGGCAGGGTTGAAGCGGCCTATTCAATCGGCCCTTTCAGTGTCTCTTGGTGTGATCGATACGCCAAGGTTTTTACTGCACATGTCAGTTACTACTAATTGTTCTGACTGGGCCCATGTTTCGTTAGCGCTATCTCGCAGACCTAAGAATAATATTTGACCTGCGGCCGCACTCCTCTGACTCATCTACTCTAGCCGTAAGAGCGGAGATTTGGTGCGAGCTCTGTGTCGTGAGTGCCTGCACATCTTTAATGTCGTCTTTAAGGGAAAGCAGGCACGTGCAGTCAGTCTCAATTTTTCCTAGATGTAGGGCGCTCGATTGCACGCATGAAATGCAGTGTTCATTTAAATTTCTTTCCGAGCTATATTAACTGTTGACATTTGACAGATGACATGTGCATGCCTATGAAAATCAATCCTGCACGCTATCTAAGCAGTGAAATTTTAGTGTGAGTGCCTCTGAATGTCCAGGTCGAAGACACTCTATCGCTGGAGTCTGGGGTATAACCTTTAACTATCACCAACAGCTGGTGCTGTAGCAAATGTTGAGAAGACATAGTGCCACTGCGCCAGCATCTATGCGTCTTGTTCTTTTCTGTGTACCAATCACATGCAATAACAGAATCGGTGTGTAGGGTGTTCTGTGGTTGTGTGTTCTCTCTCTTCCCGTCTTTGTTGCTGCTGTCATTGCTTTTCAAGGGGGAAATATTTCAGCTTACCCTTTAAACTGAGAGTGATTGACTTCACCACAGAAAACAGAAAAAGTGCAGCTGGTCAAAAATTCATGGTTAATGAACAGTGTCTGTGAAACTACCTTTCCACACATTATCAACAGCTACAGTAAGCCATTAATGTTGAGCAATAAATGGGACATAGGTTCCTAAGGAAGAGCCTGCTACAAAATAGGGGCCTTATGTGCTTTAAGGGGCGACGTGGCAATGGGAATGCTCAATTTGATCAAAATTCTCCATTTTTCAGTTTATTTTTTTTCATGATCCTTGGACCTTCTTTTACCTTGTGGTGGAATATAATGAAATACACAGTAGTAATACAGAAATTCCCACTTTATCTATCTGTTGTCATTCAAAATCGCAAGAAAATCTGGCTTCCAAAGGTGCCACCATCGTGGTATCATCGTAAAAAGGAGTAGTCAAACCTGAGGATAGCCACACCACTGTGTTTCTCCAACAAAGAATACAATCAGCAAAAGCGAGCAAGACCTTAGCTGCTCAAAATTAACATTTGACTGTTTTCATGAAAGAAAACTTTGAGCTCCGTTTTCTCAGCTTCCATATTTTGAGCAGTTGATGTCAGTTATCCCAGTGCCATTTCATAACTAATGAAGCTAAATTCATTCTGTTCTCTTCACTTAGATCCTGAAACATTAGAGAGCGCCGTAAAGCTATTCATTTCTACCTGCACATCACACAAACTTTTATAACTGTATTTTTGCAAAAGTTGTTAGTAAGAAATTATGTCGAGGACATTTCAAAATTTTTTTCTGTACTCATTTAGACATAAAAAAAAAATCAATGAACAGCTTTACGGCATACAGTGGGCCTTAGTGTGTATGCTTAAGTAAAAATGGTACTGAAATGTTGACTAATTAACCGATTAATTAGGGGGTGACTGTAAGGGTCTATAAAGTGATGTAACTCATAAACTATGATAGTAGCTTAAAACCGATTTCATTTAAGATGTCAGCATAACAAACTGCATCAGTGTACCAAATTTCATCAGTTTATACCCATAAGTAGCAAAGATAGTTTTCATTGCCACGTCCCCCCTTAAATAAACATAACCGAATGTTTTGTTGTCACATTTTGTTGAATTAGTGTAGTTGCGTGATTTTCATTTAGTACACTTACATTTATGTTTTATATTTTTTTCCCCTTACTGCACAGGACTCTGTAGGTACAGTGGCCGGTGGTGGCGTGTCCATCTACTACTCACATGTGCTGCAGCTGCTGTTTTTGAGCTATGCCAATGGAAAGAGTTTTATGGCCTGTATGCCACAAATCACGTCAGAAATAACTGACCCTGTACTGATCCAGCTTAAGCCAGCAGCAAGCAGCAATGGTGGCTCAGGGGCCACCACTACCACCAACACTGGAAGCAACGTACCGACAGGTACTGCCACGACCACAACAACCACTACCTCAACAAGCAACTCTACTGGAGGCAGTAGCAATACTTCAAGCAAGCCAACACCACAGCCTCTCTGCCAGTGGTCTGAGGTGCCCAATCACCCTGGCCTTGTCCTTGCACTTATGCAGTTCTCCAATAATCCCCTGGTGCTTATGGTCAAGCCCGGTACTGTCCTTGTCCAGGTGAGCACCTCATGTTAGTATTATGAATAAGCACGTATGTGCTTAAAAGTCCTATAGCAACTAAACTTGAAACTTGAAACTTTATTGATTCCAACATTCCATCATTTGGGATGCCAAAGGCCGAGGTCACAAAAGCCTCTTCACGGGCTTGACTAGGACCACGGCCCTGTACAAAATGGCAGGGATAGGCAAGTGTACAGTGCAATACAACAATTTACGGAGTGGAAGGGCGACATATCTAGTTCAAATTTCATCAGACATAAACAGAATAAAAAATAGCTGAGTGAATTAAAAAAAATACACAAACTGCCACAACCTGATGAGATAGTTATGATATAACAGAAATCAGACAACACTATGTTGCTAAATTACAACTCAACCAGACTCTAAATGAATATATAAATATATACATATGCACATATATATACACAGATCAAAAAGTAATACAAGTCGAACAGAGCGAAAAATAAACCGGCAAACAATGTACCAACTTTAATTCAATAACCACTTAAAATTCAATGAAACCGTAATAACAAAAACACAAGTTATTACACGACATGTAAAACAAAACAGTAGATAAAGTGAATTTGTTGCTTGGAAAGTTCATATACTGAGCACACATATTACTCTAATAGAGTTGTTAATTTGACCATTGTAAATTAGGCGAGTCATTTAAAACAAGCATATTCGTTATGGAATGGCATTAAAATATCGTTAGAGCATATTTTCCGCATTCCAATGTGTTCAGTGAACCCTCCAAGTGCGCTGAACGCTTCAAAATGCAACACAAAATCAGTGAAAGTGGTTTCAGTTGAAAGGAAAGTCAGTTAAAATGTAGTTGCAGGGTCCACCCTGTCATAGTCAACTGCCAGCAGCTGCCACATTTCAGGACTTAGCAGGTTGCTGCTATTGTCTAACCACTGACATGAATCAAGCACTATGTGGGTCAGGTGCGCTCTTACTCTCCTCACACTGTGTAATATTAAAGAAACAGGCAGAAGCAAGCAAAAACTTCATTGTAAGTTCTGATATGAAAGAACTGCCGAGAGAATTCAGCAGTCATTTACTAAACTTGGAGCACCTGTGCATGTTCAAGTGAATATTTGGCCACCTTGCCCTTTTGGAATGAGTGGCTCTATGCTCCATTTCGTTCAATTAGTTTTAAATGTCATAAACAGCCTCAAATTTAGAAAGCTTGCATGCAGCACCAAGTTCCAGTGCCATGGATCCACTTTTGGAAGTAAATAGCAAGTAACACCTTTTGTCATCAGGTGCAAAGTCGGCAGTAGAAAAAAGCATCGAGTGGCAACATAAGCTGCCTGAAGATATGACACCTTGTGGTCTGCTTGGCTGCAGCACATTGGCCCCTCACTAGTGGATACGCAGAAAACAATGTGTGCTTGCCATAAACACTTCACATGTGATGCCTACCATTGCCATCTGAAACATTTTGAGGGCACGGCCTTTTATGAACGCAACTGTCCTACTGAAGTGTAGATCATCGACCTTCCAAGTTGTACGCATTTGTGGTGTGTCGTCATAAGAGCCGAAACTAGAGGTGTGAAAATGCTTGAAATTTTGAATATGAATAGACTACTTTCCTTATTCAAAACAAATTTGATTTTAAAAAATGCATATGTGAATGTTCTCGACTATTAGGGCACAACCAAATGGTTGGTAAAAGCATAGTTAATATAGTAGGTGTGTGTGGATATTCCAGTGAATAATACAGTGTTCAAACTAATATGTATTTGAAACAGTCATATTTTTTTCTTGTAATAGACCTGAGAGGGAGGCTACAGTGCGGCATAGCGCTGCTATGTAGCGAAACTGCCGTTCCAGAGGAAACGCATACTGATGTGAAGCCAGACATCTCAGATTTATGTGCTGCCTGTATGATGATGAACGTTTTTGAAAGTTTTGCAGTGGGTTATATGAGGTTACATTGGCTGAGTATAGTAAATATTAATGTTTATGTTTGATTATTTTTCATCATGTGCATTTAATGGTGGTATGAAGCATTTAGTGAAAGAGAAGAACACACTGCACAGGTTATGCATTTTATTGCAAGTCAGTGAAATGTTGGTGAAAGCTTTTTTTTTTTGCTTTTTAAAGTTTCAGCTGCGAATAGTTCCATCTTAATGTGGATGCAGCAGCAGAATCATGGCCAAAAAAGAACAGTGATGGCTATAGTACCACTGCAACCTCATCCAACAGCTGGTCTGCATGTATGGAGTGCATGGAAAAGCTAGTTTAAAAGAATGCTTTCATTTAGAAGATCCCTGGCTAGAGCAGCAAGGACTGTGCTGTTTGTAGTTCTCAAAGAACAAAAGGAGGCTTGAAGGAAACTGCTTTTCTGAAAAACCTACAGTTATTTCCATGCCCTGCACACAGGAGAACACTTCGAGTGGTTTTACACACTGTGAAAATTTTCTTAAAGGAGCCAAGTAAAAAGATAAATATCCTGTGAGTTTTTCTTGCACAGTTTGTTTTTCTTCGTGGCTTCTAAATGTGGCAAAATCGTTTCGGACTGGAGCAGCTGGAAAGTGCATAAAAATTTCGCACTGCAAAGGGTTAAAATGTAGCACATGTTGCCGCTTATAACTTACCCTTATTGCTTTTAAAATCCCCCTACTTCTTCGAAGTTACTCTGCACAAATTACCACTCACACAAGCCTTGTTTTCAGACTCCTCTCTTTTTTTTTTTTGCTTTATTAACTCCTTATTGGAGTATATTTTATTGAAGCTAAAGAAGCTAGTATTGTAAGTTGCAGTTTATTACCTGCATAAATAGAACTGCCTTCTGTTACTGCACATCAAGAATTCCTGTAGTATAAGAACTTGAGATATATTATCAAATGTTTTTTGAGAATGGGGGGACTTTGAAAGCACACAAAGGATTCTTTCTTCAGGACAAATTTAAATTTAGTTTCATTTTCCAGGCACCCAGTAACTATGTATTTGAATTACAGTTAAACCTTGGTAGAACGAAGTTATTGACAATTTGCTTTGTTATATTGAAACTTGTTTAATCGAAATTCTAGCTTTTATGAAAAGTACAGTGACTGAAGGAATTTCTTCCTTTCTTATTTTTTTTTTCTAACAGAGATGCACTAAAAATGTTCGAGTAATAAAACAGTACACACACAAAAAAAAATTCAGCAACATTTGCAAAACGTTTTATGTTGCACCGGGGATTCGGCGATCATGAGTTGATAATGTGCTGTCGAAGCCCTCATCATAGCGTCTGTACATCATGCATAATGATTAAGGAGACGCAGCTGCCCCGCATTGCAGCCATTAGTGACAAGCAATTCTATCAAGCCTTCTGTTAATGCGGCTTGTTATAGATTCCTTGGGTGTTTCCCAGATTGAAAGGGTGATTCCTGTCCAACATTCAACGAACCACTGATTGTTTTGTGGGGTTTAATGTCCCAAAACCAGCTCAGATTATGAGAGACGCCGTAGTGGAGGTCTCCGGAAATTTCGCCCACCTGGGGTTCTTTAACGTGCACTGACATCGCACAGCACCCGGGCCTCAACATTTCACCTTCATCGAAATGCAGCTGCCGCGGCCGGGATTCGATCCCGCGACCCTCGGATCTGCAGTCGAGTGCCATAAACACTAGATCACCGTGGCGGGGCAACGAACCACTAGCTATTAACTAAGTAAAATGAATGTGTAACATCAGAAACTGTAGCACGCCATAAATTAAAAAAAAAAATGTTCTGTCAAAAGTTGCATGAATGCAAGACAACCTTAACTGCTGTTCCTCAGTTCACAGTAACAACATTTTCTGTTTTGAGACATTGTGTGTGTATGTCCGTAGAAATTAGTAAGGCCCTGTATGGCGTTGCATATTTTGGTTTCCACTGTGAATTGGTAAGTTGCCTTTATCGCAGAACTGTTGTGTAATCTTGGAGTTGGCAGCTGTGTGGCAGGTGATTGGGAGCAGCTAAAGAAAAACACCTGCTACTTAGACCTTGTTACAGCAGTGTGCTCGCCAATAAAACATTATTTATGGTAAACACACCTATTAATATGATTTTTCTTGCTATAGGAATGTACCTTGTTCAAGCCGGCACCCTCCTTTTCCACTTCATGTTGCCAAGCCGTGCCGGCTTAAAAGAGAAAAAGAAAAAAAGAGTTTTTGCTTTTTTAACATGCTGGCAGTGCCACTCTTTGGTTACTGCGCAAGTTTCTGCGCTTTACTTCGCTAGCCTGACACTAGGTGGCAGCGCTTGTTAGGCCTAGCTCACGGGATCGCGGGCGGCGTGCCTCACGGGAAGCTTGTCCTTGACAACGCAGGGATCAGGTGCACAGGAAGTCACGCTCACAGGGTGAATCAAGAGCAGTGCGCGTGAAATGATTAAAGAAAAGAAATGGAGACAAACAGCGGTAAAGCGGACACGGGCATGCATTTCATGCGGAGCGTCCGCAGCTGACAAATGGCTGTAGCAGCATTCTCTTTCGCAGTGCACCAAGTTGGGCTAGTTGGTTAGTTTTCATCTTGGGGAAAGTTTTACTGCGCTAGGAACATGGACAGGAGAAGAGAGCACAAAAGGACGCCAAATGCAACCTTTTGTGTTCTCTTCTCCCTGTCCATGTTTGTAGTGCAGTAAAACATTCCCAAGATGATTCTCCGTCACCCTGGAAACCCTATCCCCTGAGGGCGTGCACGCGACGTGCTGCCGCTGAGGCCTTTTCTTTCTTTTCCTCCCTCCGCTCATCATTCATTAGGTCCGTGCTCCTTTCTCCTCCATGGCGATTCACTGTGCTCTTTTTGGGCGGTGCACTTCCTTTGTAAAGCCTGCTCACTACCTCAATTGTTCGTGGGATTCTCCGGCAGCCACATTATAAGCGGTCTTTCATCTCGGAGGGGCTGCAAAATAAGCAGTATGCATATACATAAAGTTCTATGGGAGGGTTAACGGGGGTCAGAAAAACTGTATTATAGTCGATCCTCCACTATAAGCGGTTATGTTATACGTGGTCTCAGCTGTAAATGTTTTCTCACCTAAAATAAATGTTTCAGGTGAGCTCTGCTGTCTCTAACCTTTTTGCTTACTTAAGCGTTTTTCTCTAATTTTTTTTGCCGAACCTGCATAAAATGAAATCCTCTTTACAATAAAGTTTTTCGGGAATTTGCCACTTTTGTTATATCCACATTAAACTGTATTCATTATTCGAGTTGATATTTAAAGACAGTCTTTTTCCTTATTTGTAGCCGATTCATATTAAAAATTTCAATAATCTCACACCTCTAGTTGAAACAGATTTCTCAATCCAATCTCAGAGCAAAAGATTCACCACTATGCTTTTATGCTTGCTGCTGACCTTGTTCACAGTCAAAAACAAGCCATATACAGAGGACATAAGTGCTCAACCACATAAAGCATATATGTTTAGTTTAAATGCACCTCTGAGCTCATACACTTGAGACAAAAGGAAACTTAACAGCCTATCAGAGGAACAAAAGATTTCAGAGAGCAGGTGCCCATGCCAAGACAACACAGCCTCAAAGCTAAAAACAGTCAACCGGAAGTGTGGGTCGATAGCAGTGCCCATCAGTACAGTCTGTGGTCACATACAACTTCAAAAATGTGCTCCATTTTGCATATCAAAGGCATAACAACATGAGCCTGCACCAGTGGGCATATAACCTAGACTGACTTAATGCCGTATGGACGGTGACTCTGCCTACAAAAACCACATGGATGCCAACATTCCGTACTTTAACATTTTGTGTTTACAGTAAGGAATAGTTCCAGCAAGCTTCAGTGGCGCTGCTCTGCATCTGAAAACAGGATTCCACTGCAAGAGACTGCTCTGCGCAAACGTCCTGTAGTGTTTTCCATGATGGTTCTTTAACGTGTTGGTCTGTGAACGCTAATCTCGCACCCTAGCAGACAACGCACTGTGTTTTAGAGAACGGGGTCTCATTTTTCTTTCATTTTTGAGTATGCTCTATACCATTCCCTTCTCCAAAGCTCTACTTAACCAGTCTTCAACCAGTCCCCCCCTGTCGTCTTGTTGTGCCACCCCTACTGCAAACTCTTTAGACATTGTAGTGAAATTGAGGTTAAAATTATAATAGATGGTGTTGAATAGACAAGAGTTTAAAATGCTAAATACTTCATTATTTCAAGGTTTTGTATAATTTTGTATAACGCATGCATGCTGTTCATTGTTCAATGCTCTTAGTGAAGCAGTAGTGCTAATGTTGCTCTGTGCTAACATGCTAACGCTGAAGTTTTACTACTCTTGTAACATATCTTTCTTTCACTCCTCTCACGTTCATTGTCATAGTTTAAATTCATTAGTATTTTATGAGTTTTACAGTAAAGATAATATTTTAGGCCGCTGTGCAGCCATGTTACATGCATACAGTTGAACCTTGTTGGTATTTTGTATTATTTCCTGGTACCGACGTTTGCGAATGGGAACGCAATAAACCTAATACAGTAACGCTTTTTTTACCTCTTAATATGTTTCCTGAAACGCAATAGTAATTCTGTACCAACGCTTCATTTATCTTCAAGCTATGATCATATAATACATTTTCCAGCTGCTATATCCCATAGAAGTAGCGAAGCACGTGCAATCAAGAGCAGTAGCCGACCACCGCGGCAGCTTTCCCACAGTACCCACCCGACCGTGTCACGAGAAAACACTGGTGCACGCTCTTCCTGCACAAGCAAATCTCCATGCCGGCCGTTACACGCCTCGTTTACAGGTATCGATAGAAATCCTATCGTGAAAAGCGCCATTTTGATCGCACATGTGTTGTTGAGCAGTTGTAAGTGTTCTGCATGCTTTTATTAGGAAGTACTGAAGTGCACTAACGCTTCCTTCTGCCTTTTTCAATGAGCACTAACGCTTCCTTCTGCCTTTTTCAATGAGCACTAACGCTTCCTTCTGCCTTTTTCAATAAGCACTAACGCTTCCTTCTGCCTTTTTCAATGAGACCTGTCCTTGTGTGTATAGCCTGCATGAATGAAAGTGAGTGATTAGATTGGGATGAAATAGGAGTAAACATTAGAGATTACTTCAACAACCTATAGTTTCAGGCAATGTTGTGCTCTTTAGGAGCGACGGAGGCTTATTGCACAAAAAAATGTTGTTTTAGGAGTAAAAAATTAGCGAGACCTTGTTGATACAATCCCACTTAATAGGTTCTTTGGCAAGATAATTTTTTTTTCCTTACCATTCAGCACCCCGTAGGCACAATGTATTTTGACACTGTTGATACGATTTTCGGATGATGTAAATTTTTTTACAGTTCCCGTGAAGTTCGTGTCAAACATGCTGAAGACAAATATATTCAAACCTTGTTATAAAGAAATGGTCAGTGCATGGGGTCAAATTTCTGGAGCCCTCCGTTACAATGTGCCCTCTATCATATCATGGTTGCGGCACATAAAAGCCCAGCAATTAATATATTATTAGCCATTGTTCACAATATCACAATTGCACCTTCCCCATCATCCCCCCACTGCTGTGCTGTGCATCAGACTGCTGCGCAAGCCAGTTCAACTAAGTGTGGTTGGGGCATGACCTCTGACATTGCAGCAGCTGATGCTAAAAGCATGGGCTCTGACATTGTGTTGGAGCAATCTCGGAGGTCATGCCTACACTAATCTCCTGTATAACGAAGTCAGCAGGACAGCGGAAAATTTTGTTATAAGTTGGGGTGTGTGAATATTCGAAATTTCAAATACAAATTGAATATTTTCTATGTTCGAAATGTATTCAATTTGAAAAATGCATGCTCGAATATTCCCGAATATTCGAAATTGGCCGACTATTTTGGCAATAGCGGCGAGAAAACCACAAACACCAGTACCGAACGACAACTGATCATGATAACAGATCTTGACCCATCTGATCGGTATCATATGTAAAACAGCGCTGCTGTAAGCATTGTACACAATCCAAGCGCGCCACTGTTTCGTGCCAGTGTGGGAACACGAAGTACATCGTGGTGACGTGAAGTGCGCTTCACTTGATCAAACAGAAGCAGCGTGCTGCCGCCGCGTTGATCTCACCCAACACTCGCCGCAGTCCTGCAGTTCTGTACAGTCAGAAGAGTGGGTACGAAGAACGCTCTGACAGCAAGGAAGTGCGCATGGTACAAGAAGTGCCTCCGTGGTGCTGACCGCACGAGCAGTCAGCGCACTGCATGGAACTAGGCCGGAAGGACTGGCTCCATGCAGCATCGACTACATTTTGATAATGAAACCACAAGTGGCGCCGGTTCTCGCGCCACAGAAGGCCACTGTACGCGCCATGCGCATCAGACGGGCCACTCGACAAAAGAGTCGGAATTTCTTCCATGCTATGAAAAAATAAAGAAAAAGCCTTGTTGTGAGTGTTTTGCCATCGCCGCATTGGCACATCGAGATCATGGACAACTTCGCATCGCCATCGCACTTTTTACCTCCCACGTAATAAACGCACCCCCCAACTTTGAACACCTGCAGACCGGTGAACGGCCAGACTGTGGCTTTCCCACTTACTCAATCCGTGATTTTTTGGGCGCCTCTCAGCGTGGTGATTGAAAACTCCCACGGCCCGATAAAACTGCCGTGCATAGCCGCGTGCTAGCAGCGGTAACATCGTGTACTCACACTGCTGCATTCCTCCGTGCTATCGCAGTTCCTTTACACCGCTCGCAAAACGCTGCAGCGAGCAGTGCCCAAGCCTAAGTGAGTCTGGGCGTGGTCTTCGAGGTTATGGTACGAGCATGCAGAGTTCAGACTCAAGGCTTGAAGATTACCAGGCCTGTGAAAAAACTGTACTGGCTAGAGATACCATCAGTTGCAGCAGGCCGGGAGAATGTAGAAAAAGAAGTGCTCTAATAAAGGATGGGGGCTCGTAGAGAAAAGAGGAAGACGAGGTGGGAATGGGCCCTCTGTGTCTGCATCAGTGTCTCGTGTTTCTAACAGCCACGATGCAGTCTCGGACGTCGTGCTTTAACGCGCACAACAGAGAGGCTGAGCACAGATATGAGAGAGAAAAAAATTACATTATCTCCCCGAAGGGGACCATGGGGTGATGCGGAGCATCGCTGGGAGTTTCAACGGTGCATTTAACGGCGGTGTTTACAGGTTTGCAGTGTTGTTGCTTCCATCACACAACACCACCAACTTATTTCATCGGAGAAAGAGAAGATACTACTGAAGTGAAGCGCGCGCGCGCTATCTACCCGCTTTATTTATTGCAGCAGCTGTTAAAGCGGTGTTCACACGGGGGATTTCTCCGTGGGGGATAAAGGCGGAGCCAAGTGACGTCAGCCGGCGGGGAGAAGTCCCCGAACAAGTCTCTCGCTCACACGGGCAAAGCAACCGGCGGGGGAGGCCAGTGTTACCAGACTACTACTGTGCTGGTACTCACGGCACCACGAAAGCAACAACGCGCTTCGAGCGTGCGGAAATCAGTGCGTACTGTGCGGTTAAACGAAAGGGAAGTGGGCATAAACACTCGGATTTTGTCTATTGGGCCTGAGACGAACGGCCAATCGTGTAAACAGGCTTTTAACACGTGCACTGCTGCCTTTCGCAGAATGTCTCATTCAGAAGTTTTGCGCAACAAATGTAGACTCGGCTCTCGGCAGCAAAAGTTCCCGTGTTTTTCTAGCTTCACAGACGTCTTCGTGCAGACATTTTTGGCGAAGTTGTTGGCACCCGTTCTTTCAAAAATGTACACAGCTTTTCGAAAATTCAATTAAGTATTCCTCCATGTTGGTCGGACTTCGGTCAACTGCAAGTACAGTATTTTGTTTTTGCTTTTTGTTTCACATGCCTTCGCTGAGGATGGAAGCAATCTGGCCGCTTGATATCGGACAGCCGTCCATTGAAACTTTGGAGTGCGAAGAACTTAATGCAGACCGCTGCTGTCTTCATCAGGCAGGATCAATCACCAGTTTAGCCATCCCCCGCCTCCCCACCCCCTTGAAAAAAAAAAAAAATACGCCGTTCTTTCAGCCGCAAAGAAGACTGAGGCATCAAAAAATAATAATAAAAAGGTTGTTGCAGTCCCTGTAAACACATTTTTAAAATATAAAATATATGCATAACGTCGGCGAGTCGGCACTAGTGTATATATACTAAGTTTATGTTCAATGCCGATCATTTTTCTCACCTTTAGCAAAAAAATTTTCTTCTTCAGCACGCTGAAATTGCGTATCACGAGGGAATCTTTCTAAATCTTTCTAAATGAGAGTCGTGCAGTTTGCGGGAGAAAACGGCACTCTAGCAGGCATCTGCCCAATTCTTTCGGAGAGATTTGTTATTGCTTTTCACCATCAATATGGCACAAAGAGCACTCGATGATTCCTTTGAATCTTTCAAGCAAAATGGGTGAGGTCCAGATGCTTATCAAATTCATCATTGCGAAATAAATAAATAAATAAATGGGGCAGTTAAACACACTAGTCGTGGCATGGCTCCGTAATCGGACGTGGTGTACTCTTCCACGAGTAAAAAGAAATATATCCATCATCAGTCAGTTTCGTCAGTGCGGTGCCCGCAAGCCAAACGCATATTTGGAAAGGTCGCCGTGACCGTGTCCACCGCTGCAGCTACGGCCAGCGTGTCCGCGAGGCTATTGTTGCCAAGCGCCAGCTCAAAAATTACAGTCTCCCCCGCCAAGCGGGGAGCGTTTGTTCCGCTCGGTCAAAAGGTCCCCGTCTCCTTGGGGATGAGCGGGGAGGCCGCGTAAGCTCGCAAAACCGTGACGTTGTTGTCACATGATACGCAATCCCCCCTTCCACGGCGGGGAGAAATCCCCCGTGTGAACACCCCTTAAAGAGAGGGAAGGGGGAGGAGAGTTGCGCATGCGTAGTGTGAGTACGGACGGACGCCGCGCGCGCACGCTCTCTACCCGCTTTATTTATTGCAGCAGCTGTTGGAGAGAGGGAAGGGAGAGGAGAGTCGCGCATGCGTAGTGTGAGTGCGGACACCGGTTGACGCGTGACATACCCGCGAGCAAGAGAAGCTCTGCATTTAATATGAGGGAGATAAGAGTGATGGTGAGCCGTTTTCATGCCGTTGTGGGAAACATCTATTTTCCTGTTATGGCCACCTGCAAACATGACCGAACGTTGACTCTGTTGGGCTCCAAGATTGCATCAGCAAGGATCGTTGGCCTACGCATCATGTGCGTCGTTATGGAGGGACCCGCGGTGACGTGGAAACTATGGAAACTCTATGCGCACGGAAGATCGCCGCGTGCCGCTCGTTCTTTTTTTCACTGTTGATCGTTCAACAGTGTCGCAATTTTTCTGGTTTCATGGCACTGTGAGCTAACCAAGAGTTAATCGGAAGCAAAAGTGATCGCATTGGAACAAAACGCAGCAACCATAAAGGCTGTCACTGCGTGTGCCAAGCTGCATGGTACTGACACTATATAGCCCTTTTTTCTTTTTGTTACTGTTCTTTAAATTAAATTTCATCGCATGCGTGGCTTAAAGTATTACCAAGAGTCGCACGTTAAAATGTCTTGCTCAGCTTGAAAGATGTAAAATTTACCCCACGTAATAAGTGCATCCCCCAACTTTGCTTCTGTTTTTCGGAAAGTGTGTTTGTTACGCTAGTAAATACAGAAATTTGCTTTCTGTTACGTTACCTCTTGCTGTTAAATATTACTGTTACGTTACTTCTTGTTTTGCAACTCCCTTTTACTACACGCATATTCGATATTCGAGGGCTGTTTTTTTACCTTACTTGTATTTGATTCGTATTCGACAATTTCAGTATTTGCACACGCCTAGGCGACCACCCATTGAAAGCTCAAAAATCATGCTTGCATTGCGCTACACTTGCAAGGAACTGAAAACGCAATAAAGATGCAAAAAAGGACAGCCACCAACAGTGCCAGTTACATCTGCGACTTTAGCTGTAGTGACACCAGGGTTGGGCATCATGAATGATACCGGTGTCATCCGGGAATTCTCATCTCTATCAGTGCTGATCCCAATTTGTTTTCTTGATTGCCATCAACAGTCATGGATTGCAGCTACACAGTACAAACATACTGCTGTCACAGGGGCATTTTAATTACGATCAAGGCTGATCCGGATTGGATTTTTCGATCGCGACTAAGAGTGGTCGCTGGTACACGGGCGAAACCAATGCAGATTGAATCTGATACTGATGTTGGCGAAATCTCAATGCTCAAATCACAACTGTCTTTATCCCAGTTGGGCCTCATCGTGATTTAACCGCAGTGAGGCGATGCTACACGGTCATTTAAAATGACCGTGTAGCAGCGCCTAACCTGTGTCGAGCGTAATCCAGATCAGTGTTGTTTGCGATTAAAGTGTCCATGTGACACTAGTATAATACAGATCGAGTTCGGGGCTGACGTCAGCCAAATCGCGATGCGTAGATCGTGGTCATCTTGATTCCGATCGAGCCTGACTTCGATTAAGAGATGTGTAGCAGCATCTAATCCAGATCACTGTTGATCGCGATTGAAGTGCCTGTGTGACAGCGGGTTAGCTCAAAGTTGTTTTCAACTTCTTTGCCAGCGATTCTCTGCACTGCCTCACAAAGATCTGCTGCTGGCCATGTTTCTCTTAAATTTTATCATGTGTATTTACCATTCTCCACCTCTTATCAGCAGAGCTCTCTGTTCTAAAGTCTGACATTTTATCCCGGAGACTGGAGGAGCCATTCTAACTCTTCATTGCAGAAGCACCTGTAGGGCACGAAGCACTTCAACATGCAATCACACGGCCTGCGGTAGTCCAGCACGCATCTCAAGGCACGCGCACTCGGTGCTAAACGACAGCTGAACGTGGGTGGTAGCGCCAGTGAGTCGTCTATATCGGCGTTAAGCACCAATGCGCAGCAACATAAAGGAACATCAATCGCTGCAGTTGCTTGAGTGACCTTGAGCCAGCTCTGGCATTGCGCATACTGCGCGGAGTAGTACATTTGCCTGTTCCATCGTGCATTATCACCGTGTTCACCGGCTTCACAGCTGCAAACGTGGGTGCAGCAAGAAAAGCAGTTGCAGTGGCATGCATTCTCTTTGAAATAGTGCCCATCGTGCATGCTAATGATGGCGATGAGAAGGGTTGCCCTCGTGGCACCACACCACTGTGGAACTGCGCAGTTGTGCCCCGCTAGTTCGCTCTAAGTGGAGTGAGCTGTTGGCACGCCTGGAGTAATGTAGGTTAGAGTGCATGCGCTTGGGTTGGGGCTGGAAAAAATTTCGAATAAAGCTATATGTCAAGCAAAGCAATTTCGTTATAACGAGGGATTGCTGTAACCACGCAGTGAGATACTTAGCAGTAGAGATCAGAGAGTAATCCAATGGGGAGCTATTGCTTGCTTGTGGTGGCGAGAAATGACTAGTCCATTCACTTCTCTCATTGCGCCTACATGCGAATACTAGTGAACACTGATGCAGCTAGGTGTGGCCTCTGAGATAATGTATAAAGATGGCGCTCTGGGCTGCGTGCTGCTTGGTCACAGCAGATATTTTTTTCTGAATGTTCGAAAGCATCACTGTTTAAGTTTTGCTGCAATGTGGATGACCTACTTGCTAAACAGGAGTGAAAAACCATTGCATGGGAACTGGACATGGCTATCATGAATGCAGTCGGGCCAGGTGCCGAGTCACATATGGCACCAATGCAGTCGCATGGTGCAGGTACAATGTGTTGATGAAATTTTATCGCATACACACTTCCGTAGCATTACGGTAGGCCACAATGCCGTCTTCTGTGCACATAAAATTTTTGCACCCTAATGTCAGAAGTTGCAAGTAAGGCCAATAATGATTGGTGTAATGAAACTGTATATAATGAATTAATTTCTGGTCTCCCTTCAACTTTGTTATAATGAGGTTTGGGTGTATACTGTTTAATAATCTGGCAAAAGCTCCAAGCCTCTAGAACAATATGTATGAACTTCTCAACTTTGTCACTCCATCTCGTTCACTGCCACCCACGTTTCCTATCGCTCTGTATCCATTCACTCGTTGTAGTTGACACCCAGTTATGTTTCCTCTGCATTATGTGGCCTACCCTAGTCCATAGTCTAACGAGAGTATCAGTTACCCCTTCTTGTTCTCCTAAAGTTTTGCCTACGTGGTGGCTGCCTTTTGATGGAGTCGAAATGTTGAGCCCTGTGTACTGTGCAATGTCAATGAATGTTAAAGAACCACAGATGGTTGAAATTTCCGGAGCCCTACACTACGGTGTCTCTCATAATCATATTGCGGGTTTGGGACGTAAAGCCCCAGAAAATCATCCAAGTTGTGCCTATCATTTTTCTTCCGTCACATGCTGCTTATTTCTCAACCTTAAACAGTTCTCTTTTCTTTTGTTCTCCAAGATTCAGCCATGTATGTTAGTGCTGCTAGTATATGCACTAACTTTTTCTTTACGGACAGTGGTAAATTGCCTATCACAACTTGGGTGTGTCTTCTGTGTTTAATCAAGCCTGACTTCATTTTCTTGTGGACTTCCTTTTCCAGAGTAGGCTCCTCTGTTAATGATTGGCCTAGATATACATATTCTGTCATAGATCCAAGCGGAAGACAGAAGCACAGATCAAAGAACAAAAATGGGCAACAGATATTCTAGTTGGACTTTTGCAGGAAAGATGACGTGTTTAGGAAAGGTGACCAGTGGTCAACTACAACAGCCAAATGAATACTGAGGAGCAGGAGATAAGAGTGGGCAAAGCAAATTAGATAGTGACTAACTCCAAGTTCACAGGACTAAAACAGAATCGCCTAGCGCAAGACATTGTGAATGGAGACCACTGGAGGAGGCCTTGGAGGCTTCCATTTCGCAGTGAACATGGAACAGGCTGAGGATGATTATTATTAGCCGAAAGAAATTCTCTGCTGCTCAGAATTTTTTTTCAGTTGCAGTAAAAATGAGATAATTTGCTACATTGACAAAAACGAGCGTAATTTTATGCTATATGATAAAGGAAAAATATTTTAATGTGGCTCTGAGAGTAATGAAAAAATTATTGGTGGTGCCACCCTTGGTAGAAAGACCCCTGCTGTTTGACTTATCTTTCTTAAAAACAAAAATGCTTTGCCTACAATTGTAATTATGCATATCTGGTAGTATTGTGTATGCTACGAGCCAGAAAACTGGCTCGTAGCATACACAATGAGTGTCCCCCCCCCCCATGCTGTGGTTTGTGGAGTTGTGGTGCCAGTTGTCAGTGCAGCAAAGTTGAAATTGAGTAGTATGAAGTCAGAATCCCTCCCTGAGTAGGCTTTGAAGCTGCCGGGTGCGAAGCAGCAATTAAACTTCATTGAGATGCAATTGTAGCGTGTGTTACTCATTTAAGCCCCAGAAAATGGTATATGAACTTTTCTCTGTATTTAGCACCCCATTTGTAGAATCGCTGATAGTCTTTTGCCTGACCCATAAAAAAATAAAAAATACAGTGGAACCCCGTTCATACGTTTTTCAGCGGACAGGGGGAAAAAAACGTAACAGCCGGGAAAACGCAAGAGTGAGGAAAGCTCCCAAAATGAATGAGAGCAGGGCCGCTTTGATTTTGATTTCAAACAATTTATTTCAACAAGGTGAGCCATCTAGGTCGCTGACCGATAATCCGGACAGCCGCGCGATACCGCTAGTGCCAACATAGGCTTATTGCGTTAAAACCGGCCGATATTTCGGACGGTTTCTAGCTCTAAATTCGATAATTCGGACTGAGGTTTAGTTCCAGCGTGACGCGCCAATTTTGGAGGCAAGTCGCCCCGTCACTGCGATCACTGCATCCTGTTCCGGCACCCCGCGCGTGGTTTGTGATTGCGAGTACGGCTGGTTGGCTGGTCGCGTCAGGTCCGCGATCGCTCGATAGCGCTTTCACGTTCTGTCTTCAGTGCTTGTTTACCGTATTTACCCGCATAATTTGCGCACCCCTGACATTTAGCCAGCAATACAAAAAAAAATTCCTCGTATATTTTGCGCCCGCCGTCCGGCCCAAACCAGCTCGCCGGCGAGCGCACGGACAGACTTTGGACAGCCGCGCGGCCGCGCCCCTCGCTGCGCGGGCGAGCACAGTCATGCGCAAAAGGGGCTGCGAGTGCAGTGCTCCTTTTTCCGATTCTTTTCTCCGGAAGCCCCCAGAGCCCAAAGTACGGTCGCTAGAATAAAAGCACTCGAGTGGGGGCGACGAAAACGGCTGAAGCAGAGATTAAACGTGCCCGGCCCATCTCCGTCGCTCGGAGGCGATAACATCACCCCTATCGGATCGCCTGCTGTCGAAGCGGGGAGGAAACGCCCCGCCCGTGTTTAACGAGCATGAAGAGACGCAAATGCGGGAGGGGGGGGGGGGGGTGCCAGTCGGCTGCCGAGCTGCCGACGATTCCTGCAAGCGTGACCAAGACTGTCAAAAGTCAAATCAAAATAGCGATGCCCGGGCGGGTACGGCGTGCCAGGTTGCGACGCATCATGCGGGAACAGGCCCACAGTTGCGACGCAGCAGCGGGGTTTGCAATACGTGGGACCCTATGGGAGCTGTGCCGGGACCGATGAAAAACAACGTAACAGCCGGGAAAACGCAGCAGTGAGGAACGTAACAGCGGGGTTCCACTGTAAAAGCCAATTCCATGCCTGTGGAATCTGAGTAAACAGTCGAGGTGGGGCATGAGTGCTCACTATCGCTATAGCAGTGGGCTAAGGGCAAGCGTGTTGGTCAAGAGCAAGCATAGGTTTGCTTTTCCCTCCTGCAAAATCCAAGACTTCACTTGCTTTAGTTATTTCTTTCTTTCTTTGTCTTTCTACATTGTCCTTCGTATGATTATTGTCTTGTAGCAGTGCGAGTAATGGGTCAAGGGCAAGAGCAGGTCTGCTTTTTTCTTCTGCGTGACAGTGCAAAACTAAGAATGCCCCGGACCATAGATTTAACTGGACTCTATACAGCTCACATGTTGAAAAGGGGAGTGCTACAGCAGCATGTGCTGCCACAAAATGTCAGCAATATACTGCTGTTGTCTCAACTCACCACAGACAAGAATGGCTCAATCCAAATGTTTGAGCCTGGTGCTTTCCTTACATTGAGAAGCACATTGTGCTTGTGTTGCGCTGAACTAAATGATGAAACTCTGTTTATAGGGGAGTGCCACAGGAGTAAAATGAGGTTGGAAACCATTTTTAGAATGCGCTGCTACAACTTGGAAGCCATGCCCCACCCCGCTTAGCTACGTTCACTTGCACAACACACTTAAAGCGAAAGAAAGGCGAGGGTTGTCGTGGAGGGACTGGAATAGGATGGTAGAAAGCGGCAGTGCAAGTAAATGTGTGCTGCTGCTTGCAAGTGTTTACGCGTGTCAACGTATAGTAGTTTCATTGGGAAGCTTGCGTTCTGAATTGCTGCACTGAACGGCAGTGCAAACACACGTGGCTCTTTTGTTCCAGAGACATTTTACATCCATAAAAAGGTCAGTTTTTACTTCGTTGAAATGAGGTTTCAAGGACATGTATTTCTATGGAGACTTTAAGGGGAATTTTATTTACTTCACTATTTCATGAGATCCCATTTTTAATTTTATCTCAAGATCTGCATTTAAGACTCCCAAATTTTCGCCACAAGAGATATCACAAGAGTTCTCTAGTCAAGTACACTATTTTGTGGCGCTACAACATTGCAAAATTATGGAGGCTTCAAAACAAAATAAAAAGAGCAGGGAACATTTTTGGATGTGCATCTCTAGCAGCTGTGATGCATGCATTATCTGCCGTATGGAGTTGCACAGAAAAAAAAAAATGAAGCAAAGGCACTTGTGTTGGAGTGCTTGTGCCAGTGTTGGTGACCTTAGGCGATACAAGGCCACCTGTCTTGGCCTGCTGTCGTTGCACGAGCTCAAG
The DNA here is from genome assembly GCA_013339685.2 of Hyalomma asiaticum. NCBI lineage: Eukaryota > Metazoa > Arthropoda > Arachnida > Ixodida > Ixodidae > Hyalomma > Hyalomma asiaticum. Next base: position 152,977,397 of record CM023481.1, read on the forward strand.
TACTATTCTTAGTTTCCTAGGTGTGCACTTAAAGGAGCCCTGAAACCATATTTTACTCGCTGAGTTTTACATTGAAACGGGTTCTTTGTATTGTCCTGGGGACAATGCAAAAAGAACTTTCGAGATCGATGCAGGCAGACGCAAGTTATTCAAGTTACAAATTCAAAATAAAAGCAGACGACAGATATCGGCATCCCGAGATGTGCACCGTGCTGCCCTCTGCGGCATTTCTACCACAACAACCACATGGGCTGCACAGTGCTCCTCGTGTCAGTTACAAGCAAAATAAAATTGTAATGTGCAAATTTGTACCTTTCAGTAGCTTTTGCAAGCATAAACCACATTCTCGATTTGAAACTTCTTATATTCGATGCATTTTAAGCATGTGTGATGCATAATTTTATTTCTACTGTTCCTGGCCAATCAGAACCTGCAGCAGAGTCAGCATGGTGATGTCATATCCGCTCGGAAAAACTGTTGATGTCTTGCATTGCAGTCAGCACCGAAACCGATTTCAGGTACAAATTAAAATATAATATGGTTCAATTTCGCCGCTTTCACTGGTGTTTTGGTCATCATCAAGTCCCACACAAAGCAAAGGTACATTAAAGGGCCACTAAACAGGCTCCTACTTTTTTTCAAAGTCGCCCAAACAAGCTAACTCAATCATAGAGAAGGTTGCGGCGATCACATTCTGCGAATATGACAGCGCTGCGCGCCACACAGACGCCGTATTTCAAAAAACAATTCGCGCGCTTCTTTCCGGCGACTGACCAGCCGCGCTCGCATCCTAGGTGTCGTCATGTCGTACCACGAACAACTTTGCGTAGTCGTATCTCGTTGATTGGTCGAAACGTCTATTGTCAGATCCCCTGGCCATCCCACCGGCGTGAGCGCAGGAGCAACCCAACGTTTCTAGAACGGGAGCAACCGGTTCCGCAGCGCAAGCGTCAATGACGTCAAATGATCACGTCAGGTCACGTGTCAAAAGTGGGCGGAGTCTCGACGGCGCGCCGCCCCTACCCTCTCCTCAGCAGAGAAGGGTGGGGAGGCCGACCGAGAAAACGAAACTGGCGCAAGCGGTCACTTAAACCCGTGTAACTTCTCTATTATTGCACCTATTCGCAAAATTCTTGCGGGAGCATGTTCACACCGCACAGGAGCGCAGTTATATCTTTAAAACAAATTTTGGACCTCGGGGTTGTTTAGGGGCCCTTTAAAATCAATGTTTGTAAAATGCGTTTCAGGGCCCCTTTAAATTATCAGTGGGTCAGTCGGTATGGTGGACAGCCAGTCGAAAGTGGTGGGCAGTGAAAGAGTTGTGGCCAGCATTTGCACTGCCACCCATTATAGGGACAACCCTGCCACATAGAATACCAACTCGGGGATTATGTTTGGGTCTGGACATCGATTCGACGATGAGAACTGAGTGAAAAGCTCCTGCAGTGAAACTTCCGACATTTGGACCCTACAAAATAATCCATTTTGGTGCACTGGGATAATGAAGTTATACTCAATGGGAAACACCATCACAGTGGTGCGCTGCACACCACCCAAAGTTGTCCAGGTAGTGTGCGTTAAAACGTACTGGCAAATGAGTTCTGTGGAAACCAGCTAGGTAAACTTTTCCTAAAAACCTATTGTGCACGCTAACAAACTGACATTTCATTAACATACTCTATGAATTTGTTTTGCATGCATCATGACGTTTTCTTTGCAGCATCTTGACGATGCTTTTTCAGAGTTTGGCATTGATTTGCTTTGCTTACTGGTTTTCTTGTGTTTCACGGAGTCTCTTTTTCACCATCTGTTATGTGGGTTATATTGCTCGGTGCAGGCCAACTTCAACTCTTGTGCAGCTTCGGGAATATTGCCAACTGTACTACTAACTTGGCATTCACGGCACGCATATACACATGATTTTTAGATCTTGCACCAGCACAAGTGATAAAGCTGGAATATTGTGACATATGTATAAAAGCCGATGCATTTTGCCACTGATGAGTTTTTATGGAAGACTGACGATTGGCCTCACATCTATTGCTCTAAAGTGAGAGTTGCTTTCTTTGCTGGGCACAGGACCACCCAATAAAAAGCTTGATTTTCAGTTTGAATACTGCATCTGCCATCACAACCATGCGACAGTATTGTTGCAAAGGGCTCTGAAGTAGTGGCTTTATTCACAGGAGATCGATGGTGCAGACCTTGCATTCTGACCATTGAAGCCTTTCGTCATTCTCTTTCATGGCGTAAGCTGACGGGCTTGTTGGAATGATGAACTTTGATAGCGATGGTGCCCTCCACTGCAGGTGTCCATAACCGCTGTCGCTTCATGCGCGTGTGGATTTGAACCCAGCTTATGAGTGGTAGGTGGGTTGTTTCAGACTGTTCTATTTTGTCATCTGTCACTGTGCTTTCATCAATGAAGAAGAGGAAATAAGAGGAGTGACTAAAAGAGAGTAGGAGGAAGGAGGCGGCGCTGACGAAGCAGAGGAAAAAGGTGAAGTACAGGAAGAACACGCTGAAGAACATGATGATGAATCAGAAGATGACACAGATGAAGAGGAAAAAGAGGGTGACGAAGAACATTAAAGGGATCGTGAAACGTTTTCTGAACATTGTGTACTAAGTGCATATTCAGGATCCTGACCCTCCAGTCAATGCATTGTTCCGTTGCATCGTGCGGGTTGATTTAGAGCGATAAAGAACGCAGTTTGTTTCACTGCGTGAGTTTCCCTCAACTCTGCAGTTGATGTCATCTTCGTAGCCACCAGACCTCCAAGATTGGCGTGCCCTCGGAGGCAACGGAAAAACAAACTGTGCTGCAGTTTTGCTTCCAAATGTGGCGGCACCGCACGGTTTCCAAGTATTTTCTTTCTTACTAGCTTTCGAGTAAATCGATTCTTTTAGGGCAAACGCGAGTTCACTGTACCTTTGTACTTAAAAATATCTTGCTGCACCGTCACCGAATAGTACCATGCCGGCCGGTAGTGTCGCATAATTTTTTCGGGAGCGCAAGAACGGTGGGGTTTCAAACGGGCATTATTAAATGCACACTAAATATTTCGCCGAAATATTTCGGAATCAGCTTGTCGAATGCATATTGAAGCAGTGAAAATTACAACCGGGCATTTCCATATTCTTTTCATGACCCCGTTAAGAAAAGAAAGAAGAGGAAAGTAAAGAAAAAAGAGAAAGCAGATGACAAGGATCAGAAACCAGAAAGACAATGGAAGAGGAAGAAGGGAAGGACAAGCCAGAATGGAAGAACACTGAAAGAGAGTAAAAGAGCAAGCAGCAAAGTCAAGCTTACACTAAGACTGTGCTGCATGCTCTGCTCAAGCCTGGGAGTTTCTTTTTCGAAGTTGGTTCTTGTACGTCTGTTAGAATGGCCAGGGGACATCCTAGAAAGTATGTTGCTTCACCATAGAAAACATGCTAGAGCTACTAATGCCATGGATTTTCAGTCTTATTTATGAAACATTTTTATTGGGAGCATATTCTTATAAGCAGGTTGGACTGTAGTATTTCTGTATTGCTGATCAGTTTTACGACCAGTTGCCATGCTGAAGTCTTATACTTTTTTACATATACTGAAAGTACCTTAGATATTTGTGCACATAAGGGTTGTTCCACTGGTTTTGAAAATTCTGCATAGAAAAGTGCTCCATCGTATCCAGTGAGAATATTCTGGTACTCGTCATTAATAAAATCAGCAAAAATAATGTGTTCATAGTATAACCTCTGCATAAATGTAATGGACACATTCAGTGCCAATATGGCTTTATCAGAGAAGTGCAAATTGACCTGTAGTATTTTCGAATTTTCGCCTTCGTACATGTAGTGCTGCTTATGTTACATGCAATGTGACCCCTTTGAGTGAAGTAAGCAGACGTCGTTTTGATGTGCAGAATCTTTATTGTAGTCGCTCGCAAGTAGTCTCTAATGCTGCTTTAGTTCATGGTAAATTTTCTGGGTTGACAATGAACAGGCACTGTAAAGAAAAAGATCATTTTTCACATTGACAGACGCATCAGTGGACTATCGGTCCTACATGTAATCACTGACAAAGAATTGCTTTGCAGTAGTGGTTTAGTGGCCGTGGCACTCAGCTGTCGACTCTAAGATCACAGGATAGACTCCCGGGTGTGTCAGCCACATTTCACTTCAGGCTGCCTCGCCACGGTGGTCTAGCGGCTATGGCACTCGTCTGCTGATCCGAGGGTCACTGGATTGAAACTTGGCCGCTGCGGTTGCATTTCTGTGGAGGCAAATTGTTGAGGCTCATGTGCTGTGCGATGTCAGTACACGTTAAAGAACCCCAGGCGGTCAAAATCTCCGGAGCCCTCCACGACGGCATCTATCATAATCACAGATGGTATTGGAATGTACAACCTCAGAAATCAGTATATTCACTTCATGCGAAATGCTGGAGACCTGTGTACTGTCTGATGTCAGTGAGCGTTAAAGAACCCCCGGTGGTCGAAATTTCTGAAGCCCTCCACTGTGGTGCCTCACAATCATATCGTGGTTTTGCGACGTAAAACCCAAGAAATTGTATTATCACTAACAAAGAATTCTCATCTTTAAATTATGCATCAAGTTTCATAATCTGGTTCTTGGTAAACCTGATGACTTATGTGTTCTGATGTGGAGTTGAGATAGCTGGTGTTTATACCTTATGTTCCCCCCTCCCCCCCTAAAAAACAACTGTTGAGAATCAGCACTTGTTTGTCTCTCTCCACTGCATCTGTCCATAGCGCAAGCTACAAAATTTACCATGAGCACTGCCAACTCGCCCAACTATCAGTTCTGCTATTGAGTTTGCAGAGTTTTTAATCTTTTTCATTGAATTACAATGGTTACATGAGCCTTTATAAACATATATTATCTACAGAACATGTTTTCATATGTACTAGCTAGTATCATCATCAACCTGGGCATGCCTTCTCCAAGGCAATGGCTTCTCCCACATGTCTCCAGTTAGCCCAATTATGTGCCAGCTGCAGCCACATTAGCCCTGCAAATTTCTTGATTTCTTCCACCTGCCTAACTTTCAGCCTCCCACTGCTACACTTGCCCTTCCTCCGAGGGCAAGCATAACATGGGGACCAGTCTTCGATCATTAAGGGGATTGTCCGGTCATTTTGCAAACCAAAACAAGTGGTCTTAAAAGAAAGTGTGTGCTTTATTTATATGTAGCCAGCTTGCACTACCAAGGCAATCATGTAGTTGATTTGAAAATAAATATAAAATCCAGTGCTTTTTGAAAATCCCGTGCAGTGAAGCAAAACGCTGGCCACAGTGAGCGTGACGTCACAGGGTACCGTGGCCCCCGTGCCGGGCAGTCTTGGCTTTCGTGCCATGTGGTGTCGTACGTAGAGTTGAACAGTTCGAATAACTTTTTTCCTTCTTTTCTAGCTCTATAATTTGGTTGATTCCATAACGCTGTTAATATGGAAGGGTGGAGACATTTCACAAGTTTCCCTGCGATGAGAGACCACAGGCCAAATAGGTTGCCGCTGTTTGTCACGGCAACTGGTTTCCAAACACTCAACGATCGGTGCAATTTACATGCGTGTGCTGGGAGTTGATCACGTTCCCTCGTAAAGTTTTGACATAGCTGTTAGCGGAAGAGCCGCATGAATGTGAACTACACACAGAGGTGTGCTGCCTTCCTCGATCGCGGTGTAATTAAAACGTCAGATTTCTTGAAGTTGTTGCGCTCTGAGAATTTCTCTGGCCGAAGCATGTGGTGGAGAGAAAAGACTGTGTATCTGAAGCAGGCCCGTAGCCAGGAATTTTTTTCCGGTGGGGCCCACTTCTGAAGAAGTTGACTACTTGAGAAAAAACATCTGTTTCCATTATTTTTGGTAAAAAAATCATAGTATGTACACTGAGGGACTTTTTCAATGCAACGTTATTAATAGGCTTAAATGTTATGTTATTAGCACAGGTGCGGAGATTTTTCTGGGTAGCACCAGCTAGTTTGACAGACGTCTTCAAAGGCGCGTTGTTTAGGTGCATCTGGTGGTTGCGACCTCAAGTGATTTACCACCTAGGCAAAACAAATGTAAAAACTGATGCCGACAAATGCCTCTCACTGTGAAATGTGAAAATGATAACGCATGGAAAAGATTCCGTGGCAGTTGCATGCTCGTTTCTATGTGTGTAGCCCAGATTTCTAGAACATGGTCATCTGAAACGACTGTGTCGCTGTCATTCGCACTCATTTCCTTGAGATGCTTACGCTGCCCTGTTCTCGTCACTTGGTTTGACTAGCAGGCTTGCTGGCTAACGCAAGCGGACACTCATACTCTTCATCGTCGGAACCAGTACTGTCTCTACTTGACTGCGCTAGATAACTATCACAGCTCTGTTTCGTTAATACATATGGCCCCGAACAACAATAAAAACATACAGTGAGGAAAAAAATTATGAAATGCGAAAAGCAAAGCGCTGTCAGAACAGCGTACCAGAGGCAAAACACATCGATCTCAAAGTGCAATAACCGCATGTGTAATTCACAGCTGTTGAGTTAATAATGATAATGAAGGGACTTTTATTCACATCTGTTTAATCAACAAGGCATACGCGCTAGCAATCAGCAGCGCCGAGCGAACTGTGCAACCAAGTACAGGGCAAACAGCTTCGAGAGTCCCCTGCACGGTTCCATGCGTCTTGCTGCAATGGCCGTCGCTCATCGGGTGCTCCGTTGGAGTTTCATGCACATGCAAATAAAAAGCTGAATAAAACTATCGATGATGATGATGAAATTCATTTATTAAGGAAAGGAGGACCGAAGGTCACTGGTGGGGAGAGAGGGAAGAAAACTATCGAAAGCTCCAGTTTTCTTAGAAAAATCACCCTTGTGTTCCCCACACACACAAGTACATGATACGCCTGACAGTCCGTAATGTTTACGATATCACCGGACTATCCCTTTAAAGGGAAACCAAAGTGCAAAACGATTTTTCTTGTATTAGTAGATAACCCTTTCACTATACCGAAGGCACCACTCTTATCAGAAGGAAACAATTGGTAAGCTAGCACACATGCAACAAAAAAAAATGTACTTCGTGACACCGTCCTAATGTTTCTGCACCGCCACTTTATTATGCACGATGTCATAGGTCTTTGATAGCATTTACTAAGGCCTACATAATTTAGAAGGAACAAAAAAAAAAGTGACCTTAATTTAAGGTCACCCTTTGATCACGTTTGATGTTCTAAGAAGCCAGAGACTTAAGGCAGCACGTTTCAAAAAATTTTCAAAAAATTCGTTTCAACGAATTTGCTGAGAATATGAATAGAAGTAATGAGCTTTCTGATGATATAAGGCCAAGCTTAGACACGAAATTTTAAAATTAAGTATTCGCCTTCACTTTATCTTATAACATCAAATGTAAGGCAGTGAGATTAACTGCAATAGACTTCACTGTTTCACTTTAGTGTCTCTTTAAAGGTTGCTGCTTCGAATCTGTCTTGGGTTCATTCCTCTACTCCACAGGAGATCAAGATCTTGACTGCGAAGTCGAAGATCACCGATCTGGTTGCTATTCGGCACCCTACATCAAGTGGTGAGATGCGCACCACTTTGATTCTACTTTGCGAAGACGGCAGCCTGCGCATCTATATGGCCTCACAGGTATGCAGTAAACATCACATATTTGGCACTCTTTAAGACTGAAAACATGGTTAACTCATACATATGTAGTGATCCTGTGAAACTTGTAAAGGTATGTATGCCATAGTGAACTCATTAATCTTGCACCACTTTGGGGCACATTAGTTCGTTTGTTTAATATAGTGCACACAGTGTTGCACACAGTCCTTGTGTAGTGCAGTATTAGTTTGCTTCACTGTCACTTTACTATGAATACAGCATGGTATACACAACAGGCTGGTGCTTCATTTGGTCCAACACTGTTGAATCCTAGGCTCACCTGATTCTTGATATTAGCCTGCTGTTTCTTGGAGCATGAAGCAGGGGAGGTTTTTCACCTTGCATCCTGTGCATGTTAGCTTTCAAATGCTGATATCCTTAAGTGAGGGTTGCTTTGCAGGCCACAAACACAATGTGATTAACAAACAGCAGATTCGTGAATCCTATATGAGGAGACCTAGCAGGCAAGCCCTTGTCCAGTAGTGGCGGTGGACTGTTGCTGTATGTGCCCCCAAACATGCTGGCATGTGTGCATTGCCAGCTTTTTCAGACCAGTGGCTGGGTTTTTTTTCTTTTTTTCCCCTACAAGGCTAACATAAGCAAGGAGAGCAGGTATGGAAGCTCGGAACTTTGTGCTTTCTAGGGATCCCAAAATGGAAGCCACGAATGCCAAGGAAAGTGCTATGGTTTCGTGTACTTGGGTGTTCTTGTACAACCATAAATTTGTTTTTTCATTGCCTGTGCTGAATAAAATTATTTCCTTCAGGCAGTTCTAGTGCATTGGTCAATGATTTTGATATACAGTAAAACCTCGTTATAACGAAGTTGAAGGGGGAGTGGTAATTACTTCGTTATAACCATTAGTTCGTTATAACCAATATCAATTTCATCTCTAGGAACTTCAAGGGGAATTGCGATTACTTCGTTATATCCGATAATTCGTTATATCCAGGTTCGTTATAGCGAGGTTTTACTGTATCTGATAGTAGGCACAACAGATGGCGAATGAAATGCTTTTCTGATATTGATTCTTCAGTGTTTTTCTAAATTTGATCTCCACATCCCCCTTATTTGCATTTCAGTCAGGGCTTAACTTACCCATGGAGACCAGAAAAGTGCATATGATCGGGCCTATGGATTTTAATCGAGTAGTTGAGCCTAATAAAGTTGGGATTGATTGTTTATGATGCAAGTTGGTCTGTTTTAGATTATACAAATTTCGGATGAAACAAATATTTTGCATGCCTACAAGGTAGGCATTTCCTTAAAGCTTCTCCTGAACATGACTTTTCTCTTGAATCGATGTCACTTTATTTGAAATTGTGCTATGTGTTTCTTTGTGTTTGCTCTTGTGTTTCATCAAATATGGTGCTGTGAAAGAATAATTGTGTTGTAGAGGGAAACTACTGCGGTGCATTGAACACTACTGTCAAGGTGTGCACAGGCTCTTGAAATCCTTGAACACACTTGAATTTGAAAATTGCATTTTCAAGACCTTGAATGTGCTTGAATTTCTGTTCAGTCCTTGAAAACCCTAGACTTTTTGTGGTATTAACTAGGCCTGATATTTCAACCACCATTTAATGGGGGTTGGGCACGGCCCTGCAAACTTCACTGTTTACGGCAAGTGTACTATGCAATGTCAGTGAGCATTACAAAACCCCACGTGGTCAAAATTTTTGGAGCCTCATGGTCTCTCTCATAATCATGGCATGTTTTTGGGATGTAAAATTCCACAGATCAAACCACACAGATTCCTTTGGCTCTTTGGTGGCCATAAGCTATAGAATATTGTCCACAATACACTTAGTGTCATGAGCTCACCACAACAAAAAGTCGCACCATCGTGCTTTCTTGTGATAGTACGGTTGAATTATGGTGTGCAAGTCGGAAGTACTATGTAGAAGTAGCAGCTTTGTATAAGACTAGTCTCCTATATTTTGTGCCATTTGCGGGAAAAATGGTATATAAGATGCAGCTGTGTACAAGACGCACTCACTTTTAACTTGGTCGGCATGATGAAACGCAATTATGCAGGCTTGTATACTCATCGCAAAATACCATAGTCAAGACACATAACTTCCTTGAACATAATTACTAGGAGCTAGAACATCTATAGTACAAGACTGGGAACTATCAAAGTCTGAAGGCAGTGAAAACTGATCTTTATTGCACTTCACTTGAAGCCATCGAAGGCCACTTCCTTCGGAGCTGTTTGAAGTTGTGCCACTTCAGTCTATTGCATCGTCAGGTTGCATTGACGTCCTCTTAATAACTTGTATATGATGTTGCAAGTCCTTGAAGCATGTCATTGGGACTGCTTTCCGGTGAACACACAAACGATCACATCGCACCAAAACATGTGCACACAAGAGCACAGATAAATGGCAACTGGAAGCTGGAAAATGCAATATCTGATGGATATTAATGAGGTAGTCGTAACTAGCAATCTTGGGTGCTGCAGCACAACACCGAGACATAGTGGCTAATTCTTATTTCTTTCATCACTTCCATAAATTTAATGTTATAAAAAATGGCTAGAGCAACCGAATAGGATGCCCGGCAAGGTGACAGTAGCGGTTTTTACTGCAGCCGCCCAGAGTGGCTAAATGTCTGAGGCAAGAGGTGCACCTTTGTTAAAGAACCAAGATCAAGTTTCTCTTACAAGTGCTTTCACAGGCAGTTTGACTGTGGATGCATTGCTCACGCAAGCGCGCCTGGTTTTTTGCATAAGACGCATTGATATAAAATATGCATGGGCGAGAATTTTTTGGGGGAAAAGATCCGTCTTATACGCTGGAAAATACAGTACTTACCATATTTACTCGCATAACGAACGCACTTGCGCAGTAAACACACCCCCAACTTTAGTAGTAAAATTCCAGATTTTTCTTTTTTCTCCCGCGTAATAAATGCACCCCCAACTTGGGACCCCTGCAGTCCCCTGAACTGCCACACTGTGGCTTTCCCACTTCACTCAATCCGCTGTATTCGTGAGTCATTCGGCATGACGATTCATAACTCCCGCGTCCCGATAAAACTGCCACACGTTGCCGAGCACAGTCGGGTGTAGCTGCAAGCAAGCAGTGGTAACATCATTTACTTGCAATGCTGCATTCCTCCATGCTATCGCAGTTCCCTCCCGCTTGCTACAGCGTGCCGTCATGTGTGCTGTGCAGTCGTGTGCTGTACAGGCTAGCGCAGCTAAGCCTAACAGTCGGGGCGTGAACTCGGAGTTGCATCGTGGCAATTTTGGACGTTGCGCTTAATCTGCTCGCCTGATAAGCCCTGCAGAAATACAAGGGAGAAATGCGATGATCTGTTTTACGTGAGGGTTACAGAAAATATCTATTCTCCAATTAAGGCCGCTTGCCGAATGCTGATGTGGCTGGGCTTCTCCGAGATTTCATTGGCGACGTAGCAACCTTGGTTGGCCGCAAGCCGGCACGGTGGCATCATTGGCCTTCGACGTCTGGCACGGTGACGTCATTGGTGGGATCCGTGGCGACATAGAAACTATAGAAACTCTATGTGCAATGAAAACTTCCTGGTTTCATGGAGCTGTGGGCAAACCTGGTGGTAAACGGGAGTGGAAGGCCATTGCAATGGAACAAAATGCAGCCGCCATAAGGCTCTCGCAGCGGGCGGCTGTTTTTTACTTGTTTATAAAATAAATTTCATTGTGCGCATCGTTTCGTTTTAAGCATTATTACTGGTTGTAACAGGCTTTTCTGCGCGTTAAAATATTTTGTTCACACTGAAAAAGATTGAGTCAAATTTACCCCACATAATAAACACACCCTCCAACTTTACTTCCATTCTTCGGGAAAATAAGTGCGTTTATTATGCAAGTAAATAAGGTATTTCAAGTTTTTTTTTTTTAGCTTTGCCTTGAATCAGATTGTTTGGTAAGATTTTATCATACATCTCATGGCGTATCGTATATGGCACAATGCACAGGGCAGATGGCATTTTGAACGTTCATACCACAAAAGAACAGCTGTGTGCACAGCAACATAGCTTTACTGTGCGCACTTGGCATCAGTAAAGAAACAGTACAAGGAAAACTGTCTAAAATGTGTGACCATAGAGGCGGTTTAAGATAGGAAGATGAAGAGGCTTGAAGCATCTGTTGTATTTAACGGCCTCTGCAGAGGATATGCATAAAAGCCAGAAGCAACTGGTGACGTTGCACATGTGATGAAAGTAAACTGCCTGAGAAAAATTGTGAAACCTAAGGCAGCAGAACACAGTAGCATTATGACGCAGTTATAAGGTGAACGGGGCCACGGGCAGCAAAAAAGTCACATGGGCAGAAGAGGTCAAGTTTGGGGGGATGTATAATGTAGCTGCAGTTAGCACAGGACCAGTTTGGTGATGGTAATGAGGAGGCAGAAAAAATGCAAGGGCCTACCTTGAGCTTAAGAACTTCATCTAGTAAAATAAACTGTGGGCAGTAAATTGCAGCTACTTTCCTTTCCACTGTCCAGTAAAAATTAAGTATGTACAGTTGAACCTCGCTGATATGTTTCTGGTTGATAAGATTTCCCGGTTCCAACGTTCGGGATCGCGAAAACTCGAACTTTTCTCGTAGAGTTACGCTTCTTTTCTTCCAGTTAATACGTTCCCAGAAAATACGATTATTAGGCACCAATGTTCAATTTATCGTTCAACTACGATCGGATGATACGTTTTCTGGCCTCTTGAGGCTGCGTGCAACCGAGAAGTCGGGGAGCTCACGCGATCGAGAGAAGCAGCTACCCACCGTGGTGGCTACACCGCAGTACTCACCCGACTGTGTCACAAGAAAACGCCGGTGTGCTCTCTTCCGATACTAAGCATATCACCTAGCTAGACGTAACGCACCGTGTTCATCGGTATCGCCGCTGACACTCGCGATAAGGGAGCTTTAACAGCACGCGTGCGGCAGCTGTTGGAAGCATACGTAGAGCGCACATTTAATGTCCGATAACAGAGACACGCCGCCCTTTCTTTCAGTAGGACCGATTCGCAAGCGCAATCGCGAGCGCAAACGATGTTATGCAGGTTGTCTCTCGTCTTTTCCTCCACAGAACGGCGCCATCTTGATAATGTTTGAAAGTTGAAAGTTTCGACTACCCGTTTCCACTCACCTCACCTTCGATGACCACGTCCAAAAAGCGCAAACACTGCCAGTGCAATTCTCCCAACACTGCTTCGAAAACATCGTCGAACCTGCCATTTCTGATCGCAAGTTACCGATATGCGAGACGACGGTCACTGCTTAAAAACAAAAATAAGCAAGTTCAAAAGCCGATAACACGTACGGAATACAGAGTGCATCCTGTGCTTTTTACAGAGAGCTAGTGAACGCAGTACAGTAGAACCTCGTTATAACGAAATATCGGATATAACGAAGCAATCACAATTCCCCTTGAATTTACTATAGATGAAATTGATATTGTTTATAACAAACTAATGGTTATAAAAAGTAATTACCGCTCCCCCATCAACTTCGTTATAACGAGGTTTTACTGTATATCGAGCGTGGATGATCCCGTCGCGTCAAACCGAACAAGTCAACGCATTGAGTCATGTAATCCTGTACTGAGTAGTCGCGTGACCAGCGTAACCTCTCGCTGGCGAGCGTACATTGCACGTTCTTCGGGTGGTTTTGTTGTCGAGCAAAAGCGCGGGTCCCGTTCGGCACGTGCTGCACTCACGCACCACTTGAACAGCCAGGAACTGGCAATAGATTGCACGTTTGTTTTTAGCATCTAGAGACTAAGCTGCTAGCTCTGACAGGTCAACATGCACGCGATGCGTTTGCCCAGCGACCTTGGCTTGGGCCATACGATGCACATGATGTGCCCGTTCATGTGACCTGTTGATGCAAGGCTAGCGCTCTTGGCACGCACGACTTATGTACCAGGGTGTGTGCTGTTGGGCACAATGTGACCCATGCGTCCGCGCCGTGTATTGATGGCCGCGCGCATTCAGTTTAAACACTAAGCAAGGGACAACACGCGTGCGTTACGTTCCTGACGCTGTCAGCGCTGACGGCTAGCGCTCGCGGTCACTGCCATGCCTTCGGGCGCTTTTCAACGTGCTTCAGTAGCTATATAAGCAGACGTTTATTGCTGTTTCGTGACGTTTTATTGCCTGAATTACATGGAATTGTAAAATACTTTAATATTTATATCAATGCATGCTTTTCCGGCGAAACTGCACGATTTTTTCATGTGTTTGGATCATACATTTTCCCGTATAATACGTTCAGTGTCGCTGTAGTTTTTAAAAAAACGTATGACGATATTCTATTTTATATGAACCACCTTAGCATTCTTTAAATTCCTGAAAGGTCCTTGCAGTGTCCTTGAATTTGTCTGTCAGAAACCCGTATGAACCCTGAGTGTGGCAGGGGTGAGACAGCTGCTCATATTGCACAGTTTTGATACAATTCCGTTTTCCTGCTCCGAGCTGCTCCAAAAGCATGAAAATTGGGAAAATTGCTCCAAACTACTCCAAAACAGCCTGAAAACAAGTATTTTGGTGCTCACGTCAGTTCCTGTGAAGGAAAAAAGCAGAGTTGCGCAACGTGCATCGTTTGACTGAATTTCGGGTGTCCGAGATTTGCTGGAGACACTTTTCTACATGCAATTTTGGAGTATCTTCCACAATTAGTTGCCACCACTGTATTGCAGTGTTACAATAGAGGGCAATGTGCTGGTGAAAAGCTCGGATGAGCTTCTTCGTAATGGTGTGAAGCAGCAAAATCTTGATAAAATGCAAAGTGACCAGACTCTCCTGACAAAAGAGAACACTAATTAACATACAAGAAGTGCTAGGGATCCTTCAGAAGCTAAATAAGAAAATCTACAAAAGGGTCGAAGCACTGATTGGCGAAATCATGTAAGTGGTAAGTGGTCTTAACTAAGGACTATTGTGTGTCGACAATTTTGGTGCAATGAGAATTTCTGTTAATTTTGAGAAGTGTACTGACCCCTGGTTGTGGAAAAGATACTTGAGTGCCTGGGCTGCTCCAAATTCGACTTTTTGAGCTCTTAAGACATCACATTAACTGTTATGAGCTGCTCCAAATCAAGGTTCTCCTGCTCCAAAATGAACATTTTGCTGCTACAAAAACTGCTTCCAAGGCTGTTTCTGCTGTCTCACCCCTGCTGTGGTGACTGTGCTCTCTCGTATAGCAGCATGGTTTGATATTAGTGAAATATAAAAAAAAGGAAAGTATATTATGCTGCTCACTTTGTACTTCTATTTTACCGAGAGAAAATGGCTAATGAAATGCATTAGGCTGACATCTGTGCATTAAAAATAGTCTGCACTATGTTGTAACTTGACTCTAGCTTGTAGCCAAACAACCAAACCCAGCCAGCCTGCCACTCTTGGCTAATACAGCCAAGTCAAACCAAGCTTAATTGACAACATGCACAAAGTATAGTGTTGAAGGCCACCTGGCCAGGAAAGCTATGAGAGTACAGAGGTGCATTTCAGAACGAAGACATCTGGAACTTGCAAATATTGAATGATTGTCTGTCGAACAGCTATATAATCCCCCTGGATATCCTGTACAAAAGTGTTGATTTCTGCATGTTTATATCAGAGCCCTGTACACCAACACATTCAATATTTCAAACGCTGTGCAGCACCGAAGTCCTCCTAGTCCAGTTCTCCTAACAAATATTAACCGCCTTTTGGCCATGTTCCAAGGAGTTGCAATCTGTCTTGTACACATGGCAGAAAGGCAGTGTCGTTGCACTGCTTTGATAGGTCGCTAGAGGGTGTGTTTGCTTGCCTCCTGCACTACAGTCCAAGCTGGAAGTAATGAACTCGGATAGACTGAAATATGCTGTTTATTGAAGATTCAAAGTTCTGCTACCGTTGTGCATGTATCAGATTTTGAGCGCGTGTGATATGTCATCAGACAGCCACAAACTCACTCCTTCACCCGCTCCAGATCTCCATGCAGCCACATCACCTGGCCGCACCTCCAGCCAGCCTTGCTTTATAGTACTCTTTCTCAACAGCCGCCTACGACGTGACCTATGACGGTTTATGAAAGCTTTGTGCATCAGGTTATGAGACAAGGAGAAGGCACCTTACAGATCTTTCTGCATTGTCCGTGCTTCGTTTGTTTGCATTTGCAAGTGGCGCTGGTGTATAACTGCTCTCACAAATTTGGCAGTACGTACGTTTCTTTGTGCTTGCATTCTCGCACTCCATCCTGCAATATCGCAAAAAAAACGGCATGCGTTGCCACTTTCTGACAAAGTTAAGGTACTGCCTACTACTGATAGGCGCACTGCTCTGCAATAAATTGCTTTTTGGGTAAATAATTATAATGAGTTGCATGGTTTTTGGTAGCACATTTTAACTTTAGTGTTTATAGCATCACCTTTGACATTGTTTCCAATTGGGATCATAGGTTGTTGCATTCTATTTTGCAAAATGGTTAATTGATGCTTGACGTGTGTGTTGTACTCTTTTTTTTTTCTTTCCTTTTTTTGTCGGGTGGGGAGCTGTACTTCTCATCGTACCTGTATTCGAATCCAGGTGTCAGCCTAGCATCACATGCTCATATGTATTCTCAGTGCCAGTGCTATTAATTGAATGTTATTTTCTTGTTCATTTTTATTTTTTTACTTTTATGTATCCCACTCCCCTCTGCAAAGCTTTTTGTGATTCAATATAAATGAAATAAAAAAAATTAAGGCTGGCATTTGTCCAACATTGGGTTCAGTTATCTTGAAATATACTTCATATATATGAAGAAGAAATTCCAGAAAATTGTGCTGTTCATTATAACTGGGTTGCACTGTAACTTGAAGCTTGCAGTAGGGCATTTATGATATATTTATCATAGGTTTATTTTTAACTGATTTGCATTTGGTGGAAAACACCTTTAGAGTTATTTCATTATTACAGATTGTAATGTTAAATTGAAACAAGGTGACACCAACCAAAGCACTTTTTTTTTTACTTTAAATGTAAAAGACTTGACGTCTTGGGGCCAGCTCGGCCCTTTCTTCAGGGGTTTTAAGGGGGAGGGGGCCACCAGGGATAAATAAACCTTATTCACTGGTGCCCCCGTAAGCCTGAAGGGGCCGAGCTGGTATTGAAATGTCGGGTTTTTACGCTTAAAGTAAAAAAAAAAAAATTTTGGTTGGTGTCACTTTCTTTCTGCCCTAATATTCTTAGTGTTCTATCAAACGTTCTTGTTTCATTTCTAATAAGCATTGGTTGTGGGCTGTTCTGTACTGTTTAATTTTGCTTTTTTGCTTACTAAGAAACACAAAATGCAAACAAACCTGTGGCATGCTTTACAGGAACAAACAGGCTACTGGCTGACCCCAGCTTTCCAACCAGCTGCCATTGTTGGGCTAGTGGGGACAGCAACTTCTGGTCCATCTTCAGGTCCAGCTGGAGGCAGTAGTGCAACACCTCGCCCATCCAGAAGAAAAAAGTCAGTACGAGGCCGTGTGGGCCCAAGCACTGTGCCAGTGGCATTTCCTGTTGACTTCTTCGAGCACTGCACATCCATTCAGGATGTGGAATTTGGTGGGAATGACCTGCTTCAGATCTACAATGCACAGCAGGTAAATATTTTAAGTTGTGTGCTTTCGTAAGGTTACTAGGCAGCTCTAGTAAATACTGTCAGGCAGTGCTTCCTCTCTGTCGTATGTGATGAGCATGTAATATGAAGGAAGGCTGTGTGCCAGCCACTGTGTGTCACTTCTGTCCTCTGTCCATCATTCTTTAGATGGTTTCTACTTTCAGTATCATGTACCAGTTGACCCAGATTCCAGCACTACTGCAAGGAAGACGACTTCATATGACAGGCTCAAATTATACCATTCCTGCTTTCTCTGAATGTGCTGCAGAAATTAGTTTTATTGCATGTTTAATAGTGCTAAATGGCAAAAAAAAATTTTTTCAGTAGGCTTAACATTTAATCAGCAATGAAGTCAAAAGTATCAAAATCACTGCTGGTCCACAAGCTTTAAATCTGGCCACGCCATGTGTCTTGGGTTTTAGCTTCAGCAATGTTATAATTGTGCAAAACTTTCCTTTTTCACGATTTTTTTTTTTACTGTTTAGAAATGTAATATGCCATACCCTATGGCGCTGTGTGTGATACATGGAGTAGCAGTATCCAGCAGTATAACACTTGTACCTGGAGCCTTCAGTACGTACTACTGGTGATAAGACTTCCACTTAACGCTATGGGAGAGACTTTTCAATCAAAAGTGCATTTTTTGTTCCTGAATATATTGCCCAGTAGCTTCTAGGGGGTGTGTTTATCACAAGAATATGGCCACCACTGTGGGTTCGGGCTTGGCCAGCCACGGCCACGTAGGTCGTCGCCTAATCTTGCTCTCCATTGTGCACGTGCGTTCTGATGGCAAAGCCGTCGAGCGCAGTGTAGCAATGACACAATACTGCTCTCGGATCAACCGCAACACTTTATTTACCTATGGCGACATAACAAACACAGCTTGCTGCTCGCTGTAAAGGCGGTGGGAGAAGCAACGGTCCTCGCCACGCCACGGCCAAGAATACAGCACAAAGGGCATTACCACTGGCAATGGCTCACGGTGACACGTCGCTAAGAGAAAAGTGGTGCAATGCCACTATGCTGCACACTTATGCTATCACTGACCAATGGGCCCGATTGTCCGAGTATGGGCAAACTCCGTTCGCGTCCGCCTTCGATTAGTGTGGCTCGGCGTAGTAAGACCACACACAAGCACGAGGTACAGCTCTACGGCGTTGCATTCGGAAGGGCAACGAGAAGGTAAGTGTTTGCCATTCACGCACAGGCACTGCGAGTGGACTCCATCCGAGCGAGCTCGAACGTGCTTACCCATTGGCTGTCCAGAGAGAGACTCCCACGTATTTCCCCCGCGTCATGCATAATGTCTCGAGAGACGTCACGAGACTCCACGTGAGGTCCCACCATCGCGATCCGCCACCGGGTGAGCGGGCAGGCCAGATCCAACGGCATCACCTGACCCGCCGCACAGGTGATAGCGAATGGATGAAACGGGGAAGAAACGGTTGAGCGTGGGAACGGCAGAATTAGGCAAACGACCATGCAGTGGCTATGGGCATGCCCCGATCTCCACAAGCTGTAGCTTTTGCCTTCGCAGATTTGAATGAGTTGACAAACATCCCAGCAGCCCACCGTTCCTGGTCGAGGAGTGACACTTGGGCCTCCTTTTCCTCGCTGGCAAGCCAGCCCTCCCAGTGCTCTGTTCGAAATTTTTGTGCCGAAATATGCGGTGTATTACTATTAACTTTAGATGGCCTGAGTTCGCATTCACACGTGACGTGGGCGAGAGTTGATTGTCCTCCACACCACAGGCAAGTGGCGGCATATACGTTGGGTGGATGGCATGTTTTAAACTCAAGTGTGGGCAATGTTACTAGATACATTTTATTTGTAAAACTCCACTTGGAAGCAGCGTGAGAACATGGCCCTCTGCCTTCTCCTCTAGCAAAGTGGCACCGCCACTGCGGTCAGCCCGATTGGCTGCAGAAGCTTCGCAAGGGAGAAGCATGGCGTCGACGGAATGCCTGTTATTCGGTTGACTTTTTCTTACGCTGCTCTCCGTGGCACTAAATATTCAAGCAACATCCTTTTTTTACATTTTGCACTCTGTAAAAAGCAGCTGATAGGTGAATGAACAGGATAGGGATGCTTTTCATTTGTTGCGTAGTGTTTTATGTACAGTGCTCAGGTATTAAAACACGATGCTCGGGTCTAGGGATGGCAGGCGTAGTTCCTTCTACTGGAGTGCATTGGGTGATCACACAGGGACCAAACTGAATCACAATGATTTGAAAAGTACCTCGCTTTCAGAGCCTATATGAGCTCAGTGTCCCTAGCGCAAGCGGTGGCGCAGAAAGCGTCGGTAGCCGTGCGCCTCAGAGTATCGCACGTGACACGCAAGGGGGAAGAGAACGTGACACACATCACACGTGACACACATGGGGGGAAGAGAAAGAAAGCCCGGTACAATGCACGGATTGATGTACCTAGGCATGCCGCAGCTGTCTTGTGGCTGCTTTCTAGGCTACAATTTATATCCCTAGAGTAAAAATGCATCCACATAACAATGAAGAAATTCAATACTTCGCATGTAAAGGTGAACGTGTGCTCTGCACAACGAAGAAGGGGAAGACAGCACTGTTCTAGATCATCTGAAACTTTACGGAATGTATGTCTTCACGAAGGCCTGCCTCATCCAGCTAACCGGACACGCCTTTGTTAGCTGTCTTCTTAAAGCCCAGCACCATTGTCATTGGGTGCTTTAATGACGCTTGAAATTTCTGTACTCATTTGAGTAACTGTCGCATGCAACTCCTGGCATATCAGAGCTGATGTCCGCCATGCATGCATAGTTCACATGGTGTGCCCTTTGTGACTTTGTGAAGGATGTATCCACACAGATAATAAACAACATTATCCTTTATTTTTCCTCTAGCATCAGTGTGCTCATTGCAAGCATGTTCTGATGAGCTAAGCTCCAGGCAAGTTATTAGTGACGCCTCAATGGTATTGCGAAAACCATTTTGTTTTGACTTATAGGCTTCTCTGGTATGGTTGAATGTGGCGTTGATGCCGACAAGCATAGGGCTCAGCCATTCGTACTAATAGTTAGTTTAAGCTATCTCGATATTGTGATGCCTTTTTTCAATGTGAGATAGCATTTTCCAGTACAAGTTTGAACAGCACTACCGTATCACCACCTGTTTCTGTCAACCAGTCTTGTACGCTTTTGCCTGCTCTAGCGATGGTTGAAAGCTCATCAAAGAGCAACGCAGGGCTTTCGATAGCATCCTCGTGGTCTGTCAAGTACGCTTGTTCACCATGGTAAGAAGAATCATCTGGCCTAGCGTTTTCATTATCGCCTTCATTTTGTTTCTTGGGGCGCTTAAATTGAAGTGCTCGTCTCAGTGGGCAGCTTGCGTTTTCTTGAGTGTTTTGACAAATACTTAAGGCAGTTCGGAAAGAGACGTGATACTGCATCTTCTTCTGGCGCCCACTTATCAGGAAGTATGGTGACCATGCTTAGCCAGTTGTGTTGTCTTCGGCCGGAAAAATTATCGCTTCTCGTTCGTAGATCATACAGAGTTGTAGCCACTCCTGCATTAAGGGGGGAGGCTACCCTTGGATACCAACTTTTTTGTTTCTTGAGCTATCTTAATGAAATTTTCAGAATAGACTCATAGCAGAAGCACTTGAAGAACTACAAAATTTGAAGAAGTTGTGTTAACTGGTTCTCAAGTTACAGCAATATGTCAGTGTTGTGCACATGGTTCTCTTATTCCAGGCCTGAAGAATTTTCAAAAGGTGCTGGAACTGTGAAACTTGCTATGATGATTCCCAGATAGATATGTGAGGGGGTAACAGAGCCCTTTTTTGAAATTTTGGTGCTGAAAAATTTTAGCAGACTGCAGAATTTAGTGTTGGTGATTAGGATGTCATCAAGTGAATTTTGATTAATTATCACAAATGATACACACAGTAAATGAAAAAAGTGGGCTTGTCACCCCCTGAGGAATTTATTCAGGTACGCAATAAAAAAAACCTTCTGGAGATCTGATGAGCGATTCCGGAGATATGGCTGGAACAAACAGCGTCACCAGCTAAAAAAGTCATTTTGAGAAAACGTGCTTTTAAAGTTGCGAGCACATTTCTGTGTCTAAAATAATGCTGAAGAGTAACAAAATGTCATTTTTTTGCACTGCTATTCTTTGCCGATTCTCCTGGTTTTGTTTTCCGGCGTTATCCATAAACGGGTTGCGATCGCCGGTGCCGATTCGAGATGCTAGACGCGCTTCAACCTCGGCAACTACGCCTCATGTATCAATGGTGCAGAATACGTAAGAGTTGGAAACATCGCTGCAGTCGCCTTGCACTGATAAATAAAATCAACTTCGGCATAAGGCTAGTCGTGGTCGTGGGTGGCACGCTTCCCCGTGGAGTCAGCCTTTGCGTAATACGTCAGCGCACGGAACAGCCGAACGCGTGTAGCGTCTTTACTGCCGGCGCGTACGACCGCGATACGATCTTTCAGGCGCAGAGCGCTTATCACGCGAAAGCGCGACGAGAGATAGTAGCGGGGAGGCGACTTCAGAAAGTACCGCGCGCGATAACGAAAAGCGATGCGGAAAACAATGGCCAGCCGCACGGTGACAGCAACGGAGCAAGCGCTAGGCCTAGCCGTAGCAGACGACGCGGAGAGCGACCGCCGGAGGAGAACGGCGCGTCATCGCGTGCAGCAGCCAATGGCAGTCGCGCGTTCGCCCGCTTCCTTGAGGAGCGCGCGCTTAAGCCCAATCGCGGCTTCGCGTGTGAGACGCGGGAAACTCGAAAGCCTCCGTGAGCTCCCAATCATAAGCGAATGGGGCTTTGACCACGCAACCACCTCTCCCGCCGACGGTGGAAGAAAAAAGCGCAGGAATTTACGAACAAAACAAAACCAAAATGGCGGCCGCAGGTTGAATGGCACGAAAACGGCGCTCACTCGAAGTTGGGTTGTTCCGGCGCGCGTTTGGCCGGCGCAGAGGGTGCCGCGGCTCGCGATATACGTGATTTAAGGTGATTTTACGTTGAATTAGGCGCTGATATTTACAGAATAGGTAGTTTATTATACACAGAGCCCAAATATGCGGTTTTCCAAAAATCGCATTTGCCGCGATTTTTCGACTTTCAAGGGCCGCGTCCCCCCTTAAGTCACAAAACACCGAGGCATGTTTGCTCACAAGGGAAGTGACATTTTCCTGGCACACAAATAAGAAACACAAGCAAAAAAGCATGTTGCATGCGGCTGCATGCATCGTTGTCTCTGCCTGCAGCTCCCACCCTGCCCCACGGGCACGACAGAAAGGGGTCAGGCACGGCGGCGGAGTTTGGCAACTGACATAGTATCTAATAACGTTGGGTGTGGTTATGTATTTGTCTACAGAAGGCACCATTCATATGTTTGTTTTATACTTAGCCGATGATGAAAGGGAAAATTAGCATCCACCCATTTCGTAGCATAAGGCTACTAGGAAATCCATACGGATTTCTCAGAAATGGTTGCTGATTTTCCCTTTCATAAACATTACTCCACCTTGCGGGTTTCCGCAGAACTCATTTGCCATAGCCGAGGATGTGGCGTTGAATAGCGCTGTCATTGTCGACGCTGCTGCTTTAAGATATCCCTGGGAGTGTGAGCCGCCTGGGGTTTCAGACGGGTGTCCGGATGAGGAACAGTTGCTCAGTACATAAGAGCTCAAGCTGCGCAGTCCGCTCTGTCATTACCCTTCGCTTCTATGTGTGCCCGACCCCATATAATGCTGTGCTCCTAGTCTGGTGTAGCACCTAGGAGGTCGGCGAGACACTTTGAAACCCGGCTACTAGTGAAGTAACGACACGCTGTTCGGGAGTCTGTGCGGATACAAGGTCCCTGCCTCATTCATGGCTTCTTTGGTTTTGATGGCGAGTGCTACTGTTAGGACTTCTGCCGTGTTTGTTGCACTAGTCCTGACTGAGACCTGGCTTACAGACCGAGCCAACGGCATCCAGTGAAAACCCATGCATGCCGCAGCGGGCTGCATCCATGTAAAGCTTGTCTGGGTCCATTCCTTATTGTTCAGCAAGTTTTCTGGCTCTGGCATCGCAACGCACTCCGTGGTACACTGGAGTCATGTTTTTCGGGAGAGGAGCGATAGGAATTTGGGCACGGACTTGAGAAGAAAGGGGCACAAGTTCCTCATCACTGTATTGCAGTCGAACAGAGTACCCTAGGCCACGTAGGGCTTCCCTACCTGTGCCTGTTAGACAGTCTCTAGCTGGGAGATAAGGACTGCGGCCCGAAGTTTTTCAAAAGTGTTCTAGATTCCCAGTGCTAGGAGCTATTCCATGGATGTTCCTCTTGGCAGACCAAGGGCGGCCTTGTAAGCGGTCCGAATCAAAATAACCGCTTGTTCAACCTCAGCCATACTGAATTCTTAGTAGGGTAGGCTCTACGTTCATCTGCTGATTACAAAGGCATTGATTATGCGGACCGTGTCCACCTCCCCAAAGTCTTTGTGATGGTAGGTCATTCTGTGTACCATGTGGGCAATTGTTTAACTGTTGTGCAAAGAATTTTAAGTGTGTGATCTGCGTGCCTATTGGTCTTCACCAATAGGCCAAGTATGCGTGCTTTCTCTAATTTGCGTATGCGATGGTTGCCAATTTTAAGGTTGAAGGGGTGCTCATTTTGGTAACCCCTGCCATGCACCTGAACGAGTTCCGACTTTTCTGGTCAGCAGCTCATACTACAACTCTCCACAAAGCGATGCACTGTGTGAGCTGCTTCGTAATGTGTTTTCGTTGTCATGTCCAGCCTCTTGTGCATATGCCATCTGAACTGGTCATGAAAATACATTGACAAAATGGGCATAGTCAGTCCTGTGCTCCTTTTGTCAGTGCAATTTAATCAAGTTTTTACTCTTCATCCTGCAAATGTGACAGCACTTGCCCATCGGTTCATGCTTCTGTGTACTTACCTTGGCTTGAATGTCTCATAGTCAGCAACATCAGCAGGTTTATATAAAGGCAATCTACTCACTGTCAGAGCCATTGAGAAGGGCCCTTGACTGTGCAATAAGAGCAAGGGTTAACCTTAAACATGGATTTTTTTTGCTGTCCTGAAGCACTGGCACTCATGAGTGGGATTGGTGGTTTCCATGCAGGTGAAGCACCGGCTTAACACAACAGGCATGTACGTGGCCTGCACTAAGCCTGGCGGTTTAACGCTGGAGATCACGAACACTGATCCAACATTGGTGATGGTGGGTGTACGAGTGCTGGTGGGCTCACAGGATGTGCAACGGGCGCCTTCAACAGTGGAGCTTTTTGGCCGCTCCCACCCATTGGTGCTGACACGGTCACGCTGGTATGACTTCCCTTTCACCCGTGAGGAGTCGCTGAGTGCTGATAAGAAGGTGAGAACTCTGACTAGTTGGGCCTGATTTATTCTGGCATACAGCAGGGTGATACTATGACTGCACTCTAATTGAAAAATAAGGACATTGGAGTAAACTGCAAATGAAACGCAGTAACCTGCCTGCACGATGGCTGGCTCTGTTTCATGCCACAAGTGACTGCTGGGGATACCAAGCTACCACATTGCAGTGTACAATTAAAGTAAGAGCTTTGCGCCAGCTTTATGACAGCGTTCACCTTCTACTATGTTCACGCTGCCTTCACTCATGGCATAAGAAAGCACAGGCCACTATTGCGACCCTGTACCGTTCAATATAAGCGCACATTAAAAAATCCCAGGTAGTCAACATTTTCGGAGTCCTCCACTGCAGCGTCTCTCATAATTACATTGTGGTTTTGGAACGTAAAACTCCAGAATCAATAAACCATTGCTGCCCTCCCACACAGATTCGTACAACTCATGCTCACCGCAGGGGCGCTGCCTCTGATTAGAACAGTCGCTCCCACAAGAGCAGAGCATGATAACCATGAACTGGTGGAACCGCGAACTCTGTAACAACGAACTCTGTAACAACGAACTCTGTAACAACGAACTCTGTAACCACGAACTCTGTAACCACGAACTCTGTAACCACGAACTCTGTAACCACGAAATCTGTAACCACGAACTCGGTAACCACGAACTCTGTAACCACGAACTCTGTAACCACGAACTCGGTAACCACGAACTCTGTAACCACGAACTCGGTAACCACGAACTCGGTAACCACGAACTCGGTAGCCATGAAACAGAACAAATGCCCTTCATTGAAACTGCTGTGCCTGTAGTTAATGACTCCTTGATGCCTATAATGAGCTTTATAAATTTTCTACAAGAAAAAATTGCTGCCATTGAACTGCAATAGAAAATCTTGTGTCAGCTGGAACGACTGTGTGAGTAGAGCTACATTCCGGTAAAAGTCATTAGGTACAGGAATGCTTCCAACAAAGATCCTTGGTCAAGCAGGTGTTGCAAAACATAAAACATAAAATTGCAAAACATAAACAGAGGGACAGAATGCCAGAAAGAGATGAAGAATGTCGTGTTACCTCTTTGAGCATACTACTCTGAAGGCTGAGTGCATGCTGCATGAGGTTCAAGCTGCCTGCGAATACAGTGGGGGGGGAGGGGGTTGTGTCAACAGGAGTGCTAAAAAGCCAGCCTGAAACTAGTGCTCCTGTTAGCAATGATTCACTGATTATTCGGAAACAAAGCAGTAGACATGTTTCTGTAATTGAGTGTCTGAAGTCAGTCAGCAGTGCATAGTAAGAAAAGAAGTGCTCTGTTAAAGTTGACGTCATATTTTATGGTCTGTAAAGAATTCCTTTGACTTAAAACTTTATTGAATGTACAAGAATTATAGGTGCCTTGAGTACAAGGTACCTACAAGGTGCCTTATAGGTGCCAAATTTAGCAGTTGACAGGTTTTCGAAGCACCTGTTACGTTTTTCTTTCTATGAGCTCATAACACTGGTTGAGTGCACATTGCTCCAAAGACTGTCCGCAGGTTTGGGGGCAAGCATTCAGAGATGCAGCGTTCACGTGCACAGGGGTGAGACAGCTGCTCATATTGCACAGTTTTGATACAAATCAGTCTTCCTGCTCTGAGCTGCTCCAAAAGCATGAAAATTTAGAAAATTGCTCGCAAGTACTTTGGTGCGCACGTGAGTTTCAATAGGGAGAAAAAGTGGAGTCGTGCAACGTGCATGGCGTGAGTGAATCTCAGGCGTCCGAGATTTGCTGCAGGCACTTCGATTTTCATGTCAGTGTACGTGGACATGAAAATCAAGACATGTGCAACCAAGACACGTGGAATGCCAATATCTACATGAAATTGGAGTGTCTTCCACGATTAGTTGGCACTACGGTATTGCAGTGTTACAATAGAAGGCAGTGCGCTGTTGAAAAGCTCAGATAAGCTTCCCTGTAATGGTGCGAAGCAGAAAAATCTGGACAAAATCCAAAGTGACCAGACTCTCCTGACAAGAGAACACAAATTAACCTACAAGAAGTGCTAGGGATCCTTCAGAAGCTAAATAAGAAAATCTACAAAAAGTCAAAGCAGTATTTCACGAAATAATGTGAGTGGTCTTACCTAAAAGACTATTGTATGTCAACAATTTTGGTGCAGTGAGAATTTTTTTTTAATTTGAGGTGTGTACTGACTCCTGGTTGTGAAAAAGATACTTGACTGCCTGAGCTGCGCCAAATTTGACTTTTTGAGCTCTTAAGACATCATATTAATTGTTGTCAGCTGCTCCAAATCAAGGTTCTCCTGCTCCAAAATGAACATTTTGCTGCTCCAAAAACTGCTTCCAAGGCTGTTTCTGCTGTCTCACCCCTGTGTGCATGTGTTGCCAAGCATGGTGTGTGGGTTAGTTCTGTGTAATTACGTGGTTAACTCGTAATCCTACATTAATAAAACTATAGGCGTGCAAATATTCGAAATTTCGAATAATTTTCTAACAGCGCTTGCTATTCGATTCGATTCGCACTAAACTGTTACTATTCGAATGAATAGTTCGAATAGTAAGTTGGTAAAGAAGTTGGCAATTAAAGGGGAAAATACGCTGTTGCATGACATGTGGTCCATTCCCGCAAGTAGTGTGCTTCGTCGCATAACACAGGTGTACTGCAGCGGAGCTAACAGCTGTGTACTACGGCGAAGCTAACACTCTCGTATTGCGGCAAAGCTAACATCCGTGTATGCAGCGAAGTTACCTCAGCTTTCTGTTGCGCAGTTCAATATTGGACTGTTCTTCAGGACTCTGGAATGACACTATGGGCGCACACACCATGCTACATTTTTTTGCCCTGTGTTTAACAGTACATTTCTCCATAATTAGACATGGTATTATTCAAAAATATTCAAATTCGCTTTGCACTCAAAATTTTGCTATTCGCACAGTTCGAAATAAAAGCACAATATGATTATGAGGCTTGCTCCGTAGTGGACGGCTTGAGTGCAGTTTTGACCACCTGAGGTTCTTTTAACGTGCACCTAAATCTAAGTACATGAGTGATTTTTGCATTTTGCACCCATCAAAGTGCTGCTGCCTTGGCTGTATTCAGTCCTGTGGCCTCAAGCTTTGCAAGCAACACCCTAGCCACTAAGCTGCCCTGGCGGGTGAGAATCCTACCTTCTGCGGCATTCCTTGTAACCGTAACTGTGACTGACCACCATAAAAATGTCTAATTAAATAAGCACCATGTGCTGAAGCACAGGTTTCCACATAGGTTAAGTGGTCGCCACAGTGGTCTAGTGGCTACAGCGCTCAACTGCTGATCCAAAGGTTGTGGGACAGAATCCCGGCTGCGGCAGCTGCATTTCAATGGAGGCGAAACGTTGAGGCCTGTGTACTGTTCAATGTTACTGCATGTTAAAGAACCCCATGTGTTCGAAATTTCCAGAACCCTCTACTACAGCATTGTGGTTTTGGGACGTAAAACCCCAGAAGTTATTACATATAAGTGGGTCATTAGTAACTTCTGGCAACCAAAAACACAAGATGCAATGTTTTTGCGTCAGTGTTCCTTTAAGAAATTTCTAGGTTTTTCAAGGTTGTGATGCGCTAATCCTATAATTTAGTGTTGTAAATATATTCTTATGTAAACTGACCTGCATATGTCCTATCTTTTTTATTCTTGTTACACATTCAAAACATTGTGTTGCCTTAAATTGGAGGACATGGCAGGGGCACTTTTTTTAATGCCTCTATTGTCGAAAGGGGAGGTCTTGTTGAAAGCCAGTAAGACAAAGTTGATGTAGAATCAGTCTCTTGGGGATTTCTTTTAAAGGGCCCCTAAACCACCCAGGGGTCAAAGTTTAGTTGTGGTGTTGATTTTGTGCCGACGTCTGCAACGAACATGTATCTATAAAGATTTCTCAAAACGGTGCTGAAATAGCGGAGTTACACGCGTTTGATTATTAAAACGCGGTGCTTGCATGTTTCGCTCTCTCCTGCGCCACGCACTGGCTGCTTGCAGTTGCCGGCGCCACCTCCTCGCCGAGTGCTCCTCCGAATGTCGCATGACAAACTGTCCACTTAGGGTTGACGCGCCTCTGCCTGCCTTGGCGCTCGCGCAAGCATTTTGTTTGTTCTGTGCCAACGCTCTGTGCTAGCACTCCCTGTCGTGTTCTGCTCACTGGTACAGTTGTTAGAGTTTCTAGTCCACACAAACAGCACACAAGAAGGAAGAACAGACTGGCAGGGAGCGTGCTAGCAGACTAACCGGATGTCTAAATTCTTCGACCAATCAGCGGAGCTCGGCCTCTGATGACGTTACCGAAAACCACGTTGCTGTCCCTTGCTGTCGTCGCAGCTTGGGAATGCCTGGAGAGGCGCACGAGATTGTAGAGTTGTGACGCGGCCGTAGCACTGCCGTATTTGGCATCATTCATTGTGACGGCATTCTCAATTTGATAGGCTTGTTAACTTGAGATGTTAACAAAAGCATCAGGGGTAGTTTAGGGGCCCCTTAAGAGATATTTTCTTTGTTTTGAGAAGCCTGTACACAGAAACCAGAGCATTTTCAGTCTTGCAGCATTTTTTTAAAGAACTGAAATATACGCTCAGTGTGTCATTTTTAAAGACAACTTCAAGCAAATCTGCGCTGCGTGCTACGAATGCAAAGTGCATGTTGTGTTTTTGTTTTGCAGATCACTATATTCTTTGGCCCTAGTAGTGACCCATCATGTGTGACCATGGTGGATTCCGTCAAAGTTTATGGCAAGTCAAAGGAATCCTTTGGTTGGCCTGAAGAGAGCGATGAGTTCACAACAGGGGTAGGTGTCGCAGCGCAGTCCAGCACAGTAGGAGTGGCTGGAATCGACCCTGATGGGATCCCATCTGCACCGTTGCCTCTCACAGCTCTGGACAGGCAAGTCATTTTTTAATTTGACCTATCTTTTTAATTGAAAGCACATTTTTAAAAAATGAATTTGTGATACTTGGTCAGTGCAGTGCTCTTGACCTCAGCACTGTCACATATGGCATTCGTATAATGTTACCCCAGCTTCTGATTTTCATGTAACAAAGCATAATTTGCACTAAGAAGTTCGAGAAACTGAGGCCTCACAGCGTAATAATAAGTTTCCTGCTGCTTAACAAATGAGCAAGTTTGTCAGCATTCTAGGCTTCTTTGTTTTTGAATAGCAAAGGCTATTTCAATAGCAAAGGCTATTTCAAAGCTATATGAAAGCTTGAATATCTGCGTACCCCTGGCAGTAATGCATTCCTTTGCCATAAATTTGACCAGTGGCATGGTTGTTGCAAGAATCTATGAAATTTCTTTCATTGGAAATGTTCTGCATTGTCTCAGATGACTAAATGTTATGACTGAGAGTGAACTGCTGCCACAAATTGCCAAGTGAATGTGTAAAACTAAATTTTTACAAGTACCCAGCCTTTCTTGCTGCTGCTTAGAACAGTACAAGTTCCCCATGTTTCCTAGCTATTGCTACTAAGCACCACCTTTTTAAACATTTCTGTGTCCCCTTTCCCAACTCTATACATCTTGTTCTCTTCTATTAGGGCAAAGGAGAGCAAGCTGTATAAATGTTGGTTATTGATTGTTCCCTTGATGAAGCGATGTCATTGTGTTCAGTAGTGTTGATTCTACATAAGGTCTACAGCCAGACTGCTTTTCGTATGTTTTAAAACTCATATTGCTGATCAGTTACAGGGTACACATGAAGGAGAGTGTATTGCTATCTCTTCTAGCAACAATGTCTCCATATAGAAACATTTCTTAAAATGTTTCAACTAGCATTGACAGTAAAAGGCCATGAACATACAGCACCTGATGTAAAGGTAACTCTGTATTAACTGAAAACAAGTGCATAAGCCACTTTGGACGGGAGATGAATCTTGTGGGGCTGCCGTCAGCTCTTCTGGCACTCTGCCATTGCCTCCCTTCAATTATATCCCTAGCAGTAGTAGCACTCCTTCAGTTGTTTATGTATGTACGGCAGCCCCATGGCACCTCCTCGCCTTAGTGCACACTCCTCTGAATACCTCTCCCACTCCTTCTCCACACTGTGGCCACCTTTTTGTGTGTTTTGCTCCTACGTGGAACATGTATTTTTTTCTAGTGCGCATATGTGTGCTGCATGTAGGCATTGTTTGCGTGAACATGGCATTGACCATTACTGTGGTAATGCCAGCATGTGCCAGGGTGTTTAAACAGTGCTAACAAAATATGACCGAGACACACTTACAGCACTGACTAACAACTGAGTTTATTGGAAGGAAACTTGCTGCTTTTTGAAGCCAGACATACATCACGGGCGTGTGCCCAAGTCACACTCTACACATGTCAGTGCTAAAACAGATCGCCTCATGGTGGCTCGTGTGATTGCCTGTCGGCATTCACCTTTAGTTAGCAAGGCATTTCTGTAGATAAGGCAACAAGGCAATGGAAGGCTGGCTTACACAAACACTAGCTTTTCTTGGGATATGAAAAGCTTCCACAACTTCCCTTGTGCATGTGTCACTGTGAGAAAACAATGTATTAGTACAGCTTAGACCGCTTATGTCAGTTGCCAGAGTCGCAAGTACCCGCACTATAAGCGGTACTGCACTATAACCAAAACAACATTTTTCAACCTGTACTTGTGTGCAAAAGGCGCTGAGCAGGTAGTGGCGCGTGTTAGAAATTCGAGCTGCTTTCACGTGCTTAAAAAAAAAAAAGAAAATTTGCATATATTTCAAAGATTTAAGTCCGCGGCTGCGCTGTGCAGAAAAAAAAAGGCGGCATAGCGATGTCGCTGTTTATAAGGACTTCCCATGGAGCCAGGACTGCACAGAAACAGCAACCAATTACTGCAAGCTAGCCTTCGTTTTCTCTGACGCATGTGAGATGTCAAAAACGTAGGGACAGCAAACTGCCATTCGAGTGGTTAACCTGCCATCCATGCTCTCGCTTCCATTGTCGAAATGACTCGTCCGCATTTTAAATGCAGACGCCGTGAACCACAGTCACCCGCGGCACCCTACCTGCTGCCAGCACCAAAAAGGTAGCACTCGTTAGGCCTAGATCGCGGGTTGCGAGCAGCACGCCTCAAGGAAGCTTGCCTTTGACAATACAGGGATTGGGTGCAGAAAGAAAATCGCACTCATGGGGATATTCAAGGGCAGCGCGCGTAAAAGGATTAAAAAAAATATTAATAACTGGAGACAAATAGTGGTAAAGTGGACATCATGCGATCATGAGCGCACATTCCGTGCGGAGCGTTAGCAGCTGGAAAATGGCCGTAGCAGCATTCTCCATCGCCTTGGCAATCTTATCAATGCTATCCTCACAGGTCGCACCTGCGGATCTTTTTTTCTTTCCTCTGCTCTTAGTTTATTTGTTCTGCGCCTTCTTCCTCCTTCATGGCGATTCGTTGCGCTCTTTTCGGACGGTTCACTTCCTTTGTGAACCCTGCTCGCTACCTCGATTGTCTGCGGAATTTCCCAGCAGCCGCATTATAACCGGTCTTTCATCTCGCGGAGCTACACAATAAGCGGTATGCATATATAAAGCTTTATGGGAGGAAAAACGTGGTTCAGAAAAAACCGCATTGTCGCTGGTCCTGCACTGTAAGTGGTTATGTTGTAAGCGGTCCCAGCTGTATTGACAGGGCATGATTGTGGGCTGTAATGTGGGCACAGGTCAGCCAGACGCATGAAGGAAGAACCCGGAGGAACAGAGGAACACGTTTATGGGACAAATATGAATGATACACAAACAAGGACTAGGTGGTTTTTCATGCACCGGCAGTCAAATACAGCCACTCATAGTTTGCCGAAGAGTAGCAGGCATTTAAAGTGCTACTCAATCTGTCCACGAGACTCGAGGTCGCGGCTCGAGTGTCCAGAGCATGCGCTGAGACATGACTCAGGCACGGCAATGCGGCCCAGGTTCAGCAACAGCCACAGCACCGTTGGGGCGCAGCCCAAATACTCGAACACAGCACCGGGACATCGCCCAGCTAGGGTCAGAACAGCAGCAGCATGGAGACGTGGCCCAAGTGCCAGAACGTTTACTCGGGACGTGGCCCAAGTACAGGAACGTCTACTCGGGACGTGGCCCACGTACATTAACGTCTACTCGGGACGTGGCCCAAGTACAGGAACGTCTACTCGGGACGTGGCCCACGTACAGGAACGTCTACTCGGGACGTGGCCCAAGTCCAGGAACGTCTACTCGGGACGTGGCCCAAGTGCAGGAACGTCTACTCGGGACGTGGCCCAAGTACAGGAATGTCTGCTTGGGGCATGGCCCAAGCACAGGAGCGTATAGGTCGGTGGTCACCAAAGCCGGGGAGGCCCAGCCAAGCAGGAACCGTGTCGCTGAAGGAAACCGGGATGAGGCCCGGAGCTCGATCCGCTCCCATCGGGTCCCAGTCATCTTTTGTCGTTCGCTCAGCTGTTTGGCCCTGTCGCTCAAGCTGATGTCTCGTGATCGCGCCCGAACCATGTGCACGGCCGCACTTCTTCGGCACAGCACACCGATCATCGTTATGGAAGCCTGCACGCTTCAAATTTCAGCCCCACACACCGAACATCACAACACCGACGCTCACACACCATCCTCCTACCACAATGATATACAGCCACATTCAAAACATTGCCTTGCCAGATTAGTATCTAATGAATTAATATGCTCCTGTAGCCTAACATGAATGCAACAAACTGTCTGTCCAGTATACAAACAGCCATAACACAGTGGCAATCTGTTTCATCATTGACATGTGTACATTGAGACTTGGGCGTGCACCCGTAATGTATGTCTGGCTTTAAAAAGCAGCATGTTTTGTTCCAATAAACTCAGTAGTTAGTCAGCAACGTTTCTAGTCGCCAACGAAGTCACTGGGACCCGCAAATTATTTCGTTAAATAGGGAACTTCGTAAAATCGAGATGACAAATTTTGTTTGAGAGTACGACAAATTTATTGCCTAGTGAAAAAGCTCGTGATTTCTGCCTGCGTGCACTGCGTCTTCATTGCCAACTCATGTACGAGTGCAACGCTGCAATTAATTTCACCCTCTAGGTGATTTAGGGGCCCTTTAAGGAATTAAAGGCTACTTACTAGACTTCAGTTGAATCAGTGCACAGCAGCGACTAAAATTTGCGAGGCCGTGCCAGGTAATTGCGTATTTTTCAGACACGGTTAACAATGCCTCAGTTCAGGTTGTCGCCTTGTTTCCATCCTATTTTAGACAGAACTTTTCTTTTTCTTTTGTGCCAAGGTTTTTGATGGTGTGTGCTCGTCAAATAAAGAGGAGAGCAAGTGGTTTGGTGAACATAATACAGTGGAACCCCGCTGTTACGTTCCTCACTGCTACGTTTTCCCGGCTGTTACGTTGTTTTTCATCGGTCCTGGCACAGCTCCCATAGGATCCCATGTATTGCGAACCCCGCTGTTACGCCGTAACTGTGAGCCTGTTCCCGCATGATGCGTCGCAACATGGCACGCCGTACCCGCCCGGGCATCGCTATTTTGATTTGACTTTTGACAGTCTTGGTCACGCTTGCAGGAATCGTCGGCAGCTCGGCAGCCGTGCGATCGCTCGGCAGCCGACCGACACCCCCCCTCCCGCCTTTGCGTCTCTTCATGCTCGTTAAAGACGGGCTGGGCGTTTCCTCCCCACTTCGACGGCAGGCGATCCGATAGGGGTGAGGTTATCGCCTCCGAGCGACGGAGATGGGCCGGGCGCGTTTGATCTCTGCTTCAGCCGTTTTCGCTGTCCCCACTCGCGTGCTTTTCTTCTAGCGACCGTAATTTGGACTCCGGGTGCTTCCGGAGAAAGGAATCGGAAAAAAGGAACATCGCACTCGCAGCCCCTTTTGCGTATGACTGCGCTCGCCTTCGCAGCGAGGGGCGCGGCCGCGCAGCTGTCGAAAGTCTGTCCGTGCGCGCCGGCGAGCTGGTTCGGGCCGGACGGGAAGCGCAAAATATGCGGGGATTTTGTAAAGGTGGCTAAATGTCGGGTGCACAAATTATGCGGGCAAATACGGTAAACAAGCACTGAAGACGGAACGTGAAAGCGCTATCGTGCGATCGCGGACGCGACCAGCCGACCAGCCGTACTCGCCATCACAAATCACGCGCGGGGTGCCGGAACAGGATGCGGTGATCGCAGTGACGGGGCGACTTGCCTCCAAAATTGGCGCGTCACGCTGGAACTAAGCCTTAATTATCACAGTTTTGATTGCAATCTCTGAGGCGATACTTTCTCTCATCGGTGCGCCGGAGGCTGTAATGGCGGCCCATTCACTGCGCTCGACAGCTGCGAACGGAGTCCGAATTATCGAATTTAGAGCTAGAAACCGTCCGAAATATCGGTCGCTTTAACACATTGTCTATAGGGGCACTGGCGGTACCGCGCGGCTGTCTGAATTATCGGTCGGCGACCTAGATGGCTCACCTTGCTGAAATAAATTGTTTGATATCAAAGCGGCCCTGTTCTCATTCATTTTCAGAGCTTTCCTCACGCTTGCGTTTTTCCGGCTGTTATGTTCTTTCCCCCGAGTCCGCTGAAAAACGTATGAACGGGATTCCACTGTATTGCATCATCGCCCCTTTGTCTGGGTAACACCCGAGGTCAAGATGGCAGGGCACTGCGGCAAAGCAGTCATCTTTGCTTATTACTTGTCACACTGCGTTGGACCTGCATTGCTTTTGGCTTTACTCATTACATATGCATTACTCACGCGTGCTGTGAGGAGGACTTTGCAGGTGTGGCTTCAAATTGTGGTCGCTAATTGTGCTTGTCAACAAGATTGAATTTTTGAACACATATTTAAGGTGTGCGTGTGTCTGTATTATATATATATACACACATACAGTAGACTCCCTTTAAGACGAACTTGAGGGGACCATGACAATTTGTTCGTCTTATCAGAAGTTCGTCTTATCACAAGTGCCTCCAAGAATGGACTGGCTACATGCCCAGGTGGATCCAAACATCTTACTTCAAAAAGTCAATCAAGTAGACTTGCAAGTGACAAAAAAATACAAATGAAACCATATTTTTACCCAACTTGAAAACTGTCTTCAAGCACTGGCAAGCAGCCATAAATAACATTTCATCTAATGATTTTAAGTATCCTCCACTATCTCCATGCTGCTGGGAAAGGTTTTTTATTAGAGAACTTAAGCAGGCACAGGCTACCTCCTGTATTCTTCTAAAGCACTTCAAGCACTTCTTCAGTGAAGGTGAAAAAAAGGGGGACACCAACCAAATTATAATCATCAAAAGTAAAATTTACTCCTAAAGATGACAAAAAACCCGACGTTTCGGGTTGCAGCGTTGCACTCGTACATGAGTTGGCAATGAAGACTCAGTGCACGCAGGCAGAAATCACAAGCTATTTTTCACCTTTAATTTCGTCCCAACCAGACAGATCTCTGTCAAATGTTCACCTTTACTTCTTCAGTGAGCATGTCAGTTTTGTTGCCAGTCAATGCGTTAGGCATTGTGGCACATCTTTGAGGATATTCACATATGTATTCATGTCCACCAGGACTCCTTTAATGCCCAGACTATAAACTAGGCCTGTCTTTCTTCAGGGCAGTTTTCCTGCACTTGCCCGAGGAAGTGCCGATCAGCCAAAAGGTCTAATGTGTACACTTTGTTGTGGATAGAAAGCAGCAGGGTGATTCCACGTAAGATCGAACAACGCATGGCTGGTCACCCTCTTAAATTTCTTTCAAAATTTTATATATTGCTGCCTGATGTATGGAAAGAAGAGATCCGCAGTTGGTTTTGCTAGCAAAAGTTTTTTAGAAGCGCCGGGAGTGAATAATGACGAAGTGGTGGAGTGCCGCGCTTACCTGCTCTTCTGTTTTGGCCAACTTTGGTTATTAATTACACAAACTATACTGAGGTTAGGAGGCTGAAATTTATTTAAGTAATTACATGCATGTTTCTGCTTGTGTTCAATAATTTTTGCTTTTTATGGGGAGCGTAGATATTTTTATAAAAATCCTCAAAATCAGCCTAGGAAGCATTTTTCTGTCTACTTTGCGGGCTTATATCTCAAAAAAGGCTTGTGGCATAGCGGCGAAAATTCCGTATTACGTTCTAAGCATACCCGTTTGTCAAAGTGCAAAAGAGTATATTTATATGACTTTTCAGTAAAAAGATACGGGCGGGCTAACTTCAAGAAAACACCGAACAATGGAAATTTGTGACAATTAAAAAAAAAACCATTTTTGATATTTTTTAAACTTTGTACACTTATTCTCCTTCACATTGGCTTTCACAATCACCAAAAACATATTACATAATTTTGTTCCACTAGGAGTTACAGGCCGTCGAATTAGACCCTTGCGCAATGATAGGCAATTGTTGTTGATCCGGCTTCTTGCCCGCTGAGTGTATAGAATGAAGATAGAATTGAATTTCTGGTCCTTCAGAGGCCAGCAGCACTGAAAAAAGGTGTTGGTGGCGCTGATGACGTCAACTTCGAAACGATTTGGTCACCCGAGCAGCCATGAGCGCAGGGCTACCAAGCAGGAGCGCGCGCCCCCCGGATGCTCTAAGAGAGGCACAGTCAGAGATCCTTTTCGCTTCCTCAGACCAAAAGTGTTCCAAACACTCCTTGGGTAACTTCAACGCGTGTGGACTGGAGATTCGCTATCCATTCTGCCTTTTGTTCGCACCGCAGTTGATAACAAGGCGGAGATGGAAGCAAGATCAAAACACTATCAGGGAGCTATGAGTGCTTGCTTCACGCACATGGTTGACAGCCGCTGCCGCCAGAGAAACTGTGCACCGCCACTTGCGATCAGTAGAACGCATGAACGTGGCACTCCAGTGGCAAAGCAAGGTATAGAACGCCAAAGGAAACAAAAGCAAAACAATTGGTAACCGGATGCGTGCACCTATCTCAGATTAGATTCTACACCTTGCGACCGCACCGGGTAAAATGTTATCCCCAGCATGATGTGTGTGTGTGTGCCATTTGCGCCAACTATAAGCTTTGCCTTGCCGCTGTTGAGACATTACTGGCCACAGAATCGATGCTGATGAGCTTCACTCAGTGTTCGTTTGCATTCCGTCACCATCGGAGTGCCTTTTAGGCCAATGCAATCAGTGTCCAAAAGGCAGGTCCCCGACACTGGAGGAACTTAATATTCCAGAAGACGAAGAAATATTACTAGCAATGCGGGAGGCAGGTGACCTTGTGAAAAAAGTTTTGGGTGCTGACATTTTTTTAATCATCTTCGAGTATTGGTCGTAAGGTGGATCATGCACAACCACATCAGGAAGACACAAAGTAGAGCTATATACGAGGAAAAGCAATGCACGCAGCGTGGAAGCATTGTATTCCACTTTGATTTTGCCAAAAACTGGACTGTCGGGCTTCCTGATGAAGTTCAGGCATACCACTGGCACAAGCAGCAAGTATCAGTCTTTACATGCGTGGTCACAACGAGAAAATCTACGAGGAGTTTCGTTGTTGTTAGTGGCGACTGGAGCCACGACTCCGCTCACGCCTGCTTGGCTCTAGCGAAAGTGAAAGAATGGGTGGAAGACAACCTGCCGGCTTCCTCTAACGTGACATGTGAGTGATGGAGCCGCCAATCATTTCAAAAATAGATATCAGCTTTTCGAGTTCCGAAAGAGCTGTTGTCCTAGTACCCAATGGGTATTCTCAGCAACTGGACATGGGAAAACACATGCAATGGAATCGGGGGTCTCGTGAAGCATCAGGCAATGCTCAACAACCCTGAAAGTGCAATTTGGACAGCCAGAGACTTTGTAACCGTTTTATCAGAGAAACTGAAAGGTGTGCATCTGATACACCTTGAAGAAAAAGAAGTTGTTGCCTTCCGCGAGTTAAAGAAGTAAGAGTGGACGAGAGCACCCGCGTTCCATGGTCTTGGCATGCCTGGCAGCTATCCACGTCAACGTAAGCATCTCTTGGCTTGTACATGGCGCGAATAGCCGGGTCTGCTTGAAAGGAGTTATGTGTACATGAATGAAGAAGTCTGAACAGTCTAATCAATGGAATAAACGATTTCAGCCCAGAAACATGGTTCATTGAAGTGGTTCTTCTTGACCTTCACAAATTTTCCATTTTGCTAAAGATTTTTTGGAAAGCGCTCTTTGTTTATTGCATTTTTATCCTTCTTTTCTTTTTTTTTCTTTTGGAAAGGGGGGGGGGGGGGGTTGAATCTAAGCTACGCATAGAGTTCTTACTGCCTTTTTGCTGAGGTAAAGGTGGAAAATATCTGTCCGCACTCCGATACCGCAGCGCATCAAAGAACCCCACGCATACAAAACTGACCCCCTAATCATTCATTATTGTGTTCCTCACAGCTAATATGCAGCGTTCAAACATAAATGACCAGGCACATTATCATGCCAAAATTGAAAAACCGTACGCGATCATAAATGTCGGAATAATCAGACGTGCATGGTTTGCTGAGCCTTCCGTAAGGGTCTAATTCGACGGCCTGTAACTTCTAGTGGAACAAAATTATGCAATATGTTTTTGGTGATTGTGAAAGCCAATGTGAAGGAGAATAATTGTACAAAGTTTAAAAAGTATGAAAAATGTTTTTTTTTAATTGTCATCAGAAATTTCCATTGTTCGATGTTTTTTTGAAGTTAGCCCACCCGTATCTCTTTATCGAAAAGTCATATAAATATAATCTTTTGCACTTTGACAAACGGGTATGCTTAGAACGTAATGCGGAATTTTCGCCGCTCTGCCACAAGCCTTTTTTGAGATATAAACCCGGGAATAGACAGAAAAATGCTTCCTGGGCTGATTTTGAGGTTTTTTATAAAAAATATCTACACTTCCCATAAAAAGCAAAAATAATTGAGCACAAGCAGAAGCATGCATATAATTAAATAAATGTCAGCCTCCTAACCTTAGTATAGCCCCGCCACGGTGGTCTAGTGGCTATGGTACTCGGCTGCTGATCCGAGGGTCGCGGGATCGAATCCCGGCTGCGGCGGCTGCATTTCGATGGAGGTGAAATGTTGAGGCCCGTGTGCTGTGCGATGTCAGTGCACGTTAAAGAATTCCAGGTGGTCAAAATTTCCGGAGCCCTCCACTACGGCGTTTCTCATAATCAGAACTGGTTTTGGGATGTTAAGCCCCACATAACATAACAACAACCTTAGTATAGTTTGTGTAATTAATAACCAAACTTGGCCAAAACAGAAGAGCAGGTAAGTGCGGCACTCCACCTCTTCGTCATTATTCACTCCCGGTGCTTCTAAAAAATTTTTGCTAGCAAAAACAACTGCGGATCTCTTCTTTCCACTTATTGGGCAGCAATATATAAAAGTTTGAAAGAAATTTAAGAGGGTGAACAGCCATGCATTCTTCGATCTTACGTGGAATCACCCAGCATTCACTTTTTTATATCTGCCCCCTTTTTTTTTGCCCCTTTGTGGGAGCCCAGGTACTCCCTTTTCGTTTTGTTGTGCTTTGCTTTATCTCTGCTCTACTAGTTGGCGGTTAGTGGGGGGGAGGGGGGGGCGAAGGGGGCAACATTATTCAAGTAACCAGAGTCTCTGTGCAAGCCCTCTTGGATTCTTTTGCCTTGTTTTCCTTTGTTCTCTCCCTGTAGCTGCTGAACAGGAGGTGGGGAGACAACAAAAGGGCCCAAGAAGGCAGGGTGCCCCTAGCACTTGGGGTCCCCAACAATAAAACTCTGTAGTTTTATTGCTGGCACTGAAGTGGCTTTGCTTACTTAGTCTTTGGTTCTTTTGTACTCTCCTTGATGGGGAGACAACAAAAGACCCCAGGTGCCCAGTGCTTGAGGCCCTCTACCATAAACTTGGGGAGGCTGTCCACAGCACTGGGAAAGTTCTTAACAGAAGGTTACCTGTGAGGGGGTTCATCTTAAGAGGATTTATTTTGCTTTGAGTCTATGGGAAAACAAACAAACATACCCATTTTGTTTGTTATATCTGGGAACTTGTTATAACAGAGTTCATTTTAACGGGAGTTCACTGTGTGTGTGTGTGTGTGTGTGTGTGTGTGTGTGTGTGTGTGTAGCGCGGCACTTGTGGCACTTAAAGTGGTGCCATTGACCTTCATGGAACCAGACATAGCACATACACATATGCAAAAGAAAAGGTGCCATACAGAGGCCGGGAAAAAAAAGATGTATTGGAATAAGCGAGGCTAACCCCCGTATTCACAAACGCACCTTCACTCAACGCTCCTCCTCGACTTCACCGAGTCGAGGCGCAGCGCCTTCCTCCTCTCAAGGAGCCGCTGGGTTTCAAGGACGCCAGTCGAGCGCTCCTCCCCCAAGAGGCTGCTCGAGAAACATTCCTTCGCTTGAGTTACGAAAGACGCATCTGGTAGCGAAGGTATACAGCCCAATACTACAATAAATACGAGAATTTTCGGTTGAAATGCTAGCCAACTGTTTAGAAATTAACACCTATTATAAAATACATGTTGTATTGGAAGTTATAAGTGAAATTTGAAACATTAACAGCTAGTTTCGACAGCAGGCGATGCTACGTTCATCCAAGCCACGCCAGAGCCGAATGCGCTGGGATAGCATGCCCGGATAGGTTCGGATGTGCGACTGTTGTTCGCGTGTTGTGTGCGCGCGCCAGATTTCATCTTGATGTTGAAATCTTGATGTTGAAATCAAATCATCTTGATTTGATTTTGTGCCTGCTTGATAGATGGCTCTGGTTTAAAGAGAAGTGGGTTTAATGACAAGTGTGGTTAGTTGTCCTGTCTTGCTGCATTTAATTTGTATTCTTTCTGCCTTAGAAGGCTGTACTTCTTAGAAGTAGGCATCTTGAAATTAAGGGGTTGTTCTGCTGGCAACATGTCAGTGATGGCAGCCTTGTGATGGTTTATACATGATCATTATTGGCTAACAAGATTTCATTTATGCTTAAACAGGTTAGTGGATCTATCATCACTAGGAACTTTAAGTCAAATCTTTGTAGAAACCTTGTCATGTTTTGAATTTCAGAAAATCTGATTGCCTGCAGAACTGCAGCGCAATAAATATGCAATGATAGAGCATGTGAAACCAAAACCGGGCACTGAAATGTGTGCATATAGACAAGTTCATTAAAGCAACATTGCTGCTCCAGTCATTGTATGGTTGGCAATTGCCATTCAGTGGCCTCGTAGGTATTATGCGGATTGTACAGTGGTATAGCACTTGCTGCCTACCATTTGATTACACATGCAGCATACAGTCATATTCTGTGGAGCTTTTGGTTAGTGCAAGTTGGTTGTGCAAGTTTCCTAATCTTAATTTTTGTATTTGTAGTTTTTTTGTGGTAAGAGTTTTCAGAAAAGTAAGCCAGCCTTAAGACTTTTTTGTCTGCTGCAATTTCATTTTGCCTTCGTGGCTTCCTGTTTTAATGTTTCTTAACAGACTTACAAGTAGTTGCCTGGAGATGTTGGATGACTGCTTCTCAGTGAGCTCTTTGTCGGAGGAGTGGCCATCTGGAAATGCCAAAGGGACAGCCTTGGAGGTGGCCACTCGCCTTCTAACTTTGCCCACTCCACCAGCAGTACACCAGCAAGTTCGCGCGCTCTTGGCTGCTTTGCATCCCAGCCGTACTGCCTACACCAGCCATAGGGTGTGTTGTGCTCCTTATGTTTTTCCTCATGAATTTGGCTTGGAAAGTAAAACAAGGAATGGTGCCTTGATTTTCCAGTGTTAAGGCCATTTTATCATTCTCTATTTTTATTGCGGTTATATGGTGAGGTGACGTGGGATTACTGGTTCACTTCTGTTCTAAGATCCTAATCATAACTGCAGAAATGTACCGGTGTGAAATTTGTCAGCTGCAAATACACTAAGTGTGCTCTGAGCTCAGTGCTGCCACTTTGAACATATGGATGGTGAGTGGGCCTATCATGGGCTGCAATTTCCTTAAGCTCTTGGGTGCTGGGAAAGCTGAAACATGCCACTGCTCATTTTTGTATCCATTCTATTTGCTGACTTTTCAGTGTTATTTCAAGCACCACATAGTTTCTTTGCTTTGTGATGGTGTCAGAAATTGGCTGTCCGGAGGTAAAAATGTGACAGACTGGTGAGGATTTTACTAGCGCAGTGCAACCAAAAACACCCCAATGAAAAATTTGTGCCAATTAATGCTGCTTCAATTCTCCACTCAACATTACAGAGACATGCCACACTCGCACGAAGATTCATCTGCAATACTAGAAGCTTCTATGAATACTGTTTGCACTTTGGCTTATTTGGCTGGCTTATAAGCTGCCAAACTTAATTGGCTTTCTAAATGTTGTTGGCAGCCATGAGGAGATATCTGGTGACGAAGTAGCTATGAGGACACCTGAGCAATTCTTATGTATATACAAAAGCATTACTTTTCACGAAGTGTGTCACTGGGTTATGTTGCATGGATTAGTGCTGCTGCATCATGTTCAATAATGTAACATTGCTACCTCCAACATTCCATCAGGACTACGAACTGGCCTCGTTGTGATCTGTCAGCTTAGTTTTGTTTGGAGAGTTTTCAGTAGTTTTGATTCGTATGTGATATTGAAGAATTACTGGTTCTTGTCTTTTGTGACTATTTGCCTTGCAGTATGAAGGGAAAATTAGCATCCACCTGTTTTTAGCACAAGGCTACAAGGAAGTATATATGGATTTCTCGGAAATTAAAGCTTCTTGGTTGATGAAAAATTTGTCCTGGTCCAGTGTTTGAACCCGGAACCATCGCCTGCCTGGGACGATGTGTGGATTTCTTTTGAGCTTTGTGCTAAAAACAGGTGGATGCTAATTTTTCTTCCCTAAACGTCACTCCACCATGCCGATTTCCCTAAAATTCACTTGCCATAATCATGACTTGCAGTATGCTCCCTGGCTGCAGCTCGCCATGCTGGCTTCAGAGCTGCTTGCTCTGCCTTTCGTGTTCATTCTGTCAATCGATGCCTTATTATACATTGTCAAAAGAAAATGCATTTAAGGCTATTTAAACCACTAGCCCTTTTGCTAATACAGTCGAACCTCGATATATTAAACAGCGTGGTGATCGCGAAGTAGTCCGATATAGCCTGAATTAGATATATAAAATCACATAAAAAATGCATCAAAAACTTGTACAAC
The DNA here is from genome assembly GCA_013339685.2 of Hyalomma asiaticum. NCBI lineage: Eukaryota > Metazoa > Arthropoda > Arachnida > Ixodida > Ixodidae > Hyalomma > Hyalomma asiaticum. Next base: position 153,021,171 of record CM023481.1, read on the forward strand.
GTAATCACTGAACCAGTAGTGGTGCAGTAAATACTCACTTGAAGCTTCAAAGAAAGAATTTATTTATTTGTCTGAAAGTACTGCAGCAGTGTAGCCTGCTTCTTATTGGCAACCGCATGCTTAACCACGGCGTCCTCAAAATAGTCTAAGCGCTCCACAAGGGGTAGGCTGGTGTCTTCTTTTGTGCTGCAGTAGTGGCGTACAAGGGCCAACGCAGCTACAGTCTCTGTTGAAGTCGGGAGCGGGGCAACATCGGCGCTTGCGGGATCAACTTCGGCAGAGTCTTTGTTTAGCCACTCAGCAGTAGCTTCAGCTGTGCTCTCCACATCTGTCAACTCTGCTGTTGTTCCAATGCTGTCATCACCGCCAACGAAGTCTTCAATGCACATGCTTTGTGGCTCAGCACCGACAAAGCGCTCCAACGTGCTCCAGGTTTCTTCAAGCTGGCATTCTTCCTCCAATCCTGCCTCTTTGGTTGCTTCCTTGGAAGCTTCTTCAGTGTGGCCAACAAAACCTGCATGTCGAAAGTAGTTAACTATGGTCGACTGCTTGACGTTGTCCCAGGAGGCTTTCAGCATTTGGATGGCACCCAAAAGGTCAATCTTTAGCTCTTGGCCTATCCAGCGCTTCAAAAACAAAATGTCGATCCGCCGACGCTTGTAAATGGACCTAAAAGTGCGAATAATGCCCTGGTCTAATGGCTGCAGCTTCGACGTGGTGTTCGGCAGCAAAAAATTGATTTCGATGTTATTCAGCTGAACATCAGTGTGGTGTGCCATGCAATTATCAATGAGAAGGCATACCTTCCAGCCCTGAAGTGCCATCTCCGAGTCCCATGCCTTCAGCCATTTTTGGCTGAAGGCATGTCCCGAGTCATCCACGACTTCTTATTCCAGGTATATGTCACCGGAATATTGGGGCAGTTTCGCATGCGCCTCGGTGTTTGAAACTTTCCTATGACAAGTGTCCATAGCTTCATGCTTCTGTCCATATTAGCAGCCAAGGGAACTATTATGTGAGCCTTGCCTTGCTTGCTGCCATGGCACTTGTCCACGGCGGCAAGCATTTGGTATCAAGCGTTTGTCATAGAAGCATTTGCCAGAACAGGTCAGTTTCGTCTGCATTAAATATTTGGCTTCGCTCATACTTAGCGAGAACTTGGGGCCGATCTTGTTCAAGCCACTTCTTGATATCTGCGTCATTGGCATCCTCACTTTCCCCCAAGACTGTCTTCCCGACAACGTTGAAGCGGGCCTTAAAACGCTGCAGCCAACCGCTACTGGCATTGAAGTTCTCACTGCCGAGAATGAACGTGCAGTTCTTAGCCTTCTGCTGTAGAATCAGTCCTGATAAGGGAATACTCCGTGCCCTTGCATCGACGAACCACTTATACAGCGACTTCTCAACATGCCGCACGCCTGAGTGTTGGTTCTGTTCTGCCTTGGCCTTAGAGTACGCTGCTGAAAAACAACAGCAACATTGAGTGCTTCTTGGTATGGCGAATACTTCGGTGACGCTTGCCTTCTTTTCCCGATTCTCAATGCGCTGAATGACTTCCAATTTTGCAGCAAATATCAGGGCTGTCCGCTTCTTTGTGTTTACAGCCATCACGACACGAGCCACACTACACCAGGCCTAACTCCGATCACATGATAACAGCGACAGCACTGGCAGCGGCACCAAAGAATCGGTGTACGACAAATGCAATGAGTCATTGAAATCTGCCTTGTGCGTACGCCGCTATGTTCAAATGGCGCCCTTGCGCGATTGATGTGTACAGTTCTAGCACACAGCAGTCAGGAACACCCATCACGCCACCGCTCGCACGATAACAGTGACAGCACTGGCAGCGGCACCGAAGAGTCAGTGTGCCAAATGCAATGCATCGTTGAAACCGCCGCGTGCGTATGCCACTATGTTCAAATGGCGCCCTCGGCACGATCGATGTGTGCTGTTCTCGGACGCAGCAGTCAGGAACGCCCATCGCGCCACCGCTATCTTTGAGAACGTTGCAGGAAAGCTCGCCTCCTGTCAACAGAGCGCACATGGTCTTGGGTGGTGGAGTTTGATATATCCATTTTGTGTCCGACCCAGTTCAAAATAAAAAATAAAAGGTGCGATTTTCCTGGTGATAAGTGTTCATATACGCAATAATTCTGTATATGTCTGTGTTCCGTATATCGAAGTTTGACTGTATCTGCTCCAGTAGAAATTTAGAATTTGCTAAATGCAGTCAACAACCGATTTTCTGGACTCTCTCAGGAAAGCAAAAGCGTTCGGAATCAGGCAGTCCGGAAAAATGAATGCATGGAAAAACACACTGACTTGCCGATATTTTTCTCATCAAGGGGGTCAAGGACAAAATACCACGCTTCAGAAGCACCAACCCCATGTGGCCGGCGGGTGTGACGCGCCTGCGGGCTGCGGTGGAATCGCTACAGTGGAACCCCGCTGTTACGTTCCTCACTGTTGCGTTTTCCCGGCTGTTACGTTGTTTTTCATCAGTCCCAGCATAGCTCCCATAAGATCCCGTGTATTGCGAACTCTGCTGTTACGCCGCAACTGTGGGCCTGTTCCCGTATGATGCGTCGCAGTCATGCGATCGCTCGGCAGCCGAGCGACACTACCCCCCCCTCCCCTTCCGTCTTTGCGTCTCTACACCGGCACAAAAGCAACACCACAACTAAATTTTGACCTCTGGGTGGTTTATGGTCCCTTTAAAGCCCCTTTAGTGAGCATGCATAGTCGTTATGAAATATGGATGTGATTTATACTTGACAAAAATATAGCTGGTAAGATAGAGGAATGCTGTAGGATTCATGATGAAGTAGCAGGTCTTGTAATTAACCTACTATACAAGTGGTACAAAGTGAAGGTGGTACGGGGCTACATGCCTACATTTAGCCAGTCATGATGACCAGCGATTTGAGAGCTTCTGTGAAGACATGGAATCTGCAGCGTCTTAAAGGGCCCCTAAACCACCCCCGACATTTTTTTTGAACATTTCAAGTTAACACACACAAGTTGAAAATGCCGTCATCCTTCGACCTCTTGGTGGTTTAGGGGCCCTTTAAACACACGGTATACTGTACTGATCGGAGTTGCCATGTCTTTAACCGCGGACACCCACTTCACGGCAAGCTGCAAGGACGCGCAGGCCGGCCCCCCCGGCTCCCCCTCTCGCTTTTGGCGGACTCCCTTCGCCTGCTTCTTGCGCCTCTCTCCCCAGTCTGGCTCCGACGACGAGAGTCGACCGTGTGCGCTCGGACAAAACAGACCGCTCGCGCTGGCTGCAAAAAGGTGCTTACGGCTCAAGCAATAAACAAGTTTTTCTTCCCACGTATGCCTGTTATTCCGGCTACCGTGGACATAACAGTGGCGACGAGGTAGTGGAATTGAAGCTTGCATTTATCTTCACCGGTGCTACGCAATGGCAACGCACGCATCAGTCCAAATACCGGAGTTCAATGGCTCATCCTGGACATCGTGGTTTGGACGCCTCCAGTTCTACTTCAAGGCCAACAGCATCACGGACTCCAGCAAGAAGAGGGCACACCTGCTGACGCTGTGCGGTGAGCAGACGTACGACACTGTCTGCGCATTGGTTCAGCCAAGCAATCCGGCTGAAGTGGCCTACGACGACATCGTTGCGGCACTTCAGAAACACTACGACCCCAGGTTGTCCGAGGTATTCAGCCGAGCGCGCTTCCAAGGACGAAACCAGTTGGAGGGGGAAACGGTAAGTGCCTACGTCGCGGCGCTAAAGACGCTGGCCGCCGACTGCAACTTCGGGACGCTGCGCCCAACGCAGGCAGATACAGCAGCCACCGGACAGCAGACGACAACAACGCCACCTCCCAACGCAACGATGTTACCCTTGGACATTATGTTGCGCGACAGGTTTGTGTGTGGACTACGGGACAATCTCTTGCAACAAAGACTCTTTGCCGAGAGTGACCTAACGTTCACGAAAGCCTACAATATCGCTGTTCGAGCGGAAAGCGCTAGTCAACAGCAGCGAGACATGCGAGGGACCATCGAGCCGGTTCACCATGCAGTGGCTCACAGAGGTCATCACAACAAGGCAAGTGCAGGAAAGTCGGCTAAACCACAACGCTGCTGGCGTTGCGATGAGCAACACAACCCCCAGACATGCCAATTCCAAGCAGCTATATGCAATTTCTGCAGCAAACGCGGTCACATTGAGAAGGCCTGCATATCAAAGAAGAAACTCGCGAAGGGGCCACCCCAACGACACAAAAGCGGGAACTCCCCAAGGTCGATAATTCAAGTTGAGACGCAGCACAGCCTACCGGCACTAACATTGTTGTATGATTTGCATAACGTCAACCTCGGCACGCGACCAAAGATAATGGTCACCCTTGTTGTGAACCGCCAGCCCATAGAGTTTGAGGTTGACTCGGGAGCAGCCTGCACGCTCATCAGCGAGGAGACGTACCGCAACAGATGGCCACGGAACGCTCCACATCTATTCAATGAAGACACGCACCTGAGAACATGGTCAGGACAAGACCTGCCAACTCTAGGCAGTGCCAACGTAGAAGTTGCATACAACGGCACGGTGACCCAACTTCCTATCGTAATTGTGAAGGGCACTGGATCTAGCCTCTTGGGCAGAAACTGGTTCCATGCTCTCAACATCGCGATCTGCGGCATCAACCAGGCAGCTGAAGGAAGCTCAACTGAGCGACAAAAACTCGTCAAGCAGCTGCAGAAGTACAGGACGGTCTTTTCTGACAATTTCTGGACACAACGGGCCACCCATTGACTTAGAGCTTCAGCCAGAGACCCGTCCGAAGTTTCTAAAGGCCAGATCGATACCGTTTGCCTTGCAACCTGCCTACGAGAAGGAGCTCGACAAGCTGGAACGACAGGGTATTATTGCGCCAACACAGCATTCAGACTGGGCCACACCTCTGGTTGCAGTGAGGAAGAAGGACGGAAGCCTACGTCTCTGTGGGGACTACCGGTTCACCGTGAACTTGGCGACAAAATCGTCCTCATACCCCCTGCCAACACCACAGGAGGTTTTCAGCACGCTACGGGGAGGGAAACTATTCAGCACCCTCGACCTCACGCAGGCATATCAACAGCTGAAGGTGAGCGACAAAACTTCTGAGGTGCTCACGCTTAATACAACAAGAGGACTGTACAGGGTAAAGCGACTTCCATTCGGGGTAGCGGCAGCCCCAGCCATATTTCAAAGGTACATGGAATCGCAGCTACAAGGAATTCTTGGCATGTGCGTCTACTTGGACGACGTAATCATCAGTGGCGCAACCAGCGAGGAACATGCTACTCGCCTAGAACTGGTACTGAAACAGCTAGCAAGGGGGTGCAAACCTACGCTTGAGCATCGATAAGTGCTGCTTCGCGGTTCCTGAAGTGAAATTCTTAGGTCATCTGATCGATGCCGAAGGCATTCACCCCACCAGCGACAAGGTATGCACCATCACGGAGGCACGCGCGCCAACCAGCAAACAAGAGCTCCAATCATTCCTGGGTCTCCTAACGTTCTATGACCGTTTCCTAGAACACCGAGCAATGGTGGCCAACGACCTCTACAACCTGTTGAAAAACGACATCCCCTGGACTTGGTCGCCACGCCATCAGGAAGCATTTGAAGCCCTTAAAGAGTTGCTCCGTGCAAGTGTGGTGCTCAGGCACTATGACGAGCCAAAGCCATTGCTTCTTGCTTGTGATGCTTCGCCCTATGGCGTCGGTGCAGTGCTTTCACAAATTGACGATCAAGGCAGAGAAGCAGTGATCACCTTCGCTTCCCGCACGCTATCACCTGCGGAACGCAATTATTCTCAGCTTTATTGTGAGCGACTCGCCGTCGTCTATGGTGCCACGCATTTTCATCAGTACATCGCGGGCAGACATGTGACTGTTCTGACTGATCACAGACCACTTCTGGGTATCCTGGGGCCCCAAAAGCAGATTCCTCAGACACTCTCGCCTCGTATGATCCGATGGTGCATTAAGATGTCAGCATATGACTACGACACTGTGTACCGTCCCGGAAACAAGCACCAAAACGCCGACGCACTGAGCCGCTTACCCCTCAGCGAAATCATTGAGGACCCGCCTCAAGTTGGCTGCGTGCTCATGTTTGAAGCACTACCAAGGCCCCCACTAACAGCAGACGAAGTCGCAAAGGCCACGTAAGATGACCCAACATTGTCCAAGCTGTACAAAGCCCTACAGGAGGGTAGCGTTCAAAAGCTCAAGGATGACAATTTCAACGCTTTTCGCAAGAGAGCAACGGAATTGAGCTGTCATCGTGGTTGCATCACACTAGGATCACGAGTTGTCATTCCAGGCCCACTTCGACAACAAGCCACGGCTCTCATTCATGCCGGACACCGAGGCGTCGTAGCAATGAAGAAGTGCACCCGCAGCTACATGTGGTGGCCGGGAATCGACAAGGATATCGAGACACTAGCGGCAGAGTGCACAGCCTGCCAATCCAATCAACGCGCTCCGCCACGAGCTCCAGTACCTGACTGGGACAGACCGAGCACACCTTGGCACACCGTGCACCTTGACATTGCCAGTCCAATTGACGGGTCCACATTCCTAGTAATTGTGGATGCCTACAGCAAATGGGTTGAAGTTCGCCAGATGAACAAAACAACCTCGACAGCTGTCATCGAGGTACTGCACTCGTTGTTTGCAACCTTCGGATTGCCCCGCAAGGTGGTCTCGGACAACGGGACAGCATTCGTGTCGGCTGAAATAAAGAAATTCTGCCGCGACAATGGCATCACAGCGGTAACATCTGCTCCGTACCACCCAGCCACAAACGGACAGGCCAAACGCTACATGGGAGAGCTAAAACGAGCTCTTTCAAGAGACTCTACAGGGTCCTTGCAGTGCCACATTGCGCGCTTTCTGTTCAAACAACACACGACAGTGCACAATGCGACGGGCCAGACACCAGCGAAGCTCATGTTTTCTCGTGAGCCGTGAACGCATATCTCGGCCATTCTGCCGGAGCCACCTTCAATGGTCAACCGAGATGACGAAGACGCCCCCCGCGTTGCCGGAAACTCCACAAAGGACAAGCGGTGTTCGCCCACCAGTTTCACCAGAAGCCCGAGTGGGTCCCGGCCATCGTTAAAAAACGCATCGGCCTGAGATCTTGGTTCATTGAAGTGAATGGGACTGTCTCTCGTCAAAACAGCTACGCCACGTGCACGCACGCTATCCGCCCTGTGGACACGCTGAAGGCAGCAGCTCTCCGGCGCCTTTCAACACGGCTTGGCTGCTGACAAAAGAACAGGATGCCAGTGAACAACGGACACTTCCCGCTCACCCAGCAGCTTCCGTGGAGAAAACGAGCAGCTGTGCCCCAGCCCATATGGCGCCCGCCCAGCGAAAATCAACGAGACAGTGACGCCTTCCAGACCGCTACCAGGCACAAAACTAGGGGGGAAGGAACTGCCATGTCTCCAACCGCGGACACCCACTTCACGGCAAGCTGCAAGGACGCGCAGGCCAGCCCCCCTGGCTCTCCCTCTCGCTTTTGGCGGACTCCCTTCGCCTGCTTCTTGCGCCTCTCCCCAGTCTGGCTCCAATGACGAGAGTCGACCGTGTGCGCTCGGACAAAACAGACCGCTCGCGCTGGCTGGAAAAAGGTGCTTACGGCTCAAGCAATAAGCAAGTTTTTCTTCCCACGTATGCCTGTTATTCCGGCTACCGTGGACATAACAGGAGTCTTCAAAGCCAAGGTAGCCAAGAAGCAGGCTGGAGACCAGGTAGTTGGGGACTATGCCGTAGGCTCCATAGATAGCTGAGCGGAGTTAAGAGTTAGTAAAGTGCGCTACTCAGACACACTGTGCTACCAAATTTTCATGTGTTCCCGTGAACTCTAGTGCCTTTTTCTTGGATGCTATGCTTTGAGCAGTCCAGAGCCTAAATACAGGGTGTTTTTTTTTTTTTTTTGTTGCAACACATTTTGAAAATTAGAAAAACATAAATCGCGAGAATGTCTTGTGTACCATTCGAGTATACGGATTGGCGGCCTCTAGATACAGAACAATTTCCGCACCTGTATGCATAATTAGCAAAATTACACTAATTAACCTTAATTATCAGTAATTGGTGGCTACAGCAAATTAGTACTTTGGAGCCCGTCCTCGACACTACCTATCCCAATGATCAAATTTTGAATAGCGGAGTGCATGTCGGAGCTACGCGAACAATTAGTTCCCCGTGGCAGGCTCCTTGATACCGAAACTGGACGGAAAAAGAGCGTCTGTGACGTCGATGTCGCCGCCCCCACGGCTTTCATCACTCTCCCGCGGCACCCGACGCCACAGATAACAAGGAGATAACGCAAGCTGCATGCGCGGCCGAAGCGGCCGGAGCGGCGGTGACCAAGGGCGAGTGACCAAGGGCGACCACGTTTCGAAACGTCGATCACCCGTGATCGACAATTTCATGCCCCTATTTCAAAAAAAGTATGCGCTGCTGGACTTGCTGTGCCATCTTAGTGAACCCGCGCATACTGGAACTGCCGTGCCTGAGCCGTTCACGTTTCTACCGCGAGGCGGTGATTTTTAAACGGCATGCCCATTCAAAGGTTAAAGCACACCTGTGCGCAGCGATGGCGTCGACATCCGGAAACACGCGCGCTCGAAAAAAAGCTGTTCTGCTTGATCCTGACACTAGCACAAGTGATGTTTTGGCTTCCTCGAACAGCGATGACTCGGACAACGACGTCGCAATGTCGGAGTTTAGCTCAGATGAGGCAATTTCACTAAACCAGCCAGGAACGTCAGCTGTCAGCTGCCAGTAAGTTTCGCTTTCACTTGCTGTTTTGTTTGTCGCACTCCAGAGCCAGCTCATTTGCCGTGAATTTGTTCCATGTGCTATTACTTTTTATTTATGGAGTCTTCACTTCATTCTGGCGAGACGTGTTGCCGCCAGTGCAACAAAGAGTTCAGTTTCAACCGGAAAGAGATCCGGGTATCCTCCTCAGTATGACACTCCGCAGTAACCTGAAGCAGATGACGAGAGCTGTGGATTTCTTTCGCCCCTTCTTTACGACTGAGGTCATCTGCACGATCTACCTCAACACAAACAAATATGCATGGTCGCATATTTTGGAAAAACAAGCCTACAGTGCGAAGGACGTTTACCGCACTGCTGTTACATATGGGCGTGTTCGAACTACCGCAGATCCATTTGCACAACCCAATTGATTTCTGGACTTCTACCACCGAAAATCATGTTAAGGCGTCGTTTCATCGCACTATTGGCCATGCTGCACATTTCCGACCCCGAAATGAACAACAGCACTGCCGCACAAAAATTAGACAAGGTGTCCTGCCTCATCCAGCACATCAACGACCGCTCTGCGACGTTGTTCCAGCCATCTCGTGAACTTTCAGTAGAACGAATGGTCAAATCCAAAGCGCGGTCCGGAATTCGGCAGTATATTCGAGGCAAGGTTGTAAAATGGGGATATAAATAATGGGTTCTTGCAGATCCAAAGACCGTCTACACCATTCAGTTTATAGTTTACACGGGGAAGCGGAAGAAACCTAGTGCAAATGGGCTGGCTTTTGACGTGGTTACGAAGCTCTGTGATAAGTACCTTGACCGTGGGTATATTGTTTACATGGACAATTTATACACATCGACTTCACTTCTTGTACACTTGCTAGAACGGAAGACTTTCGCATGTGGCACCACCCGAAAAGATTGTCGAGGATTCCCGACCAAACTCAAAGGCATGGCATGGGAAAGGAAGGCGAGCAGAGGAGATATCCGCTGGCTACTTGACAATGGAGTTTTGTACTTTCAGTGGAAGGATCGGCGTGTTGTGCATATGGTCAGCACGGCACACATCGCAAATTCTCATGTGCTTTCAAAAAGAGGGTGAAAAAAGAGGGCTAGTGGCAGCAAATCACAACCAAAAAGCCAACTTATTGATAAGTACAATTCTGGAATGTTAGGCATGGACAAATCCGATGAACTAATTGGTTCCTACAACGTTCTGAGGGAACACATCCAGTGGTGGAAGACGTTGTTCTTCCACTGCATCGACCTCGCGGCTGTGAACAGCTACATCATTTTTCAGGAGCACCGCCGGCAGCATCCTGAAATATCTAAACTTTCTTGACCTTCAAAGTTTGATCAGCTGGCTTTCTGAACCGAACTCATTGGACAGCTTCTAGAGCTCGAAGACGCAGGACCACGTTCTGTCCCTCCCTCACCTGCTACAGCATCCACAGGTATACAGCATAAACCTGAGAGGAAGGAAGCATGCCGGAACTGCAAAAGGTGCTATCTAGAAAGCAAAGTCGAACACAAAAGAAATGTGTTCTGCCAGACATGTGATGTCTACTTGTGCTTCACATCGAGGAACTGCTTCGCCAACTGGCATACCAGTCCGCCAAAATGAAAAAAAGTATCTCTCTTCAAGTTCTTGAGCTAGGGCATTCATTTTTTTCAGTGCTATTTTGCAGTGATGTTCTAAACATTGTCTATGTCTCATATTCTTTTAAAAAAATTTTTTCTCGGAAATTGAGTCCGTTTATGCAATGTTTCTCGTGAACTTCCTTAATTATTGGAGTTTGTTCATTTTTGTTACATAGTTCGCTTTATCGTTTTTTTCTGCAGAAGACTCTAAAAAGCACAGTTAGTGTTTGTACCTTACATGTAATATTATGCTGTAAATTTTCTTGACAAAAAAAAATCATAAGCACGACCAACCAAAAACATGCATATTTCAATACGTGTTATGTAAATTTTTGTAGCTCAAGTAATACCTGACCTATTTCTATAATTTAGTGTACGAATCTTTCCAAGTCATTATTACACAAGTTGTACATTTTAGAATTTCTTTAAAAAATGTATTGTTTGAGTTGTTGCTTCTTAAAATTTTTGTGAATTTTTTTGGGAATTTTTTTGGGGTGGGGGGGCAAGATTTCTTTCTATTTTCATCAAATAAAACGTTTCTGAAAGAATGTTGATTTCCCTTAACTTTGGTGTGTTGCGTGATGCTGTAAGCCTAGTAGCTGCGGCATGAAAAATTCTGAACTGAAGCATACAAAAAACTGCCAATTTTCCCGTAGTCGCGAAATAGCTAAGCACAACATCTCTTCCCTTTGTGCATAGGATAAGAATAATTCTGAATGGTTATTTTTTCACAAACTACGTTCGTAGTATAATTTAAAATCATAAGAGGCTCACTAGGGCATATGTCGAAATGTAGTAGTACTGACACCTGCATCTTTTTTACTTTGTGCTTGCTTGCTTGCTTATTTATTTTTTTACTAGTATACCAACATTTCACTGTCCACATTGTGAATTTCCTGATGTGGTATTGGCCTGTAAGGCAGCATTTCTCATATAGATTGCAGCAAAGAGACTTCTAAAAATCGAAGCTAAGCAGAGAAGTCTCTGTTCTAGCATCATGTTCATGAGTTCTCATTACGTGTAGTATTCACATAGTAAATAAAAGAATGAACTCCCAGCCATGTTATTTTTTATTAAATCTTGGCACTAACAAGATTATGTATGCTGTACAACACTGTACTCAGCAGGAACTTTGTTTCTACAGGATCAAGCTCTGTTGAGCTATGTTCTGGAATGCCTGAACAATAGCAGCAAGGAGAAACCACCATTCCAAGATCTTGATGGTGAAGCGTTTTATCGGTTGGTGGCCATTGCCCGTGGTGTGGCCTGTGCACGCCCTGCCAATCTCGTGCAGTTTGCAGAGTCTCATGAAGTCAGCCCAGGCCCTGTAGAAGGCCTTGAAGAAAGTGAGTGCCTGCATTTGTCCTCCTTGCTTATTATGCTACCTTAACATTTCTGTGACATTATGCTACAGGATACACAACTCCACAGTAGCAGCCTTACTTATCTGCAGTAGTGAAAAAGCGTTAGTATTCCAAGCTGTTTGTTTACATTTCACAAATGTTAAACCTCTATGTAACAAGCTTCCATGTAGCAATATTCTTGGTATAACAGAGTATTTGGATTTTTACTATCTGGTGTCCATAGCGCATCATGTACTTTTTTATCCCCATGCAACAAGGTACATTCTTCCACTATATCAAGATAACAGTTTTGCAGCTGCCACAAGGGAAGGGCAAGCCAATAAATAGAAGCGTTTGCTGTTGTTGGCGGCTGAATAGGCGAGCGGCGTGCAGTTTCTGCGAATACACCTTTCATATTACACGCTGCGTGACAAAGTGGTCACCGATGCGAAACAGCGCCTTTCCTTCCTGCAGTTTGGGGGCAGGGAGAAATCTGAACGCTCACATCCATGGTGTATGAATGTGTTAGGGGAGGAGCTCACACTTCCCTGAATGCCTGCGAAACTGCCATCAATGTGCGGCCAGATTATGCTTGGCATGATTGCAGCTCTGTAGGCGCCATCACAGGGCGCTGCAAAGTGCTGGCCTAAGTTGTATGTAAGTGTTCTTTGGCCCAGTTTTCTTGCCTGCAACGTGCACACTGCCGTTGCTTCTTGTTTTTCTTCGCATATGTGGCCTCAGCATTCTTGAATGCATGCTTTTTGTTCGTGTGATCTCGCCTTGACGAAGGTGGCAGCAGAGTATCGTAAGGTTGTGGGGTTACCAACGGTGACCTCGCTGCTAGCAACACCGTGCCGTGGTGTTCGGGCACTCAATGAGCATAGAATGTGGCCATCGTGTACGCATGCTCGCTCATCTCAAGTCATGCGCCGCTGCGCTGCCGCGCGAGCGTCAACCCTCGGCCTGTCTCGAGGCGGGACAGCGCGAGCCGGCGCACGCTGCGAAACAGAACATTGGGCGCCACTCTTCGAGCATGGTAATTTAATGACAGGTTAATTATACAAAACAACACGCTGAATCTAAGGTCAAATGAAATATAAACAAAGGATAATAACAATCAATAATACGCGAGCACACAATACATAAAGACCATGCAGGGGGAGAGCCACCTAACCCTCGGTCAGCACACCGTGCTGTTCAGTTGCCGAATAATTTTTCTCGCAGGTGATAACGTACGGCTCGCGTAGGAATCCCACATGGGCAAAGTAGGCGGCCTTCGACAGTGACGGGCTGCCGCTCCGTCCAGCTGGGAGAGGGAGATGTAAAAATGTTGCGAGGAAAACGAGGCGTATGTGGAGGTGGCAGGTGGCCGTCTGTGATTACGCATGACGGGCGCCATGCCGCAGGACGATCTGGAGTGCTAAGAACTTTGCGACTTCAGAGCCTGTGCCACGGGGTAGGGTTTTTTTTTCTCGGCATAACGAGTTAAGTAGTCCACTGGCAACAAGTGGATTATCGTTTCAATGGACTATGCCGAGACAAAAGCCCTACCCCACGGCACTGCCTCTGAAGTTGCAATGTTCTTCGTACACCGGATCATCCTGCAGCCATGGTGCCCCATCATGCGTAATCACAGACAGAGGGACGTTATTTACAGCGCAAATAATGCAGGACATCTTCAGACTGAGCTGCACGAGTCGCCGCAAAACAACATCGTGCCATCCTCAAACTGATGGGCTAACAGAGCGCTTGAACAAAACCATAGCAGATATGCTGACAATGTAAGTGGATGTCTAGCACAAAACTTCGGACGAGATCCTCCCATACATCACGTTTGCCTACAACACCGCAACGCAGGAAACGACCCGATTTTCGCCTTTTCGTGTTGTTTATGGGTGAAACGTCCGAACGATGCTTGATGCCATGCTTCCGTGCGACCACAGCAGTGAACTTTCTTCAGGCACCGAGGAATCACTCAGTACGCCGAAGAAGCCCGTCAACTGGCTCGCGTAAATATCAGCCACCAGCAAGGCACCGATGCACGATGTTACAAACTCCGTCATCGAGATGTTGCTTATTGCCCTGGCAACAAACTCTGGGTGTATCCGACGGCCGGGGTTGTCTGAAAGACTCCTAAGCTGCTATTTCGGGCCGTACAAGGTCATGAGACGTGTTGGTGATCTAACATACGAGGTGCTTCCGGACGGTGTCATGCCTCCTCGTCGACAGCTTCAACCTCAAACTGTGCACCTCGTATGGCTCAAGCCATATTTCACACAGTAGTTATTGGGTTTTCGCCGTTGTTCACGTGTTCCCGTGTGAAATTTACTTTCCTTTTCTCTTTGATGACCTTGGGTACTTCCATACACACGTATCGTATTTACTCTAATCTAATGCACACATTTTTTCCGATAAAATGGGTCCAAAAAAATCGTATGCGTGTTAGAATCGAGTGCGAACGAACGACACCGTTACCATATCACCGTCGGCATCAGAATGGCCGCCTACTATGAGGTTCGGGCACTGTCAAACAGTCGCCGGCGAAAAACGAATTAGCGGCGCAGCGGTTTTTGGCATGCTAGTTTATGTAGTTTCTGTGTCGCTGCCGGTCTTGCACTGAACGACGCCACAACACACATGATGCATAAGCTGATACTCGCCGCGCCTTGCCGCCAAACAAAGTCGCTACGTCGCTGGTGAAATCTGAGACGCCCAGCCGCACCAGCTTTCGGTAGCATTCGCAGGTAGCCGTAACGGGAGATGTTTCCCATCACCTCTCGGAAAACGGCTCGCCATCGCATTTCTCCCTCATATCCATAGGTGGAGACTTTTTCATTTTCCGGGGTGGGCGCCGAGATCTTCGCTGCGGTCTTCTGTCCTCATTCTCCGATTACCCTTTCTCGTCCTTCTTTCTCTAATTTGCCTCCTCACCCTCTCCCATATTTTTTAAAAGCGCGGAGGCGTTCAGACAATTTTACTGTTTTTTTTTTTCTGATGATGAAAAGGGAAACTGCCACATGGCCGGGCTGGAGGAGTGACGCGCGCGCACTTGCGCGCATCCAGTCCTGCCGCGAACGCATCAACGTCGCTGTAAATTCTTCCCGGCCGCGGCGGCTGCATTTCGATGGAGGCGAAATGTTGAGGCCCGCGTGCTGTGCGATGTCAGTGCACGTTAAAGAACCCCAGGTGGTCGAAATTTCCAGAGCCCTCCACTACGGCGTCTCTCATAATCAGAACTGGTTTTGGGACGTTAAACCCCACAAATCAATCATCAATCGCTGTAAATTCACATCTGACATTTTTTTTTGTCCAAGAAATATTTATTTTACAATAAATATATCAATGTATTTCCGAATGACACAGAAAGTACAAGAGAAGAATAAGACGTCACAGCAAGTCACTTTCGTGCAAATAATTTTTGAACTTTACATGATTATTTGCACTTCACATTTGTTACTCACATTGTCATGCAATCATGACCCAGTGAATTAAACACCAGTTAAAGGAGTACTGACACAAAATTTAAGGCGATGAGATAACTTGCGGGATAGACTTGCGTCGACACACACGCATCATCTACAAAATATCAATGCCTGATATAGCTTAGAACATATTTAATATCAATTTTAATGTGCGTGTCGCGCCACTGCATGCGAAACGTGCTTTTGTGTTTCATGTACAGTCGCCACCATTATGACGAGTTCGTGTTGCTGTCATGTTTCTCGGGAGAGTGCTCATCCTAGCAGATGTTTCCGACGAAAAGAGGGGGCAGAATTGCACCGGAAATCACACGCTCTACGCCACCTTGCCATTGCACCAACACAGCTCCAAGACCTACGTTGCTGGCGTCTGTGTGTAACTCCGTGTCAGCGGCTTCGTCGAAGTGGCCAAGTATAGGTGGGGCCTGTAGATGTTTCCGGAGGGTATCGAAAGCATGGCACTGATCCGGGCCCCAAACGAACGGAGTGTCATCTTTGAGGAGCCCATTGAGCGGTGCAGCGATTTTTGAGAAGTTGTTTAAAAAGCGTCTGTAGTACGCACAGAGTCCCAAGAATCGGCGTAGATCGTGTTTGTTTGTCGGCGTTGGAAATTGCCGCAACGGCGCTGGTCTTCTCCAGGTCCGGGCGGATACCTGCGTGGCTGACGACGTGTCCGAGGAACTTCAGTTCCTCATACCCAAAGTGACACTTCTCAGGTTTAAGAGAAAGGCCGGCTTTTCGAATGGCGTGGAGAACTGCCCTCAAGCGCTGGACGTGCTGTTCAAGTGTCTCCGAAAGTACAACCACGTCGTCTAAGTAAACAAGACAGGATTGCCATTTAAGTCCTGATAGAACCGTGTCCATCATTCTTTGAAAGGTAGCCGGCGCTGAGCATAAGCCAAATGGGAGAACCTTAAATTCGTAGAGACCGTCAGGAGTAATGAATACCGTTTTTTCGCGATCCCGTGCGTCAACTGCGATTTGCCAGTAGCCGCTGCGCAAATCCATGGAAGAAAAGTATCGAGCGTGGCGAATGCGATCCAAGGAGTCATCAATGCGGGGCAGTGGATAAACGTCCTTCTTAGTGATCTTATTCAATTTTCGATAGTTGACGCAAAAACGCAATGTACCATCTTTTTTCTTGACCAATACAACTGGCGAAGCCCACGGACTGGTCGAAGGCTGGATGACGTCGTCTTTAAGCATCTGCTGAACTTGGTGGCGAATAGCGTCGTGTTCCTTTTGGGACACCCTATAAGCGTGCTGCCGTACAGGTCTTTCGGCAGGGTCCGTGATAATTCGATGCTGTGCCAGCGGCGTTTGTTCGACCTTCGTGGTAGTAGCGAAACAATCTCGAAACTCATCCAGTAGATGCAGAAGCATGTCTCGTTGTGATGGTGATAATGTCGGGTTTACATCGAGAGTTGTTGCAAACTCTTCGGCGGAATGGTCAGACGATGAAACAGCAGTTAATTTTGGCGGGTCCTGTACGTCGGCAATTTCTGCAAAGTACGCAATGGTGGTACGCCTCGTAAGATGACGATATTCATCGCTGAAATTCGTGACGAGCACGTGGGCTTGTCCATTTTGAAGATGAATAATCCCTCGGGCAACGCAGATTTGTTGAGCAAGAAGGAGGGACAAATTGGCTTCCGCGATCACAGCATTGTTGGTGTCCTGCCCGCATTCCACAGTGACAGAGGCTGCTTCGCGGTGGCAGAGTGACTGATTCGTCGGAAACACGTAGTGCTGTGTTCAAGACTAGAGTGCTGTCAATTCCAGGGAAAACGGGGTCCTCGAATGATACCAGTAACTCACGGAGGTTGATAACGGCGCCGTATTCGCGAAGAAAGTCCATTCCTAGAATTACTGGCCGGGAGCACACAGGTAGGACGAGGAAAGACCCCGGAAACGTCGAGTCTCGGATTCGAATTCGCGCCGTGCACAGTCCAGTGGGCAGCACCAGATGACCACTGGCTGTTCGAAGCTGGGGCCCGTGCCAGGGTGTCGTGACTTTTTTCAGTTTAGACGCCAGTGTGCTGCTCATAACGGAATAATCGGCCCCGGTATCGACGAGAGCAGTGACAGCGTGATTATCAACGAATACAGCAATGTCGGCGGAAACAGTTTTGGTGACGTCGGTTGGCAGCGTGTCGGCAGCGGTCGAGGGAGGTTCTTTTAAAGTTCATTGGACAGCGACTTCACCATCGGAAGTCGCCGCTCCTAGTTTCCCCTGTAAGGACTCGGCGATCTCCTGGAAGGAGCGTTCGAGGACGCAGTCAAGCTAGGCGACCCAGACCGGCGAGGGGATGGTGATCGCGACTGGCGGCGCTGAGCGGTCGATGGCATTCCCTGACCCCTTAGATACACTTCGATGTCATGTGGGCGCTCACTGTATCGGGGACAGCGCGCATCAGGGTGGAAACCACGCAGACCCAATTGACGGTACGCGCAGTCACTGTACACGTGACCAGCTTCGCCGCAGTGGTAGCAGAGCAGACGGTTATCTGAGGTATGCCATACGCTTGCCTTACTGGGACTTTGTCTTGAGCTTGACGGCAGATACATCGGTGCGTGCGAGAACCTTGAAACGGGTGGCGGATACGAAGGCGCGTTCGGGAATCGGTGCGGAGCCTGCTGCTCTAACGTCGGCACGATGGGAGCCGCAGCAATAGGGGCGGGTGCATGGACTGCCGACGCATATGTTAGGACGAGCACCTCAAGTGACGGTGACGGCGCCAGTGGCGTGAGTGGTGGCTGCACCGCCTGTCGGATTTCGTTCCGGATGACGTCGGTAATGGCTGACACGTGTGGTTGTGGTCCGACCGCTTGCAGTTGACGGAGTTCTTCACGCACAATACTTCGTATGAATTCCGCAGGGGCATGCCTCTCGCTATCAGAGCCGATAGAACATATATATAAGCGAAAAAGGAAATATATATAAGCGAAAAAAAGAAACCAGTGTCTCAAATTTATATTCACGGATCTATTATTACTGACCCTGGTGACATTGCATGCCACTTCAATGGGTACTTTCAGAGCGTGTTTTCCAAGTCTGGCACTTGCCCACCCAGTGACGCAGGATTTCATCCATGTGATGTCAGTTTTATTTCTTACCCTGGCGTGGTTTCCATGCTACTAAATTTAAAAACTAAATCTTCATGTGGCCCCAACAACATTCCTAACATGTTTCTGAAGCGGTATGCTGAGTCATTTGCAAAGTTTCTTGTTATTATTTATCGCAATTCTTTACTTCACGGAAAACTACCGGATGACTGAAGGGTAGCCAGAGTTGTTCCCGTACACAAGAAAGGTGACCGGACTTTATTAGAAAATTATCGTCCTATATTACTTACATCGTGTTGTAAACTAATTGAACATATTATTGCCAATCATATAAATGAATTCTTATCTGAACATGCCGTCCTCACTAATCACCAACACGGATTTAGGAAAGGCTACTGAACTGTTACGCAATTAGTTACAGTTATGCATTTACTCTCTTTACGTATTGATAAAAACGGTCAAATTGACGCAATATTTCTTGATTTCAGCAAAACGTTTGACAGAGTTCCACATGACAAACTAATCCTAAAACTCGGACAAATTGAACTACCAGAAATTTTGGTCTCATGGATTAGGAACTATTTAACCAATCGTTCCCAGTGTGTTGCAGTTAATGAGCGACAGTCTGGCTACCTTCCGGTTGGCTCCGGTGTTCCTCAAGGGAGTGTGCTAGGACCAATGTTGTTTTTGCTCTACATTAATGATATACAGTGAACTCCTGTTAAAATGAACTCGGTTAAGACGAATTCTCCGATATAACAAACAACATAGATATGATTGTTTGGTTCCCACAAACTCAGTGCAAAAGAAAACAGACTCAATGCAAAAGAAATCCTCTTAAGAAGAACCCCCTCACAGGTAACCTTCTGTTAAGAGGCACTTTCCCAGTGCTGTGGACAGCCACCCCTAGTTCATTGTAAGGGTCCCCAAGGGATGGGCACCTGGGTTCTTTTGTTGTCTGCCCACCAAGGAGAGTACAAAAGAACCACAGACTAAGTAAGCAAAGCCACTTAGATGCCAGCAATAAAACTCTGTTAGAGAGTTTTATTGTTGGCGACCCCAAGTGTTATGGGTACCCTGCCTTCTTCGGCCCTTCTGTTGTCTCTTCACCAGGGGTTCTTTTGTTGTCTCCCCACCTCCTGTTCAGCACCCACAGGGAGAGTACAAAGGAACACAAGGCAACAGAATCCAAGAGGGCTTACAGACATGAAAAAAATTCCAGCTGAAAACGACGCAAGCACAAAGAAGAAGGAATGCACAGGACAGAGCTGGACTTACAGCTGAAGTTTATTTGAAAATTTTTTCTCTAGTTAAACTCCACCGCACATGCGCAAGCACCAGATATTGTAGGACAACCGATAACACACCATACAAAATACAAAAAAAAAAACTATACGAAACACACGGGGAACAACGTGTCACTGCCTGTTTTTAAATGATTTTGACGTGTGCTCTGCATCGCATCCTTAGTGGTTTTTTTTCAGAAATTTCATCTCTTTATCATTGAGATGTACCGAAGGTTCACTGACACATAAATCGGCACCCAACTTCCTGATATGGAGAGCTTCGCCTATCTCCCTTTCCAATTTGCCGCGCTCTCTCCCCACTATGTATGGTGTGTTATCGGTTGTCCTACAATATCTGGCATGAGCGGTGGAGTTTAACTAGAGAAAAAATTTTCAAATAAACTTCGGTTGTAAGTCCAGCTCTGTCCTGTGCATTCCTTCTTCTTTGTGCTTGCGTCGTTTTCAGCTGGAATTTTTTTCACGCCATGAACCAACATGCCCAACAAGCTACCCTACTCAAGGGCTTACAGAGAGACTCTGGGTACTTGAATAATGTTGCCCCCCTCCTCCCCTGGCCCCCAACTAGTAGAGCAGTGGTAAAGCAAAACAGAAGAAAACAAAAAGGGTGGAGGGGGCTCCCACAAAGGGGCAAGAAAAAGGGGGCAGATATAAAAAAAAATAAATGCTGCTTTTTATCCTCAACAACAAAGTGTACACATTAGACCTTTTCGCTGATCAACACCTCCTGGGGCAAGTGCAGGAAAACTGCCCTGAAGAAAGACAGGCCTAGTTTATAGTCTGGGCAGTAAAGGTGTCCTTGTGGACATGAATGCCTATGTGAGTGCCCTCAAAGATGCGCCACAGTGCCTAACACATTGACTGGCAACGCAACTGACATGCTCACTGAAGAAGTGCTTGAAGTGCTTTAGAAGAATACAGGAGGTAGCTTGTGCCTGCTTAAGTTCTCTAATGAACAATCTTTCCCAGCAGCACGGAGATGCTGGAGGATACTTAAAATCATTAGACAAATATTATTTATGGCTGCTTGCCAGTGCTTCAAGACAGTTTCAAGTTGGATAAAAATATGGTTTCATTTGTAATTTTTTTGCTGGTTGCAAGTCTACTTGATTGACTTTTTGAAGTAAGATGTTTGAACCCGCCTGGGCAAGCGGCCAATCCATTCTTGGAGGCACTTCTGAGAAGACGAACTTCTGATAAGACAAACAAATTGTCATGGTCCCCTCGAGTTCATCTTAAAGGGAGTCTACTGTAGTTACTGTAATTGACCCTAACATTCAAATTAGATTGTTTGCTGACAACTGCGTGCTGTTTCATGAAATCACTTGAACTAACGATCAGCACCTTAAAGGAGTACTGACACGAATTTTTGACACTCTCGTATTACTGCTGTAAATGAAAGCACTGACGTGGAGAACCCCAAAAAGGAGTATCATGGTGCCTCGCAAGGCAATGAATATATTTTTAATACGGCTTCCTTAAAAGCCCACTTTCGGTTTCGATTTTGAGGGGGCAGTTTCCTAGTGACGTATCAACATAGTCGGACGTACGTCTGAGCCACGTAGGGACAACAATTCGTGATAGCGTCGCGGCAACTCTGTCGTCTGTGGTCAGTTACACGTGGGGCATGCAAACAACGATGATTTCACGGTCGTCCAGGGATTCTGACAGCGATTTCGGCTATTTTTAATAGACTGCTCATACGTCATCGTAGTGTCCATTGCGCTGGGGCTGGCTTGCAGTGCTTGGCGACGAAAACTTTAAAACCAAACTAAAATATTTTGTACGTTTTTCCTGGCTTCCTTGTTTGGAGGGCGTTAATAATACATGGCGAGGAAACGAAAAATGCACATTTTGAGCTGCTGCAAAATCATGTCAGTACTCCTTTAACTACTACTACTGGAAGAATCATGCTCTGACCTTTGTACACGACTGAAACCTCACACTGTCCCTTAAGTGGCATTTGTTAGCTGGTGTACGTGAGAAGTGTCACTTTGGTGGGCTGACTTTAGTGGCTCTGACAGCGATTTCGGCTATTTTTATTAGACTGTGCTTATACGTCACCATAGTGTCCATTGCGCTGGGGCTGGCTTGCAGTACTGGGCGGCGAAAACTTTAAAATCAAACTAAAATATTTTGTACGTGTTTCCTGGCTTCTGTGTGTGGAGAGCATTAACAATACATGGCTAAAAAACAAAAGATGTACATTTTGAGCCGCCGCAAAATCGTGTCAGTACTCCTTTAACTCTGCTCTTGATAACATTTACGGAGGGTGTAACTCATGGGACATGAAGCTTAACATCGATAAAACTGTCTATCTTCATTTTTCTTGTCGAAAAGCTCCCCTTTCCTTCTCTTACAAGCTAGATTCATTACCACTGCATGAAGTCACCCAATACAAGTACTTAGGTGTCACTCTTACAAATACCCTCTCATGGAATTCACATATCGATAACATTTGTTCTTCTGCATTGCGGAAACTATACATTTTAAGACACAAACTTAAGAACTCCCCTCCAGCTGTAAAATTGCTTTTAATACACTGATTAGGCCGAAACTTGAATATGCATGTGTAGTTTGGGACCCGTTGACTAAATCCAACATTACTCATCTCGAAAATGTATAAAGAAAAGCTATTAGGTTTATTTACTCAAAATTCTCTCCATATGACTCACCCACTGAACTAATTCAGGCCAACAGTATCTCATGCTTAGCAGTCGGACGAAAAACCACGTGTTTAGAATTTCTTAACTTGCTTTGGAATTGGGCACTTGCAATTAACCCTTCACTCTATCTTTCATCTTCAACATCAAGGCTTACTCGTCACCATGATCCTCATTCTTTGACCCCATATTTTGCACGAACAGATTTATTCGAATTTTCTTTTTTCCCTCGCACTGTAATAGACTGGAACAATTCCTTGTTGCTATCAGTCACATTTTGATTGCTCAAACTGTATTAACTATGTCTATATTTGCTTTGTTTGTTTGTTTTCTTTTGTTTTTCCCTCACCTTGCTTGGACCTTGTATTATGTCCGCAGTATTGATAAAGAAAGGAAAAAGAAAGAAAGTACCCAAACTATGTCCAGGAAACTCGACAACTTTGATTGTGACGCAACAGGTGAAATTTCGCACATGTCTTACATGCGAGCCAGCATTTCATAAGGACAAATTCTGCTGAGAAACGCTCACAAATGAGACAGATGAAGACTTACTTAGCCTGACATGTACGTTTACAGTTTACTGAGGGAAACAAACAGGCTTGTTTGGAGCATATTCAGATGCCCAAATGATCTTTTGGATGCAATTGATGGTGTTCTCTACAACTATTTGATTATATTGCCATGTGCCTGACATATATGTGCAATGCAAACCATAAGTAACATCTATAAAGATTGCGCAGCCACACTACTCATTCATGAAAAGAGCAGAAAAATTCCTATCAAGAGAAGAACCAGACAAAGAGATACGATCTGCCCGATGTTGTTCACTGCATGTCTAGAAGAAGTGTGCAGATGCCTAGACTGACTGGGAAGAGAAGGGAATTAGAGTAGACGGAGAATATCTCAGCAATATAAGGTTTACAGACAACATTGTGTTCTTCAGCAACTGCGGTGGCAAACTACAAAACATGATTGAGTGAGTACCTAAGCCGGGAAAGTGAATAGGCTAAAGAACAAAGTTATGCTGAACAAGAATTTAAAATTAACAATGAACCCTTAGAATGTGTGAACAAATATGTATATCTGGGGCAGTTATTAACAGGAACACCTGCCCATGGAAATGATATCCTCCCTAGAATAAGAATGGGATGGAGCGCATTTGGGAGACATTCCCAAATTATGACTGGAAACTTGCCGCTGTGATTAAAGCGAAAAGTATTTAAACACTGCATTCTACCAGTACTGATGTATGGTGCAGAAACATGGAGGATAACTAAAAAAACGAGATGAAATTAAAGATCATGCGTCGTGCAATGGAAAGAAAAATGATACGCGTAATGCTAAGAGATAAAAAATGAGCAGAGTGGATCAGGGGACAGACAGGAGTAGCTGATATTCTTATATCAATTAAAAGAAAAAGGAGACTTCGGCAGGGTATATAATACGGAGGGCAGATAACAGGTGGACAGTAAGAGCAATGGAATGGATACCAAGAGAAGGTAAATGCAACAGAGGCAGGCAAAATGTTAGATGGAACGATGAAATTAAGAAGTTTGCAGGCATAATAAAGTAGAACCAACCTGCTCTGGATAGGACAAGTTCGAAGTCGTTGGGAGAGGCCTTGGTCCTGCAGTGGACTTGGAAAAGGCTGATGGTGATGATGACCACAACGAG
This sequence comes from Hyalomma asiaticum, assembly GCA_013339685.2. Classification (NCBI taxonomy): domain Eukaryota; kingdom Metazoa; phylum Arthropoda; class Arachnida; order Ixodida; family Ixodidae; genus Hyalomma; species Hyalomma asiaticum. The sequence goes on from CM023481.1 coordinate 153,045,155, forward strand.
GATGCAAGGCTCAGCTGCTTCACCAGTATGTTAGCATGCAGATGAGGCAGCGCTGCAAACATGACCAGGAGCATGAAAAATGAGGCTCTAAAGAAACTCTCTTCCTTCGCAGAGGGCGCTGACATTGTTGAGTACTCTCACGTTCTTCTCTTTCGACCGTCTTCCTCATCTTCCATTTTATTTTTCTGCTTCCTCTTCATCATCTCCTCATCCTTTTTCTTCTTCTTTCTCGTCTCTAGTCCACTTCTTGTTTATCTTTTACCTGGCTGTCTTCTTTATAGTTGTCGTGTCCTTTCTTCATTTGTTTCCCTCCTTGTTTTTGTCGTCTTGACGATGAAACCAAAGCCTGTGACAGGAAACATATAATCTCCTGAAGCACTACATGTACCATCAGAGCCGTGGCGGAGGACAACGTGCAAATGGGATCTGTAGCATCGCTTTTATTGATCTGGATTCCAATTCAATCAAGCAGGGAGTTTCCCCCCCCCCAATTGTGGGCAGTGGCGGTCATGGGCGCCGGCAGTGGAGGCCAGTACCATCGGCACTAAAATTGGCTGTCATAATGAGCTCATAATGGCATGCACTGTAAAAACAATATGGCTAAGCAATTTGCTCGTCTTAGCTGCAGTTTCCACAGAGAATGTGTGCCCGTATGCCACATCATTTTAAGAAAAATTTTTTGAGTACTACACATATGTTGTATGTCGCATGCTTGCATGATTTTATTCCAATTTTTTGGCATTGGGGAAATGTAGGACAGCATAAGCTAAGATAGAGGAAAGAAGTTCAGGAAAAATCAACAAGGGGACAGTTGGTGAGAACACACAGACAAAGTAACGGAGCACAAGCATGAGTGGATTATTTGCAATTGTTCGTGAAGTCTTATCGACTTCAGGAATCACCGTAGTGCCTTTGTGGCCTTGAGCATGTAGGCCAAGCATCCAGGATATTGTCTCTAGAAAGTAGTCCAACAAGGCAGCAAAGCTTAGCTCCTAGATCACTCTGTTGAGTTGCACAGGATGTGCAGTGGCAAAGCACAAAGGCGGTTGCCTCTTTACTGCCGCAGTAACTGCATGCCGGGCTATTCATTATTTGAGCATGGTGAGAGTGGTGCATTTGTGGACAGGATGCAACATGAATCTGCAAACACAGTTCCATCAACACATCCTGTAATACACTTTTGAAAAATGAAAGCCACTTTTTTTCTTTCAAGATCCTGCAAGTTACTCAATCTCCAATCTACAAAAGCCACAAGAACATACATTATCTACTCTAAATCGAACTGTAATGAGAAAGCTGTGTGGTCATGTTTTCACCAGTAAACTATTAGCGATGCTGTGATTCAAGATAAGACTCCTCCCTTCGTCTTGCCTGATAAATTCCTGTTTGAAAGAGTATTTACAGTGAGCTCAGAGCCGTGGTTTCTGCGCTTCTGGCCAGCTGAGTTCCCAGGGACGACGCCAGACACAAGAGCCATGAGAAACATTTACTTGTCCAAAGCCCAGCACCAACTCTTAGCTCGTATGCTGCTCCACGTGCTGCACCCAGAGCCAGTGATGATGATGACAGGTGGCGCAGGCTTGCAACCAAATTCCCCGTATTACATAACTGTGTGTAAATAATTTTTACCCTGTCCTAGCCTTGAAGATCACATTGCCCTAGTACGTTGCACGCATATGGAATGCTCGCACTGTTTTTTCAGTACATTATTGATGATGCGGCCATACTGAATCCACGTAAGCGTTCTGAAAGGTTTTCTGAGTGCACACTGAAGGAGCAATAAGCATGATACCTTTTCCATTCCAGTCACCACTTATTATTATATAATGCTCTTATTATTTTTATACATTGATGTATGATTAGATTCAACAAAACAACTGGCATGCATGGGCTGCACTTGAATGGGCTTGAGTGATGCCCTATCACACTGTTCATGCCTGGCACAGCCAGCGTAAGATACATTCATGTGAGCAAAACAGTAATGCTAGTATACAGTCGAACGCGGATATATCGAACCCACATATATCGACCTTTCGTCTATATCGAACTCGTAAATTATCCGTTTGAAAATCCTTTGTAAAAGTACAGAAATTCGCACGTTTGTATCGAATGGTATTTTTACCCGCCATCAGATATATCGAACGCTGCATGAGCTGGAAGGTGCACTTTGGCACTTGCTGCACCCTGCGACCTTCGCCACCTACGCAGCACCGCGCCTCCACCGACACCTGAAATGCTCGAAAAACGTGAGGGCAAGAGGGCTCGGACTGTACTCCTGTTGAGCGCATTCTCCAACTTATGGAATGGCTTTCTTTCTCTCTTTTTTTCTCTCTCTCTCTCTTTCTCATGCTTTCTCCGCATTACTGCCGGCTCGGAGAGCAGGAACGGAGGAGCCGGCGGCCCCCGCCTTTCTTCTTCTTTTTTTGTCTTTTTTTTTTAGAGCAGGAAAAAAGGAGCTGGCGGCCTCCTCCTTTCGCCTTTTCTTTCTTTTTTTTTTGTTGCTGTTTCGTGAGTTTTGCTCAGCTAACCACAGCTCGCGCCTTTCGTACATCACTGCTGCCCTCGCAGGTAGCCCGGGTAGCCATCGCGACTGGTCTCGAGCGCTTTGTTGGCGGAGTTCACTTCCGTGAGTTGCCGCATACCACTGCATTCCTCTTTTGCGTACGTACTGTGCGGGCTGTGCAAAGGCGCTGCGGACTGCTTGAATTTTCTACTTCTCGTGTAGCAATGGCCAGCGTCAAGAAGTGCAAGAACCTTGACTTTGCGACGAAGTTGAAAGCCATACAGCGTATGGAGGCGGGCGAAAAAAGTTCAACCGTGGCGGACGACATCAGGATACCACGGCATACTCTGAGCACCTTGTTGAAGAACAAGGCGGATATCAAGGCAAAGGTGGTGGAGCAGCGAACATCGGGAGCCTGTCTTGTGCGCGCTCCCGTCCACGGGAAAGTAGAAAAGGCACTCTATGCCTGGTTCTTTAAAATGCGCACGAAGAACATGCCTGTGGATGGCCCAGTGTTGATGGCTAAGGCCAAATGGTTTGCCGCTGCACTCAGTGAAGACAATTTTGCCGACAACACCGGGTGGCTTTACCGATTTAAGAAACGCTACAACATTGTCGGCAAAACCATTTCCGGCAGAAGCGAAGCCGTAAGCAGCCAGGACATCCAGCAGTGGATGAAAGCAAGGGCACCGCGCTGTTTCAAGAGCTCTAAGCAGCTCCTCATTTGCTATGCCTCGAACAAGAAGGCATGGATGAAGCGTCAGCTGTTCACAGAATGGCTGCAAGCGTGGGATGTCGAGCCGGGCAAGATGGGGCGTCACGCTTGCCTTCTTGTGGGGAACTGCTAGGCCCACCACACCACCTGCAAGCTCTAAAACATCGAGCTGAAGTTTCTGCCGGCCAACACGACAGCAAAGCTGCAACTGCTCGACCAGGGCATCATCAAGTCATTCAAGGTGTGCTACAGGAGGCGACTCCTTGATAGGCTGCTGGTCAACCTCCGCATGGGCACCGAGCTGAAGGTTGACCTGCTTGGTGCCATTCAAATGATAACGGCCACCTGGCGAGACGTGAAGACGGACACAGTGGCCAACTGCTTCGGGAAGGCAGGCTTCGTGATGACGGAAATTGCGGAAACTGATGAAGATGGCAATGAAGAGTGCATAGAGGACGCGTTTTGCGAGTTGTCCCTCTTCCTGGCTGCCGTTCCACCCGAAGTGTCTGCGGACGATTTCGTGGAAGCAGACTGCAATGTTCAGGCTGTTGTGAGCCTTGCTGACGAGGACATTGTAGCTGCGGTTGCAGGGATGCAGGATGCGCAGGCCGACAGCTCAAGTGGCGACGAATATCGTCCGGACGAGGCGGTGGCTAGATGCGTGTACTCTGCCGCTGAAGTGGCGGCAGCGTTCAGCTTGATTTACCGTTGTTGCGGCGACATGGAGGGAACCGGGCTGTTGCACCTGCTCATTCTCGATAAGGTCGAGCCCAGCGTCTTCAACTTCATCTCAATGACGAAGAAGCAGGCCAAGATAAGTGATTTTTTTTCAAGCAAATAAGACATTGTTGCATCGTGTTTGCGGAATTAGTTGTCATTCTTGAATGTGCCGATTGTAGGTGATCGTCCGCCACTGGTAAGATCTCGGGGCCTGTATTTATTTATATCGAATTTTTCATATGTCGAAATAATTTGCGATCCCCTTCGAGTTGGATATATCCGTGTTTGACTGTATCTTTAACTTAATCTGCAATCAGGAAATACCTTCATGTTTTTAGTTTTACGCACTTTAGAGTCAATGAAAATGTGGAAGTTGTAGAGTGATATCGCTGCCGGCGCACGTCAGGCGTGGCTAAGCTGGGCCTGCTGACGGTGGCGCTATCTGTCGGCTAGCAGAAGGGTGCCTCAGTGCTGGCGAAGATAATCTGAACACGCCGGCGTGCGGAATGTCAGGCACCGGAATATTCTTTACACCGTGCTCGCATCTTCACTACCAGAGCTGGACAAGACAGAGTATGCACGTAAACAGCCTCGCACATCACATTGCATGCCTTGCATACACAACAACCTTAAATTTATCCCAAAAACCCCTCAAATTTCAAAAAAAAAAAAAAAAAAGAAAGAAATGGGTGGGGGGGGGGGGGGGGGAGGTTGCGGAGACTGCAAACGGTGAAGCTGATGATCCCACTATGACGAGTAAGGAACGATGATTGCTTTCGAAGTGCACTGAAATGATAAAAAGGAAAGTGCCCATGACCATGCGGGGTGGGCCGCTGAGGGGCCAGCGCGAGAGCTGGGTGGAAGCTGGAACAAGGCAGCCACAGCTGGCCAGGGAAGCTGGCAATGAAGGGGTCCGGGCGGCTACTGGTCCATCGGGGCATCTGGCCTTTCATATTCTGTGGATCTCCTGGTGGTGGCGAGCAGCAACATGGTCCGTTCCGCCATCAAGTGCGCTTGTGACCACAACCTGGTCCTGGTGTCTTGAGTGAGCTGCCAGTGGCTTGTTCGTCCGCTGGCTACTGTTCCTGAGGCACAGAACCTTCACACAAGTGGGGCCAGTGTCCTCGTGTGTTCGGCCGCCAGCCCATACGTGGTGTGCGAACGCTCATTTAGGTGTAAATCCTGCCGGTGTGCCACGTGGTCGTAGCTACAGAAAACCAGATGCTGCAAAGAGAAAAGTGATCCCTTGCGACTATGCTGCACACTCGTGATCGCTGACCGATGGGCTTGATCATCTGAGTATAAGCAAACTCCGTTCGCATCTGCCTTCGATTAGTGCGGCTCGGTGTAGTAAGACCACACACAAGCACGAGGCACAGCTCTGCGGCATAAGTGTTCCCCGTTGGCGCACAGGTACTGCGAGTGGACTCTATTCGAGCGAGCTCAAACAAAGGAGCCGGCAGACGAGAAACAAAAGGGTGCTTACCCCTTCGGCTGCGAAAGAGAGAGTCTCTGTTTTTCCCCTGAGTCATGCATATTGCTACGGACCCGTACCACCGTATAATGTCCTGCGAGACATTGCGAGACTCCACGTGCGGTGCCACCATTGTGATCCGCCGCCAGGCGAGTGGGCAGACCTGCCGGCGCCATTCGACCCGCCGTGCAAGAGTGATAGCAAATAGATAGAACAGGGAAGAAACAGTTGAGCGTGGGAAGAGCAGATTTAGGCAAATGCCCATGCAATGGTGACTGGCATGCCTCGATCCCCCCAGCTTCTCACTGGCTCACTGGCTGGCATGAGAAAACCCTATGTCCATCAGCCTTGCTTGTTTTACACAACGCTTGCTGGCATCCTTCTCCAAAGCATCCAGGGGCCGTTTTTTAGGTGTCACCAAAGGTGATAGTATCGCTTTGGTGACATGAATGTTACCTTTTGTCTCCTGTGGTGTGATTGGCTGGTTGAACAAACCGGAGACCCACCTTCACTTTTCCGACTGCAGGAGACACAAAAGATGACACTTGCATCACCAAAGCGATACCATCGCCTTTGGCATCACATGCTGCACGTCATGCAGAGTAAGGTCCCTCGTAAAAACATATTCCCAGAGGGACTGTCATCTGCAGGGCCTTCTGCGAAGACAGCATTGATGCAGCCTGCCCTACTGCGTTGTCGCTGCAGTCATCCCTGTCGCCGTCACTCTTCGACGCAAGCACGTTCGCGATGATCGCCTGATCGGTTAAATGATGTTTCTAGTGCATCGTTCACATGTAGAAACTAAAGTCCTGCAGCATCCTCGTCAACTGCAGAACAAAGTTGAGCCGTCACTACATTGTAGGAGCTTTGCAGGCTGCGTAGGAGTCACTGTTGCTTCGGAAAAAGCATGTTTTTTTTTTAAATTTTACATTGACAAATGTGGGACACTTGCTGCTCCCGTCCATGTTTAGGCGCAAGAGCGCACTCAGACATGGCTCGCTGTTCTTGCTGCCCTCACATAAGTTGAACGGCAACATCTGAAGAAACAGCTCCGTTTTGTCACCATTGTGATCGTCGAGAATGTGGGGCAACATTTTTTTGACCCACTTCTGCCTCACCTCCACGTCAACTGAAACTTCCTTACTGGCGACTGCTTTGCCTACCATCTGCTTTTTTTTTGTGGAGCATGTTTGCGCCCCTTTGCCTACCAAGCATTTTTCATTGTCAAACTTTTCTTCTGAGTGGATTATTGTCGACACTCTTGATTGTAATAGTCCATGCTCCTTCACCAAGTCACACATTTTACACTCCTTGTAGTCCTTTACAATATTGCGCTTCATTTCACTCATAGACATGCATTTCCTTTCTACCGGCAGCACCCTGCAATGCCTATAATCACTGGGCAAACCAGCGAGATCTTCCGCTTCAGTGGCGGAGAAGGCAAGCACTTGGCCAGGAGTGATTTTGAAACCACCAGTGCATGAATATGCCAAAATGAGTTGTGCTAAATCCAACAGGGTGAGTAATATTTGTGAAAGAGAAATTAGCATCCAGCTGTTTGTGGCTGCTACAAAGAAATCCGTGCCGATTTCTCAGAAAGGAAAGCTTCTCAGTTGCCGATAAATTCATCCGGGTGCGAGGTTCGAACCCGAGACCAACGTCCATGCGCTTTGAGTTTTTGATGGACTCGCCCTCGTAGTGTCGGTCGTAAGCTGGCAGAGCAAGCGCCCCGGACATGCGTTGGTCCGAAGTTCAGACCCCGTACCAGGACGAATTTTTTGGCAACTAAGATTTCATTTTTGAGAAATCTATATGGATTTCCTTGTTGCCTTTTGCTACAAACAGGTGGATTCTTATTTTCCCTTTCATAAACATTACTCCACCTTACAGGTTTCCGCAGAACTCATTTTGCCATATTCATGCCAATGCACATCGAGTTGTCAACAGATTCGCTTTTGCACTGTCAGTCGCTAGCCTCCTGGTTAGCTAAATTGGCAGAATGAGCTCCCCGGACCAGGACGAATTTCTCGGCAACTAAGAACCTTTCATTTCTGAGAAACTTGTATGGATTGCCTTGTAGCCTTGTGCTACAAACAGGTGTATGCTAATTTTTCCTTTCATAAAAGTTTGACCACCTTGCGGGTTTCCGCAGAACCCATTTTGCCGTATTTAAACCTTATTCATGTTTGGAGGGGTGGAAGGGTGACGGCTGGAAGGGTGACAGGAAAAGTGCGCAAGGCTGTCTAAGAAGGCTGCAGGATGCTTCCTGTTGTGTGAGTGCGTGGCGGCCGTTGGCGGAGGTACAGCGTAAATGCTTGAATTTTTCAATTTCTTCTTTCTTGCCCCGCCACGGTGGTGCAGTGGCTACGGTGCTCGGCTGCTGATCCGAGGGTCACGGGATCGAATTCCGGCCGCGGCGGCTGCATTTCGATGGAGGTGAAATGTTGAGGCCCGTGTGCTGTGCGAAGTCAGTGCATGTTAAAGAACCCCAGGTGGTCGAAATTTCCGGAGACCACCACTACGTCATCTCCCATAATCGGAGCTGGTTTTGAGATGTTAAACCCCACAAATCAATCATCTATTTCTTCTTTCTTTCTTAAGGACTTCATTCCATTATCTTTCGGCATGGACACCTAGCAGCTGGACTTTTTTGTTGTAACCGGTAATGCGTCATGAGGGCATCGTAGTAAGCGGGTTATGTTACCATGGAAAACATCCAAAAGTTGACGGTGTATGAGCTTTTCATTGTTATAACCGATATGTTGTTAAAATTGGTATTGTTATAAGTGGGTTAGACTGTATTTCGTGAAGACTTCATGATAATTTCTCATGCACAATCAAACGTCTTCTACTGGCCTAAAGGTTTCTGTTAAAATTAGTTGCTGTGCATTGCACAAGCAGGCAGGAGTATAGCATGGCTTCGCTAAGAACGTGTTTTCCTTGGGAGTATTAGAGAGGTTATGAACACTGGCTCAATTTTTGCATGGTCTGCCTAACCGTGAGTTATTCTGCGCAGTGAACAAAGAGGAAGTACTTGAGGAGCGTGGCTTACCACTCAAAGTTCACATTGCTACCAACACACTGCCACCTCCGGAGAACAGTCACTTCCTGAGCATCCTGACCGAGGCCTTCTGGCATCTGCATCGGCAGCGACCCCAGAATCCTGCTCTGGCCCCCATCTCCAAACATGGCCTTGTCCACGTTGAAGCCGCGGTCAGTGTCTCCTGCCTTTTTTTCTCATTGGCACAGTATTGTACAGAATTAAATTAAGAAATTAACAGACAGTTAATGAAAAGTAACTGCAGTTGACACCTTCGTGAAAATTTAGCAACATAGACATGACACTGATTTGCATGAATGTGCCATAACCATTGATTCTTGCCGCAGTTTTTTATTGACTCATAGCACTTGGGGCAACGCTGTAAATTGCATTAAAGCCATGTGTAAAATCTACATCCAGTGGAATTCAGGTGATTTTGAAGCATTCAAAAGGACTATGCAAGCTCTGGGTGACTATTGACTGATCTCATTGAACGCTTGACATATGCATTTCTTTTCCACATGTTATGGGAACAGACAAAACACATAAGGTGAGACATGAGGCATCACTGCTTTTTTCTGGAACCACTAGGTGTCAGCTTTTCTTCTTAGTACAGTGGAACCTCGGTTTTACATCCCCCAGTTTTACGATGACCTGCATTTTACGACGGATTAGTCCGGTCCCAGCGAAAGCCCCATAGACACAATGCATTAAAAGCATCAATTATACGACCCAATCTTACACAGAACCCGCGTTACACGACGATCCACGCAAAGCAGGGTGACCAAACGACCTCGGTTTTACATCCCCCAGTTTTACGATGACCTGCATTTTACGACGGATTAGTCCGGTCCCAGCGAAAGCCCCATAGACACAATGCATTAAAAGCATCAATTATACGACCCAATCTTACACAGAACCCGCGTTACACGACGATCCACGCAAAGCAGGGTGACCAAACGGCAAAGAAAAGGGAAGTGCCCGTGAGCGCCTTTCGTTGCACCGGCTCTTTGTCTGCACCGGCTCTTTGTCACCCCTGCGCATGCCGAGCGCTCGGGAAACTGGTTCGTTTCGGCTTTCCGCTGCCGTTTGTTCGTCTTCCCCTGGCCCTACCATCGGCAGCCAGCACCACGAGTCGCGGCATAGAGTGGCGCGGTTGTTGTCTTCCCCCATTCTTTTCACCCTTTCCAGCCAACCATCTCTCTCCCGCTCTCCTGCGATCTCCCTCCTGTGATAACGAAAAGCGAAGCGGCACACACAAAGGGAGACATCGTGACGACAACCACGAAGCAGGCGCTAACCCTAACCATAGCAGACGACGCACAGAGCAGCTGCTGGAGAAGGCCACCGCGTCATCACGCGCAGCAGCCAGTAGCTGCCGCACGTTCTCACAATCTCTCGACGAGTGCGCGCTTGGCACAATCGCAGCTTTGCATCAAAGCGCGGGATACTCAAATGCCACCGCGAGCCTCCCATTCATGCGCGAACCATGCTTCCAACACGCCACTGCCGCTCCCGCCGAAGGCGGTGGAAAAAAGCGCACGACTTCACGAACAAAACAAAACAAAAACCAAAATGGCGCCGGTCGGTTGAATGGCGTGTAAACGGCGCTCGCTAAAAGTTGTGCTGTTTCGAAGCGTGTTTGAGCGGCACAGCAGCTGCCGCTGCTTGTAATATATTTGATATGAAGTAGTTTAGGACGAATTAGGCGCTGAAAATTACAGGAGGGGTAGTTTATGACACATACAGTGCAAATATGCGGTTTTCCGAAAAGCGTGTTTTTCGCGATTTGTCGACTTTCAAAGGCCGTGATCCCCCCCTCAAGTGTGTGCGATGTTTCGCTACAGGTGTTGCGAATTACACCAGTGGATTGTGGTGCACTCAAGGGCATAAATTTTTCTGTTCGGATTTTACGACGCCCGCATTTTACAACGCTTTTTCGCGGTCCGGAGAATGTCGCATAATCGGGGTTTCACTGTAGCTAGTAGTTAGGTGAAAATAACATTGTTGTCACCCTCTCAATTTGGAAGCACCCATGGTTTTGAATACAAGCCGTCATTGCAAAATGGATGCGATATATTTGAATATCACATCCTACAACAGTGTGTGGTATATCCACATTTCTTCGGCACTACAAATGATGTACGGCTGCTGTGATTAGAGCTTCGAAGGCGTATGAAGTCGTGGTAAGCGGACCCCCAGTGCAAAGAATATTTTTTGTAAATATAATTGAAATTAGTTTTTTATAATGCTGTTATTATATACATTATCACAACACTTCCATGTACAGTAGACTCGCGGTAATTTAAACTCTGATAATTCAAACTTTCAGTTAATTCATACCATTTGCAAGCTTTTTGGCTGTCCGGCTCTCTTTACAGTGCCTTCAAGAGCTGCTTAATTCAAACTGCAACATTAGGTTAATTCTGTAAATTCATACTTTTTGCTTATCCTTTACCAGAAATATAGGCTGCTTTGATTCTGTCGAGGTGAAAATTCATGCCATATATTTTTCAACAGCCAGAAATAAAGCGAATCGCCTGCCAGCAGTCATCAAAACATTCAAAACCATTACTAGAAAATGAAAAAGAAAACACGGAAGTGGCAGCAGGGCATGTTATAACTGGCCATCTCAGCTTTTCTTGGTGCATTTCACTGAGTGGTACTTCTACTTGCACCTGATAATTCACTTCTGATAATTAAAGCAAAAATTTGGGTCCCCTCAAGTTTGAAGTAACGAGTGTCTACTGTGAATAAGTATCCTTCTGCAACAATACATAGTGTAAAAGGCTGAGTTTGACCTAATGAGGTTTTGACATAAAGTAAATTGCCGATTTTACAGACTTTGTCATATTGTGGTTTAACTGTACAAAATGTGCCCATTTTAAGCTTGTCTTGAAATGGTGCAAGTCTTGGGTTGATTTTCTGAGATTGCAACAAGCAGCAGCTTACTGATTTGCCCAAAATGTGCAAAAGAACTATGTAAAACCATCGCATTTTATTTCGTATCAAAATAGTCTAAGCTTGCCTTTAGTCTTGTGGTTCATCAGTTCCTCAAACCATCCTCACTATCTTGCAACCTTACAACTCGGCAAATTCAGTGCCCTCGGTTGCACCACAACAGCAGCGAATGCTGGTGAACACAGACGCCAGCTCTTGGAGCACGGTTTAAAGGCATTGTCATGGCTTAGACAACATCATTGCTGCTCAGGCATGATCCTCGGTGCTGGCAACGTCAGCCATGATCTTGGTGTCTGTGTGGTCAGAAACAGCTCGCACATTGTTATCGGTGTCAATGAAGTCACTTGCTGTAAGCCTGTGCCGATAACTCATGAAATTCATGCAGGCATCCCGCACTATTGTCTGCAGTGAAAACCCACGCGAAGTCATCACCTCACACCACAGTGTGCCCTTGTCAGAAATGGTTCACAAGGTGGTTTTATCGACCTGGTTCCAAGCACCATTCATTATTTGTATCACTTTGGTACCCTAGTTATACAAGCAACCTTAATCATGGTTAACACAACTCCGGTTAACGATTTTAACTATGGTTAAGTCAACTATAGCCCACTGGAGTTGCACAGGCTCCTGTTCACTGTGTGGAGAGGTTCCGCCCAAATCCAGCACCTTGGCATACACACTTGTTTCATATTCTCATGATTAGGTACAGAATAAACGATTTTGCATGGCCCTGTTTCCATCTATAAGAACGTCAATAAAACCATTCCTTCGCGAGCGACAAACACATTCCAACAATCTTCCATCACCATGGTATAGCTCTCATTGACAACTCCGAGCACTAGGTTTAGCAGGGTTGACAATGGTGCGGTCACTGTTTGTGATCAAGTGTGAGCTAGTAACAGAGCGCTTAATTTTGCCAAGCCGATTAACATTAGTTCTCATATGTGATACCTTAACACGTGCAATTAGTTTTATCCTCTCCAAGACGGGAAGAAAGGGTTCGAAAGGAAGTCAACCGTTTCTGTGAAACTGCCAGTGCTGCTATTTACCTTTCACATCGTGACAGCCAATCTGTGAAGTGATGTGGAATCAGGTGCTGCTTTGCAGAAATGGATAACTTTAGAACTAACTTTTGCTCAGTGATGAATCATTTTGCGCCAGACAAATCTGAGTCAATATTTTAACTTTTCCGTTGCCATGCGAAAATGGCCGTATTTTTTTGTTTGAGTTAAGAATTTTTCTGGCAGCAGCTGCTGGGTTTATATCGACATGCCATATATCAAAGTGAAGGACAAGAAATATTCTTTTAAATGGTGCTTGTTTTAATACAATATACAAAAATGACCTTTCTTAAAAATTATCTTAAACAAAAAAATCACAATTTTGAAAAGTTTTAGACAAAGAATATGTCCAGCAAAATATTGTTATAGCAAATTTTAAATTATACAAGTTGTTGCTCAATTGCTTGGCATTTTTATAAAAGCAATTAGAATTGTAGATCCAGTGCTGCCTGTGTTGAAAAAAATTGCATAACACATAGTGAAATGTGCAAGTATTTGGTGGGACTGGAAAAACAATGATTTAAAGCATAACTTTTTTACATAAATACAAGTATTAAATGCACACCTGAAAAGTGCATTTTAGAAAAGTAAGAGCAATTATAAAATACGTAAAAAATGTAACAAGCACAAATTATTTATGAGCTCATCTGAACTCTCGTGAAGCAACTTCAATGGCCACTTCACCACTGTTCGAGGAGCCAGAGATTGCTTCTAAGCCATGCAAGGATCAGCTGGCACTGCTTTCTGTTTTCTTTTGAGAACGCACAATTTCGAATGTCGAAGTCATCGCGCCATGTTAATGTGCTAACAGAGTTTAATGATAACCACAGTTCGGCTGACCCATGCAATAGACTCTTTTCATAATTTGCAGGTGTGCTTTTCTGCACTGCACTTTTGTTCAACTAATGGCAACAGCTGTCTTGATTGAAATGCTGTCAAAATTGAAGTTGCACGTGCTGAGGCTTGTTATTTGTGCATGTTTGTATCAGAAGGGCTGAGTCAACATTTTACATGCCCAATCGCTAGCAAACTGCGCTTGTACACACTGCTTGCACGATTGCCATACACCGCCATTAGTAGGGCAAACTGCATTGCAGGGAAGCTAGCTTTACGTTTATGAAAAGGGTCTATATGCCTGTTACACAGGCAACCTTAATCGTGGTTACTCAACCTGTGATTAAATTGAACCCAAAGGGGGTCAAGAAATAGTTTGGTGTATTGATAATTCCAAATACAAAATATGCCTATTTGAAGCTCTTCTTAAAACAATGCACATCTCAGATTGGTTTCCAGGGATCGTAAGAAGATTTAGCTTCCCTCTCTGGCCACAATATGCAAACAAAGAATGTTCAAATAATTGCATTTTATTTTGTATGAAAGAGGTCTGTAAGCTTGGCTTTATGTTCTTGTGGGCCATGAAGTTCCTCAAACCTTTCTCCATATTGTTGAAGCCTTGTGAATCAGCAAAACCAGTGCTTTAAATTGTGCCACTATAGCAGCGAATGATGAACAGCAACACAAGCCCTCAGAACATGGCACCAAGTGTGAGAGGCATTGCTGCTCAGGTATGATTGCTTGGCACCGGCAATGTCAGCCATGATTTTAGCAGTGGTGCGGTCAGAAACGGCTTGTACATAGTCATTGGCACTAATTAATTCATTTGTACCCGGGAATGCTGATAACTCACTAAATTCATCAAGCAATACGATGCTGTACATTGTCTGCAGTGATGACCCATGCGAACTCGCCATCGTGCACCACAATAACTGCCTGTGGAAACATTTCACAACAGTGCTTCGCTTGGCGTCGTTTGTACTGCTCCAAGAAGGCCAGTCTTTAGTTCAACTAGCAAACAGGCTTAATCGGAGTGAAACGGAACATACACAAGTCCACAACGCATGCAAAGGCCAAAACAAACTCATTAAAGGTCGATGATGATGATGGTGCTGTTGATTGTGGTGATAGAAATTCTTAGTAATGGCAGCAAACGACGAAAGCAGGAACTTCGAGATTGGCACAGCAACTAATGATGACACAGAACCGCTACTCTTTGAGGCTATGCTTTTGTGGATTACACACTATAGTGCAACAATCATTGGAATGTGCACATCACGTTGGTGCAAGTCTAGGCTGCCATTACAAACTACTACCAAAGTTATTGTTGCTGTGTATCCATTTCATTTGACTGTCGACCTATTTGAAAAATGCTGTTGCTGTATGTTATGACCTAAATGGTGCAGCAGGCAGGTCGGTGCACTTGCATGCATTGTGTAACCGGCCAAGGCAATGCAACAACATGCTTTTTTTACACCTTCACGCGTGAAGAAGAATCACAACATATTAGAATGAGGTTGAAAGGTGATCAGCATTTGTAAAGAGGAACGCATTTGAGGGCTTTGGTACGGGGCAAAGTTTGATATATCAAACGCGGCAGTCCACAAGTATCCACGCTGTTCCACGAAATGATGTGGCAAATTTCAAGCGTGTAGTTCATTCGTGCATTGTGACAATTGTGAAAACTTAAAGCTCATCACAGCCTGCTACAGGATTGTCCAAGGCACTTCTGTTAAGTATGCTATCGCAGCCGCATGCACTTTGCAAAAGCACCACCATAATCAGCCTTTCACATGTGGCTACGTGAACTAAGCTGTCGTATATTTGTTTTGCTTGAGTGGATAAAGATCCTCCTCATGCATATTGTAGCTTCAGCGATGTTTCGCAATTTTACAGAGAAACGTACAGGGTGCTGCCGCTGCACCAGCACTTCAACCGCATCGCGATTGGATTGGCTTGCAACAAGAAAAAATTTTCCCGGTGTCATTCGGAGTGGTGGTGCTGTTGAGGGACAGTTCTCATTCTGGAGTCACATTAACACAAATAGCTCCTTTGTAAGTGTACTCTGCCGAAGCAAAGGAGAAATTGTGATCTATTTTGCATGACCGTGCTTCAGCGTGTGGTGCCAAAGAATATTTTGAAAATACGATTTGGGTAAGTGATACCGTGGCACAGCCGCTGAAACAACACCAGAGCAGAGATACCATGACACAGCCACTGAAACAACACCAGTGCAGACGGGCAACTAGAGGGGCATTCAGTGATGCACGCATCTGTTCAGTGATCTGTGGTACTGTTTCATGAAGCACAGTACTAGCTGCCACATATAGAGCCGATCCTCCCTACGCAGCTGCATGCTCTTGCCAGAACTGCAGGGGTGCATGCACCGCGGTTTTTGATTGCATGCCTCTGAGTGTTCTTTGGGCATACTCATCTCGTGGTCGTTCACGCCTCTCGTGTGTGGCGAGTATCTTGGGTCAATGCGATGATGCCGAACGGTTTTTGTTTCCGTAAGCGATGTGCATTCTACACGCCTGCTGCACACATGGGTCCTGCACAAGAAGGCGGCACTGCACGATGGTGTGCTAGTTTGTATTGTCGCTTAATAAAACAGTGCAGTCAAAGAGCACTGTGTACCATGTACTGCCAAGGAGATAGCCGCCTTCCTTATCGTGACATGGCTGGCTGTGCCGTACGGGCACGTTCACCACTGATGGTCATCAATGATGGTCAGAATTGATACGCTTTCAGTGTCGTGGTAGTCTTCGAAATTCTGCATCAGGCATTGATTAAGACAGTTGTAGTACAGCGCTCGTTTTGGTTCATTCTCTTCTGTTTTAAATTGGAAGTTTGCTTCAGTAGACAGTTATTCCATTGAAACTTCATCATATGCTTCTAACAGCTTCAACATGAAATTTTATCTGCTCCAAATAGAAATTTATTTTGCTGCAAGGGGCTCCTAAAAACTATTCTGCCTGTGCCAGACTGCTCTAAATTGCAATTTTTTCTGCTCCAAACTGCACCAAAATACAACTTTTTCCTGCTCCAAAAATTGCTCCAGAATGTCTTTCGGCAGTCCCACCCCTGTTATCAGTTCATAAGGAACTCCAGATGGTCAAAATTTCCAGAGCCCTCTACAATGGCATCCTTCATAATTATACCATACTTTTGGTACATCAAATTTCAGCAGTTATTATTGCTATTACAAACAGCCTTTTTATTTGACTGCTACCATTGGTTCAAAAGTGCCAATGTGTGTTCCTACATGCAACCCCACGCAAGTGATATTCCAGTGACAAGCAGACCCTTTAGAATGAGTCTGTTGGGTGTGGAGCAGCCATGTATGTGTGATATGCAGTGGCGAAAAAAATAAGAGCCCAATTATAGCCCAAGCATATGCACACACATGCTTGGGCTGTAATGAGCAAACGAGCCAAGCATTCTTGGTGTGAATATAATAACAAAACGCAGCAGTATTATAACTAGGTGCTGCATTTTCACTACCACTTCTACTTGGGATGTTGTCAAGGCCCAAGCTAAATGGGTTGTTATGTGGGATGTGGCATTTAAACAAAAAATGTTGTGTAAGATTACTTGTTACAAATGAATTGTGGTGTGGGATCTAGCATTTAAACAAGGAATGTAGTGTAAGATTACTTGCTAGAACTGGATTGTGTGGGATGGAGCATTTAAAAATGGAATGTATTGTAAGAGTGCTTGCTAGAAATGATTCGGGGTGTGGGATGTGGCATTTAAAAAAGGAATGTAGTGTAAAATTATTTGTTAGGCCAGAAAAATTAAAATTGGGTTTATATGGTAAGCTCTAGAAAAATTTAATTCATTAAGATTAAGTTCTTGTACCAAAATTTATTTTGTTTGAACTGCAACGTAGGCTTTGTGTGGCAACTGTTGCTTACCATTTCTCTCTCTCTGTGAATAGGTGCAAGCCTTGGTTGAGGTGATGTATGCATTTGTGGCCTTGGACATGGAGAATGTTGGCTTGGTGGCAAAGCTGTTTGCCAGACTGCTGCTCTGCGAGGACACAGTAGTAAGCTTTGCTGCTAAGCAGGCCATCATTCGGGTGCTGCGGCCCAAGACAAGGAAGCGAAAGGTTTTCATTCCTCGTACTGCCCAGTGTAGCACACCAGGTAAGTTCATTCATTTGGAAAACTGATTTTGGCTTTTAATATTCAGGACAGCCTGTGTAGCCTAACCTTCGGTGGAGGTGACTCTGAACAGAGGGATTAGCCCATGATGTTCAGATGCGAGCACATATAGATTTGCATTTGTGGATACATGTGGTGCAAAAGCTGGAATGCTTCTTGCAGCTGGTTTTGAGCATTGTTGTTCAACTTTTCTGTTGATGCCCACATTCATGCGTTGGTTGTACTGTGTATTCATGTATTCCACTGTAGTTTGCAAGGTCCAACAAGTTGTTGGCAACAAAGGACATAGCACACATCATAAGTACAATCGGACCCACTTATAACCATATTAAAGTGCCGTGAAAATTATTTTATAGCTAGGTTGCACAGAAATAGTGGATTGGGGAGCTCATAAAAGGGGGGGGAGGAGGTGGTCTGGAAGAGCTGCTGTTACCGTAATGGGAGCTCTGTTCCTCCTCATATTTAGTGCTGATTGTGTTAGCTCGTTCTGAAAAATGGGGCTTCAGTTCATGGGCAACACACATTTTGCCTGCTGCATGCTTCATTTATTCCAGCACTCAACTCACACGGTCTTATTACATTCAGCAAGGTGATTGTCTTTTGAAAATCCACTGCTATCTCACTTGGCCCTGCAGTCTTTGAACCTGACGAAGATGAACTAGGAGATGGGGCATGGTAGTACTCTCTCCTATTACCACACTCTTGCCAACATACCTCCAACATAGCGCTACACTTCCAACAAATGATTTATTTTTGGGCACCACGTGGTTCTTATACACTTTTTTTTGCACACAGCTTTTTCGTATCATGCACGGAAACAAAATTCATTTATCGCACCTTTCACCTCATGCGCACCTATTGTACAATTAGGCATGTTGGTTCACGCCCACTCCTACCTAACATGGCGGTATCTTGAAAGCATGGATAACATTTGCATTTCTTGCAGTGCAGAGACAGGAACCCATCTGACGGTGTCTTGTTCACTTTGTCGTGTTACGCAGTCTGACATTAATACACCTGCCCGTATGCCAGATGTAACTCTTTCCATAACTTAATGGAATCCGGTACACAGCACCTGTACAACAATCCACATATCTGTAGGTGGGATGTTTTGCACATTTAGGTTTCGTCACACCATTTGGATTGGTTTTCCGGCAGAGGCTACCTAGTTTATTCGGCGCCGAAAGAAACATCGATATCAGCTCGCTGTGCTATTTTCTTTAGATTGTGAGAGAAGCAATGAATGTATGGTACTACAGCAATTTTCCTGCGATCAACTTCCTTTCTCGTCGAGGACGCGTCTTCACCCAGATGCACTTGCTTGAGCATGCTTTCTGCTACTGATACTAGGACATGACTTGGGTAGCCAGCCTCCTGAAGACGTTTTGCTTGCAACCTGAAGCTTGCATCTATTTCACGTGGACATGATTTCTGCAAAACTTCTGCAAAGCATTCTTAAAACAAAGCTTTGCTATTCCCCTTTTTACTAGTTTGGTATGACTTGAATGAAAAGCCAGAAGTGGCTTGTTAGCTCTGGGATGATAAGACCAGCACGTTTGGTTGTCGGTAAACATGAAGTTCATGTCGAGGAACCTTATGGTTCTGTCAATAGGCACTTTACATGTTAGTTCAAGTGGACTAAGGCAGTCGCTTACAAGGTTAAAAACACCAGCACACTCGTTTTGAAAGCTCTCCAAAGTGCAGTCAAGAAGAGAAGCTCTCACATTCTGTTTACTGCACTACAGTTGAACCCACTTATAACGATCCCAGATATAACAATCTATTGGTTATAACGACCTTATTTCTGTGCATGTGTGTTTTTCCTATGCTATTCATTGAAACTGCATCCAGATATAGTGAACACTTTTCTAAGCATCCTACTTTTACAACGAACGTTTCAGATATGGCCCCGCCACGGTGGTCTATTGGTTATGGCACTCGGCTGCAGATCCGAAGGTCACGGGATCGAATCCCGGCCATGGCGGCTGCATTTCGATGGAGGTGAAATGTTGAGGCCCGTGTACTGTGCGATGTCAGTGCATGTTAAAGAATCCCAGGTGGTCGAAATTTCCGAAGACCTCCACTATGGCGTTGTCTCTCATAATCAGAGGTGGTTTTGGGATGTTAAACCCCACAGATCAATCAATCAAAACAATCATTTCAGATATGATCACGATAAAAATATGGTGCATACGCAGCAGAAAAAAAAAAGCCTCTTAAACTGGCCTGGCCTCCAGAGCAAGGGATCTGCACATGCTTGTGCGTGGCTTGCCTTGATCGCATGCCACTTAGGTGTTATCTTGAAAATTTTGATAATGCAGAGTTGATTAAGAAACACTGCAAGCTTGTGTAGGTCCTGCTATCGCCTGTAAGAACTTATCCCATTCAACATCCAGCTGTAGACTGTAGCTTATGTCGCAGGCTTTGTGCATGCAAAGACATGACACAGCTATCTTCAACATGCTTCTTTGCACATTAGCTTGATAATAAAAGCGGCACATCGCCATCTGTACTTAGTTGAAGCAGATATGGCGCACACGGCCGCAGGCGAGCGCGAAACGGGACAAAGGCAAACTCGCTTTGAAGGTGATCCACCGCCATTTCGAGTGGGCAATGTTCGAATTGTTCTGCTGTAGTTCCTTATTTAATGGATCATACAGGAGCAAAGACAGGAAGCTGTTGCCAACACCGTGAACGTGGTTTCGGTTTCGTTCTCTATGCTTACGCGTGTGCAGTCAATCTTTTGGCTTGTTCTGTCGGGAAAAAAAAACCTGCACTTGAACTGCGAGTAAACAAAAGTAATTCTCCTGAGATTAGCTGCCTGCCTATCAAAGTGCATGCAAGAAGCCATAAACATTCAGTACGCCACTTCGTTCCCACTGCTCCTCAAGCGTTGCTATCACAGCTGTCGATCATTACACAATCCGAATCGGCGAGAGTGTGCTGCGTAAAATGTCTGTGGTTATAAGCTGCTATCGAGAGATCACGGCTGGTCAATACTTTGTTTGAGCAGTTGCTGATATAGAATCACGGTGACGTTCAACCTTTTGAACACCGTGCTCTCTGGTCAAAGCTACATAGCTGCAGGCGCACTTAGCATGGCATGGCTCGTGTGTAGCAAAATAAAAGAAAGAAAAAGGCCAATAAATTGGTGGTGTTTTCAAAATGTGTGTGTGTGTGTGTTTTGGGCAACTATGTATGCACTCTCCTGGAAGCAGCAGATAAGATTCATCGCAGAGGCACTTCAGTCCACTTGTGAAGTGAAAAGGATTAACCTTTCACCAGAGGGGTGGTTGGCACCATGTGATAAAACTGGGCGAAGAAAAAATGACTTGGCAGCTATTTTCACATGTTTTGGAGGGCAAATCCACATACAACGGCCTTTTTTTGTGGCACTTTCGAGTTTGTTATAAATGAGTTTGACTTTGTTCTATTGCACTAAGGACAAGACACAATATACAAGGCAAGGCATATGTGTGTTGTTTTTGTGTAACATTATGCAGTCAAACCTGTTTATAATGGACCTGGATATTGCAAACAATGCTCTATATTGACCATGCCAAGCTGTTAGTATATTCATGTGAAATTTACCCTGTAACTAACTGTACATTGGATACATTGAACTTAGTCCTTGCCATCAATGAACACCAACATGCACTGATTCACAGGACAGCCATAATATCATTGCTGTGGCATTAGTTGACAAACACAAACACAAACAAAAATAAATGTGAGAGATGGTCTGACTGCACCACTGCAGAATATCATACAAAAGCCAAAAGCACTGTCAGTATAATGTCCTAGCTGAAGGAATGCAGGAATAAGCAGTGTGGCATGCTTGCATATTTTCCGTGCCTGAAAAAATTCAAGTATTTGAAAGAGTCATTTTTCCATACAACAGCAATCGTATTCTATCTTGTGCGCTCTCTATGTTATCACCGCGCACCTCATACTTAGCAGTCACGAAACGTGTGCAGCTATCAGCTTGACATCATATTTTTGAGGAAAGGGCAAGTGCCGCATTTTTTAAACTTTTGTTTGTGCTTTTTAATGCAACTTAATAGTAGTAATACTAGTTCCTTTATGGTGGAGCTGAGAAAAAAAAGGTGATAAGCAGCTTGACTAGATCTGGTCCCCCAAAAATACTTTCAAGTATACAACTGCGGTGATTGTGATAGAAATAAAAAAAGACAATGGGACAAACAGCCTTATCAACAGGGTAAATAAACAGCAAAAAAGACAAGCAGCACTGCCAGCAACAATGCAGCACATCTACATTGAAGATAACACATCACAACAGTTAAAGTTACTGAAAAAAGAACACTCGTAATCCGCCTTTTACATGGTCCGAGTGCGCATGCGCCGCATCCGGCACAAACGACCCATACGGCATTGTAGCAGACAACGCAAGCGGCGCACAGTGCGGAACGGTGTACTCGTTACAGAAAATAATGATGCTCGGCGCAAGCTGGGCCGGTACGCCATCCAAACACACATTTTTGGTGACGTGAAGTTCTCTCACATCATCGTACGGTGCAGTCAGGCAAATGCCGTGTATTTGACACAGCCTTAGCCACGAAGAACACATCAGAACTTGTATTTCAGTGAAACCATTGCTCCGTACTCCCGTGATGAAACAGTTTTTTTTGTAAGAACAACACGGATAGGCAAAAACAGACATCTGGCAATGCGTATGGTCACTTGGATTAACACAATAATGAAATCTTACCCTGCAAGATGGAGGTGTTATTCCAGCACTTTGCCTGTTGTATCCGATGGTGGGGGACAAATGCTTCACATAAGTCCGTGAGTTGACGTGCGGTTTAACTAAAAAAACACTGGATCGTGCACACACATCTCATCCCCGAATATTCCTTGTTCGTTGCTGCCATGAATTGCTTCAGTTGTGCTTCGCTTAGCATTTTCATTGATCCTGGCCTCGTTGTACATCCGTTCACGACTCCGGCTAGGTATGCTGGTGCTCCGTGACTTCAACAAACACTACTGGCAGCAAACCTTATGCAGATTGAGCTCTAGCTATCTCTCTGTAGGCTTAATCGAAAAGAAACTTCGGAGAGTTGAAAAAGGCATGACATGCCCGTTCACTTTCAGCGCACCGAGAGAGAGATCCTAGTTGAGGAAGTGAAGAAAATAGGGTGAAGAGTGCACGGTAACTGTCTCTCAGTGAGGACACCTCAGCCGAGCACACCAAGATGACTGGTTCATTTTCGGAAGGAGAAACAGAAAGGGGACGTAGAGAAAAGCAATAAAACAACAAATAACAAAACACAATGTCAGCAAAACCGATCCTCGCGTCTCTCGAGCAGGCAGACAGCGTGACGGGCAGGTGCTGTATGGTCTCACGAGAAGTCACCTGCCACCTCTTTTTCTTTTATGCACGTGGTCTCAAACAAACCGGATTCCACCCCTCAACTGACCATGTGGGAAGCGAGCGGTGTCTGCTCGCCTCCGTGCCTTTCCTGTTCGGGCGGCATTTTGCGACATTTTTAGACACCCAAGGCTTTCTCATGGTCTGTTCTTTTCGCTGTATGTGTTCACCATGCCGGAGAGGCCTCCCAGAAATTCGTACAGCGTTTCAAATCGAAAGTAACCGCAACGCTCACTGTGTGTGTCGCTGCCCGACCATGTTGTGCCATAGAGAAACGCTGCGGTAGCGCACGACAGCTTCGGCGCGATGCCGTACAGCTTGTTTCGTGCCATGTCCACGAGAGGCCGCCACACAGACATGCAAAAGCCGGATTACAGAATCAAGTATTGAATTTCGGCAGATGAAAGTAAAGTAATGTGCGTTTGGTTTTCAAGAAGCAATACAATTATGCTTGAAGGACATCACACGTGTTATCGAAACTGCTATCAGGATATGATTGGAGGGTAATTTTTAAGTTAATAAAACAGTCATTAAGAAATTTGAGAAACAAGTATGCAGTTCTTTTTTGGAGGATGTTGTTGGTGCAGTGTTTTGCTGATGCATAAGTTTATAACTCCTGAAGTTTTGTCATGATATTTTGTTCTGTAATTGATTTGGTACGATAAGCACAGTACACCGGTGTGATGCGCTTTGCCGCATAACACCGGTGTACTGCGCGAAACGCGTGTACAGCGGCGGAGCTAACACTCGCGTATTGCGGCGAAGCTAACACCCGTGAGCTGCGGCTAATACCCCTGTTACACGAGGCAACTAAAGTGCACTTTGAGCGAGTGCACTTACGCTCACAAAGTGCACTTACGCTCATGCGCTGCTACATGAGAAACAGAAATGTGCTTTGGGACTGTGCATTCCCCTAGCGGACGTGGCTGCAAACTGCCCGAGGACCAGAATAGCGAGGTTTCTTTGTTGAAATATGATTTGTTTTAATACATTGCAGTGCTTCTAATAACGAAAACAATGTTTTAAACATACTACGGGGGCCGCATTGTGCATTAGCGTATTTGTTTACAAGCCACTGGTACCGAGGCTACACACTTCGTCGCCGCGAAGTGAGTTCGGCGAACGCACTTGCCTGCAAGTGCACTTTGCAGCGAGTGTCACTAAACGTTCCCGTGTGACAGCGTGCGAATGACACTAGCGGCGAAGTGCACTTGCTCAAAGTGCACTTTAGTTGCCTCGTGTGACAGGGGTATAACACTCGCATACTGCAGCCAAGGTAACACTCGCGTACTGTGGCCAAGCTAACGCTCGCGTACTGCGGCGAAGCTAACACTCGCGTATGGGGGCAAAACTAGCACTTGTGTACTGCGGCGAAGCTCACACCTGTATACTGCGGCAAAGCTAACACCCGTATACTGCGGTGAAGTTACCTCAGCTTTCTGTTGCACAGTTCAATGTTGGACTGTTCTTCAGGACTTTAAAATGGCACTGTGTGCATACATGTCCGGCAATAAATGTTTTGCCCATGTTTAACAGTACACATCGTGTCTACCAACTGGGAAAACCGGGAAATCTCAGAGAATATGATTAGTCTGGTAAAACTCTGGGAAAGCTCAGGGAATTTTGGCTTCCGTCAGGGAAAATCAGCTGAAGTACGAAAGTAGCAGTAACGCTGGCTCTAACAATGCACCTTGCGAAGGTGTGAGTGCCCCCCCTTCCTCCCCACTCCCCGACCGCGCGCACCGGCTTTTTTTTTTGGCTTTGCTTGTCGCGTCTTGTTCTATGTAAAGTCCCCTCTGCGAGTCTGGACCCGCTACGGCGCACACAGAGCCCGTGTGCGCGGAGTGTTATCTTGTGCGTTTGCATGCACACAATCTTTTCCACAAATATTCTGGAAAAGACAGTGGAGGTAGAGGGCGCACGGCTACACTAAGCTGCGCGCCCTCTGCATAGGGAGCGGACGCTGCGGTGATTCTACACGCCACGCAGTGACGCGTTTTACTGCGTACGTGTTGTTAGGGCTTTACTTTCTTGCGGAGATAAACAGAACTGATTTCTAGCTAGGGCGCGTCATGCGATCTACGGCAACGCCGGTGGGCAACGCCATTTCGCTGTTTCGGTTTCTCCGCATGATTGCAAAGGAGGGGCATGGAACTTGATGTTTATCTTCATCGGCACCCCTTTACAGAGGCGGCGGAAGTCGATTTTCATCTTTATGGGCGTAGCTTTCAGCTTGTTTATTATCGACGCTTATGAGGTATTCTTTGTGTTCTTGATTACTAAGTTTATTCTTCCCAAGGCAGCCGCATGCAGAGAAGATACCGTGTGTCTGCCAACACAGTTGGTTGCTCCAAGAGGAGAACAGAGATGTGTTTTATGTGCACATACTGCGATAAAGCGCTGTGCGTAGACCTGTTTCTCAATGAACACCCCGTTCTAAAATACTGTTGAACAATTTGCAGTATTTGCTCGATTCTCCCGCGCCCTCGATTGTAACACGCACCAGTCTCTCGAGACAAAAAAAAAAAAAGTGAAACATCGATTGTACCGCGCCCCCATTTTCGTGACATGAAAAAAATTAAAAGTCCTTAGTAGTTAACCTTCTCACATTCATAAAACCAAATGCCGTACTCGCATAGTAAAACCACTGCTAACTCTGAACCCCTGCAGTCCATCGAACGGTCGCGCTGTGGCTTTCCCGCTTCACTTCATCTGCAGCGTCTCAAAGACGTTCGGCACGCCGATTCATAATCCCTGCGTCACGATGAAACTGCCACACGTTGCCAAGCGTAGCCACATGCAAGTGGCGGTAACATTATTTACTCGCAGTGCTGCATTCCTCCTTGCTATCGTAGCTCCCTCATGCCCGCTGCCATGTGCTGCCATGCTTGCTGTACAGGCTGGTGCAGCTAAGCCTAGGTACAATCGGGGCGTGGTCTCCGAGATCGCCGCAATGCAATCTCGGACGTCAAGTAGCGCGCACGACTGAGAGGCTCGGGCTCAGCACGGATATGAGGGAGAAATGTGATGAGCCATTTTGCGTGCGGTGATGGGAAACATCTATTCTCACGTTACGGCCATCCGCTAACGCCATCGAAAGCTCGTGGCGGCTGGGTATCTCGAAGATTGCATCGGCGATGTAGCGACTTCGGTTGGCCGCAAGATGCCAAGCTGGCGCGGCGATTATCATCGGCCATGACCTCCTCTATATATATACCGTATTTTCGGGTGTATAAGACGCGTTTTTTTTTCTCAAAATTTTCGGAGGTGCGTCTTATACAACGGTGCGTCTTATACGTACTTTTTATTTGTAGTTCTTTTGGGAGAAACTCGTGTTGATGCTGATGAGTCTTTTTTTTTTTTTAAACGACTAGAGCAGTCCGATACGCATGATGCGTCATAATTATAATAACGAAGGCTCAGCGTGCCGGTACTACAGTTCCACAACAAAACCAAGGTACATAAAAAAAAAAAATGTCGGTGTGTACCACAACATGGGCTATGTGAAACATGGGACTACATCCATCGTGGAGGGTGCAAGGCGCAATGTACACAGCACATTGTTTGCAGTCATACTCTCTGCTTCCCCTGCTCTGGTGGTGAGGAGATGAGCATTCACATTTCCACTTGCCCCTCACATCTTTGGAAGGAAAGGCGCTGCTCCGTGTCTGCAGCCGCTTTGTGACACAGCACGCAATTTGAGCATGCATTGAATTGAAAATTTTGAGGACAAAGTGAATTCGAAAACTAATGTTTTAGTGCGAGCCGAATATTTTTTGACTAATGTTTGAATATTTTTTCAATACTATCATGTTAAATTGCGGAGGAACGTACTGGTAAACATGGGCAAGAAAAGCAAACTTATTGCATGAGAAAGAACAGTGATGTCCTAAAGAACATTCCAACAGAGAAGTGTGGATATTGATGAACTAACTTTGCCACAGAACGCAAATGTTAGCTTCATCACAGTATACAAGTGTTGGAAATGCCGCAGTACATGAGTAATAGCTTCGCTGCAGTGCACCAGTAATAGCTTCACCGCTGTTCAGGAGGGCCAGCTTCACCGTTGTACGTGTATGCTTGGATTTCCAAAGTACGCAAGTCGCAGTATGCAAGTTCTAGTTTTGCCACAGTACACAAGTGTTATGTGGCGAAGCATACATGCAGGAATGAGTCACTTGTTACGAGACAGCATATTTTGCCCCTCGATTACAAGCTTCAAATGGTTTGAATAGTAAACTCTATTAAAAAAAACTGTTTGAATATTTGTACATCCCTACTTCAGTTTTATTGGCTCAGTCTTCCTCTGTAGCAAAAAGCCAAGTACTTCATAATATCTACATTGAAGTTTGTTATATTGAGGTTTAACTGTATTTAGATGTGAATTGTGAGGTTTATTGGCCAGAGGAGTACCAGACGTACTTTAGGTCTTGTATGATCTTCTCAGCGCTGATACATCAACACTCATAATTTCAATCTGTCTCACTATGCAGGGGAGGCAGCCACTGAGCAAACAGATGGAGGTAAAGCATCAACATCAGGGACAACAGGTGTGTCGCAGTCTCTGTCGGGTACACAGCCATTGGCATCTATGCCAGGCAGCTCATCATCAACGCTGGGTGGTCTTGAGGTGCAGCCACAGCCTTCCCTGGAATCCCAAGCAGATGTGGAGTCGCATTTTGAGATGTTAGAGAACATGGACGCGGTGGTTCTCTTGGGGGGTGCAGCTGGTGCAGGGGGAGGGGGTGCTTTCCCACCTCTGCTAGACATTCCACCTGATGCCGATGATGAAACCATGGTGGAACTGGCTATTGCCCTCAGCCTTCAGGTTTGTTGCTGTTTGCTTTTTTCTTGTTGTGTGCTGTGGATTTGTTACATACCTTTCTTGGCTTTTTCACAATATTCAGGATCAGCCTGGCCAGTCTGAAGACATAAATCTGGGTGCTCTGAGCAGTACTGGAGGCTCACAAAGTCAAAGTCAGCGAGCATCTTCGCTTGAAGGTGGTCATTATTCAGACACAACAGCCTCAGCTGGTGCTAGTGATGATGAAGGAAGCACAGCTGCCACTGACGGCTCCACACTGCGCACCTCACCTGCTGAACAGGTTTGGACTAACTGCTTGATTGACAAAAGTTGTGTATTTCGGACAGATGCATTATTTTTGCTTTGTACAGTTGGCAGCAAAATAATAGGACCATGGCAGCACATACCAAAACTGCCCTCTGCACCATCTAGTGGCAAGCCATCTGCTGTCAAGAGCACTCCTCTGGTGTATTGCTTTGCACAAGAGAGGTGCTGTTGACAGCAGACGGCTTGCCTCTGGATGTTGGCGAGGGCAGTTTCGGCATATGCTCCCATGGTCTGTATCAGCTTGCTGCCGATTGTACATAACGCAATTCTAATGAATTACTCCAGAATTTTAAGTGCACGTATACACTACAACATGGGTTGTACAAAGGTATTTAGGGGTGTGCAAATATTTACCGTATTTGTTTGAATATAAGGCAGCCACACTTATAAAGTAAGGTGAGAATTGATTGACCCAAGAAAGAGAAGGCTTGCACGCTAATGTAATGTGAAAAACCCGCTAGAAAACTTATTTCAGTTCCCACGGTGAAATAAGCGTGGCATAAGAGGCAACTGTGTTAGCACATTAGTACTTATAGCCATTCAACAATGGCAAACTGTCATCTTCCGATTCACCAGTGTTTTCCTTGTTGCACTCCCCAAGCTCCGTTTTCGGCACTGTCCAACAAGGTAAAAAGGCAGCATTTCGTAAAAAGTAGGGATGTGCGAATATTCAAAATTTCGAATAATTTTTTAATAGCGTTTGCTATTCGATTCGCACTTAAATTTTGCTATTCGAAGTTGGTAATTAAGGGGAAAAAATACGCTGTCGTGTGCCAAGTGGCCCATTCCCGCATGTAGTCCCCTTTGCCACATAACACACGTGTACTGCGGCGAAGTTAACACTCGCATACTGTGGCAAAGTTAGCTCGGCTTTCTTTTGCACAATTCTCTGTTGGACTGTTCCTCAGGACTTTTGAATGAGACTGTGGCAGTACACTAGTCAAGCAATAAATATTTTTGCCCGTGTTGAGCAGAACTTTCCCCATAATTTGGCATGGTATTAGTAAAGAAATATTCGATTCGATTAGCACTTGAACATAAATATTCGAATTCGCTTCACACTCAACATTTTGCTATTCACACAGCTTTATTAAAAAGTGAAATTTCTGCCATTGTTTCAGCTGTACTACACTTATCCGAACTTAACTCTCGCCCAGTTTTTACGGCCTGAAAATGGAAATTCGCCTGAATGTATTGCTACGAGATTTAAAAAATAAAACTATGACATGCTCCTACATTAGCAGTCGGAAAAGAAGCAGAGATTGACTAGTGCAGTTTGACTTCATAGAATGGAACCTTATTCTTCTGGCAGTTCCTTTCTCCTGTGGTCCAGTTTTTCTGGCTTTAGGATCCCATCTCTACCTTGATAAGTTTGGTATACAGGGATTTGCTTGAGAAATTCTGCAAGCTTGTCTTCAAGATCAGGTTATTTTTCCATTTCTTGGCTGTAGCTTTTTTGTGTCGACATGCAGCTGGAAATGTACACTCGAAGCTTGTTATAATGAAGTCTAAGGGAGACCCACAATTCATTATATTCATTTTGTTATAACCATTAATGTCTGCCATTTGGGTGCGAAAATTTTATGTGAAAAGATGCTGCTTTTTTTGCTGCTTTATAAAAGCAGCAAAAAAAGAAAATCTAGAGCTTCAGTACTGTGCTGCACATGGTACAGATGCAGCCTTTATGGTTGCTGTGTTCTGTTCTGATGCTGTCGTATTTTGCTTCCATGTAGCACATGGCTTGTCTACATTGCCGTGAAATAAAAAAAAACGACAGTGCCAAACAGGCAACAGCAAAAATATGTCGATCGTGAATGTGCCGCATGTAGTCAACAACCCAGCACGTCAGCTCATGCACCCTGCTACCATGCACACGATGCATAGGCTAATGAACGTTGCCATGCCAATTTGGCCTGGTCGGCTTGTGTTCTCAAAGGTCACTACATCGCCGTGCACTCTTGTAAGCCACACCCAGTCGTATTAAGGTTCAGTAGCATACATGCGCGGCCGTAATGAAAGTGTATGGCCTATTTCTCACCACCGCACGCAAGCAATGGTGCACCATCACATTTCTTCTTATATAGCTACTGTAGGCAGTAGCACTGCGCAGGTAATCGTGAATGCCGAGATCACAGCGATCTTGGAAGCCATGCCCTACCACACTTGGCTGTGCCAGCCTGCACAGCATGCCCCACCAAGGGAATAAAAAGGCCATAAAGGGAGGCTTGGGAAGTGGGAACTGCCGTAGCACAGAGGGAGGCAGCTGTATGAGTAGTTAGCGTGTGCTCCAGCTTTTACGCAGCTACACACAGTTGTTTCATCTGGATGGCGGAGTTTCGAGTTGCAGCATTGCATGAACACTGCAGCTGCAAAATTGAAATTTTCAGCGCAGTTAGGAGACAATGTTTGGTTTTGGAGACTATTGCAATTCATTATACCTATTATGCATGTATGTCTACGGGAATTTCAAGGAGAATTTCACTATATCTTGTGTTGTTCTAACAAAGTTCAAGTGCAATTCCACTCGCCCCGCCACAGTGGTCTAACGGCTATGGTACACTGCTGCTGATCCGAGGATCACGGGATCGAATCCTGGCCGCGGCAGCTGCATTTCGATGGAGGCGAAATGTTGAAGCCCGTGTGCTGTGCGATGTCAGTGCACTTTAAAGAACCCCAGGTGGTTGAAATTTCTTGAGTCTCCACTACAGCGTCTCTCATAACCACAGCTGTTTTTGGGACGTAAAACCCCAGAAATCAATCAGGTTCAGTTCCCTTGTTATCTCTTTCAGAACGAAGTGAATTCTGTTCAACTGCTTTTTTCAATTTCATGTGTACATGATCCTTGTACTTTTTAATTAAGGAGCCATAGATTGTGTCCTCACTTTTTAATAAGGTTATTTGGCTCCAAAATAAATTAATATTATTTAATAATGTTATATTATTTGTTAATTTAAACATAAGAGAGCAAATTGATTTATTACTTTATTGTACATTATTAATTTAATACTTGGGAGTATTTTGAAAGCATACCATGACCACTGTGTCTATACGTAAAGTAGTCCCTCATTATAACGAACTTGCTTTACTCAAATTATCACTCGTATAGATAGAAGTATCTTCTGCAGGGGTAAGACAGCTGCGCATATTGTGCAGTTTTGATACAATTCCGATTCTTGTCGAGTTGCTTTGAAAGCATGAAAATTGCTAAAATTGTACCAAACTGGAGTTGTGCAAATAGAAAAATTTTGAGTGTGAAGTATGCACGAATGTTAATGTTCGAGTGCAAATCGACTCGGATATTTTTTAGTAATCTCAAATTAAATTACTGAGAAATGTACTGCTCAACATTGGGAAAAAAGAAAGTTATTACATGATTAATATACTCCCACAATGTCTTCAGCAGAAA
Source organism: Hyalomma asiaticum (assembly GCA_013339685.2). NCBI lineage: Eukaryota > Metazoa > Arthropoda > Arachnida > Ixodida > Ixodidae > Hyalomma > Hyalomma asiaticum. The sequence goes on from CM023481.1 coordinate 153,076,555, forward strand.
AGGAGTAGTCAAGTCCTAAAGAACCTTGCAGCAGAGAACTGTGCATAGCATGAGATAACCTTGCCACAGTACACAAGTGCTAGCTTCTCCAGCGCCTCTGTTTTTTTCAGTGCCAGTGAAAACACTTGCTGCTCAATGGGAACTGTCGGTCCAGCTTAGTTCGGCGAGTTTTCATTGTGCGACGCCACCTAAAGAGTACGGCTGCTTGCGTCACACATGCATCAGAGAGTACATCGCTCGCATTGTCTTGGAGACGTGATAGAAGCTGCGTCCTCCTCCAATACAACACGTCTATCAGATTTCCTTCTTCACACTTCTTCCTTGGTAGCTCTCTCTGTATGCGCTATGCGGCGCTTTTTCCGTTTCCATTTGCAATAATCTAGAGCAGCACTTGAAGGATCAACAGCTTTCTGGCATTGAGGCATCCTACGGTAGCTTTATTCGCAGTTCACAGTGGTGGTTCCGCAGATGACTGCTTATCACTAAACATATCAAGCTCTGTACGTTGTAACGTTCATCTTTCCAGGTGCCTCTAGACAAACATCATCTTGCGCGTGTAGATGGTGAGGTGCAATTAGCAGAAAATCTGTCTTCACTGCAAAAGCAAACGTTGTCGGTTATCATGCACACTATCTGCTATCAAGGCACACCACCAGCAAACATCGCATCTCGTCGACACCCACTGTGACAGTCTAGCATGGCAAGAGGGTTTCAAAGCGCCGCCCCATGCATATAGGTACAACTTATGAAAAAAAAAATACATCTGACAGCGGCCATGAGGCGCCACATAGAGGGTACTCTTCCCCTCCAACCAAGAAGCAGACGTGAGAGCTAGCCAACAGAAAAGAGTAGAAAAGAGTCGATGGAGAGGGTGGTGAACAGCCAGATCGGATGTGTCCAACTGGCATTGGAAAAAGTAGGAGGCACTGGCTTCACTGTGGTACACGAGTGTTAGCATCATAGCAGTGCACGAGTTTTGCTCGGCGAAGCATCTTATAAGCAGCAATGGACACTCCTCATGAGATCCAAGATATTTTGCCTGGTAATTACAAAGTGCAACTAGTTCGAATAGTAAAATTAGGTGCAAATCGAAAGCAAATGCTGTTCAGAAACTCTTTGAAAGCTCCAATATTTGCACACCCCTAGTTTAAACTCTTGTGTAAGCACAAAGATAGAACTTAAGTACACTTGGATCTCATGAGCATGACATTTTCACACAATGTGCATGCCATCCATTGACATATCAACATGATCTTCATACTTGCTTTCATGTGTTAATACATACACACTTCATTTGTCACTGTTACTTCGCTAATGTGCACTGTAGAAATGCTGTGTGCTCATGGCATCAACCTCAGCTGAGCTTTTATCATATACAGTCGACTCTCGCTACAACGAGCGCCGCTTCAACGAAATTTCTGGTACAACGAAAAATTCTCAGATCCCCGTCAGCAGTCCATAGGAGGCAATGCATAAATGTGCTCGCTACAACGAACTCATTTTTTGTGCAGTTTCGCTCCAACGAAATTTGACGATGCAATTCCATTCTCGAAAATTCGATTTGCACATGCAGTAAACACAATCCCTAACATATTGGTGCCTTTCGCAAGATAAAAATATGTCTACAAAGTCGAAATCTCGTGCTGGCACCACCAGAGACGGCCGCTGTTGACTGCGTGGTTGATTACGGATGTCTGTCGAGATAGCGCACGCGACTGCCCCCTCTCCCACCGATGCCCCTTTTGGTTCTTCGCCAGACGAAAGAAGGGATGGGCGTTTCCTCTCTGCTTGAGTAGTGAGCAACGACAGCCATCACACGCTGTGTGATGTTATCGGATTGTTCAGTTCGTTCAGCGGAGACGGCCGGGTCGTTTCATCGCTGCTTTAGCTGCATTTGTCCCCAGCGTTAGCGTGCTTTTACTCACACATAAAACATACGATGCATGGGTGGCGTTATCGAGTTCGACTTCATACAGAAAAACGGTGACTGTATAAACCCGCTAACAGTGTCCATATCATTGCAATAATTCCCCCACCCCACAGTCTACATTTTTTTTTTATGGTACAAGCACCCCCCCCCCTCTGTGTAGTACAGTCAACTCCCGATAATTCAGTCACCTAATTGGAATTCTCGGTTATTGGAAGTGAAGTCGGGGTCCCGTCAGTTTTGCATGCAAACCAATAAAAAAAAAATGCTCGGTAATTCGAAGTTAGAAGTCTAAGGTGTCGGTTAATAAGAAGTTATTTCTCAATGTTATAGCTCAAGGTGATCGTAATGTTTGAGAAATTCCATATTATTAAAGTGAAAAACAGCTTTGGGCGTGCTGAATTTACATCGCTAGCATCGCAGCTGACTACAGCGCCGCAGTTCATGAAGCGTCAATGTTAGGTACTGGCGTTATCGGCATCGCAGCTGACGACAGCGCCGAAAATAAGGCGGCAGGGTTAGCCCATCCGCCCAGCGCAATCGCAGCCTCGCGTCGTCGCGTTGACGTACTAGGCCTATCTGTATGTTTCCGCGAGTGTTAGTGAATCGGCCCGCCGGCATCGTTGCACAGTCGCGGCAATGGCAACTCGCAGACCTTATCGTATGCTTGACTTGGTGACGAAAGTTGAGATTTTGAAAGAAGTTGAGGAAGGAGGCGACGCCAAGCAGGACATTGCACGGAAGTACGGCATCAAGCCTAACACTCTTTCGAACCTAAACAAGCGCTCGATACTCAAAGCATTTGAGAAGGACCAATTTAAAATCTCACGCTAGAGAATGCGCACCGGTGCCCACCCGGAGTTAGAGCAAGCGTTGCTCATTTGAATTAGGGAGGCCGGGAGGAACCAACTTCCATTCAGGGGCGATATTGTAGCAGCAAAAGCCTTATCGCTTGCGGCGAGGTTAGGCATTGAAAACTTTTCTTCGTCCGATGGATGGCTATACCGAAAGCACCTTCTCGAGCGGATGCTTTTGTGCATGGATAACTCCACGCAGTGCGAGCTGAGCCTTCTCAGTGCTCCTCAGCGCGAGCATGGGGTCGCGTTAAAGAGGAGACTATTGCGAACTGCTTCGAGACGATTGCGAACTGCTTTAGGGCCTGCGGTTTTAGTACAAGTGCCTCGAGAGATGGGGGTGGTTCGTCTTCTCCAGTGTGGGAAGCGCACACAACCGAACTTGACAACGATAGTCTTCAACCAGCTCTCGGTGCACGTCCCTTTCAGAGGATTATGTTGCCATTGACGGTCAAGTTGAAACGTGTGGTGCGCTGACGGACACAAAAATACCGTATTTACTCGCATAATGGTCGCACTCGCGTAATGATCGCACCCCTAAATTTTGTCGTCAAAATTCGATTTTCTTTTTCCCCCGCGTAATGATCGCACCCCGAACTCGCCGCCGTGATACGTCGTGTGCCAAGTCTAGCTGACGATCATGATGTTTACCATCTGTCGAACGTTACGTAAATAACTCTTCAAGACTCACCAAGTGAACTGCACGCACCAAGCAGATGCCTAATTTTTGCCCACCCTTGGCGGAAACGGGCCGTATTAGGATAGCACTAAAGACAAATGCCGTAGTTTTCACCACGCCAACAGCTTCGAGAAGACAGGCATGTCTAGTGCGCTCGACGGAATGGAAAATAACCTTCTGGGACTGCGACGACTCTGATGCCAGTGACGCTTCAGACTCTGAATGAAAGTTAGGGGGTCAGTGAATGAAAAAATTAAAGGGCAATATGCAATGCATGTAGTTCCTGCGTAATGTGTGCGTTTATTACAAAGGCAAGCCTTACTCTACCTTTATTTTTGGTTATGTTCATGCTAGCTATTGCAAGAATTCTGATACGCGACTTGTTTGCGTTCTCTATGCTCAAAATATTATTTCGCGGAAAATTTACCTCGCGTAATGATCGCACCCCAAAATTTGGGCCAATCTTTTAAAAAAAAAAAAGTGCGATCATTATGCGAGTAAATACGGTACTCGAGATCGTTCGGCCCATCGAGGCTGCTGGCGAAAGTGACTTGGACGACGACGTTTCAAGCGAGCCACAACTTTCGGCTGGTGTTATTAGTGCAGGCCTTGCCCTCGTGCAGCGGTTTGTGCTGCAGAGAGCAATGCGTAGTAAGCACTCGGCCACGTCTACAGCCTGCAGAACTTGCTCTCCACAGCAAGATGCCGCAAGCAGAAGCAGACGTCAATAACGGATTTCTTTTCCAAATGAATTAATAAAAATGTCAGTTTTTTCCCCCTGTGGTTAACTGGAAGTTAGTTTAATTCGAAGTTTTTCGCGGTCCCCATCAACTTCGTATTAACGGGAGTCGACTGTACCATATTTACTCAAATCTAACGCGCACCTTTTTTCCGATAAAACGGGTCCAAAAGTAGTGTGCACGTTAGAATCGAGTGTGAATGAATGACAACGTTACCATATCGCCATCGCCATCAGCCGCCTCCTACGTGCTTCGGGCGCTGTCGAACGGTCACCGGCGGAAAACGAACTAGCAGCGCGGCAGTCTTTGGTGCGCTTAGTTCCTGTAGTTTCTATGTTGCTGCCGGTGCGTAGCGACGCCACGACGCACATGATACGTAGGCTGGTGATATTCGATCACTGCACCGTCTTGGCCGTCTTGCAGCCAAACAAAGTCGCTATGTCGCCGATGCCATCTCTGAGACGCCCAGCCGCCGCAGCTTTTGGTAGCATTTGCGGGTGGCCGTAACGGGGGTAAAGATGTTTCTCATCACCGCACGCAGAACGGCTGATCATCGCATTTCTCCCGCATATCTGTGCTGATCCTGAGCCTCTCAGACGCGCGTGCTGCGTGACGTCTGAGATTGCATCACGGCAATCTGAGACCACGCCCCGATCATGCTTAAGCTTAGCTGCGCCAGCCTGCGCAGCATGCGGCAGCGGGTGTGAGGGAACTGCAACAGCACAGAGAATGCAGCATTGCGAGTAAATAATGTTACTGCTGCTTGCCTGTGGCTACGCCCAGCAACATGCGGCAGTTTTGTCAGGACGCAGGAGTTATGAATCGGCGCGCCACACGCCTTCAATATGCCGTGGATCGAGTGAAGTGGAAATGCCACAGTGCGGCTGTTCAAGGGACTGCAGGGGTCCAAAGTTGGCGGTCTGTTTATTATGTGAGTGCGTGGATTACGCGAGTACGGCATTTGTTTTTATGAATGTGAGAACGTTGATTACTAAGGCCCTTTCCTTTTTTTTTTTTCATGCGTGTTGCAATCGATGTTTCACTTCTTTTTTTGGTTGCGGGAAACAAGTGCACGTTACTATCGAGGGTGCATAGAATCGAGTAAATATGTAAATCTTCCGGATTCCATTTCTCCAAACTTGGCAGGTATGGTTTCAGTACTCGTGGTTTCCGAACCCTCCCGACTACCGTTGTGATGCCGCGTGCCGCACACAAAATTGAGGCATGAAAGTTGCGTTATTCTACCAGCTCAGGTCAGCATTTTTTTTATTTCACGACAATGAAATTTTCGCTTCAAGGAAATTTTTTCCGCTCACTGTCAATTTTCGTTATAGCGAGAGTCGACTAGCACACTGAACATTTGAAAAACCACATTGCAGGTATTCTGTTAGCAAATATAATTATGCTGATATTCACATTCCTGTTGTATTCAATCATTCGCACTCTCCTATAATTATTGCTTTACCATGCTACATCACAGCAGCACAGCGGCCCTTGCTGTAATTCACCGTATTTTAGTTGTGTAGCAGTGAGAGTGGCGATTACTGAACATGCACTACAGTGTTTGTTCTCAAACTTTGCTTTGTGTCGATATGAAACGGTGTAAAAATTTTCCTAAAGCTTGTTCCTGCAACAGGGTTTTTTATTTGAAAGTTGTAGGTATCAGCGCAAACAGATGACCACAAGAAGGGAGAACAGACTCACGGGTGCTGACTAATAAGTGACTTTATTTGGAAGAATGACATATTTTATAACTGTCAGAATGAAGCATGGGACATGAAGGGGAATGGGATAAAGAGGACGCAAACATGTCAATAATGCAAGTGCAAAACAGCCAGATACTGTATTTACTCGATTCTGCCGTGCCCTCGATTCTACTGCGCCCTCAATTCTAATGCGCACCCATCTCCCGCGGGGTGGAGAAAAAAAAATCAGTTGTAACGCTCTCAGATTTTTCATGACATGGAAGAAAAGGTCCTTTGTAATTAGCCTTCTCATATTCATAAAAACAAATGCCATACTCGCGTAATGAACAAACTCGCATAATAAACGCACTGCCAACTTTGAACCCCTACAGTCCCTCGAACGGCCACACTATGGCTTTCCCACTTCACTGAATCCTCAGTGTCTGACACGTTCGGCGTGCCGATTCATAACTCCTGCGTCTCAATAAAACTGCCACATGTTGCCAGGCGTAGCCGTGTGCAAGCGGCGATAACATCATTTACTCGCAGTGCTGCATTCCTCCGTGCTATCGCAGTTCCCTCACACCCTCTGCTGCTTGCTGCCATGTGTGCTGCGCACGCTGGCACAGACAAGTGCCGCTAGTTCGTTTTTGAGCCGGTGACCGTCAGAAAGCACCTGAACCTCGTAGGTGACAGCCACTTTGATGCCAACGGCGATATGGTAACGGTTTCGTTCGTTCACACTCAAGTCTGACGCGTATGATTTTTGGACCCATTTTATCCTAAAAAAGGTGCGCATTGGATTTGAGTAAATACGGTAAGTCTAAAAAATGCAGTGAATAAATTTTTTTTGCAATGTGACCCCCAATAGTTGCATCAAGAAGACCAACTTCCACTTCAAGAAGCGTGAGAGAAGGTGTTCAATGCACTTGCTACCAAGTTTTCTGATGTGGTAGGGTTCTGGTCGGCCGACATATTGTTGTTCATTCCTTCTAATTGTAGCCAGTGAGTTTAATTCCAGCATACCAACTGCGATGCAAATTGCTCTTCACCGTCAACATCTTCCACCATGTTTTCTTCTTGACATCTTGCGCACTGTACCGACTCTGTATCACAGCTTCTGGTAAAAGCAAATTTCATGAAGCATGATGGAATTTCTCTCGTTCCCGTATGGTTAACGGTGATGACAATGGTGATTTGGACTGCGCCATCATTTTTGCTTTTTCGCGTTGCACGTTTGCGATCATTTCGGCTGTGCGCTTTGACAGTGATCCGAATTAACCGGAGTGATGCTGAATATAGCCAAATTACCAAGCGTTTGGTGCCATTGAATAATGTACATTTTTACCAGGACCGGAGAACAATTCTTGACTATTTGATTTTCCGAATTAAGAAGAGTTGAATTAACAAGTTTTTACTGTATGTGTGTCACATGGTGCAAATGCATGCTAGTATTGGTTTACTGCACCACTGCTGCCTGCTGTATTGTATGCTTGGAAACAAAGCAACACTTTGGAATGATGATTGCATGATTCATACTGAAAGCTAAGCATTTTTGTCTTTGTTTCCGTCATCAGTTGAAGGCTTTCACTATCACTGCTTTTGCCTAATTCTGCACATATATATACTAGAGAAAGTTCGTAGCTGCTTGAAGTTATTTCCCCAAGTCTCTTGGCCTAAGAATCACAATGTATTCCTGCTTTCTGCTGCAGTTAATTTAAATGTGTTGGCAACATTTATAATACATATGCTAAATCAACCTCAACTAAAAATATCTTTAAAAAAATATGCTCTGGCTGGAAGTTTTCTGTTTGCAAATGAACAATAATTTAAGAGAAGTTTCAGCATTGCTTTTAATTCTTTCAGCATGTCCAGCAAGCCCTTTCGTCACGAACGAAAATAGCCTGCATACAATAATTGTTTCACAACATTCATGGCTGAGATATAGCTGTAGCTCTTCCTGAAAAGCCCTGCATGCTTAAAGCATTAAAGCAGTTTTTAAGTATTGCTCAGGGGAACCTTGATAGTGTGTAGCTGACAAAAATGTGCCACAAGTACATATCAAGCTTCAGTGCGCATTAATCAGTGGCTGTGAATTTGTATCCATTTATCAAAGCTTGCCCTTCCCAAAAAATAGAAGAATCTCTTTGTGAGTGTCAAAAATGTGTGCATCATGTAGTTATTGATCTGCAGCAAAACATGGCTCTTTTGATCATTTTTTTATAACTGTGCAACTGTGTGAACATGCAGTAGCTAACAGCCTTTCAAAATTTCCGTGTTCCCTGCTGCAGTGTGCCCTGCCGATGCATCGACTCGTCGTACTTTCCCTGGTGCGTGTGCATGTGTGTGCATTGTGTTACTGTGTGGGAAACTTCGCTGCTTACTTCACATAGCATGCTTATTCTAAGGTGTTTATGCAGTTTTTTATGTGCAGCTCCTTGTGCCATGGTGCTTTGTTAAAGGGGCCCTGCACGAGAATTGGTTATAAGCCCTCGAAGTTCAAAACACGAGCAGACTGCCTGAAAAGAACGAACATTCCCTTTCGTATTTCGCTCTCCCGCTGAACTATTTGGTTACATCCAATCAGCATGCACCTCTTATACAAAGATACCGGAAGTTTCCTCTCAAGGTGGCCTGTACAAATTACCTTGCCACAGCTGTTTCTGACACAGTCGTCATCATGGTTACAACATGGACGACAAGCCACTTGTGTCAGTCAGCGGAGGCAGTGGGCTTTTAAAATATACTGAAAACAGATTTTTTTTTCTTGTCGGCGATGATTCTATTGTGTCCCTGACAAGCCTCCAGAACTTTCGGGTGCACAGGCGAGTGGCTACATAGCACAGCACTCCTGCTGCTATCGACCGGTTTCTGGCACCCCTTCGCCACCGGGCACATACACACAAAAAGACAAAAAAAAAAAGAAAACCAATCATCTCTCTCTCTCCCCCCTTCTCTTTTAGCTGCGTGTCCATTGAGGACTGTGGGTAAACAAGCAGGGAAACAAGTTTCATGTGTTCGGCGTTATGCCTAGAGGAGGCTCGAGCTACGCTTTTTAAACCACCGCGAATGTGGGCTGAGCACATCCCTGGACATGAGTATTTATATTTTTTGTGCTCCACCACGCGGCCTAACGGGGATCAATGAATGTAAAATGCGAATTGGCGTGTCAAACCAATAACAATGCCCAACCACAGTCATCACTTCCTGCAACAAAATTCGCCGTTGTGTGTCGCCACAGTTCAAGAAAAACTGTGCGGAAAATGATTCCTTTTTTGAAATAGAATTATAACCACTTTACTCCGCACTGTCACACTCGCTGTGGCATCCCCGCATGCCGCACTTCTAGAATGAGCGATAAAAACGGCATGCTCATTTGGTGTCGCAGGGCCCCTTGCAGGGCCCCTTTAAATGCTTGTATTTGTTTGCAGACTGCACTCTGCACTGCATGTATACTGCCTATGCTTCGGCTGTGCATTTGTCTGGTGAGGCGTCTTTGTGCCAGTATCATCTTACACAGCCCCTCCTGGCTATGCATGCAGTGCATGACCACATGTTCCTTGGTTAGTGCTAAATGAATGTAATGTATTCTTCCTAGCTGCTTTTATTTTAATGAGTGTTGTATGCATGCAAGCTTGGACCAAGCCTTTGGATGCTTGAGGAGTTGCAAAATAGATAGGCTTGTGAAGGCTGTTACCTATAAAATGTGTTATGTTATTCCGTGTAAGTGTAAAGATAGCTAATTATAGTGGTTGACCAAAGCCACATGGAAGTGTTCATTGTAGCAAGGCTGGGGACATTAGATACAGCATTGCCTACGATGGAACCTCATTATCAGTGAAGTCACAGGAACTAGTGAAAATTCAGTGTATCGGTTTGCCTAAGCGTATTTGTCATCATTTTGTCTTTGTGCAACTAGGTATTTTTCTGTGAACAGTTTTCATTCTCACTCACGAGAACAAAACTGATGACCTTATAGAGATTGATGCTACACATATTCGGCTTTAATATGACAAATTTAAGTTATTTATGCAATATTTCCTTGGTCTAGTCAAAATTTCACAATCCGCTTGAACAGTTTTCAATAACTATTCAAAGCCTCTAGTGTATTCACGTCTAATCATAAAAAAGTGGAGATGCTCTGCCTTGCTTGGGGCTGCATAGAGTTGTTGTTACCATGTAAGATGGAGTCTAAAGGAAAGCAAGGTCTGCTATCATTACTGCTGTGGCATGCTACTGCAGTTTAGCATGCACGTTTTTATAGGAAAGCATGGAGACCACTCAATAAGAATAGAATATGGGGCAACCAGAGAAAGCACAGATTGCCAACGTTTAACACTTTCGGGACCAGGTCATTGGGCTATCGATCATATGTGATAGATGGTTTTCAAGTGCTGTAAAACTCAAATTTTCCTGTGCTGTTTCATGTAGCACCACTAGTGTGGTGTTTTGAGCACCACTCTGTCGATTACAGACTAGTTTGTATTTTTCCCGAGAGGAGGTGGCATGTACTAGCAGATTTTCTTGGGTGCAGTCTAGGTGGGTACAGACGAAAATGGTGTCGAGTTCGCGCCCACCACGTACACAAAATAACGCGACCCTCGTGATTACATTGCATTCCCGCACAGTTCACGCTGATTGTGATTTGGACTGCACCACCTCATTTCTGTTGGACGCAGCGAAGAGTCGGAGGATGACTTTGGAAGCTTGGATTTCAGTTCCGACAGTGATTCAGGTGGTGATAATCCTGAAAGTTCAACAGCCACAAGCCAGCAGGGCACATAAACTGCAAGCTTTGCTATGATCACAATAAAATTAAACTAAAGACAAACATTTTTTGCTGAAATTGGGATGTGCACTCGTGTCTCACCTCTTCTCAGAATTGTTTTGTTCAGCGGCATGAAAGACATGGGATGTGATGTGCTGGTGATCGCACTGGTGCCACAGAGAGCCAAGAAAAGAAGGTTGTCGATAGGCCTGTCAGATTTTTACATTTAAGAAACAAGACAGTATGGCACATTCTGTATACTTTGGATTATTTTACTGCGCTTTACTTGTATATGCATGCATTTTTTTACGTTTTTATGTTGCTTTGTGATGAAATTTTCACTTTGAGACATTTTCTTAGTAATCTCTAGAAATCTTGCATGTACTATTTCTATGGTTTATGAAAGAACATTCAATTGGCAGCATTTTACTTTATAATACATAAAGATATGCCAATTATTTCATTTCATAAAAATATTTGTGCTCATATCATTCAGACAGCACATTTTTGCCTGGTAAGGAAAGTGTTACAGTGCCTGGAAACGTTGGTGGGGGCCATAGAGTTTCCTACTAAAATACTAGAGGGAAAACTGGCGCTGTGATCGTGAAGCTGCCATGGGAATGATGGGTATGACATGGATTTGTCTAGTCTTCGTACCTACGGCTTCAAACGTTTTGGTGGAATTTGTTTATTCCTGTTTTGTAACTTCAGTGACGCGAGTGACGTTACTACACTTTTTCATTATGTGACGAAAGCAGCGGCTGTAGTGTACTTTATTGCTAGAGATCATCAGACTGTCGCATGTACCAAAGTCGTTTGCAACTGATGAGGTGCCATGCAGTGTTTCGCTGTTGTGTTTGTTGATGGATGGCTACACATATTATTTGCAGCGGTATTTTAACCAACCTTAGAAATATTCGCGCTTCGTCTCACGAACCTTATCGATGCGGTTCTGCTGTTTTTTTTTCTTTTGTATCAGTTGCCATAGAATCTGTAACCGTAGGGTCGCTTTCACGGCTGACATACATCCGTTGTCAGAAGGCTGCTCGTATATCTTGTACTACGGCATTTCGATTCCGTTGTCTGATTAATTCAACGCCGACCGAACGCGCCAAGCAGGCACACAGCTATCGCGCGTAGTGGACGCCCAGTGGACGATAGGCAGACGCGCCTGCGGACGACGCTCAAAAAGCCAGCTCAGATGAAAGCTGAGGAGCAGTTTCCGATGGAGTTTAACGGCACGGTTGTTTATTTAACATCACGTTTTTTCACAAAACCAACCACCAAGCCATGGACGATACTGCGCTCCTTCTACGGCCTCGCGTAGCAGCTTGACCAATGCTTACAGTTTGTAAAAATACAGTGGAGCACTTGCCCTGCACTAAAAGACGCGAGCGGAAGCCCGTTTATTATATATAAAAGTCACATCTACCTTTTACATACTTGAAAATGTCAGCACGTCACTTACAAGAGCAAAAATCTTTAAGTTCGAACGCAACTACATCTGGAACTTAAACCTGTATGGACCCTGCTAAATCTGGGCACATGTAGAGGAGCCAACATTGTCATATCGCACAATATTGCTAAATTTCTGAGCGTTCCGTATTTTTCTAATCACGAAAAAGCAACTAGTAGTACCTGCGCGCGCACATAGTTATTCCAAAATCTTCTGTTTTATTGCAGTATTTTGTCGTAAACGACCTATTTTTTTGAAGTCGCAAAGCCATATGAAGCCAGAAGAACGAAGACTAGGCAAATCCATGTCATACCCATCATTCCCATGCCGGCTCAACCGCCTTGCTTGAAACTCCCATAGACACTAGCGCCAGTTTTCCCTCTAGTATTTTAGTAGGAAACTCTATGGTGGGGGCAACCATTGTTATCAGGAAATCGGTTCTGTACCTTTTATTTTGGGTGAAGCAAGTGGATGGGGGGAAATTTTCACATTAATACGATTTCATAAAAGGATTTTTTGTTCTATACAGTCGACTACAGATATTTCGGACGCCCAATTTTTCGGACATGCTTGATTATTCAGGCTTTCACCCGGCACCAGGACATGCCTTATAAATTCAATATGGTTCGCAGCTTAAAATTTCAGACACTTAAGGACGGGCTGTTCGATATTTCGGACTGTCCATGCGTCAGCTGAGCTGGCTATCATGCATTCTCACATGCACTGGTCAAGTGCCTTGGGAGGCAAAGTAGATGCATGTTTGCCATCTTCATGTGTAGCTGTCGCATTTCTTTCACAGTTTTTTCTGGAGCAGTGCTTTCCATCGTAAGATGCCAGACAGTGTTGATGGGTAGGGACAAACAGTGGGGAAATGCATGCCCATTTTATACCTACTACAGTTAAAACGTTGCCAGGAAGTGTATGTGCTGCTGTATTGGCTTGTTCTAAGCCTACTGGTTACTGGGTACCACGGTGTAATAATATTCAAGTGTTGACACGGAGTGCGCCGGCGCGTCCCGATTATGTTCTCCTGCATCCGAGGTGTTCTGCTGCAAGCAGATAGATGGCGCCACAGTGAGTGGGCCCAGCTTAGCTGCACCGTATTTGCGCCAGCGACGATACCACTCCCCAACACCTAAATTTTCCTTCATACTGGAGCGTACGAAACTCAAAACATGAAGGCATTTCCCTATTGTGGATTAAGAGGAGACATGGGTCTGAAAGCTGTCCTAATCTATTTTTTAACCAATTTTGATAAAAGTTGGCACGCTTGCTTAGTTTGTTCTCCTGATTCTAATGATTCAGTTATTTTTTCAATAGCTTCATTAGTTCATTATATAATTAAGAGAACAATATCTATTGTTGTTCCTGCAATAGAAAAATAACCACCACCAAAGAATCTGCAAATGTCATATGAATCAACGGTAGAAAGCACAAGACACACAACAAAGGAAGCACTTTTAAGATTGTTTCATTGTCTCATTTTACAATACGCTAAATTCAGTTGTTCTGAACGTGGCCATGCCATGGTCACACAAAAGACAAATTTTAAAAATTTATAACTACAATAATTAATATCTCCTTGCTAAGTTGTGTACTTTAAACATCTAGCTTCATGCTGCAAAAAGTTATTCTTCCATCTGTAATAGTTTTTAATATATTGCAGGAAATGTCATGCTGGGTGTACAAAATTGGCATTTTGAGAAAATCAAAACAAACATGTCGCATTTAATTGTACAGAATCACAAATGTCGCACATAGAACACTCACAATACACTAGTAGGCTCCTGAGACAGTCAATTTGGGCACTGACACCCTTGAGGCGCTTTCGGAGCACAGACTGCACATTTTCTGCTGATGCACGCTTCTCAGATGCAGCTGAACAGTGGCAGTCTTTCTCCTCCATGTGCCGCATGCACTTTTGGTCAGGGTTCATGCAGAGTTCATACAAGATGCTTGCCGAGGTCCTCTTACAGCCAGCATTGAACTTCAGCACTGCTTCTGCCACGGCAGCTTGAATACTGAAAAATGATGCGTGCCGCTCCTTTGGCATGACGTCCCATATCAGTGAGTGCAAGCTCTCATTATTGTTCTGCGTTTTGCCTCACTGGCACCTTTCAAGCAGCTGCTTGTCAGAGAGCCATTGGTAAATTGGCAGCAATGCCTTGGTTACACGAGGAGGCAAGTTGTAATGGTGCTGTGGCACGGGCTGGCTCTAGGCCTTTGCGGCATTTTGCCGACACCAGGAATCTAGACCTTCTGGACATAGACTGTGGTTCAACTCTTCGTCATTAGATGTTACATGATAGTAACTTGCCATCACAGCCTTTGCCATCGCTTCTGTGTCACCAGTGTGAGACTTCAAAGCCCAGCGTAATAGCTGAGTTTGGTGACTAGGTCTCCCATCGGCCTCCCTCATCCACCAAGAGGCTCCAAGCCAGGCCCTTTGTGCTTTGACAGCACATTTCGAAAGTGCTGTCCCCATCATTTTGTGGGCATGGTTGATACAGTCCTCTTTCCCAACCTCGATGAACCCGTATACTTTGGCCTCTTTCAGGGCCAAGAAAGTACACAGTCACTGTCCGACAGCACAGTGGTGCATCTGAGGTTGTGTTTTTCTAGAGACCTTTGGAATAAAATGAGGCCAGCTTCCACCTCCATTTCACCTGCCTGCCTTATCAGTATTTTTCTGGCACTCGTGGTTGGCTTTCCTTGTATGACGAGTCATCTACTTTCGGTACCCGCTCACATCCAGCGCAAAAGTCGCTGAGCACAACGTAGTCTAGCACTAGTCCTGTGAAAAGTTCGATGGGTGTGCTGACATCGATGTGGGAACTGTGCCCGCGAGTCATCCAAGACCTGTCATAGGAAACAGCTATGTTTCCCCAGGTGGCTAATGTTCAATTTGCTGTACAGCTGCCGGACCGAATTCGCGCACTGCGCAGCGAGCGTCTCGGCTGCTCGAGTCGTGGCAGGCGTCAACTTCGTTTTGATGTACGTCTGCCATGTTTTCGTGTGCAGCACGCAGTGCGAGATAGTCATAGCTGCGAAAATATCATTGAACGCCGTTTGCTGATTGCTAGTGCTTTGCATCGCTCGCGCAGCCAGATTATTGCAAACTGATTCAGCTTTCGAGTCCCGTCCACACGCAGCCAGCTCCATGCAGATGCTTTGTCACTGCAATTCGAGCATGTGAGCACAAGACTGACTGAAAGGTCGTGTTCTTGCTTCTTTCAGCTTATTTTCGCGCTGCCACCACAAGTCTTGCACTTCATGTGTGCCAGAAGAAGCGCGTTCACCAAGTTGAGGCACAACACGGTGAAAACCATATCAAGTGGGTTGGTCACGACATCTCTAGCGGCCAGAATGTTAGACTTGCAGGTCACGGCTGTGGTTGACATGAGCTCTTGCACTTGCTTATCGGCTCTTCTTTACAAGTCAAGATGTGACACTGAACTTGGCACGGTGAATGAAGCGAGGGCTGCCAGTGCCACCATATAGCGCACACCTTCTCGTTTGCAGACAGAGTGTCTACCTCCAATGAAGAAATTGTATAGCTAATGCCACCCTTATTTTCTATTCCTTCCTTGCACCCTCAGTGCCCTGGAAATGTTGCAAATGAAATACGAGAACAGCAATGAATAAAATGACTGGAAATTACCCTAGCTACAGCAATATGCACTGTGTGCAAGGGAGCTCATTGCAGCCAGCACTGCAACCAGTACCTCCAAATTTGTAGAGTAACCACTTTTTGAAATTTTCTTTTATTGTTTTAATATCCCAAGAAAATTTGTAACTTCAGAGAAAAATAAAGCCTACACAAATGACTTCTGAAGGTATTAAGGCCCACATATTCTAACTTTGAAGTGACAGTAGTGCGATCAGTACAAGGCAGTTTCTGTTGAAACTAAGTATATTGTTACAGTTTCATCTAATGTGCCTTTAAAGCCTGTATGCTCCCTGACTTTAATATTTTAGACTTATGGTATGCCAATGTGACTGAGGTATTAGATGACAACTATGTTTGGAGTTGTCTGGGGAGGGCTTACGGCTGGAGAGAAATAACTAGAGGTGTTAAAATAGTGATTTTTAAGTCTCAGTTGAATATAAGTAGAATAGTGGCAGAAACATATTGAATATTGAACACCGCACTTAGAAAATATTTTAAATATTGAACAGCCATTCTTACAACTACTGCAAATTGATGACCGCTGTCTTGTATTCGTAAATTTAGTATTAAAATCACAAATATGTCTGGAGAAAATAGGCGGACCCTTTGTATCTACAGAGCTGTTTAGGAAGTTTGAATGATTGTTTCATAGCCAGGTAAAGATGCACTTCCTGAACAAAGCAGCCTGTTGTGCTACATAAGCTCTGATGTTTTATCCCTACAATATGCCCGAGGAAATGAACATTTATCATACTTTCTTGCTAATTTTATGTTTTCAGTACAGTTACCACTTTTCAGTATTCGTTAACTATTTAAAAATAGGTATTCAGGTTCACAAATAGCAGCTATTCTATTCAATAATCAAAATGTTTGAGTATTCACACACTCCTAAACGTAACGAAAGTTCTGTCCCATAGAACGGTCATCATGGGTTTGTTGTATGTACAATGCATATTAGATGCCACATATTTTTCAGATTTCACTTCCTTATAACTACATTTAAATGTTTGTTTTTTTCAGTGTGATTTGTATGCTGGTTATATATGTACAGTAGAACCTCGTTATAACAAACTATCGGATATAACGAAGTAATAGCAATTCCCCTTGAAATTTCTATAGATGAAATTGATATTGGTTATAATCAACTAATGGTTATAACAAAGTAATTACCGCTCCCCCATCAACTTCGTTAAAACGAGGTTTTACTGTATACGTATTTTGGATTGTTTAGTACAAACTGTGTAGAACCAGTGTTAATCTGTATATCTAGAGTCACAGGGTTATGCATGACTTTTTTTTCATTCCCCTCATCATTGTGGTACCTACACAGCAAGGTGGCAGTGGTGCTGGCTCGGAGAGTGGTGGCAGTGGGGCAGATTCAATGACAGGCGAGCCTAACGTCAGTGGACGCAGCAGTGCCTATGGGGACAATGCTTTGCCAGAGGGAGGCCTGGCTCGTTCAGAGACGAGCTCAGTGGGACTTCCGCCCACACTACCACAGGAGGACCCTGACACAGCCTGGGGTCTTCATGCGCTGCGTTGTGCCTTACTTGACAAGATGCTACGTTTCCTGCCGCAACTGCGCAGCGTAGGTGGAGTACGTGCCATACCGTTCATGCAGGTCAGTGGTCAGTCTTCAGTCCTGCAAATGTTCGTGAGGGGAAAAAAAAGACCCCAGATGGGCTGGTATTGGATAATGCATATTGCAGTGCATTATGGAACTGTGTGCTTCAACTGATAAATCCTTAGTGGATACATGTAGATTTCAATATGGCGCTTCAAGTGGTTGCTTCAGCAAGATACTTCTGACATTTTGCACTTTGACTTTCATGTGCTTTGTACAGGACCAACCTCTCGACATATTTCTGATACACCTGAATCTATTTGAACAATATTCAAGTGCCATGAAAATTTTATTGTCATAACCGGTTATTTTTACAACCAGGCTTCATGGAAAACCTAAGTGGGGAAGGGGGGGTGGGGGAGCTGGGCTGTTTGAGCTGCAGTTACTATAACAACAAGGCCAATTCCTGCCCCTGCTCTTTCTAGCTGTGGATCTTGTTTGCTTGTTTATCTAGAAAAGTACACTTCACTTCGTACGTGCGCACTGCTTTACCTAACATACTTCACTGGCCCTTAGTGGTCAACTCGCATGCTCCTGTGGCATGTACAAAGTAGCAACAGTCCTTTCAACATCCACTGTAGTTTCCCTCTCCCCTTACTGCCCTTGAACCCACTGCAGTTTACTCATCGTGAGATGGGCCGGAGAGCCCCGTCCAGTACCTCAGGTTTATCATAGATAATAGGTAGGCAGAAAGGTAGTGTGGCTGCACTATTTCAGTTTGCCTATTTTGTGCTTTTTGTGTCTATTTTGTGACACCAGCTCCCATCTCTCACACCCCGAAAGCACGTCTCTCTCATCCCCACCATTACCGTGCCTTGCTTGGGTGTTCTACTGTTGGAAGCAATACCATTTTAAACTTTGTGGTTTTTCTAGGCAAGACCTTGATGTACCTGTGTTTGATATGTTTGAGTTCAACTAAATTTATTATAAGGGTCGTCATCATCATCATCAGCCTATCTTATGTCCACTGCAGGTCGCAGGCCTCTTCTAATGGTCTCCATACTTTCCTGTCCTGCGCTGTCCTGCACAAGCTGCTTCCATTTGATGCCTGTGAATTTCTTAATTTCGTCACTCCATCATGCTCTCTGTCATCCACTGCTATACTTACTTGGCATCCATCGGTTGTCTAGCCTTCTCAATGTGGGACATGCCCATGTCCATTTTTTTTTTTAGGTTTGTTAGGAGCGAAGATATTGCAACCGGAAAACCTCCCTTTCTAGTTCTGTCTCAACTCTGCGGAAGAGAGCCTATAGAACTCTCGTGGGTGGTGTCGAAGGAGGCGCTACATTACCAGGCTTCAGCGACGTATCAGAGTGGCTGATTTAAAGCGCGCAACTGCCGAGTGCTGTTGCAGCCACGTGCTTGTAGCTGCCTACTCACTCCGTGCCTGGGCTCAGTTACGTTCCCTCACATTCACTGCATTTTTTTATCCTCCGAAGCTTTGTTTTTGTTCATCACAAACATTTAGGCTCGGAGGTGTGCGCGTTTACATTGTCAGTGTGCTGCTTGTCTTCGATGTTGCACATACGACAGTATCAGGATAAACTGCGACACTACCAATGCAGTTCCACCTTGTCCTGCATAACCCTAAGTTAGTTAATAGTTGATTAGTGGTTGTAGACAGGTTAATGATCCTGTCAGGCTCAAATGCACGACTACTATGACTCGAAAGGAAGACCTTCACGACTTGGACCCCCGTAGACAGATTAATGTGGAATAAGATGCGTTCAGATGTGGCAAGATGGATGGATTAATTTAAAGTGTGAATACACCCTAATATCCACTAGTTCAGTTTTAACAGCGAAGCTGCTTAAGCTATTGGTGAAACCAGGAAATCTGCAGAAAACTCCGCTATGCTATCTAATGCTAGCATAAGCATGCCAAGCTATAGCAAAGCCAATGAAACCTTCCTAAGACCAGTTAGGTAAGGCCGATTCAAGCTAAATCTAATTATAAATAGAGCCTAATTAAGACTAATGAAGTGAAGTCTAGTTCAGGCAGGACTAATCCAACCAAGCCAAACCAACCCAAAACTGAACTAATTCAAGCTTAATTAGGCTATGACAAATAAGCCATGCCTAATTAATATGAGGCTAGTAATTTATGAGCAAGAAGTATTACTGACTAAATCAAGCCTAATTAAAGTAAAACAAATTAAGTGAAGTCAAATTAAGCCAATGTAAACAAGTCTAGTGAAGTAATTAAACTAATCAGGCTGAATTCAGTTAAGCATGTACTAATTAAAATATGCCTAGCTAACTTATTGCTAATTAAGTCGAACATATATATGCTAGGACTAATTACTCCAAGGTTAATTAGATTCATGTGAATAATAGTCTAGCCTAATGAAGTTAAGGCTATGTATTTCAGGACTAATTAGGCTAACACTGATTAAATTAGGCCTAGTTAAGGTAACACTCATTAAGCAATGGTTAAGCTGATATAATGTCTAGCATAACTAGGCCTAGACTAAGTATATTGTTACAGTTGTAGATAATTATTTACACCGTGTATTTACAGAAATGTACAGGTGCCGCACAGCGAGCAAAGCTGTTGTTGCTTCGTTGTTGTCTTAATCGTCAGCGTTCTCTTCTTTGCTTCTCTGCAACACTACCCCGGGCCAAAAAAGCATCGTCCCGGTGCCTCATAAGGGGTTCGAGGCGACATACATTAACATCAGGAGATATTGCACTGGATGGCGTGGTGGGTCCGACGGAGATAAGCTCATAAGGTGACGTTAGTAAATTGACATAGCACGTGGTAAGGACCTTTGTAACATGGAAGGAGGTTCTCGGAGAGCCCCACTCAGCGGCAAGGGGACCAGAGTAGCACGAGGGAGCCCGGTGCAAAGTATGCATCCTGATGGCGGTGAGTGTAAACGCGCTTATGATTTTCCTCGAATGCCAAGAGACGTGTACGGGCCAGTTGACGTGCATGGTGAGCACGGGCGATGGCATCACGGGCATATTGGTTCCTCAAATCACGCACCAAGGGGAGCGAGCCACCTAATGGTAAGACAGGGTCGCGACCGAACAACAGGTAAAAGGGAGAGCGTCCAACAGTGTCATGCCGGGACGAGTAGTAAGTGAATATGACGTAGGGTAGCGCGGTGTCCCAGTCACGGTGGTTGGGTGAGACGTACTTTGAGAGCATGTCGCTAATGGTTCGATTTAGTCGCTCAGTAAGGCCGTTGGTCTGGGGATGGCAGGAGGTAGTCAGTTTGTGCTTCGTGGAGCAGGAGCGGAGGATGTCGGCAATGGCTTGAGAAAGAAAGGTGCGACTGCGATCGGTGAGGAGCTGTCGGGGGCCGCCATGTTAAGTTTACTTAAGGCAGGACAAATTTGCTCAAGCATAGTTATGTCATGACTAATGAAGTCAAGCTTATTAAGCCGAGCCTGATTAGGTCTAGGTTAATTAGACTGTGTATAATTATTCTAAAATTAATGAGGTCATGACTAATGAAGTTGAGACTAAGTCAAGCCTAAATGAACTCATACTATTAAGGAATGCCTAAAAGCTATACATTAAAGGCATAACCCATTTGAATCCACACTGATTACCTTAGTGAACCCTAATCTGTGGTAATCCTTCTTAATCCACCATAATCAGAACTTCAGAAAAAGAAATTTTTATTACTACAACACAGAACAGGTTGTTACATTTGAATACACAGAAGGATGTCCCAGAGTCGGAGGCTGAATTAGAGTAGATATAAAAGAAACAAGACTTTTAGCTTCGACAGGCAGGAAGAAAAATTAGTTTGCTTTTTAAGGTAACTAATAATGCATGCTTCAGACACATAATACAAAGTACATGCAAGCATGTCATGTAATTAACCAGTAGCGCACCCAGGGTCTCTGCCAGGGGGGGGTTCAATTTTTCACGAAGGGCCGGGCATGTGATTACACGGTTGTTGCGTGTGTAAAACAAGTAAATAAAATGCCAAATAATAGTAGCATCAATGATGATGATTATTTTTATTTTTTTTTTTTTTCGGCGTTTTACAGAGACATTAGCGCCACATTCTTCTAGGAGATAGGAGCAGTTACAGAGTGGGAGGGGGGTTAGGTCGGCCTCAGGGGGGGGTTACAACCCCCGAACCCCCCCCCCCCCCCATTGGTGCGCCACTGTAATTAACAATAATAAATACAGAAAATTGGATTAAATGAAAAATACGAATCTATGCTTAGTGGTTATGTAAAAAAAAATTGTTATAATTGTTGATAAGGAACTTTTTAATTCTTTGACAAACGAACTTTGAGTCATTGATTTTAAGACATGCGGCGAAGAATTCCATGAGAAAAATGCGCTAAAATGAGCAGTTTGTTTACCTTAGTTTGCACGGATTTTTGACAAAATGTTTTTGTGCAAAGCAAATCTTATGTTAGGCTTAAGCAATGAAGAAGATGGGATTATGGAAATGGGTAATTCATTATTGACATTCTTGAACAACCAGATGGCAAGGTTGTATTTAGCTAAATCATGCACTGTAAGTAAATTGTAGGCGTAGAATAATTGTTCGGAATTGGTGTTATATGAACTAAAAGTTAGTATTCTATGTGCTTTGTTCTAAACAGTCTGTAACAGTGCAAGATGACTATTATAAGTATTACCCCATGTAGTTATGCAGTATTTATATGTGAATGAATAAATGCGTCCTAATCCATCCTAGTCCTTTAATCCACCTTATTCAAGAAAGATTTCGGGTTCGACCCCAGCCTTGTCCTTGAGTTCGAGTAATAGAAAGTTGTGCATTGGAGTCTCACAAGGTATAAACCCATCTACAATCACTGATCAATGATTGATTGAAGTTTGGGAATCATTTATCATTTCTTACTGGCTGCTGGCATACATTTGTTGGCTTCTTGGAAAACTATATTTATGGTGAATTTTGCACCGCACCATTCGCGTCTTCGATGCCGAGGCGGTTTATGGGCACATTCCGATGGCATCTATGAGATTTACGCATTAACAAATATATTGTTACATATTTCCAGCAACTATTTTGCCTAGGCATTCGCAACGCAAAGAAAAGCAAGCGCGCAGCACGCATGCGCTTTCGGTTTTAAAAAACGTGCGCTGTGAAGGGCCCACATGTGGGCACGGGGGGTGTGTCTTCCATTAGCCAATCACAGCAATTCGCCTTGTATATGCTCTGTGACGAAACAAAGCATATACAAGGAGCGTGAGGAGAAGCCTCTTTTTTGAGTTGAGGGCTCCTTAGGAAGTGGAAACTGTGCTCGGCTTGTGAATGCTACGCTTCGCAGATGGCTACTGCATTTGGCTGAGATGTTCATTGCAGCGTAGGCTAGCTGTAGAATGTTTTTTCACCAAGCCTGGGGGGGTGGTTCAGAACCCCTTCGATTATTATGTCGGCTACCCGTCTGTTCTCTGACCCACTTGGCTGTCTTCCTATCTCTTAATGTAATGCCTATCATTTTTCGTTCCATTGCCCGCTGTGTGGTTCCTAACTTCCTCTCTAGCTTCTTTGTAATTCTCCTAGTTTCTGCCCCATATGTCAGTACTGACAAAATATAGCAATTATATAATTTCCACTTGAGTGATAATGGTAAGTTTCCGTTCATGAGTTGGGAATGTCTCCCATATGCGCACCATACTATGCTTATTCTTTGGTATATTTCTTTTACATGAGTGGCTTCTCCTGTCAGAAGCTGTCCTAGATAGGTGTATTCTTGTACGACTTCTAATGTCTGGTTTTCAGTCGTGAAGACATGTTTTTTAGCTGTGCCACCTACATTACCTTTGTTTTCTGCATGTTCATCTTTAATCCTACCTTAGCTCTTTCCTGTCTCAAGTCTACAATCGTACAGAAACGTTTGCTAAAGATAGAGGAAATGCCAATAACTGCAAAAAAAAAAGTAGCAGGCACAACCTTTTGTGCCAGAATGCACACTCTTTGCTATGCATTGCAGGGTAGCACAGTATACTTGACTTGCACATTCATAACCTCATAAAATTTTAAAGAGAAATTAGGAGTTCTTGCTCGGTGCAGAAACTTGAAATGCCTAGGTATTATGCTGAATTCCGAGACAGTGCTGTCTGTGAGCTGCATTATCAACCAGTGAATGTCGCACGAATTGTCACAGCACAGCATGAATCTCAGACATAGTGTGTGGTGGGGCCGAAAGGTGCATCGCAAAATGAAAGTGTGTCAAGCATCTCAAGGAGCCAACTGGCAGAGAAAATTCTCAACACTTTGAGGGTTTTTAACATGTACGGCGGCGGTTTTCTGTCCTAGGTCTATGCCATACGAGTATGGTTTCGACCCTCCATTTGAAATTTCACGCCAGAATGACGATCCATGCTCACTGGAATGTGCTGCCACCTACTAGGACCTAGAAGCATTCCAAATTTGATCGGGAAAACTTATTGTGGAGATGGATGGAACCAATTTTGAGGTTTAGCCTGTTGCGTGGTCTGCAGCAACCGGTGGCGACACCTCTTCACAATTTCTATTTCTCTGCGCGATCGCAATGGAGACGCACGAAACTCAATTTTTATGTTTATAGGCGCTCCCTTGCAGTGGTAACGGAAGTTAGGTAATTTCCATCTTTATTAGCGATGCTCTCTCATCTTGTGTATCACCGGAGCTCACAAGGTACTCTTGCTCAGGAGGTATTCTTTCTGAGTTTCCTTCATGTTCCTCACATGCACGGCAAAACAGCAATATTACCAAATGCACTGCCTGTTCACTTGACACTGACAGCGATGACTCTTTCGACTCCGATTTCCAAACTTCCGAACTCTGAAGGCACTGTGCTTTCATTTGAAGGAGTACCATGCATTGAGATATTGAACATTTTAAACTAAAGAGAAGAAGCTCAGGGAAAGATGGAGCCAATGTTTGAACAAGTCCGCTTGTCGAAACATTGGCTCCAGCGACGTTCCCTGTTCTCTATTCTTTTAACGGTCTGTTCATATATTGAACATTTCGCAGTTTGAAGTGATGCTGATGTCAAAATACTGTTCCATTTTTTTTTTACAATTTATTTCCAACTTTACACAAGTTGTACATTCAAAATCCACGATAAAGTAATTTAACCACCTGTAAAAGGATTTTCTGAAAAAAATTTGACCCTCAAAGGATTAAGGACATTCCTTTAATCCTCCAGACACCTCCATTTATGGCACAATGGTTACAGTACTGAACATCTGTGCTAAATGCCCTAGATTCAATTCGTGGTACCTTCAGTTTGGAACTGCTTGCCCCATTAATTTTCCTGTTTTTTATCGCAATAGAAAGCATACCATTCGAAGGGAACATAGCTTGCAGTGGTTTCATTGGAGTGTCAGTAGAAATTCTTAAAGCAGAATTTTTTATCTTCATGGTTGATGGTCTGTCTGTGTCGGGGCACTGGCAACACTGCCTGCTGGGTTCTTGCAGTACAGTAAAAGCTCATTAATTCGGATCTCACAGGACCGGGAAAAATGTCCAAAATTATCTGAATGCCGAATTAACGAACGAACAAGGAAAACATTAAGATCAAGTTAGAGAAGCATACCTTTATTTGCTGAAGTATTCTTAATGGTCATCTGCTTTTTCACGCAGATTCCGGCAGACATTACAATTTTTCTTAACTCTTCCAAATGGCCAACAGCACGGAAACTGTCAGAAGGGCTCAGGTAAACATCTTCTAAAATCAGAAGCGCCTCCGAGACTGCCCGTGAGGTCTGATGAGGTCCCGGCTGCATCTCCTCACATGACTCTTCGTCAGAATCGTGGTCTTCCTGGACACCCGCGACATCATTAATAATTTCTTGATCGATCAGGAGACCAGTCGTGGTGACACAATGATCAGTCGCGACGTAGTCTTGAAGGGTCACATCTGTGGGAAGGACAGCAACAAAGTTCGGGCAGTCATCGTCTGTGGATTCGGCTGACACCTCGTCGATGCCATCGTTGGCTACTGCCGCATGCACAGGCGTCATAAAACCGCTGTGCCGAAAACAGTTGGCAATGACCTGCGCAGGTGTACTTTTCCATATGTGGCCGATGATGTGCACTGCGCCGAGTAAGTCCACTTGATAAAACTTTACAGCTTCTGAGCATAGCATCATTCGCTCTACCAGGTGTTTTGGTACTTTGACTTCGTGTAGTGAATGATACCCTGGTCCATCGTCTAAGGGCAGACGTAGTGTTGGGCAGCAAAAAAAAATTACAGCATATCCACGGAGTGAATGATGATGAGTGGGTGAAGCTCGGGAGGTTCATCGTAGATCATGCCGAGTTCCGGATTAATTTAGTTAACGCGCACGCTATGAATCCTTATGGTTGAACTATGCACAAGTGAAATCTCCCACCGGCACTTCATTGCAAGTCAAGATCCAGTGCCTATATACAGTTAAACCTGCTTGTAACGAACCTCCATATAACGAATTCCTGGATATAACGAAGTTTTTCTATTCCCCGCCGTTACTCCATAGAAGTACATGTATTTGAAACCTCTACGTAACTAAGTGGCAGTGGGAGAACCCCTCGAAATAACAAATTTTCTACGCCAACAGCCTGAGATTTTGCCCCAAATTTTGTCACTTTTGCGCGAGCAACAAACGGAAGCACCTCCTCCGCCGCAACGGCATGCGAAGCGGCGGTGTCGCGCTCAAAGACACGGCGACTGCGAGGCGAGAGCGAGTGCACGTGTGCGTGCGTGAGGAGGGCCTGATCCCTCGACCCGCCGATCATCCCGCCGTGGGCGTGTCCTTTCCCCCTCACTTCAAACCTGCTCCTGCCGGTTTCTGCAGCTGGCCTAGCCTGCCAAGCCGCCACCCTCCTTTTCCAGTTGATGTTACCGAGTCGCGCCGGTTTAAGAGAGAAAGAAAAAAAAAACGAGCTTTTTTTTTCGACGTGCTAGCAGCGCGACTCTTTGGTTGCTGCACGAGTCTGCACTTCGCTAACCTGACAGTAAGTGAGAGCGCTTGTTAGGCCTAGCTCGCGGGGTCACGGGCGGCGCGCCTCAAGGGAAGTTTGCCCTTGACAACACAGGGATCGGGTGCACAGGAAATCGCGGGGTGATTCAAGGGCAGCGCGCGTGAAATGGTAAAAAAAAAAAAAAAAAGAACTGGAGACAAACAGCGGTGAACTGGAGGACACGGGCGCGCGTTCCGTGCGTAGTGTTCGCGGCAGACAAACGGCCATCCTGGGTTTCTCCGTCGCCTTGGAAATCCTATCCTCAGAGGGCGCGCACGCGACGTGTTGCTGCCGCGGCCTTTTTTTTCTTCCCTCCGCTCATTGTTAATTCGTTCCGCGCTCCTCCACAGTGATTCCTGCGCTTTTTTCGGGCGGTGCACTTCCTTTGTGAAGCCTGCTCCCTACCTTGATTGTCCGCGATTTCAGGGCAGCGGCATTATAACCGGTCCTTCATATCGGGAAGGGGGGGGTGAGGGGGGTCAGAGAAAAATGGGTTGGGGGGGGGGGGGTAGAAAAAACCGCATTATTGCCGGTCCTGTACTATAAGCGGTCACATGAGTGTTCTCAGCTGTAAATGTTTTCTCGCTCAAAATAATTGTTTTGGGTCAGCTCTGCCGTCTGTAACCGTTTTGCTTACATAAGCGTTTATTTTTCGAATTTTCGTGCCGAACCTGCATATAACGAAATCCTCTTTATAACGAAGTTTTCCGGGAATTTCCCAATTTCGTTATATCCAGGTTTAACTGTATATATATGGGTGGCCGGTGAATGGTTCTCCAACGCGAGCAGTCGGTATTTCTCAATCAAGAAACTCGCTAGGAGACGCTGCCTGCGCCAACGTTGTCTCTCGCGGGTGAGGGCGCGTTCTCCTTCTTTGCGAGCTGGTAGAGCGTTCATCTAAGAAAGAGCGTTTCCATAGTCAACGCGCGCCTTTCGGTCTCTGTCTCTCTCTCTCTCTCTCTCTCTCACAAGACAGCAGATGGAAGAGTGAGAGAGAGAGAGGCACGCGCCGAGGGGAAGCTCGTGCCTCCCGGGAGATACTGCCGGTTACGCCTGACGAGGGACAAAGTTAGACTAGGAGGAGCTTCGCCCCTAAAACTACTTTGACACTCTTGAGTTTAACTGTACAGTTATGGGCATTGCAGTTGTCAACAACCATAATTATCTTGTGGTCCTTAGATGTGAAGTGCTGGTCTAACTGCGCCTCGAAAAATGTTCGAGGTTATCCAAGCCTTTTTGTTTCAAACGGGAAAAAACGGAGCGCTAACAAAACAACACACAAAAAGAAGGAGGCTACACACAGGACTGGCGCTTTTTGTTTGCTGTGTACTCAACAGGAAAGCTTTTGATGTTTTTAAAACGATGTGGCTTATGCGTCTTCCCGGTGACAAGAAGTGGCAAGCGCTCCGTGCCAGTCATATTGGCGGCCAGAAGCACAGTTATTCTTTGCGCTTCTTGCCACCAATGCACGGGTCCCCTTTGAAAGTCACTGTCTTGTCGGGCAGAGCTCTGCAAAATAGAACAGTTTCGTCTGCATTTTTTGCTTATTTTTGTTTTTAAGTAATGACCGTTGTCTCGCATATCGGTAACTTGCAATCTGAAATGGCAGGTTCGACAGTGTTTTCGAAGCAGTGTTGGGAGAATTCCTCTGGCATTGTTTTTGCACTAGCTATCTAAATGTGCCAGACATCTTTATTTGCGCTTTTTGGGCCTGGTCATCGAAGGTGAGGTGAGCGGAAATGGGCAGTCGAAACTTTCAGCTTTCAAACATTATCAAGATGGCGGCGCTCTGTGGGGGAAAAGACGAGAGACAACCTGCATAAACATCGTTTGTGCTCACGATTGCGCTTGCGCTCGTGAGTCGGTCCTACTGAAAGAAATGGCGGCGTGTCTCTGTTATCGGTCATTAAAAGTGCACACTACGTATGCTTCCAACAGCTACCACACTCATGCTGTTAAAGCTCCCTTGATAGTGAGTGTCAGCGGCGATACCGATGAACGCGGTGTGTTATCGGAATAGAGCGCACCGGCGTTTTCTTGTTACACAGTCTGGCGAGTACTGCGGTGCAGCCACCACGGTGGACAGCTACTGCTCTCAATCGTCCGAGCTTCCCGACTTCTCGGTTGCACGCGGACTGTAGACGCCAGAAAACATACCATCCTATCGTAGTTGGATCATAAATCGAACATTGGTGCCCAATAATCATATTTTCCACTAACGTATTAACTGGAAGAAAAGAAGCGTAACTCTACGAGAAAAGTCCGTGTTTTCGCAATCGCGAACGTTGGAACCGGGAAATAGTATCAGCTGGGAACGTATCAGCGAGGTTCTACTGTATTTGCATTTAGCGACATTAACTATGTGTCACACCAGTTGCTAATGAGGTTGAGGTCATTTTGAATTAAGACGGGATCTTTGGTATTATTCATTGCACTGTAAATTAAGCAATCATACACCAAAATTCGCACAAGCTGCAAGATTATCATCATCGTCATCATCTTATGTCCACTGCAGGACAAAGGCCTCTCCCAGTGCTCTCCATCCTTCCCTGTCCTGCGTAAGCCTATCCCATTTTATGCCTGTGAATTTCTCAATTTCATCACCCCATCTTACTCTCCGTTGTCCACGGCTACGCTTTCCCTCTTTCAGTATCGATTCTATCATTCTAACTGCCCATCGGTTATCTAGCCTTCTCATCATGTGGCCTGCCCATGTCTATTTTTTCTTCTTTGATTATGATGTCGGATACCCCTGTTCGTTCCCTGACCCACTCTGCTGTTTTCCTATCTTTAGTAGAAAAACAACTTCTAAGCATGTGAGGGCCATTTGAATTTAACAAAATGGCAGAAAAGAAGGTGCAAGAAAAAAATTTCTCAAATGTACCTTTGTGCCCATTGTTTTCGAATGCATGTTTTTGTGTGGAAAGAGCATCAGTTTTTAATTACTAATTATAAAATAGTTTTATAGACTGCCTTTATGTTCTTCACTGCTTACAACAGAGGTGAAAATGCAAAAATTGTACATTTTGGTTAATTTTCTTTAAAAAAATTGTTTTGCAAGGAAGCCTACAAATGTTTATCAAACTGTCCATGAAAGGTACGGTATTCTAAAGAATTATTGGCTCAGTGTTCCTCAGCTGTAGCTTGGAAAATGCTTTATATTGAAGTCTCTGTTAAAAAAAAAAGTTTCATTGTATACAGGTAAAAATACATGGTGTTATATGGACATCATGTTGTAAAAGTACAAGTACTAAAGTATATAATGAATTTCGTCATACAGTCAGTCCTAGTTATACAGTAGAACCTCGTTATAATGAACCTGGATATAATGAACTATTGAATATAACGAAGCAACCACAATTCCCCTTGAAATTCCTATAGATGAAATTGATATTGGTTATAACAAAGTAATTACCACTCCCCCTTCAACTTCGTTATAACGAGGTTTTACTGTATCAGACTTGAAGGAGGTCAGGAAATGGTTTGATATATTTTGGTAATAGACCCTTTAGAAAATTGGGAAGATAGGGTTGCTTCCATGCAGTTTGCCCAACTAATGGCGTTGTAGTCAATTCTGCAAATAGTGTGTGCAAGTATGTATTGCATGTCTTGTGACATGAAAAAGGTAGAGTCAGCCCTCGCAATATAAACACAGCACTTCATGCATCTTGAAAGAACAGGCACCGTCATTACTTGGACAAAGGTGCATTGCAGAGAAGTGCACTTGCAAATTTTTGAAAGGGTCTATTTGCAATGCAAAATATGCCTACTTGAAGCTCATCTTCAAAACAGCACATGACTCAGATTTGTTTCCCAAAGTTGTAACAAGCGGTAGCTTACCTATTTGCCCACAATGAGCGAAAGACTCAACGTGAAAACAATTGTATTTCATGTGAAAGAAATACATGAGCCATCCTCACTATGGTTGAGGTGTAAGACCAGCTAACCCAGCACCTTCTATTGTGCCACAAGAGCAGTGAATTACTGTAAATGCCAACACAAGCTCTCATTGCACAGTACAAAGTCATTTAGCAACAGTGTAGAAATTATCAATGCTAGTGTACAATCCCATGCCATCGGCTTCATCAGCCATCATCTCAGCATCGGTGCACTAAGAAACAGCTGGCACATTGTCATCAGTGCTAATGAAGTCGGTTGTCCGCAAGGACTTGGGAACGCTAATATAACTAGCAAAATTAGAGGCATCCAATGCCATTGTCAGCAGTGATGACTGACACGATTTCATCAGTTTGCACCACAAAGCACACATGCAGAAACATTCTGCTCAACAGAGCTTTGCTTGACTAAGCTTGAAGCGCCAGCTATCATTTGTATTGGTCTGAGAAGCTGAATCTCTAGTTCAACAGATTAGACCACCAAACAGGTTGATCATTAGCGCACCGAAGCCTGCATAGTGCGAAATGGCCAAAACAAACATTAAAGGCCGATGATGATGTTAATCTTGGCAATGGTGATGGCATTTATGGCTTTGTAGCAGAGCACAACTAATGAAGGTATGGCCTTCAAGATTGAATTACATGCATTAGCGCGAGGACGACCATCGGATTGTGCACATCGCATCGATGCTGCCGGTGTAGACTACTGCAAGAGCTACAGCCTGTTTGTACCATCTCATGTGGTGCCTTTGCCTGTCAATCTTTTTCAAAAATGTTATTGTGCGTTAAGGCCTACAATTGGTGCAGCAGACAAGTCAGTGCAGTGAGCAAGCGCTGCGCATCCTGCCAAAGCGATGAAATGGCATCACATTATCAACAGTATCGCACACAACAAGGGATCACGACATGTTAGAATGAGATTGAAACAGGTTCAGCGTATGTAAGTGCACTTAAGGGCCTCTGCGCATGGCAAAGTTCTGTAGATAAAATGCAGCAGTCCACATGTGTTTGATATGTGTGCATGCCCGCCCTACACTTTTTCATTGTATTTTGGAGGAAATTTTTCAACTGTTCATAGCCTATAGTTTGATACATCAGAGTTTGATGTATCTGGGATCGACTGTATTGAAGTTGATTATATCGAGGTACTTGCACATCCATAGCTGTAGTGAAGCCAAGAACAGCGGTGTCAGGCAATGCTAAAGTAACTAGTACTATCGGCGATCTTTCCCATACATTGGGACCTTTTCTTTCATATGCTTCTGATTTTGTAACCAGTTTGTGTGCTTTTCTGCATCTTGTATTGTTTGCACTCATCTTAATTTTTGTGCCAATCAAACGACTTCTAGGAATATACCAACTAGACTGATAGAAGACAGTACTAAGCCATGTAATATTATGGTTTTTTCATATAAAACTCAAGCAGTTATCATGATCAGGTTTTATTTAATTGTATGGCGAATATATAGAATGCTGTGATGATATTTTTAACATCTTTTCTTGCATGTCCCAACAATTTTTGTCCTGGTGGGGTGCAATTGTATTGCAATCTAGCCATGGTGATTACGTTTGCTGCTCTATCCCAAGACCATAAACAGCTCTTCACCACCACCTGTCTGTGTTAGTGATATGGCAGCTGCACCTATAGTGGATATGCAAAATTTCTTGGAAGTCTGGAAGCAAGGACCCAGACATTTTGATGTGCCATTTTGGTGTTGTCAAGCAGTTGCAGCCTCCACGTGTTGTGACAGCAGCTATGCAGAGAATATCGTGTTTAGTCGCATTCATCTAGGTCCTTTGTGGTCTTCTTGCATATGTTGATGTTCATTACTACATTTATTGCACTTAAATACTTGCGTCTGCATGCTTCTTATTCCTAGAGAGAGAGAATAAACCTTATTTTAGTGAAAAAAAGTTTCGCGAAGGTATAGCGGTCAGGTGGTGCCTGGTCGCCACCTCCTTCGCTCCTTTAATGGCCTGAAGTTGCTTCTCCAGGCTTGAGTCGTGGAGAACGGTGTCCCACATGCATATTGTGCTTGCGGGACTCCCTGTGCGTAGCGTTTCTCGTCTTGGCTGTGGTAGTGGATGCCCACTCATTTCTGCAGTTATATACAAAATGTGAGAAGGAGAGGGTAAAGTTTTTTACTGCAGGCTGCACTGTAACATCCCAAGAGATAAAAAAGCAGCGACTGTCTGGTCCCGGATATCATAATACTGTTAGAAGGAAAACCGGTCAACAGAGTGAAAACTCTGCGCATCCCAAGCATGTGTGGGCAAGAAAACCACGGCAACCGCACTACTGTGCTCATCAGAATAGCCAGCAAGAGAGAGGGGGGGTAAAGGAAACAGACCTGTGCAAACTAGTACAGACTTAAGTAATCAGCAGAATTACATATGCGCACCCGTACCTCGAATTAACACAGGTAGAAACACAAGTCATTGATGGATTAATTAGGCAAGCTTATAAACCAGCCATTGGACTGCCCACCAACACGCCCACCGAAAAACTATTACAGCTGGGTATAGATAACACCTTGGATGAGCTCGTTGAGGGCTGCCAAAGGGCACAAGAGCTCAGACTAACCTGAATGGCAGCCGGCAGAGCAATACTAAAGGCTATAGGCAAAAATGCTGAGCCCTTGCTGGAGGACGCGCAAAAACTGCACTCAAAGATCAGAAACAACATAACCGTCAAACCTATCAAGCCTCTACCAAAAAACGTGCGTCCTACCTACCACAAAGGTTGGAGAATAGCTAGAGCCAAGGCACTAGCAAAACAGTACAAGGGAAGGCAGGATGTGGCGCATGTTGATGCGGCAGCTTACCCAGGCACTATTAACACTTTTGCGATAGCGGTCTCCACAGAAAATGGAGTACCGATAACAGTACCATAGTCAAGCCAAACACTCCGACATCGCGGAGGAAGCGGCCATCGCGCTAGCCTTAACCTGCCTGAAAATTCAAATCATTCTAAGTAACTCCCAAACCACATTGAATAATTATTTGCGAGGAAGGATATCAAAAACCTCTCTCAGCATCCTACAAAGCTACCCTGAAACCCAGGAGGGTGGGGAGCTTATCCAGATATCTGCACACACTGGCAACTCTGGGAAGGAGGCGGCTTAGAATATTGCTCGAGGATCTATCGGCCGAGCCATGAGCAGCGACTCAAGGCCGCAACGCACAGAGGAAGGTTTCATAAGCTTTCAAGGAATCACCTGGCACTTTAGACTAGCTTGACGGACGTTACAACCTCCTCACAAAAGTCTTGCTAAGGCTGAAGAGGTTAGATGGAGTAACTCCAAACCACTACCTTACCGAATCTGGTCACAATGCACCACATCGATCGAGATGAATTCAAACCCAGTTGTTCAAAATGTGGCCAGAAAGCCGTAACGCGACACATCTTTTGGGACTGCCCCGCAGAACCACTGCCCTAAGAACTCCAGAAGCTTGTAGGCTCGCAAAAGTGGAAACCCTACAGGCCAGCTCTGCTCCGGATGTCCAAGTCCAGGTCACATCAAGAGTCCAACAGGTCGCCTTCATCCCTGACTGAGGGCCATCTGATGGGGTCACAGCCCTTCACTCCCAGTGCCATTACAGTTGAGCATGGATATATCGAACTCGAAGTGGATCGCAAATTATTTCGACATATGAAAAATTCGATATAAATAAATACAGGCCTCGAGATCTTACCAGTGGTGGACGATCACCTACAATCGGCACATTCAAGAATGACAACTAATTCCGCATACACGATGCAACAATCTTTTATTTGCTTGAAAAAAGAATCACTTATCTTGGCCTGCTTCTTCGTCTTTGAGATGAAGTTGAAGACGCTGGCCTCGACCTTATCGAGGCTGAGCAGGTGCAACAGCCCGGTTCCCTCCATGTCGCCGCAACAACGGTAAATCAAGCTGAACGCTGCCGCCACTTCAGCGGTGGAGTATATGCGTGTAGCCGCCGCCTCCTCCGGACGATCTTCGTCGCCACTTGATCTGTCGGCCTGGAAATCCTGGGTCCCTGCAACTGCAGCTACAATGTCCTCGTCAGCAAGGCTCGCAACAACCTGAACATTGCAGTCCGCTTCCACGAAATCGTCCGCAGACACTTCAGGTGGAACAGCACCCAGGAAGAGGGATGACAACTCACGAAACGCGACCTCTATGCACTCTTCGTAGCCATCTTCATCAGTTTCTGCAAGTTCCGTCGTCACGAAGCCTGCCTTTTCGAAGCAGTTGGCCACTGTGTCCGTCTTCACGTCTCGCCAGGCACCCGTTATCATTTGAATGGCACCAAGCAGGTGAACCTTCAGCTCGGTGCCCATGCGGAGGTTGACCAGCAGCCTATCAAGGAGTCGCCTCCTGTAGCACACCTTGAATGACTTGATGATGCCCTGGTCGAGCGGTTGCAGCTTTGCTGTCGTGTTGGCCGGCAGAAACTTCAGCTCGATGCTTTAGAGCTTGCAGGTGGTGTGGTGGGCCGAGCAGTTGTCCACAAGAAGGCAAGCGCGACACCCCGACTTGCCCGGCTCGACGTCCCACGCTTGCAGCCATTCTGTGAACAGCTGACGCTTCATCCACACCTTCTTTTTCGAGGCGTAGCGAAATGGTAGCTGCTTAGTTCTTGAAACAGCGCGGTGCCCTTTCTTTCCAGATCACAAAGGGCTGGAGCTTCCGAGACCCATCCATGTTGGCTGCCTGCAGAACGCTCATGCGGACTTTACTCATTTTGCCGCCGTGACACGTGCTACCCCGGACATCGACAGTCTTGCTCGGCAGCATTAGCCATAATAGACCGGTCTTGTCGGCGTTGAAGATTTCCGTGGGTGAAAACTTCGCTGAGATTTCCGGCCACTTCTTCGTCATCCACTGCTGGATGACTTCAGCTCGATGATTTAGAGCTTGCAGGTGGTGTGGTGGGCCGAGCAGTTGTCCACAAGAACGCAAGCGCGACGCCCCGACTTGCCCAGCTTGACGTCCCACGCTTGCAGCCATTCTGTGAACAGCTGACGCTTCAATAACGCCTTCTTGTTCGAGGCATAGCAAATGAGGAGCTGCTTAGAGCTCTTGAAACAGCGCGGTGCCCTTGCTTTCATCCACTGCTGGATGTCCTGGCTGCTTACGGCTTCGCTTCTGCCAGAAATGGTTTCGCCGACAATGTTGTAGTGTTGCTTAAATCGGTGAAGCCACCCGGTGTTGCTGGCAAAATTGTCTTCACCGAGTGCAGTGGCAAACCATTTGGCCTTAGCCATCAACACTGGGCCATCCACAGGCATGTTCTTCGTGCGCACTTTTAAGAACCAGGCATAGAGTGCCTTTTCTACTTTCTGGTGGTCAGGAGCGTGCACACGACAGGCTCCCGACGTTCGCTGCTCTGCCACCTTTGCCTTGATATCCGCCTTGTTCTTCCACAAGGTGCTCAGAGTACGCCGTGGTATTCTGATGTCATCCGCCACCGTCGAACTTTTTTCACCCGCCTCAACACGCTGTATGGCTTTGAACTACATCGCAAAGTCAAGGTTCTTGCGCTTCTTGACACCGGCAATTGCTGCACCAGAACTCGAAAATTCAAGCAGTCCGCAGCGCCTTTGCACAGCACGCACGCACAAGAGGTATGCAGAGGTATACAACAATTGACGGAAGTGAACTCCACCAACGAAGCACTCTCGATGGCGGCACTGGCTACCCGGGCTATCTGCGAGGGCAGCAGTGATGTACGAAAGGCGCGAGCTGTGGTTGCCTGAGCAAAACTCACAAAACAGCAGCAAAAAAAAAAAAAAAAGCAAAGACGGAAGGAGGAGTCCGCCGGCTGCTTCGTTCCTGCTCTAAAAAAAAAAAAGAGAAAGGCTGAGGCCACCGGCTCCTCTGTTCCTGCTCTCCAAGCTGATGGTAACGCGGAGAAAGCATGAGAAAGAGAGAGAGAGAGAAAAAAAAAGCCATTCCGCAAGTTGGAGAATGCGCCCAACATGAGTACAGTCCGAGCCCTCTTGCCCTCAAGGTTTTTCGAGCGTTTCGGGTGTCGGTGGAGGCGCGGTGCTGCGTAAGTGGCAAAGGTCGCGGGGCGCAGCGAGTGCTGAAGCGCACCTTCCAGCTCGCGCAGCATTCGATATGCCCGATGGTGGGTAAAAATACCGTTCAATATAAATGTGCGAATTTCTACACTTTTACAAAGGATTTTCAAGGGGATAATTTACGAGTTCGATAGAGCCGAAAATTCGATATATGTGGGTTTGATATATCCGTGTTCGACTGTATTAGAATTTTTTTACTTACTGTAACTGTGTAGCTCAGTAGTGAAGGAGGGAAGACTGAAGGGCAAGGAGATAAGGCAATAAAGGGAAACTATGCAGAAGGATGCACTTCATACGTTTTGGTCATTATTCCCAATCCTTTTTCGCAACTCACTTAACAAGGCGTTCACAAGGTGAGCCATAGAAAACGTAATTTGAGAGAAGCTAAGTGGCATCATTGTTCAATTTTATTAATAGTAATCCTGTTAATTATTTTTGCGCATGAGTGTAGTATAATGCCCACAGCAGTAACACACTCAGTAAGCACTGGGAAGACAATGGTTTATTGCAGATAGCGTAGCTATTTTTATGCTATGCACCTTAGAGCATGCATGCGCATTTGTTTGTGTGATGAACACAGTTTCAGTGACGCAACATGGCACTTCCTTTTCCTAGAAGGTGTTTCATCTCTGCTTCAGCCGCGTCCATCAGCACGTTTTTTTACTCTCACATAAGACATATTATGTGGAAGTGATGTTATCAATTTGGACTTTGTACGAAACGATGACTGCACAAACCAGCTGGCTGTCTATATAAGTGCTATCGCAACAGCCCCCCCCCCCCCCCTCCCCTCCTCCCCCTTTGCGCAAATATTCCGGATTATGTTTCTCCGAACTTGGTAGGTATGGCATTGGATCCCGTGCCACTTCCTCTGCAAAACGTGCACTCAGACGGTTCCTTGGCTGAAACCCAAGCAACATCTTTTGCAGGAAATTTGCCATCCTGAGTCGGTGTCGTGCTGTAACGTAGCAAGAACTTGTTAGTCTGACTGAGCAAACTTCCCATTCTGTTTTGATTCCTTCCTTAATGGTGCACATAGCACGCTTTGCCAATCCGTTCGACTGAGCACAACACAGAGCGGAGTTGACATGGTGCACATGGTTATTTTTGAAAAATCTTTCAGTCACTTAATTGTTGAATTGTGACCCATTGTCAGAAACGACTGTGTGGGGTAGGCTAAAATGTGCGAACATACACCGCAGTACTTCCACTGTAGTTTCTGCACTAGCTGTATTGAGGGGTTCTGCCTCCAACCATTTCGTTTCCACCATCTCTTCAATCCATGTCTTCACTTGCCTGAGAAGGTCATTGTTCGTGCTGTTTGGCAACTGCTGCTTACAAAGAAAAAAATCTGTCAAGGCTTGTGCATGCAGCACATATTCTACTGGATCATCTTCATTGAGTTGTGCTTGTCCTGGCAGTGGCAAACGGCTCAAGGAGTGTGCATTTTCGTTCAATGGCCCTTTCCAATACTCAATGTCCTTTTGATATGCGGATAACAGTAGGGCCCATTGCTGGATCCTGGTCACAGTCATTTGTGGATTGGGCTTTTGCGATGGAACAGCCCCGTTAGTGGCTTATGGTCAGTAACCAAATAAAATTTATTGTCAAAAAGATAGTTTTGAAATCTTGTAACCCTGGAAAAAAGAGCAAGTGCTTCCTTTTCCTGGAGAGAGTAGTTGTGCTCAGCCAGTGTCAAGGTTCTTGAGTGAAAAGCTACCGGATAGTCTTCGCCATTGATCCAATGGAACAACACTACTGCCCTCAAGCCGACTGCCATCGCATCGCACTCCAGTCGAAGAGGCTGTTGCGGGCCATAGTGTACAAGAAATTTACCATATTTACTCGTGTAATTTGCGCACTTTTTCTCGCGATTTTAGAGCTCCGAAGAGGGGGTGCACAAATGACGCAGAGATTTCACGAACACATTCGAAATAACATGTAATATAATGCAACGAGTGCGGTAACTCTTGGATGCGATCTCGCGTAACACTACAAAACGCTAGTGTAAGAGAATACAGCTGCTCTATGGATACTTTTCGCAGTCCCTGCACGTTGAGCGCGCATCACGTTGAAGGGTTTACGAGCCACACGTTGATGGCTATCTCGGCCGCCATGCGATCGTTCGGCAGCGGAGCGACACTCCCCCCCCTCCCCCCCCCCCCCTCCCTTGCGTATTTTCATGCTCGTTAAAGACAGGCAGGGCGTTTCCTCCCCGCATCGACGGCAGGTGTCCCGATCGGGGTGATGTTATCGCATGCGCCCACCGAGCGACGGAGATAGGCCGGGCTCGTTTGATCTCTGCTTCAGCCGTTTTCGTCGTCCCCACTCGCAAGGTTTTATATTCTAGCGACCGTACTTTGGGCTCTGGGGGCTTTCCGAGAAAAGAATCAGAAAAAGGAACATCGCACTCGCAACCTCTTTTGCGTATGACTGCTCTCGCCTGTGCAGCGAGTGGCGCGGCCACGCGGCTGTTCTAAGTCTGTTTGTGCGCACACGCCGGTTAGCTGGCTTGGGTGGGACGGGGAGTGCAAAATATGCAAGGATTTTTTTTTTTTTATAAAGCTGGCTAAATATCAGAGGTGCACAAATTATGCAGGTAAATACGGTAGTCTTACTTAAGGCAGTCTTTACTTCACGCGCTCTGTCATGAGCTAGCCTCCAGTTCCATTACATCCCTGTGCCAGCAGGCCATATAAATTCTGAGCACACATGGTAGCGCAAAAAACCGAAACGAAAGACTTAGGAACAAGTGGAGAAGAAACAACAGGTTGGGCGTAGCGCCCAACCTGTTGTTTCTTCTCCACTTCTTCCTAAGTCTTTCGTTTCGGTTTTTTGCGCTACCATGTGTGCTCAGAATGTCAACCAACTCGCCCAGCAACAAGTTTTGCATAGGCCATATAAAGGAGCTAGCGTAGTTGACAAGTTGGGCAGGAATTTCGCATAGTATGTAACCGAGCCCAGGAAAGATTTCAGCTGGCTTACTGATGCTGGCTTCAGCGCTGCTAGTACAGCCTGAAGGTTGTCTTGTAGAGGACAAAGGCTATCCACATTGATGCGATGCCCTTGGAACAACACTTGTGCTTCCCTAACCAGCATTTCGCTTTGTTCAACTTCAACTTGTTTTGCTGCAGGTTCTTTTCCCGCAGACACATCTGTGCCTGCCGGAGCACGAAAGTGTCCTTTTCCTTTACCATCGCGATGATGCTGTCGAGGTACACTTGAACATTCAGCACAGCATGACATAGACGCTGGAACAAGGCGGGGGCTGAAGCAATCCCGAGTGCTAGGCGATTGTAGCAATGCAGTCCCCGCTATGTGTTCAGTCTTCCTGCACTGATGACTACTGCATTTATATCTAATGCACCTTCAAGTCTTATGTGCACATAGTTCTCTCAAATTCACATAAAAAATGCATCTGATGTAGTGCTACTGGATTTTCAAAAGAAGACTGTGCCATGCCATCTTGTTGGTCGGAAAGGGAACAAAAAATACCAGCACAATCCGTCTCCACATCATGTAAAATTTATGCTTCTGATAGTTCTGTGATACTGTTTTTATGGCTTTAAATTTACTTCTGGATATGTGTCAATGTCGTACCAGTTTGAGGGCGATACATGCTTGGTCTGCACAGAATTGTTTAAGAAAACAGAAGAATCCGTATTTAGGTGAATTGGTACTGGCTGTACATCTAGCATGGTCAGCACAAAAAATGTGCACAAATGTTAAGTAGCACACACCACAGCACTGCTTTTGTCCTTGTTTTTTGCTCCGGTGTGTGAAAGCTGCTTGAACCCTTGTTTGTTGCCTTGACCAGTCAAGATGTTGCTTAAGAAAGCCTGCAGTTTACGGGGTGTGCAAATAGCAATTCTTGACACCAAGTTGAATATTGAATTCTCAAATAATTAATAAAGATCAAACAGCTGTACTTAAAATTAATGTAAATTGATGGTCACGCTGTCTTTTTCACAGCTTTTCTATTCATTTACTACATATCTTGTACACAAGGGTTGAGGCTTGGGCTTGTTAGAATTTCATAGTAACGGCTTTTCAGCCCGAACAGCACGAGACATCTCACATGTTTTATGCCTATAATATGCCATTGGAGATGGAATTTATCATACTTTTTAGTTTTGTGCCTAGTTCAGTGCACTTGTTTTTGAAGTCGTAGCATTCTTTAATTATCATCCCATGTAAGGACTTTCTTGTCAACATGCATCTGAAGATGTCCCTTTGTTTGGGTCACTTTTCGACACTGGCCTTAGATGTACAGAAAGGGTGCAACACGGCTATCTTTACTGTACAAAATAACTTTCGTTTGATACGAACTTTTATTATGGAAGGGCCACACCACTGTTTTCACTTGACTGGGAACTGAGGTGACACACATGCAGGTCATAATTAAACACATACTGAACCTGTATAGACTTAAAAAGAAATCTGCTCTGCCACCATTTAGTGATGCCACTGACATTGCACCTGGCCCTCTAAATAATCAGCTGTCAACATCGCAAATGTGGTTTGTTTCATACTGCGTCATAACACACAGGCAATCTTTGGGCTCATCTTATTGTAGAAAAGGTGCTCATTAGATTGGAGTAAGTTAATTGGAGATTGGAGTAAGATTGGAGTAATTAGATGGAGATCAGAGCTTCACAGGCTTGCCTGAACTTAGTAGTGCCAAGGTTCCTTCTTAGTGCGACATATATAAGATGTTGTGCATCTAAAGCTAGTATTCTGCTTTATTTCAGAGAACTGTACTTAGAGCTGTGTGAACAGCAATATTTTGAGTGCGAAGCGAATTTGAATCTTTATATTCAAGTTCAAATAGAATATTTTTCAAATAATTTTGGAATATTTTTGAATAATACCTTATAAAATTATGGGGAAATGTACTGTTAAACATGGGCAAAAATTTGTGCAATGTGTATGTCCACAGTGCCATTCCAAAGTCCTAAAGAACAGTCCAACGCTGAACTGTGCAACAGAAAGGTCGGGTAACTTCGCCGCAGTACGCGAGTGTTAGCTTCGCCACAGTACGCGAGTGCTAGCTCGCCGCTGTACACGAGTGTTATGCGGCGAAGCGCACTATTTGTGGGAATGGGCTGCTTGTCATGAGACATAGCATATTTTCCCCCTTAATTACCAACTTCTTTACCAACTTACTACTCAAACTGTTTGTTCGAATGGTAAAAGTGCGAATCAGATCTTATAGCAAGCACTATTAAAAAATTACTCGAAATTTCGAATATTCGCGCACCTCTTGCTGTACTTAACAAAATTCATAGTTAAAACAGGATTTCGTATTTTTTGTGCAGAGATTGAACATAATGTTAGTCACTTTTTGATGGAATGAATAACAATGTAAGGCAATGTATGCTCCCTGTATTATTCTTAGAAGCCACTCGCTACTGTGGAGAACTGCTTAGTTCATCTGGATTTGCTTTGGAATTTGTGTTGTTTTGCAAAAAGTGATTGTTTGCTTTCCTATTTAACACATTTAACACCATTTACAGTTTATGTAATGATACTGTCTATTTTTCTTGCAGGTAGTGCTAATGCTCAGTTCTGATTTGGATAGTGAGGATGAAAGAGATCGTGCGACTTTGGACAACCTTTTGAGCAGCTTGATTGGCGAGCTTGACCGAAATGTGGCCCGTGTAGTGGAAAGGAGCCCATCTTCTGAGGAACAACTCATTGTCATGCGCCTTTTGAGTATCATGATGTCACGCATCAAAAGTTCAGCCAAGGCTTCCGGCCCCAGCGACTCTAGTTGCCAGAACTACTGCAGTACTTCAGCTGCAGTGGCCTTACATGCGAGTGGCATTGTGGACCACTGCTTACAGGTAGGCCTGCTTCTTGTGTTTATCCTGTGTAGAAGTGCACACTGTCATCTTCCAAATACTTAATCTACTTGAGGGTGAACTCCGAAGAGTTTTGATCTGTTGGGGTGATTTGTATTTGGAACATCGTAAGCTAAACTGACTGAAGTATGCACCCGAGTGAGTGAACTAACATGCAGCTGTCATTCATAACATGCAGTTCTACATTTTTATGAATATGCAGTTAAACCTCGATATTTTGATATTCCACTTAATTTGAAGGGTTTCTGTAGTTTCCACATGTTATGGAAATTTGACTGGATAACTTGAAACCAGCGCCAGCCCAGTTAGCTTCAAGATTGTGGGCACTATATAACAAATTCCTGATCCCTATTTCGATGCAATGTTGGGGAAAACGACTGTTCGAAACGAGGCAGTGCCATAACGCAATGTTGATGGTTAATACAGCTCAGACTTTAAAGTAACCACTTGTAGTGGAGGACTGTCTATAATGCACTACAGCTAGTAATTTCCCCAAAAATATTGAATTTTAGCACAATCAGTGGTTAGATTCACTCCCACGGCTACCTCACCAACGACGGAGCGTGAAGCGATGTCATGTGAATGGCGCGCATGCAGCC
The DNA here is from genome assembly GCA_013339685.2 of Hyalomma asiaticum. Lineage (NCBI taxonomy): Eukaryota > Metazoa > Arthropoda > Arachnida > Ixodida > Ixodidae > Hyalomma > Hyalomma asiaticum. The sequence continues at coordinate 153,119,319 of CM023481.1, forward strand.
ATTTAGGCAACCTAGCTTCTACGGAGTGCTCCCTGCAAAACACGAGATGGGAGGATGCTTGTCTGCGCAGGCCCCACTTTCTCCTCAGCTCCCCTCTGTCACTCCAGTTGGTGACGCGATTCTTTCCAGCACAGCTGTGTTATTTCCTCCAGCTTCCAAACCACGTATTGTGTTACCAATGGGTTATGCGCTGCGACTCACTCCTGTAGCTTTCCATGTTTTTTAGCCGTTTGAGGGTCGAATCTTTTTGAAAAAGCTTTCCCAGATGGTCAAATTATTTTATTGGGGATCTTGAATGTACAAAATGTATAAAGTCAGGTATAAATAGTGAAAAAAAAAAATTAGGAACATTATCTTGGTGTCAGCATCACTCAGAAATGCAAAATATTCAATAGTATTTCAGAGTGTGGTATCCCTTGAAACACGGGTTTATGCACAGCGCCTTATCGCACTCTGCACGCATAAAACGCGTGTGTGTTCTCCTCTTAGAGCGACCAGTTGTGTTGGCACACGCGTGACATCTTCGTTGCATGCGGCTGCCTTGGACAGAGGTTGAACTGGCTGAATGCAGTTCGTAGTACAAAGATAAGCTATCCTCTGCTGAAAAAAAAAAAGGGGGGGGGGACTGTCTTCCAATTCAGAGTGAGTCGGTGAATGGAGCAAAATGAGAGTCGGGAAGAGTCGTCTGTGTCAAGAGAATGGGCGGTGTCTTTGGCCATATCGCCACTTTGCCATGCATCTGAAGAACTCAATGGAAAATCAGTAAACAAGGAAAGCAAGAACACCTCGTGAGCGACATTGATAAACAAGCTAACAGCAGCACCAATAAAGATAGAACTCAACTTCCGCCGCCCCTGCAAGGGAGTGCCGAGCAAGATAAAATCACATTTCATGCGCCTCCATTGCCATCACGTGGCGAAACCGAAACTGCTAAAGCGCTTTGCCGCAGAGAGTGAGCATACCTCGTCAGCAGCACTGATAAACAGGCTAAGAGCAGCACCAATAAATGTAGAAATCAACTTGCGACGCCCCTGCAAGGGAGTGCCGAGAAAGATCAAAATCGTTTCGCGTGCCTCGGTTGCAATCATGCGGCAAAGCCGAAACCGCGAAAGGAACCTTGCAGGAGACTGGCGCAACATGCTGAAGCTATAAATCAGTTCCGTTTATCTCCGCAAGAATGTAGCGACAAATTTCAAGCGCTTCTTTTAAGTCCTAAGAGGTGGCAGCACCTCCCTGCGAGCATGTATCGTCATTATGGCGCAAAATTTCAAACGGATGGTCGAAACCATACCCGTACAGCGAAGACCTTGCGGGAGAGAAAACCGCCGCTGTACATATCCAGCAAAAACCTTCAAAGTGTTAAGCAGTCATGCCTTTCGTGTTCGCTTCATTTTTCTGTCTTCTTTCACGTGGTATGCACGCTTGCGAGTTGACTTCCATATCCACGCAGTTACTTTTAGGTGCAAGGTTGAGTGCCTCAAAGGAGAAAAGGCCGACCTGTCACACAGAAGCTTGGCTTTCGTTGCTTGCAATTAGAGCCGCGTTGGACTCTGTGCAGTTTTGCAGGGTATTTTTAATATATTTTTGGGGAGGCGAACTGTGCTGTCCCTATCGAAGAGATGGGTGAGATGTTGGTGGAACATGTCTAATATTACTGTGATGATGACGAATCTTTGGAGGTTGATTTAAGCTATGCCCTCCATATTTTTGCCACAAAATAAATGTGTTCTGGGCTAGGCGTACCTCCAGCAGCCCCTTCGTTCCATTTGCATGTTTCTTTTTCAAATTTTCATGTCGAAACTGGATGTAATGCAAACCTCTGCATAACAAAGCTTTTCGAGCATTTGTCTATTTCATTTTATCCAGGTTTAAATATATAGTGAATTAATGCAACCCATTTTGCAGTCACTGCCCTTACTTCAGTCCATGAACACTACCTCTTCTGCACGTGATTCCCTTGTAGCCATGGGCAAGCTTCCCACATGATGCGCTGTGCATGATCCCATGGCCTAGGCCTAACGAGCACCAGCTGCCTTTTGGTACTGGTTGTGGACAGGGTGCTGCGGCCAACTGAGGATCACATTGACAATGGCAGCAAAGGCATGGATAACGGATGCCCCACTCACATGGCAGTTTGCAGTCACTATGTTCTTGACATCATTCAGACATCCAGGAAATCGAATGATATAGTGTGCTCAGCGTGCAGCAAATCAGTCACTGTTCTTGCGTAGTCCAGTTCTGCATGCAAGTCATCATAAACAACGAGGTCACTGTAGTGCTATGTTTCCTGCATTTTTCATTGTATCATGGGATCTCGGACTTTATGATCTTTAAATAGTACATATGCAGAATTTTAGAAGGATGAACCCAAATCGCATGCCACAATATTCTGAAATGTGTTGCTGCTGTTGTTCGGTTATTGTGCAGTTCCGCTTATAGTGCATATATTCGCAATTACAGTTAAACCTGGATATAACGAAATTCGCAAATTCCCAAAAAACTTCGTTATAAAGAGGATTTCGTTATATGCAGGTTCGGCACAAAAATTCGAAGAAAAAATATGCTTAAGTAAGCAAAAAGGTAACAGACTGACTGGCTATAATGCGGTTCATTCTGTCCCCCATTTACCCTCCCATAGAACTTAATGGATATGCATACCGCTTATTGTGCAGCCCTCCCCTCCCCCCCTCACCCACCCTTTCAGGGATTGACAGGTTAAAATGCGTCTGCTGGGAAGTCCCACGGACAATTGAGGTAGAAGGTAACCAGCAGTCTTCACAGAGGAAGTGCGCTGGCCGAAAAGAGCACAGCGAATCATCATGGAGGAGGAAAGAGCTTGGAACGAAGGGACAATGAGTGGAGGGAAGAAAGGGAAAAAAATGAAAAGGCCGCGGCAGCAGCGTGTCGTGTGCGCACGCTCCGAGGATAGAATTTCCAAGGCGACAGAGAATGCTGCAATGGCCGTTTGTCAGCTGCGAACGCTCTGCACGGAACACGCGCCCGTGTCCACTGTACCGCTGTTTATTTCCAGTTCCTTTTTTTTTTTTTTAATCATTTCACGCGCGCCACCCTTGAATCACCCTGTGAGCGCGATTTCCTGTGCACCTGATCCCTGTGCTGTCAAGGTCAAGCTTCCCGTGAGGCGCGCCGCCCGTGATCCCGTGAGCTAGGCCTAACAAGCGCTGTCACCCAGTGTCAAGTGTCACACTTGCGCACTAACCAAAGAGTGGTGCTACCAGCACGTTGAAAAAACAAACAAAACCTTTTTTTTTCTTTTTTTTTTCTCTCCTAAGCTGGCGGGCTAGGCTAGCTGCAGCAAGGGGCAGGATCAGGTTTGAAGTGAGGGGGAAAGGACGCGGCCCGCGGCGGCAAGATCATCGAGTCGAGGGATGCAGGCCTGCGTCGCGCACGCACGCACATGTGCGCTCTCTCTCTCTCTCGCCTCGAAGTTTTTTAGCGTGCTAAGCGCAACGCTACCACTTCGCATTCCGTCGCAGCGGGGAAGATGCTTTGGGTTGCTGCTCATGCAAAAGTGACAAAATTTGGGGCAAAATCGCTATGTTGTCAGCGGAGAAAATTCGTTATTTCGAGGGGGTCTCCTGCTGCCACTTCGTTACGTAGTGGTCTCAAATACATATACTTGTGTGGAGTAATGGCGGAGAATAGAAAAAATTCGTTATATCCAGGAATTCATTTTATGGAGGTTCTTTATAAGCATGCTTAACTGTATGACTTGCATTATAAGCAGTCTAAGCTGTACATGAATCTCCCCAGTCTTGCCAGTGGGAAAAAGAAAGGAAAGAAAAAAAAACTGCTGCATATTGTGCGCCTCATGGACAACTGAAATCTGCATTTGTGAAGGATAAGACGTCGAACCAAACCTGAACCCGAACCGAAAACGCAATTCAGCCTGCCAGAAGGGAGCATGGCAAATTGAAACTTTTAGTATAGTCAGCAAAGCCATTTCTAATAACCTTAAAAATATTCTCTATAGTTAAAACTGCAATATTGACACTGATAAGTGCTAAATGTGTATCTGTGAAAGAGCAATGCTATACTGGCTATATTGATTTATTGGTTAATCATGCTGTGTGCTGTTGCCCTCCGTTGAGGGTCATTACATGGAGGGTATAATAACGCTTTCAACACATACATTTCACAATGGTAAACTAACAGACAACATATTAATGACAGCATTGTGTCAAGAAAAAGAAGACTAAACAAAACAGTACTCAGTATTGGATGTGTGGTTGGAAAGACAACGGTCAGTAGTTCTTTCATCGGCAAAGAAACTTTCAGTCTCTTCGGATGCCTTGTTCACTTTGATTCCATCAAGGCTAGTCTTATTTTTGTAAAGAGAAACGGAAACAGCAGGAGTGTGGGGGGTTAAGTATGTAACGAGTAAAAGTTATATTAAACAAGGCTTTTAGTGCTCTGTTTCTTTGCACTATGCACAGCCCGCACATACTACCTAGACAAGGTGTCGCAATTTGTTTTGCATGGGTAGCTGTGTGCCTGCATGCCTGCTGCACCACGGCGGTGTTCTAGTGGCCATGGCACTCGGCTGCTGACTGGAAGGTCGCAGTATTGAATCAGAGCTGATGTGGCCGCATTCCCACGGAGGCGCGAGGTTAGGCATGTGTACTATGTGATGTGCGTGCATGTAGTTGAAATTTCTGGAGCCCTCCACTGGTTTTTGGATGAAAAAACCTCAGAAATTATTACGCATGCCCGTGGGCTCTGTCAAGATGTTCTTGCAATACATGTACCAGGCACCCTTGTGGTACTTATAGTTGTGCTACATGGACGTAATTTATTATATTGCTATTCTCAACATGTCCTTGTTAAAAACGACACATACTGGTGTAGTCTGTAAAGAAATAATGCACTGCGCTTCACACTATCACTTATATCACATAGTACACATGCCTCATCATTTCGCCTCCATTGAAATGCAGCCGCAGATCAGCAACAGAGTACCATCATTAGAACACCAAGACGGGGCAGTATGACATGGTTAAAAAGCATAGAAATGCAAGCGACTTTGACTTTATACGATATGAAGTGCACATTATGCGAGTAGATTCAATAGTATGCATAGGCTTTCTGTACAGCGATGCTTGGATTTCACTGAACATGCTGCAAGTTTATTGCGGATAATTATGTGCAGGTTCTGGGAACACTGCTGGAGCACTGGAAGTCTGTGCAGAATGCTGATGGTGATTCACCTGGAGGCGGTTCTAGTGGAAACACTGGGGCTCCACTGCTGAAACCACACCCTGCTTCTCCTCCCCCAGACATGTCTCCTTTCTTTTTGCGACAGTATGTCAAGGGACATGCTAATGACGTGTTCGAGGCTTACCCCCAGCTTTTAACAGAGATGGCTCTGCGCCTGCCATACCAGGTGATTTGCATGGTTGATCCAGTTTATTCCGATTTACAGAAAGACTGTAGTGCTCAATACGTATCTTTAGATTACCTGTTATGGGAATGAGAAAATCTGTCACACTGACTGAAGAGATCATACTGTTATTCAATAAACTAGGAATGTAGCTCTAAAAATGTTGCAGAAATGATGCGTTACTTCGGGGTGAACTTGTAAACCTAGCAGTGTATAATAATTGGTACTTAAGGCCACACAAGGAGCTTGATATATGTGAGCAAGTGTGGAACTCGTCATTTTCATTGAGCAGCTGCAAATGGAGCATATATGTCACTCAGTTACAAAACAATTGCGAGATGTTCCTGCAATGGGACTGCAATGCAGAGAAGCATTCAAGTTTGCCAATGGCATTTAAGCCAGCAGAAATTACCCGTAGTGTGCGGTGAGCATTCAGATTACTGCAGCATCCCAATAAAAACTTGTATCAATTGTGGTGTCTACAAGCTTGAATATACTGATTGCATGGCAAAAACTCCTCTCGTAACATATTCTAGTAACAAGGAATCTGCCTCTAAAGTACAAGCAAAGCAATGAGCTGCATCTTCTCTGGCTTGAGCAAGCCATTGTGCCAACTTCTCAGGAAATGAAAGGATAACCATATAGTTTGAGAAAGCTGAGGTGGAGAAAATGTGAACTATGTTCTCTGTGAGACAACTCTTAAGCCTAATGAGGCAAATGTTATACGATAAGACTTCTACAACAGTCTTCTTTAGTTTTAACATTAGCCATGGTTACACCAAATTAAGGGTCAATCAGGAAATGAAAACATGGTATGATACCTGTAAGACAGCCGTCGTATATGGGATGGAAACTGCTCCCTGATTTCTCTTATAAAGGGGTTCGGCAGAATTGCAAGAGGTTAGAACAACAGCATAAGAAAGGAGACAGACACAAGCACTTACCTTTCTTCTGTCTTAATATTTTTGCTAATGTCATCTTTTCTATAGGGCATCTGTTGTTGATTGTAAATTATTGTTCGATGCCTACAACAAGGGGTGTGCAAACATCAGCTTTTGAATACAAATTGATACGAATATCTAGCTTTGAATATCAAATTGAATATTGAATGCCAAAGAACAAATGCACCTTACCCATAATTATGTTTTGAAAATACCTAAAAGTATTGCTATCAGCTTGTCATACAGTAATTGCATTGGTAAAATATCATAAAATAAAGCAACTGACAACAACTACTAAAGGCTATCATGAGGGAATATTGTAGTTCCACATGTTAAAGCTGCTGCAATGCATTCCAGAAAAATCCTGCACAAGAATGAGGCTGCGAATAGCCAGGCAGCATGTTTTCATTGCCTGTTAAGTGTGCAGTACACCAGCGTGGTTACATGAGCTTGAAAGCTCTGCCGAGCATGCAGTTGTAGGTGCTTACACTGATACCATGGGTTGTCTGCGATGGCGACAAGTCGTATGTGCTGGCACACTTGTCGTTGGCCGCCATCATGCCTGCATTCACTACCAATGCTTACCTTCATAGGCATTGCCAGTCTCGGCACATTGCGTAAAGACGTCAAACATATTTTTAGCAAGATAAGCAGACCCCATGTTCAGTCTTTTGGAATATTCCAATCGCCTCAAATGTTACAAATTTCAAACGCCTCATTTTCTAATCGAATGTGGGTATTGAAAATGTAATAGAGACAAATATTCAAAACGTTATGCATTTGCACATCCCTACTTAGAACTATCAGCACCAGCAACCACACTTTGTGGAGGAATCCAAACAGCCTTTATGGGAAGCCGATTGTGAATGTGTTAGCGATATGGCATTGATTGCACATGGCTATTTACGAGACTAGGTTTGAGCTCAGCAGTATTGAAATTAAAGCGAGAAGTTACTCATTGCTTTGTCGCTATGTAACCACTATCATAACTTGTCTTAGTAAGCAAGTTTAAAAGGGGTTATTGACACCTATTTTCTCATTTTTATTAGTGATTAGGGATGTGCATATTTGAAAATTCAAATATTTAATCAAATAGCATAATTGATTTGGTGTTAAAATCTAATAGAATATTCGATATTTCAGATATGCACTAATATTTGTTGAATAGTCATCACCGACGAGAAAACTTGAAAGGAAGGAAAGATTGGAATTGCGAAGTTATTTTTTACGATCAATGAGCTACCACAAACTTACGTAGCCTGACATTTTATAGGACTGTGGAGGCTATATTGATCCTCAGATCTAGACATTTTTGCTTAAACGTCCAGTGATGTGGAAGCGAAAGTGTTATAACTGTACTGTCGTCATTATGATACGAGTAGTTTTGTGCCTGGAGCTCTTGGCAATATGTCGGAATCCTAACATGCTCCTGCACATGGAGGAAAGAATTAAGTTAGAGGAGAGGTCATCACGTGACAATCTTAGAGCCTAGTCACAAAAAATTTAAAGGAGAGAATTATGCCAAATAGGCCTCGGTCATGTGATAGACAAGTGGTCAACTAATGTACCGCCCAGCAATACCTAGGGTTACTTAATATCGGAAAGGCTTTAGTCTTTGCTGTATGCAAACCTACGTCACTTTTCATAACTATCCTTTATTGGTTATATCTAATCATAATGTTACGTTGTCAGTGTTTATGAATATTTTGCAATTTTTGCCTTATTAATTCGAATTGAATAGCATTTAAATCATATTCAATTTGCTTTCTTCACTATTCTATTCATATTCGATTTGGTTCTAATTACTAGTTGCACATCTCTCATAGTGATACATTGTGCGGCTGCTGTTAATTTGCTATCAGCGGACTTTTTCTAAATGCAGTCTTCTAATTTTTAGCGGCTGTCTGTTTTCCTGCATAGGTGAAGAAGGTGTGGGCAGTGGTGCCTCCTGGTTGCGTAGCACCAAATTTTGGTTCTACATGGTACTCATACCTGTGCGAGTACATGATGGTGCAGCAAACACCCTTCATCAGGCGCCAAGTGCGGAAGCTTCTGCTCTTCCTGTGTGGCTCCAAGGAGAAGTATAGGCAGCTGCGTGACCTCCATGCCCTTGAGTCGCATCTAGCAGGTGCCCGCAATGTGTGTGGAGCCAGTGCGGCCACCACACCTTCAATCAGTGCTGCTACACTGCCTTATGATGCCCTTATCTTGGTGGTGGAGCATCTGAAAGCATGTGCTGAAGTCGCTACTTCACGCACAGCTAACTGGCAGCGCTACTGTCAACATGACAACACGGTTCTGCCCTTCCTCTTTCAGGTGAAGTTAAAAATTCGTATTTGGGTAAAGTCAAAACTATTTTCTGTGGTACAAGACCACAGCTCATAGCTTACACTGTTAGGCTCTCTGAGTGTTCTGAGTGCTTGTTTATCTGCATGCAAGACATTTTAAAAATTGTGTATGTGTGTAGGTAAGTTAAAATTGAGTTCAATAACTTTTCAATAATCTGTGCTTTAAATGCCAAACAATTTTGCTCTAGGCACAGTCATTGTGTGTAGCATAAATAACAGATGTCCCAAACTCACTAGAGATGCAAGCCCTTTTTGTTAATTGAGTCTCGTATCACCACAGCCATGTTGGAAATGGCCATGGAGGCCTGCCATGACATCAGACACCTTGGTGCTCATACTATAACAGGAGATGGAATGCACACATCCGTAATCAAATGCATATAATAAAGTCTTATAATGGCCTGCGACAGTGCCATTTCCAGTCTTGAAATGCTTCATCGCAATGTATTGTGTATGCTTGACAGCGTAATATTTATGCAGTGCAGTGGAGTAAACTTTTGGGAATTACAGCAGTTCTCGTAGCTCAAGTTCAGGCTTCAAGGTAATCAAACATGGTGCCAATAATAGCTTTAAAGCTGTTTCAAAGCCATAGTCAAGTGAAATGTCTGAAAAGTCTCTAGAGTGCCATTTGGTAATAGAGATTCTGAAATGGTGCTGCAAATGTATATGAACTATAGGGCATTGGTGAAAATTTTGTTTATTAATGTGCATTTTAAAAAAAGCATATCAGTTGTGCTGTGTAGTCACACAAGTAGAAATTTTGGAATACAGTATAGACCCTCATTAATTCAAACTTCAGGGCACCCCACAGTTTTGCAAAACACAGCCTATGGTAGGTGTGTTATGTTCCATTGCGATGGTCTTTCGCTTCCATTTAACATGTGGTACATTCACAGGGCTGTGAAACCGGGAAAATGGCAATACTGTCGAACGGTAAACAGCAAAAAAAAAATGGACAAGTGGCACGTGGCAGTCTTCATTGTGCATAGAGTTTCTGTAGTTTCTATGCACCACGGCACCCGCCGATAACAACGCCACAACACACGCGATGCATAGGCCAGTGATCCTCGCTGCGCCGGCCTGCAGCCAGCCAAGGTTGCTACGTCGCTGACGCAACCTCGGTGACACTGAGCTGCATCAGTGTTTGGTAACGTTCCTTGGTGGCTGTGAAAGGAGGATAGATTTTTCCCCCTTACTGCACGCAAAACGGCTCATTGCATTTCTCCAACATATCTGTGCTGAGCCTTTCAGTCGAGTGAGTTAAGCACAGCGTCTGAGAGTGCATTGTGGCAATCTCGGAGACCACGCCCTGACCACGCTTAGGTTTAGCTAGACTAGCCTGTACAGCACACATACGCAGCTAGCCGTGACAAGCGAGAGGGAACTGCGATAGCACAGAGGAATGCAGCAAAGCGAGTAAATGTCATCTCTGCTTGCGCGCGGCTATGGCTGGCAACGTGAGGCAGTTTTTATTGGGCTGCAGGAGTTGTGAATCGCCATGTTGAACGGCTCGCAAACTCAACGGATCGGGTGAAGTGGGAAAGCCACAGCGCGGCCGTTCTCAGGACTGCAGGGGTTCAAAGCCAGGGGTGCGTTTATTACACGGAGGAAAAAAAAACAAGATTCCAGATTTGACTACTAAAGTTGGGGGTGCATTTATTTATTATGCGAGTGTGTTCATTATGTGAGTAAATGTGGTATTAATTTGTTGTTTTAGTTTAGACAGCCTTAAAGCTGTCTAAATCATATCTGAAAGCATGTACATAAGGCGATATGCGGTGTCTTTCATTTGCACTCGATTCTAACGGGCATACAATTTTTACACCCGTTTTTATCGGAAAAAAGGTGCACGTTAGAGTCATGCAAATATGGTATGTCAAAGTGGAGTGCTTTACCTCCAGAAGCTGGGAAGGAAGCTAATACAATGTGCAGTCCATGAAAACTTTTATGAACGACTTCTTATCATTGTAAGCAATTTTCTGTAGATATGTTTAAAGACACTTTGATGCTGGTGCATTATTATGTGATCTAGTCCTGCTCTGTGGTGTTCTTATAATTTCTTGTTAGAGCAGGTATTGTTAAAAGAGAAGTTTCCTGGGCCCCTTGGGTGTTCCTTGTAACAAGGTTTTACTGTACTTGTGAAGTACTTCAAGTACTAGAAGGGGAAAACCCATGCGCATCACCAAATACAAGAAAAATCCCAGCAAGGATGGGTATTTTTAACATAATTTTTGTTTCCACTGCCATCTCTAATGTTTTGGAAGCATTGTTTAGGGAAATTGTGCTCCATGGGATGCTACTCAGCACCATTGAAAAAGCTTCGGTAGTGTTCTGAAAGTCTTTGAATACCTTTGAATATTTGTAACTTGGGAAATATCCAACGTTGCCCCGCCACGGTGGTCTAGTGGTTATGGCACTCAGTGGCAGATCCGAAGGTCGCGGGATCAAATCCCGGCCGCGGCGGCTGCATTTCGATGGAGGCGAAATGTTGAGGCCCGTGTGCTGTGCGATGTCAGTGCACGTTAAAGAACCCCAGGTGGTCGAAATTTCCGGAGACCTCCACTACGACGTCTCTCATAATCAGAGCTGGTTTTGGGACGTTAAACCCCACAAAACAATTCAAATATCCAACATTGCTTCATCTAGCATACATTCCATTCCAGTGCAACACAACATACAGCTTGCTATGCAGTCATGCTCTTATGTTGGGCGCTGTGCGAACAACTTGCTTGGTGTCTCTTCTCTACTGCATTCGCAGTTCACAGGAGCGTTCACCTTGCAGATGTACTTTCAGTGGTTCAGACTGTCAGAATTTCATTCACTGTCATTTTGTCCTGGACGTACAGTACACTCCAGAATTAACCATGCATAAATAAGTCCAACTGAACCTACCACTTGCTATAGCTGTGATGGCTTAGGTGGCTTCACAGGATCTTTAATCTGTAGACCTGAATGACAGCCATGGTGCTGTAATCAGAGTGGGAACAAGCTACTTATCTGTTTTTTAGACGTTAGCTATTTCATGCTGTACCTGTTATCCTCAACTTTGTTTGAAATTTATCGGGAGAAGGTTCAAATTGGTTTTTGCATTCTTATCTTACAAGACCTTTTAAATATCTCTGCCCAGGTGAGCTTCCTTCTGGATGAAGGAGTGGCCTCTATCATCCTGCAGCTGCTTCAATGTGCCCTGTGTGGTACAGCTTCCTTGCAGCAACCCCCCCAACATCAGCAGGGAGCCAATAAGCCCCATGCCTCGTCTGGTTCACCATTCAAGCAGCCACACCGCCGTGAGCGGGACACATCAGAAGAGCCTGATGAGGTTGAGAATTCGGATGAGGCTCAATGTGCAGCTCTGGCACAGCAAGTGCACAGTTCTGTAGAACGATCCTTATTGGGTCAATTTGTGCGAGCGTTCCTGCTTGAGTGCAACTCTACAGCTGTCCGATGGCAAGCGCATTCGCTTCTTCATCAGTTACACAGACATTCACAGGCATTACATCGGGAAGCTCTGCTGACCCTGATGTGGGAGCTCTGGCCACAGCTGCCCTCATATGGACGAAAGGCAGCACAGTTTGTGGATCTCCTAGGCTATTTTACGCTTAAGGTGAGCACACTGACAGTCATTTTTTGCGAGCTGGGAAACCACCTAAGAGGATTCCTTGGCAAAAGTGAAATGCTGCTCTGTTTATGCTTGACACTTTGATAACTTCTAAAATCAGAAAAAACTACTACTGGCTCATAAAAACTGGAAAAAGTTTTGAGATAGCCGAATGCACGAAAATATAAGCATAACCACTGCGTAAAGTCAACATGGCACCTTTCCTGTATGACGTCGGTGACTGCAGACTTCCTCACAAAAGCTGTGCACTAGGAGCAGTACTTTTAGATAATTTTTCTGATATTGTGTGCAACCCTGCAACTGACACATCGGTAGTGTAGAGGCAACGGTGAGCTTCGTACATGTAAGCGTGAATGCACATGCTTGTTGACACCATGTTCAAAACCATAAATGCTGAGTCTTGCAAACATGCCCGTTCCCCATAGCTTTCCAGTGAGGATAACCTCCACAGAGTGCCGTTTTGACTAACCATTGACAAAGTACGAAAATTGCACCGGATGAGCCATCGAAAAATCGCGGCAAATGCGAGTTTTGGAAAACTGCATATTTGGGCTCAGTGTATAATAAACTACCTATTCTGTAAATATAAGCGCCTAATTCAACGTAAAATCACCTCAAATCACGTATATCACGAGCCGCGGCACCCTCTGCGCCGGCCAAACGCGCGCCAAAACATCCCAACTTCGAGCGAGCGCCGTCTTCGCGCCATTCAACCTATGCCGCCATTTTGGTTTTGTTTTGTTTGTAAATTCCTGCGCTTTTCTCTTCCACCGTCGGCAGGAGCGGTGGTGGCATGGTCAAAGCCCCATTCACTTATGATTGGGAGCTCGCGGAGGCTTTCGAGTTTCCCGCGTCTCATACGCGAAGCCGCGATTGGGCTAAGCGCGCGCTCCTCGAGGAAGTGGGGGAACGCGCGACTGCCATTGGCTGCTGTGCGCAATGACGTGCCGTTCTCCTCCAGCGGTCGCTCTCTGCATCGTCTGCTACGGCTAGGCCTAGCGCTTGCTCCGTTGCTGCTGCCGTGCGGCTGGCCATTGTTTTCCGCTTCGCTTTTCGTTATCGCGCGCGGTACTTTCTGAAGTCGCCTTCCCGCTACTATCTCTCGTTGCGCTTTCCCGTGATAAGCGCTTCGTGCCTGCAAGATCGTATCGCGGTCGTACGCGCCGGCAGTAGGGATGCTACACGCGTTCGGCTGTTCCGTGTGCTGACGCATTACGTAAAGGATGATTCCACGGGGAAGCGCGCTACCTGCGGCCACGACGAGCCTTATCATGCCGAATTTGCTTTTATTTATCAGTACAAGGCGACTGCAGCGGTGTTTCCAACTCCTATGTATTCTGCGCCATTGATACATGAGGTGTAGTTGCCGAGGTTGAAGCGCGTCTAGCATCTCGAATCTGCATCGGCGATCGCATGGATACACCGGAAAACAAAACCAGGAGAATCGGCAGAGAATAGCAGTGCAAAAAAATGACATTTTGTTGCCCTTCAGCGTTATTTTAGACACAGAAATGTGCTCGTAACTTTAAAAGCACGTTTTCTCAGAATGACTTTTTTGGCTGGTGAGGCTGTTTGTTCCAGGTGTATCTCTGGAACCGTTCATCAGATTTCCAACGGGTTTTTTTTATTGTGTACCTGAATGAAATTGTGAGGGGGTGACAAGCCCACTTTTTTCATATACTGTGTCTATGATTTGTGGCATTTAATCAAAATTCAATTGATGAAATCCTAATCACCAACACAAAATTCAGCAGTCTACTAAAATTTTTCAGCACGAAAATTTAAAAAACGGGCTCTGTCACCCCCCTTACATATCCATCTGGGAATCATCATAGCAAGTTTCACAGTTCCAGCACCTCTTGAAAATTCTGCAGGCCTGGAATAAGAGAACCATGTGCACAACACTGACATATTGCTGTAACTTGAGAACCAGTTAACACAACTTCTTCAAATTTTGTAGTTCTTCAAATGCTTCTGCTATGAGTCTATTCTGAAAATTTCATTAAGATAGCTCAAGAAACAAAAAAGTTGGTATCCAAGGGTAGGCTCCCCCCTTAAAAGACTGGCAATACAGCAGTAGCCAGGCCGCTGACACCACCACTAATGCAAGCAACCGACTGGGCACCGCCATATTGGACTTCCTAAACAGGCTCGATCACTGTCCAGAGCTAAATGTCTACAACGTGTTTGTCTTCGAAGCTGCGCGTTATGAGCAAATGCCACGCTCGCCACTACCAGCGCAGCCACACACACCTGCCTCCGAGCACCAGGCCTTGCATAACTGGCACGTTTTCTTCTTTCACGTGGGCACGCCAAACTTCATTTCCACATTAATAAGAAATCACATGTGCAGGCAGGCAGCATCGCCACGACGCATTTTCGAATGCTACTTTATTGCACTCTTGAACGCAGCAGTGGTCGTAGCAATGCTCCACCCCCGTTATGAATGGGATCAGCCAGCCAACAACTGTAGACAAGGGTGAAGTAGAATCACGCTAAACGCATTAGGGCAAAACTGCAAGCCTAGACCTGTATTTTATAGCAATGCGTTATGCTTTATTCCATGTTAGTCTTGTCATCCACCGTTCACAGCTGTCTGATCCCATTGACAACGGGAGTAGGCAGTCACTCTGACCGGTGAACAAGCATAAAAAGGCATTGCTCCAAAATGCTGGCGCTAGTTTCACTTTTTGGCGATGCCACAGCTGTGAAAAAAGTACAAAAAACGTCTCGGTTCTGTCTCTTACAGTATTTTTGCAGTCTGTTTCGAAATATCTGGGGTGCGGCGCAGTGGCATTTCAAGATAAAGAGGTGAAAAATCAATGTAGCTGGCGCCGTTCCAGGGAAAAACTTTACTTCTCCGATAGTCCGAGATACCAGAATTTAAGTTAATAAGTGTTTACTGTAATTAGAAGCTGCTTTTCATGCCAAGTGGCAATTCAACTTTATAGCCAATGCGCCCCTGATTTCTCATTTGTCTTGCCATTACCGACTTAGCATGTTTCAGTTGGAAGTAGAACATTCAAATTTAAATAAAATAGGTCCAAACAGTTGTGTAAATAGGGTGAATTGCACTCCTACAAAACATGGGCACCTATGAATCACAAAGTGTAATTTACTGCAATGTTTTCTCTGTTCGACTGTTTTTTCAACTAGTTGCGTACAACCCAAAATTTTGCTATTCACAGTACCCAGCCGCAGTCTTAACACGTTTACAATGAATGCCTCTTCTACAAAATGACCAGTATAAGGAAGGAATCCTTACATCCCATTTTGACTGTGAGCATTACAGTAGCCAACCTTTACTTTGAAGTGGCCTGTACAACAAAGTTTCAAAGGTTTTGAGCACTCCTCTATAAAGGCGCTTGATTGTATAATGTTCCTCTTCAGTGTTGCCATTGCTTTCACTGAAGCCAAGAGTGTCGTTCTGTTTTTATGTTGGGGTCAACGCCACATTCAGAAGTGTTAAAAAATAAAAAAAAACTTACAAGCCAATATGCTTTTAATGTCTTTTTGGTGACTCACTCTTGTATAGCCATGTATAGGGAAGCAGATCAAGAGAAGTGCACATTTGTGAGAGATTCCAAAAGATGCCAGTCATCTCCATTATGAAAAGAGAATTTGTCCACTCTAAAAGCATTGATGGGCACGTAAAACAGTATATGAGAACTGCAGTCTGTTAAAAGTTGTAGGCATTTGAAATGCCGATAATCCATCTTTTTTTCTGATGTGTCTGGCTTAATGATGAAGGGTGTTTATTTGACTGTTTACAGGCCCCACAGCCTGCACAGGAGTTCACTGAAAGGGCTTTGGCTGTGCTGCGTCAGCAAAACCAGCTCTTGTGCAACCACCCGAACTCTAGCCTGTACAACTCTATACGAGGCTTGGTGGAAATGGATGGCTACTACCTAGAAAGTGAGCCTTGCCTTGTCTGCAACAACCCTGAGGTGGCCTATGCAAACATAAAACTGTCTGCCATAAAAGTGGATTCCCGCTTCACCACTTCCACCCAGATAGTCAAACTGGTTGGCTCACACACTGTGTCGCGCATTGTGCTGCGCATTGGAGACCTGAAGCGAAGCAAAATGGTACGAGCCATTAATATCTACTACAACAATCGTTCTGTGCAGTCAGTCGTGGAGCTGAAGAACAGACCTGCCATGTGGCATCGTGCCAAACGCTGTTCCTTGGCTGCAGGCCAGAGTGAGCTCAAAATGGACTTCCCACTTCCTATTGTGGCATGCAACCTTATGATTGAGTATGCAGACTTCTATGAAAATGTTCAGGCATCATCGGAGACGCTGCAGTGCCCACGCTGCAGTGCCTCTGTTCCAGCCAGCCCCGGTGTGTGTGCCAATTGTGGAGAAAATGTATTTCAGTGTCACAAATGCCGTGCTATAAATTACGATGAGAAGGACCCATTCCTGTGCAATTCCTGCGGTTTCTGCAAGTATGCCAAGTTTGACTACACATTGACTGCCAAGCCTTGCTGCGCCGTTGACCCTATTGAGGGTGAGGAGGACCGCAAAAAGGCTGTGGCCTCCATCAATGCACTGCTTGAGAAAGCCGACAGAGTATACCGACAGCTTATGGCCCACAAGCCAACATTGGAGCTGCTGCTTCTCAAGGTAAATTGCTCTTCGAGGGGCCTATCATAGTGAAAGATTCATCTTATCTTTTTCCTAGAATTTTCTCTCATTATTATTTGCTTAAAGGGACCCTGAAACGGTTTTGACGATTTTGTGCAAACATGGTGATCCAGTAGAGCGAGTCATTAGGATCATTTGAGGGCAGATTTCAGCGCTGTGCGTAAAGTGTGGAATTTACAATAAGGTTTTCAAGACGTGCATCGGAAAAGATCGCAGCGGCTCGCCAAAAGGCGTTTTCAAACGCCCCCGCCAACGACCGATGGAATGGGAGGTCGCTGATTGGCCCCTAGCCATCACGTGCACGTAATTTTCCCAACCTAACTGCGAACAACGTGTTTCTACCACGTGCTCCTTTGTTTCAGCCAACGGTATCGTCGCGCCATCTGGCGGCGTACACACGAGTCGCCGGTGCTCTATTACAGAGGCTAGCACTGCCGAGGCGGGCGACCTCAGTAGGGATATCGGGGCGCTATGTCGCCACGCAGGGCTCGGCAGAGCAGCTCACGCGGGAGGCGCTGTCGTCGCTAGCGCGCACTCCGCAGCAGATCGAGTTGAGGAGGAACAGCAGTGGTAAGGAGGAAGGCGGCAGAAATAAGCCCATAGCTGCCTTAGCGCATGGTGCTTCGCTTTGTTTATGGTGTGAATGATTTCACAATTGTGTTGCCTAATCAGTGACGCAATGTCAAAAAAATGTTTCAGGGACCCTTTAAACTTGGTTGATTAACATTTGTACAGCCCTTTATATACTCACCAGAGAGCAGTTTCTCTCCCTTATATGAGGGATCTCTTTTAAGCAGGATACTATGTTTTCATATTTTTTATGAAACCTTGATTTCAATTCAGGCATGCTACATCTAAAATGAGCATTAAAGAATGCTGCAGCCTTGCACAGAAGGTTTATTATGTACCATTTGACATAATGTTAGGTTGTTTGCTTGGTGAACGGTGTCGCAGAGAATAGGACATGTTTCCTCCACCACAACGTTCTCACATTACTAAGTTATTATCTTTTTAGTTTTCTTAGAAATTGGTACTAACATATTGTGGTTTTGGCACATAGAACACCAGCAGTTATTACATTGCAGTCGAACCCTGCTACAATGAAAAATTCTCGGTTCCCAGTCAGCATTCTATAGGAGTCGATGCGTAAATATGCTCCCCATAACAAACTTTCTTTTGTGCCGTCCGCTTCAACGAAATTCGACGATGCATTTCCAGGCACAAAAATTCCATTTGCTGCTCAATAAACACAATCGGGTCTATTTTGGCGCGTTTCAGAAGATAAAAATATGTCTACAAAGTCGACATTGCATGTTGGCTCCACCAGAAACCACCGCTGTTGATTGCGTGGTTGACGGAGTATGGGGCCGCCATTGCACGATAGCAACAGCGATGAGACCTCCCTACTTTTGCCACTGGCTTGAGTTGGTTTTAGTCGCAGACAATCCGAAGCAGAAGCTCAGTCGCTTACAGGAACCTTGGCATAAGGGAAGAAAAATATAGGAGGGAGCCTTGCATCACGATATTTAAGCCAACAGTAGTGGCTCAGCATGTGACTGAAATGTAAATGGCATGGAGCATACGTCAGAGCATGCGATACGTTTCAAGCACACCACATAAAAGTAGTCTACCGATGTCTGTCGAGATAGCACGCACGACCGCCCCTCTCCCACCAGCGCCCCTCATGGTCCTTCACTTCCTCTCTGCTTGAGAAGCAAGAGATGACAGCCCTCGCACGCAGTGCAGTGTTATCACATGTGCCGTCTGTTCAGTGGAGACAGCCGGGTTATTTCATCTATGCTTCAGCTGCCTTTGTCCCCAGTGCTACCATATCACCATCGGCATCAAAATGGCCGCCTCCTACACGCTACAGGTGCTCTCGAACGGTTGCCGGTGAAAAAATGAACTAGTGGCGCGGTGGTCTTTGGCGCGCATAATTTCTGTAGTTTCTATGTCGCCGCCAGTCCCACGCATAATGACCCCACGACGCATAGGCCAATGCGTAGGCCGATGATGCGTAGGCGTCATCGGCCTACGCATTGATGATGCTACGCACCGATCATACCGATAATGCGTAGGTTTATGATACTCGCAGCACTGGTTTGGCCGTCTTGCAGCCAATCAAAGTTGTTACATCGTCGATGCAATCTCCAAGATGCCGAGCCATACCAGCTTTCGGTAGCATTCGCGGGTGTCCATAACGGGACATGTTTCTCATCACCGCAGGCAAAACGGCTCATCATTGCATTTCTCCCTCATATCTGTGCTGAGCCTCTCAGTTGTGTGCACTGCACGACATCCGAGATTGCATCGCAGCAACGTCAGAGACCACACCCAGACCATGCTTAGGCTTAGCTGTGCCAGCATACGCAGCACGCATGGTAGCTCACGGCAGCGAGCATGAGGGAACTGTGATAGCACGGAAGAATGCAGCACTGTGAGTAAATGTTACGGTCGCTTGCACGCGGTTACACCCAGCACGTGCAGCAGTTTTATTAGGACGCAAGGGTTATTAATTGGTGCGCCGAATGTCTTCGAGTCACCGTGGATCAAGTGAAGCGTGAAAGCCACAGCGCGGCCATTCGAGGGAAATTGGCAGTGCGTCTATATGAGAGTGTGTTTGTTACGTGAGTACGGCACTTGTTTTTATGAATGGATGTGCATTACAATCGAGGGCGCGGTAGAATCGAGTTTCTGTTTCTGTAAACTTGGCAAATATAATTTCAGTGCTCACAGTTTCCAAACCCTTCCGACTATCACCATGATGCAGTGCGCAGGATTGGGTCATAAAAGTTCCTTTGTTCTACCAGCTCAAGTCAGTTATATTTTTCGATTTCACAACAACGAAATTTTTTCCGCACACCGTCAATTTCGTTGTAGCGAGAGTCAACTGTAATATTATTGTCTGGCACAAAATCTTGTTCGTATCAGTGAAGGTGCTACTGATTGCATGATTGGTTTGCTTTCATTTTGCCAGGCAGGTTCATCGTTAATGGAACACAGAAAGAGACATGGTGTTTGCCATAGACTCTGCCTATACAGCAGAAGTCATCTAATGTCGGTCATTCATTTGTTAGAGACAGTCCCCATTGTTTTCCTGTCGTGGTCTGCAAAAAGTGTCAGTGAGTCTGCCAAAGCCAGTGATTCCACCCCTGTGCCAAAGGTCACCAATTGGGATTTATTGCACCATCCTGATAAGCTGAGATTTAAATTGTGCCAAACTGTGCTGCACAGTTTGTCAGCTGCCTCCAGAGACACCACCACGTATACCCCAGAGAGGCATTGTATATTGTAATATACACAGTTCATAAGCAAGCATCATAAGGGTGACTCCTTCATCAAGCACCATCCCTAGCAAAAATTCTAATAGAGAAACTAATAGCCTATGAGGTTATTGCCACCAATAGAATTTATTAGTATTAGACTAATAGCTTGTACAAGACTTATAGGAAAACATAATACGATTGTTTTAATAGCCTAGACGTATGAGGCTTAATACACACTATACAATTTTAACTCCCTTAAGGGTGTAAATGACCTATCCCATGGGCATGGAGTAAGCTCATGGGCGACACCCTTTTTGTGTGTAGAGCAAAAATGGAGGATGCATGTGCTTTGCAATTGCACTGTGAGTGACACAGCATTTGATTTTAGCTGCATTTATGATCACACATTACACACGAACAAGACACCGCGGGAACATCACACATGCAAATACACACTCGACCATTTCAAACCAATATATAGAACAAAGAACGTTCGCGTCATTTCACATCTGTACACAGACAGTCCCGTATATATACTCCAGATTCCTGACCTGCTATGTAGTGCCAGTGGGGAAATTACTGTTATGCGCAATTACAAAATAAGGATACACAGGACATCTGCCAATCAAGGGTAGGCTAACTGGCAGCTGTGCGTCACACATATCTGTTAATCTAAACCCACCAAATATTCACTGCTAAATTGCCAAGAAATCATACATTTCTAGGTTCCTCATTTACACCCTTAAGGGTGTAAATTTTTTACTGTGGAAATTAATACAAACTAATAAAGCTATTTAAAGGATTATTGAGTTGCAAATTTTGTGTTTTAATAGTTATATAAAGCCCTAGCTACCTTGCTTGAGAAAAGATCCATTAGACAAATTTCGAAAAATCTTATAGAGCATATTGATATAAACTAGCAAGGCTAATAGAACGATGTATTAGACTAATACAAACACCTATAAGACTAGTAAAGATTCCTATAAGACTAATACAATACTAATAAGACTAATAGAAAAACTTATTAGACTAATACAAATCTCTATTAGAATTTTTGCTAGGGATGGCTTCAGACTCTGCCAGCCTACATCCACAACCTCCTCATCTTTTCCTAGCTCTCCTAAGCTCATGCCCCTCTCGCAGTCACTTTCTCTCTTAACAATATGTATGTGTGAATTTTCAGATACTGAAACTCTTCAGTACCTGATTTTTCTGACATTCATCATTACAAACCTGCCCCCCATGATGGGGAGAACCCTGATGGAACTGTGATTTCCTTTATTGTGTGTGTGTGTGTGCATTGCGTTCAAAGAAGAGCACATAAATGGTGCTCTTCTTTGGTACAGTGGTGCTCTCGTGCTCTTCTTCTCAAATATTCTCTCTGTAGTTCATCTTCCAAAGAGCTTTTGCCAGTGCCTCCTAGAAGCACATGTGGGTATCTCGTGCTTGCCGCGTTGTCACAAGACACAAATGCTCCCTAAAGGCCCCCTAAAATACCCACTGAGGATAGGGTAAATTCAGGGTAAATTCCTTCTAATTTTTATTTATTTATTTATTTATTTATTTATTTATTTATTTATTTATTTATTTATTTCAAAGTACCTTGCAGGCCCCATTGGGGGCATTGAGTAAGGGGGGCATTACACAAAAGGTTGAAATTCTTCCTTCCTAAAATGTAGTGTTGTGCAAATATTGTCACTTTCAAATACTAATCGAGTACAAATGAGGTAAATAAAACTGCCTTTGAATATCAATATTGAATGTGTGTGTGTGTAATTAAAATGTTGCAACCAGGAAGTAGCAACTTTTGTTACTCTTTTGAAACAAATTAGTGAAACTGCATTTTACTTGACTCCAGTAAGTTGAAAAGAGCTCTGGTAATGCACTGGTTAAAACTCCCTGCCATATAACAGTGCAGTGTAACGCTTACACATAGGCATTTATGTTTCGAAACATTAAAATATTATTTAGATAATGTTAAGTGGTGCAGTTGACCTTCATGCAACAATGCGAGCCCTGCCATGGTAGTTTTAGGGTTACGGCACTCTGCTACTGATCGAAAAGTTGCAAGATCGAATCCCGGCTGTGGCTACAGAACCTCGGGCGGTCAAAATTTCTGAAGCCCTCCACTACGGCGTCTCTCAATCATATCATGGTGTTGGAACGTAAAACATCAGAAATCAATCATTCAAAGAAGCGTTTGCCAAATGGGCTCAGGCAATCCTAAAGGCAGACAAGGCCAAGATTTAGCAGGAGAACTGGGCAGTTTGTAGTAATGGTTGTTTATTCGAGAAAATACAGGGACAGGGACTAATTGTAAGTCTCGGAGTTCTCTTTCTATGCAGCCTCCTCGAGCGAGATTGTCACCCGGATGAAGAACACACTTTGCATATTATAGACCAAAGTTCTCATCAGTTCTTTTTTTTTCTCTCTCACTTGTAAATATGTGATCTCAAAGTCATATTTGTTGTTTCAGTGTCTGCAACCATAGCAAATTGCTTGTATCAGCTTCGAAATGACATGCTGCCTTGTGAAGGAGCAGCTGTGTGCCAACTGTCAAGAACTGCCACTAAATGGCTAAATTGGATTTTAGGCATGCTGTTGAATGATTAGAAAAAACTGCCATTTCTGCATGATACAAAATCAGGACCTTAGAAGCAGGGTGTCAAACCGAACCAGAACCCAAACCGATATCCTCGCAATGTGCTTGAACCCGAACTGAACCTGAACCGAAAAAAATATCTATACAGGGCAAAGCGTTTCAGACAGCTACGGTGCTACCATCTGCCGGCAGTGCCTCATGGCTACGATTGATTCCAGCCTTTCTCTCTGTTGGCCTTCATCAGTTTATTTACTTGACTCATTTTCTTCTTACGATTGTCCCTTCTTCTCCCGTGCGGTGGTCTGTTACGGTTCTTGAATGCGGACCCGAAAGACAAGACGCGAGCACAAACTCGGCCATGTATGTGTACAACATTTTTCAGCTGAATGGGTTCCCATGAAAGCAAAAAGCTGCTTTGAGAGGCTGTTACAATGGAGAAAGTTTTGTTGAGAGACTTCATCAAATGCATATGCAATTTGTAACTCAGTATGCACCACATCTCGTTCTGATACCATCTAGTGCAGATCTTTTCATAGACATCAGCGAAGAACAGCCTGTGTAGTCCGACGGAGCTGTACGTTGGTACACTCACTAAGGAAAAAACAAAACCAAAGCCTAACTTTCAGGGTTCTAAACTGCACTGCAAGTCGCCTTAGCAAGGGGTGCTTCGCTGTACGGTGTCTGCTCCATTTCCCACCCCTATGCATACAGCACCCCTTGTAAAATCAGTGCACTTTGGGGTTACGTTTGCGCCACTAATGCTCATGCTTCCCCATTCTAGCCACCCTATTGTTTTGGTTTTGTTCTCAATTTTAATGCCAAGCAATTTGTAGGCTCACTTCACCAAAGAGAAGGCACTTTAGGTTTAAGTTAGGGGCGTGCGAATATTCAAAATTTTGAGTAATTTTTTAATAGCGTTTGCTATTTGGTTCAATTCGCATTGAACTTTTACTATTCGAACTATTCAAAGTTGATAATTACGGGGGGAAAATATGCTGTCTCGTGACAAGTGGCCCTTTCCCGCATGTCGCACGCTTCGCCGCATAACTCCCGTGTGCTGTGGGGAAACTAACACTCGTGTACTGCGGTGAAGTTAACACTCGTGTACTGCAGGAAAGCTAACACTTGTGTACTGCAGTGAAGTTAGCTCAGCTTTCTGATGTACAATTCTGTTGGACTGTTCTTCAGGACTTAAAGGAATTACACTGTGGGAGTACACTAGTCACGTAATAAATTTTTTACCCATGTTTAGCAGTGCATTTCTCGATAATTTGGCATGGTATTATTAAAAAAATATTCGAATATTATTCAACAAATATTCGATTCGATTTGCACTTGAACATCAATATTCAAGTTCGCTTCACACTCAAAATTTTGCTATTTGCACAGCTCTAGGTTTAAGTTAATACAGTTACACAAAGTGTTGCACTTTGTATTCCTCTCCACATGCACGGTAGTTTTCCTGCAAATTTCATTTGGACGTTCTTCTCATATCAGTTGGCTTTGTGCTGGAGTTCAGCAGCTCCACTGTCTGCAATGAGAAAGTGCAGTTTTATTTTTGATAGCTTTTTCTTTGTTTTTTGTTACTCAATCCTTGTGTTGGCATATTGCTTGGTACTCTCAGGTTCAGGAGCAGGGCCTGGTAGACAGGGCTCTGGAAGAGGAAGCAGCTGCTGCAGCAGGCACTGCAGCAGGCACAGCTAGCACTGGCACGTCCTCAGCAACACCGGCAAGCACTGGTTCTGCATCAGGGTCAACATCAAGCATGGTGAACCGATCCATACAGCAACTTGCCCAGAAGTACTGCTCCGAGTGCAAAACCTCTTTTGATGAGCTGAGCAAGATTGTTCAGAAGGTGATTTTTTGCATGATTCGAAAAATCCTTGAATCCAGGGTTTCCTAGAATAAACTCCTTCAAAGTCAGCATTCCCAACAAAATGTGGGTGCTTTGATAGTCAGCCCTGCAAAAGTGATCTAGTGGTATGATGCTTGGCTGCTGATTCTAAGGTGGTGGGATCGAATCCCAGCCATGGCGGCTGCATTTCGATGAGGCGAAATATTGAGGCTTGGTGTACTGTGCGATGTCTGTGCACGTTAAAGAACCTGAGGTGGTCAAAATTTCTGTAGCCTTCCACCATGGCGTCTCCCATAATCATAGGTGGTTTTGGTACGTAAAACCCCAGAAATCAGTCAATCAGTGCTTTGATAGTCACTTTTCCTCATTGCACAAAGGAACAAATTTATGGGTTGCATTATAAAGAATTTACACTAGAAATAATTCATCATGACCTGGAAATCAACATCTTTTCACTTTGTCCTTTTACCAACTCCAGTGTGCATGCATATGTTTGTGTATGTGTACATGCATACACACATGCATATTCTATGTGCATGCAGGCTTTTAAAAAATATATGTGAAACAATTAGCCCTACTACCAATTATGTGTGCAGTTAATTTAGTCTACAGAGCTTTTAATTTCAATGCACTATTTTAATGTGGTAAGCCACAGAAAGCTGATATTCACAATAGCAGTGATTAGTATCAGTATAACGTTGGGTGTTGTCCCACCATGGTGGCTTAGCAGCTGTGCTGCTGAGCCTGAAATTGAGTTCTCTTTCACATTATGGCAGCTGCCGTCTGCTAGTGGAATGCAAAATCACTTGCTTGCTTGCTTGAAAAACCTTATGCTGGCATGTATACATGGAGGAAGTTTGAGGTAGCACGGAGAGGGCCATCCCTCACAAACACCAGGTGGGCTCCTCATTACAGGAACCCAATGGCAACTGCCGCGGCTTGGGCTTGGTCGACCAGGGCCTTCTGGCTCACCAGGTCGGAGCAGCTGAGCAGGGCTGCCTCCCGGTCTTCCCGGGTGGGATTTGGTTTTGGGGAAAGTTCGAGGTTGATGGGCATACTCGCACCATGTGGAAGATGCCGGAGGACTTCTCCGCACAATGCGGGCATTTTCCTGTATAGGCAGAATCAAAGTGCTTTAAAACTGCTGGGAACAGCAGTATTATGGTGCAGAGGTGGAGGAGTGTGTGTTCCTCTGTCTTTGTGAAGCCCTTACAGGGCTTAGGATGAATTCATGTACACCATCCACGGGGTACGCGTTAATGAACCAAGTAATTGGAAGCCCTCCACTACAGTGTTTCTCATCACCTTAACTCACTTTTAACAAAGGTATTTGTGATGCTTTAGTTGTTGTGCTTCATGGCACATGTGATGGAACATCATTTATTCAAGCTGAAAGGCACTCTGTAGTTTTGTTTTTTTTTCATCTTTTTTCTTTCTTTTTTTTCAGATCTTGGCTTCACGAAAGGAACTTGTTGAGTATGAGCACAAGCAGAAAGACAGCAGAAAAGCCCAAGCAACAACCCCAACTTCAACAACTGCACAGCCAGTGAGAAATGAATCGCCATCATCTGGCATCTTCAATCTACCAGCAAGCAACAAGCAGTCATCTGGGAGATGTTACGGTTGTGCTAGTGCTGCAGTGGATCATTGCATCACCTTACTCAGAGCTCTGGCTACAAATGTTCCATACAGGTAAAAATTAACATGTAGCAAACCTGTTCATGAATAGTCGTTCATTTATTCAGAATTTACAGGAAGGCATTGTTCCACATTGTTCCTTTACCCTTCATGACGAGCAGCCATCTGTCTGTGCTTATTTAGAGGCTTCCAAGTATGGCTGCTTAGAAACATGCAACATAAAAAAAAAGGTAGTCTGCTACCATGGAAAGTTTTTTCGCACTTGTTGCGTATAATTAGTCCACCACTTTATGACTTCGTGGGGAACTTTGTCAGCTTAGCGAGCGAAACAAGAGGTTGCATTATGGCCATCTAATGACTGTGGTGTACAGTTGTCATCTTTATGAAAAGGAGCACGCAAGCACATGGCCTGTACTCTGTGGTGGCTGCTTAGAGTGCACAAACAGAAGCATGTCAGGTTATGGCATTATCTGTTAGTGGCAAGAACAGCCATCTAGTAGCGGAGAGAATCCTGTAGACACTTGCCTGTCAGTGACACTAGGTTATTCTGCCCACCAACAGAACGACCAAAAGTGAGTGATTTATTTTGCTCCCCATTGCTGGCACTCAAGGCAGCTGCTGCAAAGCACAGGCCATGCACTCGCATGTTTCCTTTCATGATCATGGCTGTAAAAGGCCAGAGAGGCCATAATGAAGCATGCAAGTTTATACAAGGACCACAAGATCAGTGTTTTTTTGTTCAGATCTCAGCAGTTCATACCTTGCACTGTGTAATCCTGTCCAGGCAACTGCAGCACATGCACACATTAGTTACCCTGGTGTGTCTATACAATGTCTATTCAGCGAACTCTTTTGATAGAGCGGATTTACAGCGCAAAGACACAGAAGACAAGAAAGAAGCCTGCACACTGCTCTGTGTTATCGTTCTTCTTGTCTTTGTGTCTTTGTATTGTAAATCCACTCTAATGAATTTCTAACAAGCCCAAACCTCAGCCCTTGTGAACACTTTCAAAATTTCTTTAAAATATATATGCGCGAAAAACTTAGAACCTCTTCGGAAGGAAAATTTTTGCTGCGGCGGAAGTCACAAGGTGTCAAGGATGTGTTTATTTGTTACCAGGCTAATTAAAGCTTACAAATGTGCTTTTTAAATCAGTGGAATGTAGAAGTTACCGTATTTTCCGGTGTATAAGACGCGGTTTTTTTCCAAAATTTTCGGAGGTGCGTCTTATACAACGGTGCGTCTTCTGCGTACTTTTTTTGTAGTTCTCTTAGGAGAAACTCGTGTTGATGCTGATGAGTCTTTTTTTTAACGACTAGAGCAGTACGACGCGAATTATGCGTCATAATTATAATAACGAAGACTCAACGTGCCGGTACTGCAGTTCCACAACAAAGCCAAAGTACATAAAACGGAAAAATAAAAAGAAGAAGTATGTCGTGTAATAATGTGTAATATAATGCAACTAGCGCGGTAACTCTTTTGGATACGATCTAACATAACACTGCAAAACGTACGGCTGCTCCAGGGAAGGCGCAGCACGTAGAAGTGTTTACGAGCCGAGCCGAGCCCCTGATGGCTGCCAAGGTAGC
This sequence comes from Hyalomma asiaticum, assembly GCA_013339685.2. NCBI lineage: Eukaryota > Metazoa > Arthropoda > Arachnida > Ixodida > Ixodidae > Hyalomma > Hyalomma asiaticum. The sequence continues at coordinate 153,147,231 of CM023481.1, forward strand.
GCTATCTCGGCAGCCGACAGCCAGCCCAGCGACACTACCCCCCTCCCCCCCGCGGCTTTTCATGCTCGTTAAAGACTGGCGGGGTCTTTCCTCCCCGCATCGACGGCAGGTGTCCTGATCGGGGTGATGTTATCACATCGGCCCTCGGAGCGACAGAGATAGGCCGGGCTCGTTTGATCTCTGCTTCAGCCGTTTTCTTCGCCCCCACTCGCATGCTTTTATTCTAGCGACCGTACTTTGGGCTTCGGGGGCTTCCGGAGAAAAGAATCGGAAAAAGGGGCATCGCACTCGCAGCCCCTTTTGCGTATGACTGCGCTCGCCTGCGCAGCGAGGGGCGCGGCCGCGCGGCTGTTGGTCCGTGTGTGCGCACCGGCGAGCTGGGAACGGGGAGCGCGAAATATGCGAGTTTTTTTTTTTTTTTTTTGTTTTGTTTTGTTTTGCAAAGCTGGCTAAATATTAGGGGTGCGCAAATTATGTGAGGGCGCAAATTATGCGAGTAAATACGGTATTCCAAAGCGCGTCGGAGGACGAGGACTTGACGAATAAAATGTTTTTCCTGCAGTCATGCGGAACGTTTCAGTGGGTGTGCATTATTTTTTCTCGCAAGTTTGGTGGAGTAGAAGTTTTCTTACGGACTAGCGCTCAGAAACGTAAGTACGGCATTTTACAAGGCTCGCTCAACCCCATGTTATGAAGTTTCTTTGCGGGAAGTGAGTGAATATAGATGCGTCTTATACACCGGTGCGTCTTATATATTAACTTTTGCATGCGAACTTGCGAAAACTGGGGGGGGGGGGGTGTTATACACCGGAAAATACGGTATATTATGGAAGACAATGGTTAGTTTGTAGACGTGAAGAACAAAATGTCGTACTATCGGTTTTTAAAACTAAGGAAAGGCCGTCTAAAGCCCTGTAAAACGAGGAAACCTCGCTTTTTTTCTGCCCCAAATGAAACTGAGCGCATGAGGAGCACCAAAACTCGCATGCAAATGTGACATGTTGCAAATGTCATGGCGGCCAATTCAAAATGCACTCAGTTAAGTTTTATAGTGGAACCCACTTATAACAATATTGAAGTACTATGGAAATACATTGTTATAACCAGTAATTGTTATAACAGGGTGGCATGAATAAAAACTAAGTCAGGAGACCCCAGAGCTGTTTGTGTGTGCCTGAGCGGAGTGGGAGGAATGGCTAAAAGCCATTTCCCAGACTCTGTAAGCTTCACAGCATGACAGTGAGCACAATAGTGGCCAAAGATAATGCCCTGAACCAACCCTAAGCTGTGCTAAACCCCCTCTCCACCCTCTCCATAGTTTCCTGCAGCATCATCATCAGCCTATTTTGGGTCCACTGCAGGACAAAGGCCTCTCTCAACGATTTCCAATCCTGAGCGAGTTGGTTCTACCTTATGCCCGCAAACTTTTTAATTTCATCGCTCCATCTTACCATTTGCCTGTCTCTGTTGCGTTTTCCCTCTCTTGGTATCCATTCCGTCGCTCTTACTGTCCATCTGTTATCTTTCCTCCTCTGACATGTCCTGCCCAGGTCCACGTCTTTTTTTTAATTGATATAATAATATCAGTTACTCCTGTCTGTTCCCTGATCCATTCGGCTTGTTTTTTATCTCTTAGCGCCTATCATTTTTCTTCTCATTGCACGTTGCGTGCTCCTCAGTTTCATCTCTAGTTTTTTCGTATCCTCCACGTTTCTGCACCGTACGTTAGTACTCGGAGAATGAAGTGATTGAATACTTCTCGCTTTAGTGCGAGTGGCAAGTTTCCATTCATGATTTCGAAATGCCTTCCGAATGCGCTCCAGCCCATCCAATCCCCACCGTTTGTTTCACTGGCCAGAGGGGCTATCATTGAGGCCTTTTTGGGAAAGCTAGTTGAGCTTCTTCAAGGCCAGCTTTGGAACCACTGTCCTTTGTTTCTTTCTTTTCAGGGTGGGGCTCATGTTTGGCAGGGTAGAACAATGGATGGTGGACAGAAAGACCCTTGAGAAGAAGCTGTTTTCTGTTGTATGGTAGTGGGGTAGCCTTTTATAAAGGGGCACAGGAGGTGTGCAGTGGCCGGAGTTTGCTTTCTTTTAAAAGATTTCGCATTCCATTACCTCTTGGCACCAAAACAGGGCACACCCAGCCACCAGGCTTCATTGTTACAACCAATAAGGAGGCATGGTGCCATTGTTGCAAGAGGGTTAGTTCACCATAGAAGACATACAAAAGTTGATGGTGCAGCAGGCAATAATTGTTATAACCAGTATTGTTATAAGTGTGTTCAACTGCATATGTATTTTCATTAGTTATGAAGCCTCGACACTCGGCACAGGTAGCAGTCAGCATTATCATTTGTTTATTCACTGAACGCAAGAAGGAGATGAGATAATTATTGAATCCCAGCCGCGGTGGCTGCGTTTCGATGAACGCAAAGTGTTTAGGCCCATGTACTGTGCAATGTCAGTGCACATTAAAGGGGCACTGACACGAAAATTTTCGTCTGCTGTTTTTTCGCTGCAACACGTAGCTGGGGACCTGTTAGCCATAACACGGCACATCATTTGCTCCAGCGCGCGTCACATAATTATTTACGGCCTGTTTATTACCCAATAGTTTGTTTTGGTTTGGGAGAGCTCAAAAAACGACAAGGCGCCCGGTGCAACTGGCGCCATCGAGCGCTCGCAATCGAGTAAACGAATTCGACCACGTGAGCACACATAATTGTGACGCTCTTCCGCACGACAACCGCCGCGCTCGTTTTCTTTCGCCTGTCGCACGTCCTGCGCGTTGTTGTCACTGTTGCTGTCATCGTCGTTGGGAGGCAACTATTTTCTTGAGGTCTGGCGTCGCCGGCAGTCTACTAACGCAGCCGCAGCGAATAAGCAATGGCGGCTATGACGTCATCATTGCTAGCTGCACTGTCGGAGCTCGGCTGCCATGGTGACGTCGCGGAAGTTGGGGGTCCCCTTCAGGTCACCTTTGCTGTTGTCGATGTCGCGATGTACGGCGTCTAGCGCTCGATTGCGCATGCAAACTTCAATATTCATTTAAATTACGTTCGGAGCTCTGTTCGCCTTTGAGATTTGGTAGATGACATCTGTATGTCCACGAAAATCAATCCCGCAGGCTGTCTTAGCAGCGAAATTTTGGTGTCAGTGCCCCTTTAAAGAACCTCAGGTGGTTGAAATTTCCGCATCCTTCCACTACAGGGTCTCTGATAATCGTATTATGGTTTTGGGATGTGAAACCTCAGAAATCAGCCAAATCAATTATCGCAAATAATGTGGCCATTATTAGGTGGTTGTTCTGCCTGCTAATATGGGATGCCAAAAGCGAAAGTGATTTCTTTTTCTTCCACTGGGCTGGCACTGAACGCAGTTGCTGAAGAGCAGAGGCCACGCACTCGCACGTTCCCTTTCATAGAGGACCTCACTGTACTCCTGTATGACCATGTGTGATATGCTACAGCTTTGCTCTTCATCAGCCTTCACAAGTATAATGGCATCTCTTTTCTTTTTTTCTTCTGCCATGGAAAGTGCCCCACAAATAATTGAGTAATATGACAGTACAAAAAAAAGAAAAAGAACTCATTTCATTTCAGTAGGATCAAAAAATTAATTTTGTTTAACTGGAGATCTAATGGCCGCAATTTGATGCCGTGCAGGCGAGATCCTCTAAACATTAATAATTTCTGGGGTTGTATGTACCATAACCATATGATTTTGAGAGGCTGTAGGAGGGCCTCTGGGAATTTTGCCTCCATCAAAATGTGGCAGCCACAGCCTGGCTGTCCTTTTACAGTGGCTCTACGTCAAGTGTAAACCAAAAGAAACATAGTTCCAATGCACTGGTGTAATGAAGGCTAAGCAAAGCTATCATGCACATTCTGTCGCTCTAGCTTGTCATTAAAACCTCAAGTGTTGCCCAAAGTGTCACAATGCTGAATTTATCTGATTCACTGAAATCTAATCACTATCCCTCCACTCAGCTCGACATTGAAAACTGTTGTACGTTGCCGAACCAAAAGAGGTGCATTTTATAATGGCATGAAAGCAAGGCGAAAACTTGAATCGAGGTACTTTTGTTCATGCTGGCCTCGTTTTTTTCTGTCTTGTGGCCTTGCGCAAGTGTCTTGTGATTCTTTATCACAGAGCATCCACATAAATTTATAAAGCTGGTTGCAGTGTGGCTGGTAGCTGCAAGTAACTTGAAAAAGAAAAATGATCACCTACTTATCACACCCGTGTCCTTACTGAAAAAAAAGAAAAAAACTTCATTTTGTGCCGAAAGAGCATTCTAGTCTCTTTTGCTGGCAAAGTTTTCCATTCGTCACAGAGTTTAGAATAGCTTCTTTCAAGCTCAGCATCAATAATATCAATATAAATTGTGTTGAGACAGCACCACTTCAGTTTATTGTTCTTGTTGTACAACGAAATGATAGTTCATTTCACGTCCTTGATCTTTACCGCAAGAGCCTTTTGAAGGTGCAATTTGGCGTCGATGACACAGGAAGCAGGTTGGAGGTAAATTATAACTTGGATATATTGAAGGCAACTATTTACAGAGGCAGATGTACATTTGCCGCAGAACACTGCTTACACACACAGAAGTAAACAGTGCCTTACACTTCAACTTGCACTCAGTTAGTGCCTAGACAACTGATAGATGTGACGTACTTAAGTCTCACTGATATGCCACCAAGTGACTATGGCCTAGACTTTCGTTCTATCACATGAAGCCTTACAGATCTATAGGCCTTGCAATTTGCTTTTTGCGTGTCTGTGTGGCGCCATCTTGCGGACGTTGGCACAAAACAAGATGTACAGCGTCACACCAAATCTGCCATCTGCTGCCGCAGCGTTTCTCTATGGCACAACATGGTCGGACAGTGACACACATATTGAGAGTTGTGCTTATGTTCAATTTGAAACACTGTACTCACTTCTGGCAGGCCTCGCCACCTTTATGAACACCAGCAGGAGAGCCACCCTTCAGAAAGCCTTTGGGGTCTAGAAACAGGACAAAATGCCACCTGAATATGGATGGCAAAGCAAACACTGCTTGCTTCCCATAGGGATATTCAGTTGAGGGGTGGAATCCGGTTTGTCGAGACGGCATGCGTAAAGTGGAGGGGGAGTGTGAGTGGCGGTACGTCACGTGTAAGGATATGCACGTGCATCCGACAGAGCCCATGGGCCTGCCTCCCACAACACCAGAAACAATATGGCTTCCCCTCTGTGTTGTGGCTAAGCTCGTGCTTTCATGCACTGTAAAAGACACAAAGCTCTGTTGCTTCTTTATATTTGTGCTGTTTTTCGTTTCTTGCCTCCCCCTTTTTCATCTCTCCTTGCAAAAATAAACGAGTCCTCTTGGTGCACTGTAAGTTCATGGACGTGCTGTTCTCTTTAATGCGCTGAAGTTGGTCCATGCAGAGTGCGGGGACACGTCATGAAAGCACCAGGGTTCAACATCTGCAGAACCTAGCCCGCGGGTCAAGTAAAGCCCCTCAAAAACAAGTTTGCACGGTGGTGGCCAAGGTCACGCTGTGTGCTAAGAGACGGGGGGTACCTTTTGCTGACTTTTTATTCGTGTTATTCATTAATTTGTTGGTTTCTGCATGTCCACTTTTCGTTTCTTTTTTCAAAAATGAACCAGTCGTCTTGGTACGCTGAAAGTAAACGGACGTATCGTGTCTTTTACGACTCCGGAAAGTTTCTCTCCGATTAAGCGTACAGAGAGATAGCTAAAGCTCAGTCCATGTAAGGTTTTTGACAGCAGCATTTGTTCAAGCCACGGAGCACCTGCATACCTGGCCACCGTCACAAACAGATGTGCAATGAGACCAGGATCAATGAAAACACCAAGCAAGAAGCAGCTGGAGCAATTCATCGCAAGATGTGAATCGCGGTGTTCTCTTACAACAACAAACAACTAATAATTCGGAGATTACATGCATGTGTGCGATCTACTGTTTAATGAGTTGAACCACACGTCAACTCACGGAATTATCTGAAGTATTCGTCCTCCATCGCTGAAAGGTGCTGAGATATTCATGCTGTTGAAGGAATACAACAGGCAACATGCTGGCACCGTCTGCCTAGCCGGGTGAGTTTTCTTTATTGTGACATTCCGAGTGATCATGCATATTGCCGGACCTCTGCTTTTGCGTATCCCTGTCGTTGTTACACAGTGTTTAACTACCAGAGCGTGGAACAGTGGTCTTACTCGTGTCAGGCACGCATTCCCCACTGCTATGGCCGTGTCAGATCGGCATCGTTATCCTGTCTGCATTGTACGATGATGTGAGAGAACTTCACACTTGACCAAGAATGTGTGTGAGGATGGCGTACCAGCATAGCTGGCGCCGAGTATACTTTCAGTAATGGGTACACCATTTTGCACTGTGCGCCGCTTGCGTCGTCTGCTATGATGTCATACAGGTCGTTTGTGTCACTAGCGGTGCATGTGCACTCGGACCATGCTAAAGGCAGATTACATCGTAGACTGCCGTGGCACTATCGTGCAGGACAACATATAACCAAACAAACAAAGAAAAGGGTGGTGGTCACATTTCTCCCATCTCCCGACCATATGTTGCCAATCAGAATGGGAACATTGGAGGGGCACAACCTACTGGGCTGGGTCTGTGCTGAAAAGAAGGGTATCAGCAAAAACAACTTGCCATCTTTACGTGGGAGAAAAGGATCCGGAATTGCACTATCGTGAGGGTGCATTTATCATGTAAGTGTATTCATTACGTGAGTAAAATGCAGTATTTCATCTCGCATAGAGTTCAGCTTAAATTATGAAATCTTGTTTCCTTTCTGCTATCCTTAGATGATCAGTCAGCTGTGGCCTTGGTTTTATTTTGGTGTGCATTACAGGCAACTTCTGTGTGAGCGGGGCTTGATAGGGGAGCTGGTGGAGCACAACCTTCGCCAGGGCTGGTCACAGGTTGGCCAGTTGGTGTGCCTGCTAACACGGGACAACCCCCACGCCACCGACCACCTCAACGGACTGCTGATGGAGCGCATACCACCCCTGGGCCAGCAACCCTGCCTAACTCTAATTCCTGATGCTAACACACCACCTGGCCAATCAGAAGGAGAAAACACTGAGGCATTGTCAAGCCCACAACCGGTTGTAGTTGGTGTCCCTGACTTACCAGCTGCAGTGCGCCATGAGGTGGCTTTGTTGGCTCTATCACTACAGAAGGAGGACTCTTGCTGGGAGCAGCGGCTAAGGTACCAATTTTCTCTGGATATCTATAGCAGCATACGCCATGCTGATGCTTTATCAGCCAGTATAGAAGACTTCAAGTTCGTAGTTTACTAGTAGGGGTGTGCGAATATCAAATTTCTGAAATGCCAGTCGAATATCAAAGGACACATACCTCTCTACAGTAACAATAATTTAACATGTAGTTATCTAAAAAAATATACAGCAGCCTGTCTATTAACACAACATACACTGCTATTTGGCACACAATGTCCATGCTAGCACAATGCAAGTAATGACTAGCTGTTATCATGAAGAAATATAATGGCTAGATGTTATGAAGAAATATAAGTTGCTTCACATGATCAGGCAGGAGGCGCTCCCTCTGAACAGAGACATCCTCCCCTGCCACTGAAAAGGCACGTTCACTTGGAACCGAAGTGGCTGGTATAGGTAGGTACTTAGGGCAAAGCCTTGCCAGACTGGGGTATCTGATGGTGCCCACGGTCCGCCACCAGTCACGTGGGTCACTCTTTGTTCAGTAGGGCTTCTTCAGAACATGCATTAATATCTCATTCTGAAGTAGACAATGGTGCTACTTGACTGCTTGCAAGATTGTCAAAAACACTCCAAACATAGGAGGATGGCTGCACACACTGTTGTGGCTCCTGCACTTTTGCTGCTTGATGTGCGACTTAAACAGCAGGGCATAGGGCAACATCTTGAAGCACCATATCTTTCAACCACATCACCTTTTGTTTGTTGTTTCTGAATACTGCAGACTGGAAGCGTGGGTCCAAAAACATGGCCAAGCATTCGTCTTTGTCCTCGGCATGCAAGGGGAATCTGGTATTGAGAGACCTTGCCAGTTCCTTACGAAAGCCTGTTATGCCGCTAAAGTTGCTGAGGCAACTTAGCATGCCAAAAATAATTGATATATGAGTGGAAAGTGATGGGTATTTGTCTGCGCTGGTTATCACAGTTGCATCATATAAGGGCTTCAGTGCTTCCACATATTCAAGTGCCTCTTTCCATTCTGCTGAGCAGAGACCATCTATGCTGCTACTTGATGTTGCCAGCTCAACAGAGACAGCCTCCTTCAAGTCCAAGAGGTGGGACAGCATTAGGTATTCCACCTCGTATCTACATCTTGCACCACACGAATTGGATCTTTACCCATCTTCTGGTGCCCATCTAACCTCTTTTGTGCGGACGAGCTGTGCTTATAGTGGCCCACGATGTGCCTCACTTTCTTGCACAGACGGTCAGTTGACGGTGTGTTGGAGTCTGCATCGTGAATAGCTAGCTGCAGGGTGTGAGCAAAGCATGCACGCTCAGTCCACGGGAGCATTCTGACTGCGGCACGGATGTTATGTTCGTTATCTGTGACGAAGTACTTGCAGCAGCCATCTGGTATTTCCCATTCCATGCACATTTCGAGAAGCATTTGCACAATGTTTTCGGCAGAATGGCTAACAGCCATCTGGCGAGTGTTAAGCGTTGAACTGCTTCACCCGAAAACTTGAAGTGAGAAGGTGGCAAGTGAAGCTCATGTAACTCTCATTGGCGCATGATGTCCAGATGTCACTGGTGAAGGTGACAGCAGCTGCTCCCCTTCAAAAGCACTGCTGAGCTTGCCCTTCACTTTCTTCTATGTATCATCAAACAAGCGCGGAACAAGGGTACATGAAAACGTGGTGCGTGATGGTAGGCGATAGTTAGGAGCAGCCTCTGCCATGAGTTCCTTAAATCCAGTCTTCAACAACACTATGAGGTTGCAAATCAAGCGATACCATGGCAGCCACCTTGGCATTGAGTGCTTGATTTTTCTTTTCCGACAAAGGGTCAGTACGACGTACAAAGTCAAATATCATTAACTGGTCTTTCTCTGGCGCACCTGCTGCAGTCATTCGGTACTCCTTCATCGCGCTTGGATGCTGTTTTAGATGGTTGACAAGCGGACTAGTCGTACCCATCGGCGTTTGAAGTATTGCGCCGCATGTCTTGCATTGGTGCCGACAACGATGTTTTCACAAAGTGCTTCCAGATAACGCTTCTTTCCTTTCATTTTGGCGCCGCATCTCAATTGTTCCTCCGTTTCGCAGGCGGGTTGTCATAATCTCCACTATCTGCCATGGCAAGTATTAACGAAGCGAGTCTATCACGGGTTACAAAGGTTCGTCTCAAAACCGCACCATGTGCACCGCACACACGTGAGCAGAACTGACCGTAGCACGTGGTAGCACTAACCAGTGCTGCTAACCCTGCTAACTGAGCACTGTGCACTACATGGCACATTACCACAACTCATGCGGTCTGGTGGCCACCACGAGAAATATTTACATACATGTATAGATATGTAGTACTGAAAGGTCAGCGCACGATTACCACTTTATATACTCAATATGCTTCGAGTGCAGTACAACTTAAAATTTAACGCATACTTGCCGGGAATGCGAAGTAACTAAGCAATAAAATCCCGAGTTGGGACTAGCCACTCTCGAGTATGTTAACCCTGCAATCCCGAATATAACTGTGCGACTGCTCACATGCACCACTTCCACGAAAAAGGAAATAAATGCGATATCATAGTAAAAATTACCACTAGAACGCTCTTTGTCACTCTCTATTATGTTTTCTAACTGAAGCGTTTGCCGACGGTGACGAAGTTTCTGCTTTAGCCTGTGCGTGGTTGTGTGTTATTAAGCGATGTCTTGATGAGACAACATGGCAATGGTTAGGTTTCGTCCTGCACACAAGGTCCCACATAGTGAACATGTGGTAGTGCAGCACATTACAGCTGCATATGAAAAGCGTGCAATACGTTTACACGAGCGCCAACAGCGCTGCTGATTGTTGAACATCGCTGGCAGACATCGTGCCTCTGACCATTTCTGACACTTATCACCCCTCTCGGCAATGTTCTAACCTATCAGAAACCAGCGGAAATGTGAGAGTTATTTTCCACATCACAATCCAATCGAATATTCGATGCTTTTGAATATTCAAACTTTTCGAATGCACTGTTTTCGAATCATATATGAATAGTGTGAACGTAACACTCGACAAATATTCAAAACTTTCAAATATTCACACACCCGTATTTACTAGTAATACAAGTTCATGATACATATGTTGGTTAAAGATATTGTAAAGATGAGAGTCCCAAAGTCTAAATGACTGCAGGGGGACCTTCATTTAATAATATTTCTACATATCAGGTACGTTGGAACAGCAGAAATGGGCAAAGACAAAACGTATGCAGTGCTACAGAAAAAGAAAGAGAAAAACATATATGATGGAAAAATGACATTTTTTACAAAAAAAAAGCGAAGTAGCACAAAAACATGGAAAACATAACAAAAGAAATTGCATAAAAAGTCAATGAACTAGTTACACAAAATAAAACCTCCTCATTTGTGTTTGAATGTATGGAACATGGATGATGATTTAAGTGAATATGGGAAGTCATTCCAAGCTTTAATCACAGAAAATGATGTTGTTTTTCCATTATTGGTGTTACATTTAGGTAATAAAAAGTTGATGTTACAGGCAAACCTAGTGCAGTTGGTATTGAAGAGTAACCTAGATTCAACGAATTCATTAGCAAGCTGTTTGTTAGGCAGTTTAAAGAACAGAATAAGTAAATGATATCTGAACAAACCAGACACAGGCGGAAGTGGGGAAGCATTGGTAATAATGTGCATAGCCTGGTTTTGAGTGTGCTGAAGGGAAGAGAGGTGACAATTATATGTACTTCCTCATGATGTAATGCCATAGGTGATAGCCCCGCCACGGTGGTCTAGTGGCTGTGGTACTCTGCTGCTGATCCGAAGGTCGCGGGATCGAATCCCGGCCACGGTGGCTGCATTTCGATGGAGGTGAAATGTTGAGGCCCGTGTGCTGTGCGATGTCAGTGCACGTTAAAGAACCCCCGGTGCTAGAAATTTCAAGAGCCCTCCACTACGGCGTCTCTCATAATCAGAGCTCGTTTTGGGACGTTAAACCCCATAAATTAATCATCAATGCTATAGGTGGTATGACTGTGTATAAGTGCAAAGCACAAAGGCAATAATGTGTGAACTGAAGAAAATGTTCATGATTTAATTAGAGCTGTCATGCAAAGGCTGTTTTTTGTTTACTACAACCAATGTGATTAGTGAACATCAAATGAGGGTCTAATTTTACACGAAGGAACAATGCACAATTAGCTGTGGGGATTAGATGATTAACAATGATTACTTGGGGCAGGCAAGGAAGCGCTTTTATTGCGACAGCAATTGTACGGAGTCTTGACAGGTTCTTGCAATCGCTTTGCTGTACAGCTTGATAACAACTCACCGCGTATGATGCCTTCGACCCGCAGGTAAAAGCATGCAAGTGTGGGGGGATGAACGCAGAAGCAGGGATCAAATGAGCTTGGCCCATCTGTGTAAGATAACACCACTCAGGAGGCCTGTGCCTAAGCGGAAGGGACGCAGCCCACCCGTCTTTAACGAGCATCAAAAGACTCGATGGAGAGGAGAGGGGGGGGGGGCTGTCAGCTGTGAACTATGTGCAGTTGCCATCGATGGTGCGCATGCTGTCTTGGCAGTCATCAGGCACCTTGCATGTAATCGCAACAACGCCAATGCCCTCGCCACACAGCGCTCATGCGAATGTGTCTAGGAGTGCCGGAATGAACATGCTCACGCGATGCCGCTATGCTGGGCCAAGATTCTTGATGGTGTAAAGTGCATGCCACTTAGCGCGGTTGTGCGGTGTGAAGCGCGGGCCGGAAGACATCGAAACAGCATGACTTAACTCACAGCTCTGCCAGGCCGTTGTCTCTGCCACTCGACCGTCACATGGTACTTTACGCAATCGCATGCTTACTCAATAAGCCCACGTTCACTCCAATTCGTATTACCCCAGAAGATGCTACTCTTACCTCATATATTATGTCATGCATTGCTATTGCATTCATTGCTTTGCCCTTCTGGTGAAACTGAATTTTCTAGATGTTTTAAAGAGCATTAACTGAGTTTTACTTGGGTTTAAAATTGTTTGAACAAGACCATTGGGAAACTTTGCCTAATTAATTGTTCAGTTCAAGTAAAGTAATTAATGAATGGTCAGACTTAAAAAATAGTAGTATCGTCAGCATGTAGAACCACTTCAAAAAGATTAAGACAATCAGGTAAGTTATTAGTCAGCACAAAACAACAAAGGCCCAAGTATTGAGCCTTCATTGCATAAAAATTTCGGCGGGCGAAGATGCGAGCACAAGACCAATGCTGGATTTACAACTGAAGTTTATTGGAAAATATTTGTTCTAGTGTAATTCCACCACACATGCACAAGCACTAGATGTAAGACAACGCGTAACACACCAAACAAAGAATTAAGAATGTGCCACTACCATGTTTTAATATAATCTGCCACATGCTATATGTAACTGTCTTAGTGGTGGTGGAATAGCACTATATCTATATCTTATTACGGAGATCTTCCGAAGGTTCACTAACACATAAATTGGCGCCCAACTTACTGATATGGAGAGCTTCTCTTATCTCTCTTTCCAATTTGCCGTGCTCTCTCCCAATGTCGATACACTCAGAAAATATGCTTCACACTCGCACTTTTTACAGTGCAAAGGTATGTTCCTTCCTGCACCTGTTGGGAGCAGATTGCAATGATCACTCATGCATTCATTAATACCCCTGACACATGGGCATGCTAAAGTACATGTAAAGGGGACATATGCCGGAAAGGCGTTCATGCCCAGTGACACATAACGAAGGAATATCTCGTTCCCGGCAAGGTTCCTTTGCAGAAAGGTAGGTCGGCGGTCTACTTTTCGAGCATAAAGACGTACTCCCGCAGACAGCGCACACGACTTGTAAACAGCAGAGAACATTTCACAAAATTACAATACCCCACAAGTATTTTCTTGGCTTGCTTATAATCTTTAACTTTTAGGCGTAGTGAGATTTGTCGGGCCACAAAGATTTATTTTGACCACCTTTTTCGAACGCTCACATCGCCACCATGCAGGCAGGATGTGCGGATTGCACCGTGGCAGGGATTGCACGTGAAATGAATAATCAACATTATGAGCCATGAGCAATAAAAACGGTATTTTTATGTTCTGCAATCGCTAAAGGTAATTAAATGCACAACTGTTTAAGTGCTCTCTCTTGCTGCCATTTTCTTGCGGCGTTCATTTCAGGAACAACCTAAAGAAGTTCACATGCTGCCGTGTGTCATCAGCGCAACTACTTTCTGCAAAGGGTCCTTGAGGGTAGAAAAAGGGGTTCGCTACAAAGGACTTTACCTTTGCCCATCTGTCAGGGGTATAATACGCCGGCCAGTATTGAGCCTTGTGGTACCCCTTGATTAATGATTTTATTGTTAGAAAAAATGCCCCTGTGCATTTATTGTTAAAGGTGGACCATTTATACCCAAGGATTCTAATTTGGTGAAAAAAAATTATGATTAACAGTCTCAAATGCTTTACTGAAGTCAAGAAATACAGAACCAACGAATTTTCTAATGTAAATAGAGCAAGGAAGGAGAAAGCACCGAGGCATTGTCAAGCCCACAACTGGTTGTAGTTGGTGTCCCTGACTTGCGTTCATTTCCAGTGTCAATAGAGCAAGCAATTGGTTAATGACTGTAAAGCTATGTCAGTTGAGCTACCTGAATGGAAACCTAATTGGCAGTTTTTCAACTAGTTAAGCTCATTAAGGTAGGAATTAATGTCTCAGGAATAATTTTTTATAATTTTACTAATAGAAGATAAAATGGGAATGGACAGTAATCAATGACCTTTGTCCTATCACCCTTTTTATATGCAGGGATTATTTTGGCCATTTAAAGTTAGGAAAGTTACCACATTAAAAAACTAGAATAATTATTAGGGCTCTACAAATGGCAAAATGTTCAGTATGAAGTGAATTCAAATGTTTATGTTCAAGTGCAAATCAAATCTAATATTTTTTAAATAATTTTCGAATACTTTTTGAATAACGCTATATCTAATTACGGAGAAATGTCCTGCTAAACATGGGCAAAAAAATTTATTGCGTGACGTATATGCCCTCAGTGTCATTCCAGAGTCCTGAACTGTGCAACGGAGTATATGCCGTCAGTGTCATTCCAGAGTCCTGAACACTGAACTGTCCAACAGAAAGCTGAGGTAACTCCGCCGCAGTACACGGGTGTTACCTTTGCTACAATACGCTAGTGTTAACTTCGCCGCAGTACACAAGTGTTAGCTCCTCCGCCATACACGAGTTTTAGTTTCGCCGCAGTACACCGGTGTTACGCGGTGACGCGCACTAGCACAAATCAGCCACTTGACATGAGTCATGCCATATTTTCCCCCTTAATTACCAACTTACTATTCCAACTATTCGTTTGAATAGTAAAAGTTAAGTGCGAATCGAATAGCAAGTACTACTAAAAATTATTCAAAATTTTGAATATTCATACAATGAAATCATCACTGGGAAACTTGCCGCTGTCACTAAAACGAAAAGTGTTCAATCACTGCCTTCTCCCAGTACTAGTATTAATGTACGGTGCAGAAATGTGGAGGATAACAAAAAAACTAGATGAAACTACGGAGCACGCAACATGTAATGGAAAGAAAAATGATAGGTGTAACACTAAAAGATGAAATACGAGCGAAATGGATCGGGGAACACAGGAGTAGCTGATATTATCATATCAATTAAAAGAAAGAAGTGGACCTGGGCAGGACATTTCATGAGGAAGAAAGATGACAGATGCACAGTAAGAGCGACGGAATGAATACTAAGAGAGGTAAAATGCAACAGAGGCAGGCAAAAGGTTAGATGGAGCGATGAAATTAAAGAGTTTGCGGGCATAAAGTGGAACCAACCTGCTCAGGATAGGATGGATTGTAAATCGTTGGGAGAGGCCTTCGTCCTGCAGTGGACCTAAAATAGGCTGATGATGATGATATGGTGAATAATTATGCTACTTAAAGGTTTTGGCAATACAAGGAGCAACAAGTTTTAAATGATACGCAGATCTAGGCCGAGGCTAGAGCTTTTCATATTAAGGATGGTTGAACAGACCTCATCAGCAGAGATGGGAAAGAGAAAAAACATGATTACAAGTGAGAGTGTATGCTGATGTTGGCGGGTTATTGCTGTAAATCTCATAGAAGTAATCCCTAAATGAATTACAATGAGTTTTGTGTTGATAAGTTATTTTATCAGTGGTTTTATTTTACTGGGTCATTCAAAAAGTCATTGAGGAGTTTCCATTTTTTCTTAGGGTTGTATTTTGCCTTATTGATTGATTTGTGGGGTTTAACGTCCCAAAACCAGCTCTGATTATGAGAGACGCCGTAGTGGAGGTCTCTGGAAATTTTGGCCACCTGGGGTTCTTTAACGTGCACTGACATCGCACAGCACACGGGCCTCAACATTTCACCTCCATCGAAATGCAGGCGCCGCGGCTAGGATTTTTTTTTTTTTTGCCTTACAAGATTCCCTGTCATAATAAAACTGTTTTGATTTTTTTAGAAGATTATTCAACATGCTGTTATATTTTTATAACGAAGTTTTAGCCCTATATTGAATGGTTGTTTTTTTTTTCTTAGTTTTCCTGCAGAGGGAAATCTTTTTTCCTACGTGCGTTTTTTTTCCGTCTGTTCTCAGTTATTGCCTTTCTTTTGTTGCTTACTTTTACAAAAATAGCTGTGGCATCATTGCAGAGGTTACAGAAGTCAAGAGAAGCAAGCTTAATGACACTAACGTTTTTACAGCAGCATCTTTGTTAATAGGTTGAACACCAACTGAACTCTCACAATGGAGCCAGTGTTAGGGTTTATGAAAGCCAAAACTGCCACCACATCTGCCTTTGCAAGCTGGAATTGTGAGCCTTTTTATGCATCTGGTGAAAACCAGCACATGGAATGCAGCAGTCTTTTGCACCCTGAAATTTGGAACTTTGGCAAACAATAGCTAGTGGAATATGCAATGGAATTTCAGTTATAACTGTCTTTCCCGGATCTGTTATTTGTCAAATTGACGCTACCTATAACCCAACAGCTTGCATTCAGTTCAGACCACATGTGGCCCACTTCACCAGCAACATAATTTTTCTGCCCGTGGTAGCATAATCCTGCTATGCGTGCCGCTGCATGCCCATTTTATTTCTCTCTCCCTCTCATAGCAGTGCCTTTTAGATGCAAAGCAGCTCTTTGACTAGCCTGTGTAACGCTGTCCCTCCGTCCGTCCGTACGAACGCGCCGCAGCGCGCTCCCCTCGCTGCAGGCGTTGGAGCGGTGCCAAGTAGGTCATGTCGCAGCTGCGCGTTGACGTCACGCTCCCCTCGCAGTGCGCACTGACGTCACTCTCTCCCTCGCCTGCCGCGCGCTCGCTGCAGCGCCCGCAGCTGCCGCCTCGTCCGTTCGCCCTCAACACCTGCTGCTCGCTCCGCTACCGCGACCGCCGCTCGCTACACCGCCGACTCGTCGGTTCACGCGCAAAAAATTAACACCAGCTTCCCAAAGGGAACCCTGATGGGCTGCGAAGCACCCGCGTTAGCGCCATTCAACCCGTGACGCCACCCGTGCGCAATGCTGCTGCTTCGCATCCCATCAGGGTTTCCTTTGGGAAGATGGTGTTAATTTTTTTCTTATTTATTGCATCACTTCCGTGGATGCAATGCTTTATGCAAGAACAGGTGAATAGCATATGTGACAGTGGCTGTTTTTATTGCAGCCGCAGCACTGTTTGTACAGAGAGTAACTGATGTGTGAGGCAGCAGACACTCCCTTGTTGTATAAGCAAGGTTAATCTTATAAACATAAACATATAAACATATTGGTCACGTAGGTGCTCATGATTTTTGCATATATAAGGTGCACCAGCGAAAATCATTAAAAAAAAAAAAACTGCTTCCTGTACACTGAAACCCATGGTATGCAGGCAATAGGTGTTTTAGACACAGATACAATATGCTACTGCCATTGTGTCTTGTACAATACTTCAATACATTTGCAGATTTCTTACTTCAGGCCTCTGTAATGCAGCAGCAAACGCATTGCACAAAATTGTTTGCTTAGAAATTTCTAGACTTTTTATTCAGCTGTTGAGGTAAGTGAACACTCTGTAGACTGTCCACCTTCTTTTTTCTCCCGATTTGGTTAGGTTCGAAACAACAGCACTTGGTCAGGTTGTTTACATGGTTTCCTAACTTTCAGTATTGCCTACATCTCAACTTTGCAAGTGTTCTGCAACCAATGAAGTCTTTTTAACCCTAGCACTATGTCCACTATGTATTTCATCATAGGCAGCAAGACGTTATCTTGAATTACAATGGCGTAGGCAGTTTGCACATGTTGAGAGTGCTCATGCACCTTAAGATGAGATAGAAGCTTGATATGAAGCTGTGTGCATCATTGATGACAAACTTGCAAAATGAGCGCCTTTTAAGCCTCATCTCCATCGGAAGAAGAGATGGGAAAGTAGTCCACGATAGCATGTAGACTGTTGTTAGCCATGCTCCCCGGAGTAGTGCCATCCCCTCTTTGGTTCACAACAAACTTTCTTCCACAAGATCCTTCGAATGCTTGTATGTGAAAGCCACTAGATGCAAGGCAACTCTATTCTTGTATTCTCCAGACTTCATAACAAAGCAACATTCAAGGGAGGCTTTAATGACACTATAGTGACAACAGAATTGGTGCATCAAATTCTGTACACATTCGTGTATTCAGCAAAGTATGGTGGCCTCAAGCAACCATCATGTAGCACCAAAGCAACCAGAAATTTTAAACGTAGAGAAAACAAAAGGTCTGCTAAGCACAGATGTTGGCGTGCCTGTCCTCCACCCTCTTTGCTTTGGGAATCTCATATTTTAGAGATCCCCAGCATGGCAGCCATACAAGGGGCACAGTCAGCAGTGTTCATTAAATCAATGAGAAGGTAGATAGGAGCTTTATATGCATATAGTGCATCTTAAGTGCTGTACTTTTGCATGGGTTTTATAAGGGGATGCTTTTGATGCTTTTGATGTAGAAACTAATCCACTATACTATAGGTTTGACTGTGGTAACAAAAGCCTACACTATAACACCAAGTGAACAGTCAAGTCTGAAATTAGACAATAACAAATATTCCATTTGTGATGATGCGAGACTTTTTCCCCTCTTATGGTATGTCTGTGTGAACATATTCATTCTTTTGTGCAGGTGTGTGATGCGATTGTTTCTGATGGGTATCAGCTCCCAGAGTCCCATTGTGATGGAGAGCATCACACTGCCTTGTCTTAAAATACTGCAAGCCATTATAAAACCAGACCCACCCATCACTAAACGCAACAAAGACAAGTCAATTGAGGAACTGGCTACTGTGCGGCCTTCAGGTAAGTATTTGTACACTGTGTTAAAGGGCAACTCCGGTGATTTGTCATTGTCCACTGATCTCAGTCAAATTTTCATTATACGTTCTGCTTGGTACTACAATAATTTATGCCAAGCCAGGAGGTTGCAGGTCATTTAGTTTCTAAAGTGAAATTTTAAAATCTTTAACGGATTCCCATGTGAGCCACCCTGTGTTTGACGTCATTACCTGCAACACTGCCATCCCGAGCAGTCGGGCCTTCTAAAGCAAAACGGCGACACTTCAGTACTCAAATCGATTTAAAGTTCACAAGTACATCATTGGATGACATCACCACTTTCATTTTTCTGGCACCAGCTCCATATTTCTGATGGCGGGGAGGCTGTGACATCATCACATACGCTGCGTGAAGTGTCTACCCATTTCAGTTTCGGTTTGAAGACATCGTTCATTCAGTTATTTAAAATTATTGGTCAGTTTCTAAGCAAATTGAATTACCCTGGCTGCTTCAGGGCTATTAGTACTATTGGAAAACAGCAATATCACAATATGGTGGAAAAACCGCCGGAGTTGCCCTTTAAGGACCATTGTCCTCAAATGTACTAATCATCATGGCTAGTAGTGGGGCCCACTGCCTAATAAAAGCAGTGGCTGGTGGTGCATGGCATTTCCAATAGTATGCACAGACAGTTTTCATTGGTACTATAGTAGGATACAGCTTTTAAAAAAAGCAGCAGCTTGCAAAAAAGGCAGAAAGACCAGGTGGCTCGGTGTTGCTCTACCAGCCAATTACCAAAGCAAACACAATTAACATAGTGGGCATTGCATCAATGAACGACTCTGAAAATATGCCATTTCATTAAAACTCGTGCTGCGAGCAATCTCGCCACACATTGTGCCAAACGTGGCAACAACCTTGCATTGGTTGACGGCACCCTCCTTAAACGGGTTTCGACACCAAATTTTGAGGCTATAAAAACCATGTTGTAGGCTTTCACTGTATGTAAGGGCACTCACCATGAAGTGTTAAGCACAGCAAACATTTAAAACATGTTTTAACTCCTTTCCAAAAAGTGGCTGAATGCTCGTTCTCGCAATTAAGACTCATTGCAAGTGCGACTGACACTTTCAGATGTGCAGCAAAAGTAGTTTTAGTGAAGGCACGTCACACTACAGTGACATAGAGTAAACAGTGAACCATTGCACCAGGGAAGCCATGATGGTGTTCGTTTGTATTTTCTCTATGGGTATGCGGTGAACAGAAGGAGGCGTGAACGTGCCGTCCTGAGCATTGCAGGGTCCCCACACTATTGTGTGTTGGCACAGGTGCAGCGCGTGTGCAGGAGCAGAGGACGTAGCAGTGTGTGCATGCCAAAAGAGTGACAGCGCTGTTGAACTGAACAGATGACGTGAGATTCTCAGGCGACTGTATTTTGCTGTACGATCACATATGTTCGCAAGATCTGGCGCGAATCGGCGCGGAACCCATTTTGCATTAATTCTTGCCTTCGGCGGACAAAACTGCCGGTGTGAGGTAAGCTGCCACGTCGCTAAGGTGGACAGGGCTCACTTTTACAGAGCGCAGAAATCTCTACTGTGCGACATGTCCGGCGCGTTGATGCAAGGTCTCGCGAACATGGTCGTGTTTCCAAAAGCGACAGTTTCAGAGATCACATTGCCCGCCAGCATTAATTAGTTCGCTGAATTTCTTCCTTCACTTGACAATCGAAATGGAAATGGCATACTACATGCGCTTGTGTAAGAAATAAAGTTCTGTGTTGCACGTATCCGACTCGTTTCAGCTGATGCCAAATGGTGCCTCTTTTCTGCCAATGAGTCGATACCTTCAGTCAAACTAAGGAACAGTCCACGGCACTCAACTGATGTAGCACTCTCGTACGAGCTAGTCGGTTTCGGCGGGCACGATGGTATAAATACTGAAGCATGAAAAACACACACACACGCATCCCAAGAAATAAGCATTTCTCTTCGTCTTTGTTTTTACACATCTTGCATGCGCTAGCACACAGAAGTGTACTCCATCAGAGACCTACAAAAAACACATAACAGTACTGCAGCACGTTTATTGCTCATGTTTGTACGTATGTTTATCAACACTGAAGATCTAGTTGAAAGTTCAAACACATTGGTTCGATCACAGTCACACCCTAAAATGACCGACAAAGTGAAATGTACCTGCAACTTACTGTCTTTGCAAACTGCACAAGCACCAGATAACACCGCACAAATGCTAAAAGATAAGAACGGGCACCATGGCACCACACGAAGGCGCGCCGCTGCATGCGCGTACGATGGCCTCAATCTATGAGATGCGAAGCAGTTGCAAAGCGAGAGTTTGTCTTGCTGAACTAAGGAAGTTCAAGACACAAACATAAAATAAAAGCAATGAATAAAAGCTCTGCCTGTTCGCTGCACCGCGCAATGAACCATCTTGCACGGCGGAACGAGCATCGCAATACAACGTCAAACATAACAACAGAAGTCCAAAGGAGACGTCCTCAAGCACCCGCACTGCAATCCGCCGAGTCCCTGCAAACATGGCGGCAAGCGAGCGTGAACATCACATTTTGGCGCCTGCTAGCCAGAGATCTGCCAGAAAGCTGCCAGGACAACATCATCCTGGCAGCTTTCTGGTGACCCACAGGTCGCCAGGAGCAGCCCACCAGAGAAAAATGAACTCCAACCAGAAGTGCGCTGTGCGGTGGGCGGACCAACCCGAGAAAACGAACATGCGCCGGCGGACTCCGTCAGCCCGCGGGCAGCCAGAAGTGCAAAATCGAAGAGCCCTACTGCAAGACGATAGCAGTGCGAACAGTCTGCTGTCAGTCTGTGGAAAACTGACCAGCAGCAAAATGCATCTGCTTTTATACGCACGTCATCACGTGCTCTGGTATTACCTCTGAGATTCTAGAAGGCACTGATATGTGCGCGTCAGGCATACATTTCTAGAACTGTCGACATGGTTGCCGAAGCAATCATGCAAGATAAGCACGGCGTGCGTTGCATGTCACAGGAAAGTGTTAACAGTGCTTTCCGTAAGCAAACCAAAGTGAGCGTGCATGCCACTACTCTCATCTTGGAAAGCATCATACCGATGCTGAAAACAGAACATGAAAGTGAGAGTGCATGCAATAAATGATAACTTGCACTCGTAATAAGGTTCAAGGTGCACCGCGTGTACAACTTCGGGTCATGCACGGCGCCAGTGGAATGATGATAGGCCATTGGGCATGACCTCGTAGTCCAGTTCACCACGTCCGAGTACCTTGTAGGGTCCAAAGTAGTGCCACAGGAGCTTTTCACAAAGTCTGCTTCATTGTATTGTCATCCAGACCCAGACATGGTCACCGGGGTCGTATTCTGTGTTGCATCGTCGAAGATTGTAGTGATGGATGATGACCCTCTGCTACGCGGTGGGCTAGCTGTTGGGCTTCTTTGGCATATTGTAAATAGCTAGCAATGTTTGAGATCTGCTTTGTTGGTGGTGACCGGTAGCATGGCATCAAGCATCGTTGCTGGGCTCCTCCCATAGACAAGCCTGTATGGGCGTCACCTTTGTCGTTTCTTGCATGGCAATGTTGTACGCGAAGGTCACGACCAGAAGTATAGCGTCCAACGTCTTGTATTTAACATTAACGTACATGGCCAGCATGTCGGCGATGGTCTTATTTAGACGATCGGTAAGGCCATTCTACTGTGGGTGGTAGGCGGTGTGGTTCAGTGGTGACTTGTCTGACTATACCTCAAGATTACCCGAGTTAGGTCAGCCGTAAAGGCTGTACCTCTGTCAGTGATCACAACCTCTGGCGTGCCGGGACGCAGGATAATGTTCTCAATTATAACTTGGCTACCTTGGCAGCACTGCCTTTGGGCAGGGTCCTTGTTTCAGCATAGCGGGTGAGATGGTCAGTCGTTATGACGATCCATTTATTGTTGGGAAGTCATCGCGAACAGCCCCAGTATTTGCTGGAATGGTTGGAAGTCTGGCTGGCCTAGTTGCCGCATCTTGCGCCGTTGACGATAACAGCATATCCTTACGTAATGGCCGACGTCCACAGTGAGGCGAGGCCATTAGTACTTCTCTAATATCCTCATGAGTGTACAGGAAAAATTAGGTGTCCAGCCATCAGGATACAGTGTAAAGCTTCCAGAACCTGCGGACGTAATGCTGAAGGCACTATGAGGAGGTGGTCGGCTTGAAGTGATGAGTTCTTCTTCAGGAGAACATCATTTCACAGGAAAAACGAAACCAGTCCTCTTCTGGATACGTTAGGCACAACGACAGTCTTGGCTTGCAGGTATTCCATAAGGCTCTAGAGCTCTGGGTCAGTTCGTTGTCGTTCCGCGAAGTCGTTGGCATTTATGGGTCCCAAGAAAGCATCATTGTCTTGGTCATGCTGTGGTAGCGGATTGACGGGGCCATGGGACAAGCAGTCTGTGTCGGAGTGTTTTCGTCCGCTTTTGTAGACGATGGTGATGTCAATTCTTGATGTCTGAAACTCCATTGGGTGAGGCATCCTCGTGGATCTTTCATGTTAGCTAACCAACACGAGACGTGGTGGTCACTCATGACATTGAAGGGCCTGTTGTACAGGCAGGGGTAGAACTTTGCTGTATCCCAGATGATTGGAAGGCACTCGTTTTCTGTGGTAGAATAATTCACTTCCATATTCAATAGTGACCGGCTAGCATAACTGATGACCCTTTCAAGTTTGCCACTCTTCTGCACAAGGACAGCGCCAAGCCCCTGCACTGCTTGCGTCAGTGTGGATTTCAGTATCAGCTTCTTCGTCGCATTGTGCAAGTGTTGGTGACGTGTGCAGGCATTGCTTTAGCTCTTGAAACACCTCGGCTTGCAACGTTTCCCATTTGAACTCGGATGATGGCCTTCGTAAGGTACGTCAGTGGCTTGGCGATCCATGCAAAGTCCTTGATGAAGCACCTGTAATAAGTGAAGAGCCCAAGAAATCTGTGTGTTACCTTCTTGTCGTAGGGCGGATGAAAGTGTGCGATAGCAGCTGTTTTCTATGGATCAAGGCATACCCACACTTGCTAATAACACGGCCAGAAACAAGAGCTCCTCATATGCAAAGCGGCTCTTTTCCAGCTTCAAGGTGATTCCAGAAGTCTTGATAGCCTGAAGAACAGCTTCGAGGTGCAGGAGGTGTTCGTCGTGCTGGGAGCAAATATGACGATATTGTCCAAGCAGATGAGGCAAGTCTGCGTACTATGTCCATAACGTGTTGGAATGTCGCAAGCAAAGACCAAAGGGCATGACATTAAACTCAAATAGCCTGTCTGGTGTTATAAAGCAGTCTGCCCTCGGCCCCTCTCGTCGACTTTAATTTACCAGCAGTCAGTCTTGAGGTCCATCGACAAAAAATACTTGTTGTAGAGTCGATCTAAGGCGTTGTCTATTTGTGGTAGATGATACACATCTTTGTTTGTGATTTTGTTCAGGTGACGATAATCGATGCAGAAACGTAGGGTTCCAAGCTTCTTCTTCACTGACAGCGTGGGTGACGTCCACGGACTCGTAGATGGCAGGATGATGTCGCCGTGCAGTATTTCATCAACTTGTTGCTTGATGGCCTCTCGTTTTCGTGCCGAAACTTGGCAGGGGCTCTAACCAAGAGGGCAAGCATATTCTTCGGTTATGATGCGGTGTTTGGCAAGAGGGGCCTGACGAAGCCTCGATGATGACGAAAAACAGCCCTTGTATTGCTGGAGAAAAGCTTTTAGGTGCTCTTGTTCTTGCTGAGAAAGACCTTGATTGAAGTCGAAAGCTGGTTCACTTGCTACAGTCGTCATTGTGGGTCCCCCGGAATCCGTCAGGGCCAAGGCATTGCCATGTTCCTCAGTCATCTATGTAAGTGACCATCGTAACCCTATTCACATGACTGAATTTGCTGCTGAGGTTTGTCACCATTACCTTCATTTTGCAGTTATGCAGTTTGGTTATCCCTCTTGCGACACACATCTGGCAGCTTAGGAGCAAGTGCTGGTCACCATCAATGAGGCCTTGCAAGCTAGTGTGCAGGTTCGTCAGTGCCAATCAAAATCATAATGCTTGATAGCGGTGGAACGGTGACCTGCTCTTCTATCACATTCAAGGCATGGTAACTGAAGTTGCTATCTGGCAGCGTCGACTAAACAGTCATGGGGTCAACGAAAAAACTGACCAGCGGCAAAATGTGTCTGCTTTTTATACATACATCATTGCACATTCTGGTATTATCTCCAAGATTCTAGGAGGCACTGAAATTGTGCGTCAGGCATACAAAGTTTCTAGAACGGTCAACACTGTTCTCGCAGCAGTCATGCAGATAAGCATGGCCTGTGCTGTGCATCACAGGAAAGTGATAATGCCGTTTCCTGTAAGCAAACCAAAACAAGCACGCATGTCAGTGTAATTATACATATCCATTAATTAACCAGTTGGCATTTCAGCTTCTTTTCTTATCTTTTCGTTAATTTGTTAGTTCCTTTATTTGTTATGATCTGGAGAGTTTCCATATCTGTTGATCATACTGCAGGCATGTGTGTTGCTGTGGACCTTAAGGGCTGGCTGGATGGAGACCCCCTGCAGACATACAGTGCCTGGAAAAGCCGATGCCTGGGCCGGCCTGCAGACACCCTTTCACTTGGCGGAGGCAAGCGACAACGGCGTGAGGACGTGCGAGCCCGCTTCTTGGTAGAAAAGTATGGTTTGCGCTGGCGCCAGCTAGCTCGCCGAGGTGGTTCTTGTCTGCGTCTTCTCATGTTCCTCCAGCCCTCACAGCAGCCCACCAAAACTCAGCCACGCCGACCACACTCTATTCATTCGAACTGGCTGCGCCAGGTTCTGTTCAACCCATCTTGCCGCCAGGCACGCACTGTGGCCTGCACATTGGTTAAAGCCCTCTGCCAGGTGAGCCCAATGGAAGGTGAATAGGGACAAAGTATGTATGAAAGGTCGAGGAATAGATTTTTAAAATTGTTGCTTCAGTAGCAGTTGGGAGCTTAAAGCTGGGTTTATCATGTCTCTTTCCATTATGCTAACAATGATGGGTGTTATCAAGTCGTCATTATATTGGGCCATTATGGGGCCATACCCTAACACTTAGTTTTTCCCACTGCTGCTTCTGTAATTTGTTGTGCATTTAGGAGCTGGATGTACTCCTTCTGTGCTATTGCATAGCTATTAAGCTTGGTACTTTGTGGTTTTGTGCATACATGTACCATCTGTTGCGCAGAAATTTCCAAATATTTTACTAGATATTTGTGCACTGCAGACACCGTGCATGTAACTCTAGTGTTGTGCATGTGATGTCTCCTTGCTTCCATACCAATGGCTTCTTTCATCAGGTTTCGTTTGAATTTTTTGTTTTTACAGCTTACAGTGGTGTAATGCCTCACAGACATTATTGTCTGCATGATTTATCCACAATATTTGCCTATTTGCAATGTCAAAACCTGCTCAAGGGCTCTGTAAGGGTTCTTACTCAAGTGTGCTTCAGGTCCCGTCAAGGTGCCGGGAGATGCTGGACCTGCTGACAACATATTTGGATGACCTAGGCACAGCTGGTGAAAGTGGAGCAAAGTTCCTCTCCCTCTACCAAAGCCTTATTGGTCCTGACCACTGGAAGCACTACCTGGCCATTAAAGGCTTACTTCCACACCTCGGTGACCTCATCACCTCTGAAATTGAACAGCTCACCCTGCTTGAGGAGACTACACTCAATGCTGACCTTTCTCAGGGTACATGCTTCTGGCACTTGTTTGCCGATTCATTTGTTGTGTTTTGTTTGTTGTTGTTGTTTTTTCATTATTCACCACATTATGGCACACTTTGTTTGAAAGTCAACAGGACGGTGACAAAATTTGTTATAAGTGGGAATTCGATATAAGTGACCACTCATTGAAGACTTGGAAAGTCAAACTTAAATAGCGCTGTAATTGCAGGGAAGTCAAAATGCAATATATTAAGTGAAACAAATTGTCATTGATGTCATACCTGTCAACTCTTCCGAATTTTCTGTAAAATTTACGAATTTCAACCTCACTTACGATTTTACAAATCTTCCTTAAATTTTGCACAAAATATTTCATTTCCTATAAAAAAGAATTAAAATGAATAAAACAGCGTGGTCTCTGCGATTGGCTTCACCGCATTGCCGTAGCTAGTTGTGGAAGCCATGAAAACAGCATTGTGCTATCTTCTGCCGCTAGGAGAGGACAATATGTACTGGTGTTATCATCAGCAGCAAACTTAATTCTGTCGTCTGCTCTGGGTGGTGGCTATGAGATCATACCACCTCAGCACGTCCGCAAAGCGCATATGTGGTGGTGGGCTTTGTTCGCGTACCGACAGTGAGGACTTCACTGTGTCGCCTTTCGTATCACTGGCTGCCGCATCCAACACGGTAGGACTGCTGTCTTTGTTGCTGGTTTGCAGCGAGATAGCAGGCTCGAAGCTGCGACAGTACTTTCAAGTGTTTTTGAAACCGTTCACAACGGAATTGCCATGCTTCGTGCCGTCAAAGAAAGGCGAGAAGTTTGGTTTTTACCACATGTACCTATGACATGAACATTTCTCGTGGAGGAAAGTCTAGCAGAAGGTGCATATCGCCTCGAAAAAGCAGCACCAGGGATACGTGCGAGACACTGACAACCAGTCAAGCTTGGCGAGATTTGTGCACACTGACAGTGATTTCGGTATTATTTGCGCAGTGTCTGTTCATGGCATTCTTAGTGGAACATAGCATTCCACTAAGTGATAGCGATCACGCTGGGCCACTGTTCCGGAAAATGTTTCCGAAGTGCGAAGAAGCGAAACGCTACGCCTGTGGGCGAACAAAGACGACGGCAATTGTTGGGGAAATGGCTGTCAGTGCAGAGATGCCTTTGATGGATGCCCTCAAATGTCAAGTGTTTTCAACCATTGTGGATGGCTCTAACAAAACGGATACGCAGCTTTATCCTAATGTGGCGAACTGTTCTCTGAAAGAGACTAGTAGAGTGGAAAGCCGCCTTCTTTGCCTTGGGACTATTCAAGGCGAGGTGACTCGTCAAAAGATAGGGCATCTAATTTTGGACGCGGT
Source organism: Hyalomma asiaticum (assembly GCA_013339685.2). NCBI lineage: Eukaryota > Metazoa > Arthropoda > Arachnida > Ixodida > Ixodidae > Hyalomma > Hyalomma asiaticum. Next base: position 153,174,922 of record CM023481.1, read on the forward strand.
GATGTCCCGGAATTTGCCTGTTGAGAACTTGATGGCCTTGTCTTTGGACAACACAAATGTCATGGTTGGCAAGAAAAACAGCGTGTCAGTGGTGTTGAGAGAGGTTCAACCAGCTTTGATTGGGGTTGGTTGCCCGTGCCATCTGATAAACTTGGCCGCACTTGAAGGAGCGTCATGTCTTCCTGTAAAGGTTGAAGAAGCTTTGATTGACATTTTTTTTTTATCTTGAAAAAAGTGTGAAACAGAAAGATAGACTCAGAGTTGCAGCAACTGCATGACGTCAAGGTGAGGAAGGTGTTGACGCATTCGCCGACACGTTGGCTTTCGTTGGGAAAGTGTTTAAAGGGACTTCTCGACCAGCTAGTGGAAGCCACTTCTCAGCTTTCTTTTCTGTCATGTGAAGAAGTGCAATAAGTAGAGCCTGTTTTTTTAATCGTACTAGATTCCAAAGACTTCTCAACAAACCTTCAAGAACCCTGCACCTACCCCAAAGTCTGCTGTAGGCCTCTGGAAAATAACCGACGCCGATGTAGTCCCACTAAAGAGAAAAAGTGTTAGTCTTGCACCTCAAGCCAAAAAGATGAAGCTTCAGATCACAGAATCCAGACAAACCAACCTCGTGACCCATGAAGAGCGCCTGTTTTTTTTCTTGTCATCAGAGCTAAGTAGGGCATGCTCTCTCTTCATGCAAAATGTAGTGACAATTTTTGAGAGAACAAACTGCCTTCTTCGAGAACAGACTCCCCATGTTTATTTACTGAGAAGCCTCTTGAACTGCCGACTCGAGGATCCCCTTACTAGATTTGTGCGGCCTAGTGTTCTCAAAGAGTACAATTCATTGCTTGAAGTCTCCTATGGAGCTGCAGAGAACCAGAAAGGAGCTGAATAACTTGTCATTGGCAGCATTACCCACTCTGTTGTTGAGACACTGAGCTCAAGTGAGAGAGAACAGTTCTTTTCAGCTGTACATCTATACTTTACAGCATCATGTGGTATTTGTCATAAGTTTCCGTTGGAAGATATCAACCTCAAGATGGCTGAAGTTGCCCAAGTGTAGTCACTGGAGACTGCTTCATTCAGTAGTGTGCGACATTTCATCACTGCATTCCCTGCTCTTTTGCTGCAGCAAAGTGGGGAATCAAAAGAGAAGGCAATTGATGAACTTGAGGTGGAGTTTGCGAGCTTACAAGCACATAATGTTCCAGCAGACATTTTGAATGAGTCCAGGTGTGACGTGCAGTGGGCACGTTCGGGAGCTCTTTGATGTGTTGACAGATCGCTCAGGTTCCACAGAATTTAAGTGGTTGTGCTGGGCATCCTCTCCATTCCCAACAGTAATGCTTAATGCGAGAGAATATTCAGCACTGTAAGCAAAACTTAGTTTTGTTCATCTGTCAGTGAAGAAACCTTTGAGAGCCTGCTGATGGTGAAAAGGGCACCAGAGTGGAACCTCCTTTGAGCAAAGTTACACAGAGAACTTTCTGAAGCGGGCAAAGTCCACACAGCAAAATCACTCCAAAAATAAATTGTTTCCCTATTGAGTTGTTGCTGATTACTCTGAACAATTTGACTTACGGTTGCAAAACATGATTAAGCTTGTCACTAAAGGCAAATCTCTCGGACTACAAAATAAAAAAGGTCAGTGGGCCACCCCCCCACCGCTTTGAGGGTTTTACTAATTTCTGTGTCACCAGGTTGGCAGGTATGTTGATGTACAAAAAAGACAGCCGAGAACAATGTGAATTACTTGTGTGTCTGTAGTGGGGCAGCAATATCGGTAACAGCAAGGTCAGGCTATGAGAGTCCAGTTTTCTTGATTGCCATCAACAAATCACTGATCACTGCTATGGGGCCTAAATTTATCCAGATCAAGTTTGGCGCTGGTGTCGCTCAAATTGTGATGCGGAGATCAAGGTCATCTTGATCCTAACCAGGCCTGATCACAATTAAAAGTGACTGTAAGCAGCATCTGATCCGACTCGCCGTTTATCCCAATTCAAAGTGCCCATGCAACACCAAATTAAATCAGTTGCCTTCCATTTTATTGTCAGGCACTGCTGGCACCGCGCTGCTGGCCACCTTCTCCAGCTCTTCTCAGCAAAATTATCTGTTCCAAAGTCTGACATTTCATGAGCCTCGCAATTTCTAACTGTTGTTCTTAAAAGCATGCGCTTAACGAAGAACTTCAACAACACATAATTGCAACACGCGTGCTGCAGTCCTGTATGGACCCCAATGTGCCCACTGTTGGCTCAACCACAACTCAATGCGGGTGCCACTGCTGGCGAGCTGACACACACCAATGTAAAGGAACTTCGTTGCTTGAGTGACCTTGAGCTAGCACTGGCGTAGCACATGCTGCGCAGGGTAATATGTTTGCCCGTTCCGCATTGCATTACCGTATACACTGGACTATAGGTCGAGTGGGAATATAGGTCGACCCCCCAAGTTTAGGTGACCAAGAAAGAAAAAAAAAAGAGAGAACAACCCAAAATTCCCGAAACACATATATTTTCGTATAGGGCGCACCTCCCACCCATCGTCGGAGCTCCCCTCAACTACCATCGCAGCTGTTCCTATTTGTCAGACGAAGCATCACTGTCTTCTGAAGACGAGAGTTTGTCACTGGCCGCCTTCCACAGTGTGTCGTCTTCCGTGCCATCCAGCGAGTTGCTGATGCAACATTCCTTAAAAGCATTTTTCACCATGAAATCTGACAAGGAATGCCAGGCGGAAAGCACCCAGCCGCAGACAGTCACAAGCGAAGGCCTCTGTAGGCGGCCCGTCGGCGTCTTCAGGTTGTCGCCGTATATCTACTCCTGGTACTCCAGCCGCACTCGGTCCTTGAACGGCTTGTTCAGCACAATGTCGAGCAGCTGGAGGGTGGACGTCGTACCACCTGGTATCACGACGAGGTCTTTTTTCCATCGTCGAGTGCGCGTTTCACAGTGTCGGTCAGGTGACCACGAAACGCATCCAACACAAGCATGCTGTGAGAACGCAGCATCTTTTGGCTGATGGATGTGCGCCGGCGGAGAGAAAGTCCTTTGCGTCTCATGAATCGACGCACCCACGAGTTTGGTGCATGGCACTGTTCTCTTGTTAGCCCAGCTTCTAGAGCGAGCTCCACGGCTTTGTTGCGAATGGTATCCACGGTCACTGACGGCGAGCGCGCACAAACTTCCCGCCCAAAGTCCGCGAGTGTATCCTCCAGCTGTGGATGAACCGCACTTCGCCCACGAAACGACGTTTCCCGAGGGTTGCACTTCTGCAGCTTCCCTTTCTGTTCACGCTTTTTTCCGAAATGCCAAAGCGGCGCTGAGCGGCCATGTTGCCGTTCGCTTCAGCAAACTCGACAACATTTAATTTAAATGCAGCTGAGAACTGCCTCCTTTGCCGCTGCTCATATTCAATGAACGAAAAAAAAAACACTGTCAAAATCATAGGGGCCGTCAATCGGAGCCGAAAACTCTGAATAGACCGGAAGCACAGCAGAGAGACCAAAGCTACGATAAACAAGGCGATGCCACCAGCTCAGCTATTTAATTCGTCTTTGTGCCGTTGAGTCAATGAAGCTGCTTCTTTTTATTTATTTTTTTTAAGGGTCAACCATGGTCATCTAGTCAGTATGGTCCCTGACTGTGGACCCAAAAGACGTGGCTTTGATTCTGGCCACGGCAGTCCCATTTTCGATGCAGGTGCAAAGGCTAGAGTCTCGTGTACTGCAAGTTGTCAGTGCACATTAAGGAAGCCTAGGTGGTCACAAAATCGGGAGCAATTGACTACGGAATTTCCTTTCCATTCTTTCGTTCCCACAACAGTCACTAAGCAGTACTCCCACGAGGGGTGCAGAAAATAGCGCCCTTTCTTCAACAGAACTATAATTACTAATCTTTTCTAATAAAAAAAAAGCAGTACTCTAATGGTATTTTTTGCTACAGTTACTGTGTAAAAAATGTAACTGCGTTACACTTACAAGTTACTGAAAAAGTAACATGTTACACTGTCAGTCAAAGTAAGTGGTCTCGTCTATACGAGAGTCCTGATGCAATATGTTCTAGCTAAGCTTACTAATGAAGCCCTTTAGAGCCCCTAACTTTATGCTGTGGAAATATTGAAATTCTGGAAATCCAGATCGAGGAAACCAGGGGCAAGGTGGCTGCTATAGTTTTTCACAAAGTGAGAGGCGCTTCAACTTGTACCTCATGCTAGCGTCAAACTGACCATCACTGACCGAAACTTCACTTTATAAAACATCGCTAATCACATGAAGTGTCACGTAAAGTGCGTATACCACTGCCACCACGTCGTAGCTGCATGTTTCATGTGACCTCGCCCAACGTGACTGTGATCCGACGTTTGCGATGAATAACTGCAGTTTCATTCATGCGGCGTACAGATATATTGTTGCAGTTTAATGTCAGCTGTATCAAAGTCGATCTTTTAGGCAACCTTACCTTGAGCATTTACGCGTGCCGAAGCACTGCATTGGCTGGATGCAGGCAGTTGGTACATAAGCTTTCACACGCACTTTTGCTCCACGAGGTAAACTACGATGCAGCTCACAGTGGAGCACACCGAATCCTCGTTGCAAAGCTTGTCACGCGGTTGTGATGGGCAGTGACAATGAAACTTACAACAAGGCGCGTGCATCCACCATCGAAAACTGCGATTTCATGCGGTCTTAACATAGCGACAAAACAGAATCATGCCTTGTTGTAAGCTGGGAACAAGTTATGCTGCTTTGTCGGTTTTAGCAACCACATCATTGCTTCTCGTAATTGTGCGACCGTGTCTTTTGACAGGAGTTAAATGCTGGAGAGTTAACAAATGTATGACCAAAGCACAGTGCATGTATCAACACGACCCATTGCACGAGTGCGCATGCCGCCATTGGTGCAATGTACTATTGATGGCGATGCCGATGCGTACGACCATCTCTAAATGTGAATGCACATATATATAGCAACCATGGCGTCTGCTCGGCCGCAAAATAAAGCCTCCGGGATCGGACAGCATAGCATTCAAAATTTGATGATACCAGCATGCCGGCTATCAAGTCGCGCCACCTGTCACTTAGCAGCCATGTGCAGTTAAACCCCGCTACAACGAACGCTGCTTCAACGAAATTTCTGGTACATGGAAAAATTGTTGGTTCCCCATCAGCACTCCATAGGAGTCAATGCATAAATATGCTTGCCACAATGAGCACTTTTTTTAAAGCCATTTTGCTTCAATGAAATTTGATGATGCAATTCAAGGCTTGAAAATTCGGTTTCTTGTGCAGGGGTAAACACAATCCCAAACATTTTGGTGTATTTCAAAAGACAAAAATAAATCTACAAAGTCAAAATCTCATGTTAGCAACACCAGAAACGGCCACTGTTGACTGCTTGGTTGACTGAGCACGGAGGCCACCATTGCTCAATAGTGATGGTGAGGAGACGGCCCTACTTTGCCACTGTCTTAAGTTGTTTTCACAATCCAAAGCAGAAGCTCAGTCGCTTACAAGAACGGTGGCATGAGAGAAGAAAAGTATAGGAGGGAGCCTTACGAAATTTAAGCCAAGAGTGGTGGCTCAGCATGTGATTGAAACTTGAGGGGAATGGAGAATATGTCAGAGCCTGCAGTATGTTTCAATCACAGCACGTAAAAGCAGTCTACCGATATCTGTAGAGATAGTGCCCCTCTCCCACCGGCACCCCTTATTTATTTATTTATTTATTTATTTATTTATTTATTTATTTATTTATTTATTTAAAAATACCCTCAGGGCCAATGGCATTACAGAGGGGAGTGGGGGAAATGGTCATATAACAATGCAGATGAGTCAAGAACACAAGAAATTACACAATGTTAGGCGAAAAACTACATTACAATTAGTTACGTAAATACAAGAGGCACAAAACCAGAATACATAGAACTGCTTATCAGTGGCAAAATATACATAATTCGCTGCATAAAAAACTACATTTATTCAAGTGATCATGGCGCTGACAAATGACAATGAAATGAACTTGAAAGAAAATGTCATGCAGTGTTTCTTTAAACCGCCCTGACGAAGACAAGTCCGCTTGTCGAAACGTTGGCTCCCGCGACATTCCCTGTTTTAAATCGTACCTTGCGATTTTTTCATCGATTTAAACCGGTTAGTATCATTGATGGATGCAGCACTTTCAGGAAGGTGATTCCACTCATCACTTGTGTGTGGTATAAATGAGTGAAAGAAAGAGGAGCATTTGCAAGATGGGATGCCAACTTTGTGTTGATCAATGCGAAATGATATGTAGGATGGTGCAGAAAGGAGTTCATGTTGTAGAAGGGGGTGATGATATATCCTGAAAAAAAGAATGTCGTGCTTGTTTACGCCATGAGACTAGTGATGGTAACCTGAGATTAGTCCTCATTGAGCTGATGCTGGCAGTCCTGTTATAGTTACCTAGAATAAATCGTGTGGAATTGTTTTGGGTTTTCTCTAATAAATTTGTGTTGACTGGGGTCCCAGACTGAGGCTGCATATTCGAGCTTGGGCTGAATAAGTGTCTTATAGAGAGTTAGTGTGAGGGATTGCGGTGCACGTGAAAAGTTACGTCGGAGATAGCCTAGTGATCTGTTAGCTTTGCTTGTTACATAGGGAATGTGCGTGTTCCAGGTAAGATCGCCTGACGAAAGACTGGCTGTGTGTTTTCTCTCTGCTTAAGAAGCAAGCAACGACAGCCCTCATACGCGGTGTGATGTTATCCTATGTGCCGTTCGTCCGACGGAGATGGACGGGTCGTTTTATCTATGCTTCAGCCACATTCGTGCCTAGCGCTAACGCGCTTTTACTCGCACATAATACATACAATGCATAGGCGATGTTGGGGAGTTGGGCTTTGTACAGAACAACGGAAACTGCGAAAACCCACGAACAGTGTCTATATGATTGCTGTCACAATAACCCCCCCCCCCCTCGTGGCCCTTGTTGAGTACCGTATTTACTCTAATTCGCACCTTGTGTTATGATAAAACGGGTCCAAAAATTGTATGTGCTTTAGAATAGAGTGCAAACAAACAACACCATTACCATATCACCGTAGGCATCGCATCAAAATGGCCGCCTCCTACGTGCTATGGGCGCTGTCGAACGGTCACCAGCGAAAAAATGAACTAGCGGCGCTACGGTCTTTGGCGCACATGGTGCACATAGTTTCTGTAGTTTCTGTGTCGCCGCCGGTCTCGCACATAACGACACCATGGCGCACATGATGCATAGGCCAGAGATACTCATTACGCTGGCTTGGCCATCTTGCGGCCAACCAAAGTCACTACTTTGCCGATGCAATCTCCGAGTGGCCCGCTGTACCAGCTTTCAGTAGCGTTCGCGGGTGGCCGTAATGGGAGCGAAAATGTTTCCGATCACCACACGCAAAACTGTTCATCATCGCATATCTGCCACATATCTGTGCTCAGCCTGAGCCTCTCAGTCATGCGCGCTGCATGACATCCGAGATTGCATCGCGGCAATCTTGGAGACCACACTCCAACAAACCTTAGGCTTAGCCGCGCCAGCCTGCGCAGCACACATGGTAGCACACAGCAGCAGGTGTGAGGGAACTGCGATAGCACGGAGGAATGCAGCATTGCGAGCAAATGATGTTACCGCCACTTGCACGCGGCTACGTCCGGCAGCGTGCGGAAGTTTCATCGAGACAAAGGAGTTATGAATCGGCGCGCCGAACATGTTCAAGATGCCATTGATCAAGTGAAGTGGGGAAGCCACAGCGCAGCTGTTCAAGGAACTGCAGGGGTTCAACGTTGGTGGCCTGTTTATTACACGAGTGCGTTCATCACAGGAGTAGCAGGAGTACATTATTTGTTTTTATGAATGGGTGTGTGTTACATTCGAGGGTGCAATAGACTCGTTTCCATTTTCGTTTCTCTGAACTTGGAAGGTATGGTTTGAGTACTAACGTTTTCCGAACCCTTCTGACTACCGCTGTGATGCTGTGCGCAATACTGAGTCATAGAAGTTTCTTTGTTCTACCAGCTCAGGTCAGTTATATTTTTTTTATTTCACGACAACAAAACTTTTGCTTCAAGGAATTTTTCTCCACCACTGCCAATTTCGTTGTAGTGAATCGACTGCAGTTAGAATTATCCATGGAGGATCCAGTTTGCATTCGAATTAATGAGCACCCTAACACATAGAGTTCTATGGAGCTTGGCTGGACTTTGCCACTTAGTTTGAATTATCGAAAAATGCAAATTGTTGAAGTTCAAATTAACGAGCTTTCACTGAAGTGGGAATGGACCTGTCCCTGTTTGTCAACAATGTGACGTCACGTAGAGCATCACTATCGACATCGCAGGGGACCAGTTTCGCAGTGGTTCGCAAAAAGTTCCGGCAGCTCCAGCAGTTTGCTCGCGCTTTGCACATGATGGTGCTGTCCTTTCCCTTTTTTTTTTCTTTTTTTTTTTACAATCTGGCTAGGATACTTCTGTTGAGTCCACCTGTTGCAAAGGTTACTATGGCGGTTTGTCGTAAAGCTGCAAGTTCGTGGAAAGCAGTATCCATAACCCTACACCATTTCGGAATGGAAGAATGACCCTAAACATTGACCAAACGTTCGGTTCTCTGTGTACCTCGCAAGCATGCCTGGCCCGTACAGTGAAGAGGCCATGAAGCGTTACTGATCGCTCAGAGCGTACGGCTTAGTGAAAGGCCACGTGCATCAATAGTGCTTGTCTCGGACTTGGGCACCAATGCTTCCCATCGACTGCTGTCATTCAGAAATTGAAGAGGGAAAAAAAAGAACTGATGCCACTGCCTTAATTTTGTCGCACGCTTGGCACATCCTACAGCGCAAAGGGTAACCACCATGTCAAAGCGGCGAGGCAACGCGCATAAAAACCAGTACGGACTCAGTCCATCCGTACGGCAGCATGGAACCACGCCAAACACTGCAATCTTTCGCCAACCAGGCATGGAATGCGTCTTTTTCAAAGCAAACGTGACACCGTCACAGAGAACCCCTGCCATGTCCTACGAGCTGCAGGCAGCGTCTGCACTGCGCACTGTACCTGCATAGCCGGTTGAGTTGTAGCCCTCATTTGCATTTCCTTCTGTTCTTTCTGCTCAGGAATTAACTTTTATACGGTCAAAAACAGGCGAGACTGGTACTGTCGATCTCATCCGAAAACACAAACAAAATTTTCCTTTGGAGTGCTAGCCCAACACAAGTTGCAGCAAAGTGACCGCGAAATGAGAAAAACTGCACGTTTCGGACCACCACTTACCCGAGGAATGCTTCCGCTTCAGAGTGCGTTCCAAACGTTTGCACTTTCTTTGTGTTTCAGGGCTAGTCCTCTAAAAGCAAACAGTTAGCTACCCACTCTGAGTGCTCAGAAAATCAAGACTGGACAAGACGGCACACCTGGGTTAATAAAATATACATGCTCACAAACGCTGCAAAAAGTACAAATAACAAAACGCCTAAAACCTCTAGGTAACAGGCTAGCCTCTTAATTTACAAGCGATGAAATGTAATCCAAAAATCCAGCTGCTGTCTGATGGCTGCTGTTTTACACAGCGCACAGCTTGCACCCACGCTTTCCGTCAGCTGTGTCCTTCGGACTTCGGAAATCAAAGAGGAAAAAAATGAAAGACCCGTACGGCAGCATGGAACCACGCCGAGCACTGAAATGTTTTGCCAACCAGTCCATTCACACGTGCGCGCTAGGGTCATGTGGTTGACGTCACTGCCCTTTCATGATGTACCCCAGGAGAGGTCTATTGTACTTGTGTTGTGTGTTGTGATGTATCAGGATTTGTTTTTAATTAGCAAAGTGTGCTTATGTTAGGATAAATGGGTGCAGCACATACAGCTTGTTTCTGATCTGTTTTATATCATTATATGCAGTCTTCTGTTTTACGAGTGGTTAATTGTAAAGTGAAATACCGTGAAAGCCTGATTCAAGTACTACGTACAGCACATATAAATACTTTATACATGGGAACACAGTGGCATACTTCACTGTACAAGTTTTTTTGTAAGAAATGGATCATCTTATAGTTCTTATCCTATATGTTTAATGTACGCAGCATTGTCACGGACCTGATACAGGTTTGCACTAGTTTGCAAATTTGCTTTAGAGGGTGCAAATGTTTTGTAATCTTGTGCTCAAATACACTTGTGAGCTAACTTCGGGATAGACTTGCACAATCTATGTGCAGTGGTTTGGAAAACATGTAGGCTTTCATAATTGTTTGTGATATTTATAAAGTGCAGTTGTACATGAAATATATGTACATGCTTTTTCTAATTCAATGTTGTACTGTGCTCAGGCAGAGATTAATAAAGTGTTTGTGTGTGCAGGTTTTGCCTTGAAGATGCTCACAGAGCTGCTTTCATCATTCATTGAAGTGGACTCGATCCGGCAGCATTATAAATCGCGTCTTGTTGGATGCGTGCTCAATGGCTACCTGTCTTTGCGCAAGCTAGTAGTTCAGCGCACAAAGCTGATAGATGAGACTCAAGAAAAATTGTTAACACTGCTAGAAGAGATGACTACAGGCACCGAGTCAGAGACTGAAGCATTCATGGCTGTTTGTGTTGCAACACTTAGCCGTTATGGACTGGAGGACCTGCGAACACCTGTTTTTATCTTTGAGCGGCTTTGCTCATTGATCCACCCTGAGGAAAATGAGCTGGGTGAATTCCTGGTGACTCTCGAGAAAGACCCACAGCAGGAGGACTTCCTCCAGGGCCGCATGCTAGGCAACCCATACAACTCAAATGAGCCTGGCATGGGTCCACTAATGCGGGACCTCAAGAACAAGGTGTGCCAGGACTGTGAGTTGGTGGCCTTGCTCGAGGATGATAATGGCATGGAGCTGCTCGTCTGCAACAAGATAATGAGCCTTGATCTCCCTGTCAAGGTACAGCACTTTATCTTTCTGATATATGGTAACATTTCTAAAATATAATTAACTGCAGTTTTATCGAAGTTCTCCATGTAATGAAACATATTAATTTCATCACTTCATGTTCATTGAACATACCTTTTTAAACTCGGTATACTGAAACATGTTAATTTCATTTTGCAGCAGATTCTCTAAGGATGGTGGCTGTTACTGAATAGCAACTTCTGCTCGCATGCAACTTTTTGTGCTGCCTAGGCTAACATCAAAAGGCATTTTTTAGAGCTGTGCTAATAGTAAAATTTTGAGTGCAAAGCAAATTTGAATATTAATGGACGAGTACAAATCAAACAGATCTTTTTCGAATAATTTTCAAATATTTTTACAATACAATATTTAGGGCCCCTAACATTATGTGGTGGAAATTTTGAAATTCTGCAAATTCAGGTTGAAGAATCCACAAATTTTTGCTGCAACACTGAACAGGTACAAGGTACATGCGACAATTCATTTCATAAACAGTTTCAGGCTACAAACATACCCATGTTGTTTAAAACTTAAGGGAGCTGTTGCAGCGCCTCCTCTATTTTTTTCTATGCCAGTTGGATGCGTCCGATCCGGCTGTTCTCCACCTTCTCTGTCGCCTCTTTCCTACTCTTTCCCGTCGGCTAGCGCTCACGCCTGCTTCATGATGTGGGAAGGGGGGAGGGGGGGGAGAGTACCCTCTATGTGGCGCCTCATGGCCACTGACGGAATAGGTATTTTTTGATAAGTTGTACCTTTATGTGCTGGGTGGCGCTTTGAAACCCTCTTGATTGCCACACTAGGCTGTCACACTGAGTGTTGACGAGACGAGACGTTTGCTGGTGGCACGCCTCCGTTCCGCTGGCAGCGGCGGGGCGCAACGTGTGCTGCCGATGGAAATTTACCTTGACATTGTTGCTGCACGCCAGCTTTGACATATGCTACACGTGTGTCGAGTGGCATTGTTTTGATATGCAATAGTAACTTGTTTAAATGGCATTGCGGCTCTTCACCTCAAAATGGAAGAATTCCATGACAGGCACTGACAAGTTTAAAATGATAGTTTACATTTAGTTACAACGTCAATAACTTGCTTTGAAGTACCTTTGGCACAGGATTTTGGTACACGCTGTCATTATATGTAGCGTCACAGAGAGTTGGTGCCAGAACCTCGAGGTGACTACGCCACCTCAATTTGTAATGCAAAGCCTTTCTTAGCGAACTTCTGCCACTTCGAGTGTGCTTATCTATCCATCTAGCAGCCTATGCCCTTGGGCTCTCGCGGCTGTCACCAGAATTAATAACCAATGCACCGAAATCGGCATGGTGTGACGTGTTCATGTTCAACTTAAATGACAGGTCGTAACGTGCATGTCGTGAACGGCATTGTTTACATGCCACGACCATGGTGCTCTCACGGTGTTTCATTATGACGTGTCAAAATTGGTTAGGTGTGGCATGACTTAATGACGAACATAAATTAAAGGGGGTAACATGAAAATCATATGCAGGCCTTGCAGAGCATGATTTAGATGCCATGCTCATTCGGCTGTCATGTCCGGTTGGTTAATATGACATGTACAAAAATTGGTGTGGTGTGACATAAGTGTATGCACAACATAAATGGCAGGTGGTAACATGAAAATCGGGGCATGCATGTCCTGTGATATCGTTTTGCCCACTAAAGTCTAAACGCGTATAATACAAAATCTAGTGGCTCAGTTACGAGCCCACATGGTCTCACAAGGCAATTACATGTACTTGCATGCTCACAACTTCACCGTTCGGCTATTTTCACGGTGTGGAACTGGTCGAATTTTACAGCAAGCTGCTATAGCCGAGCTATGTCCGTTTTTACGACTGGCCTGCTACAAGAGCAGGCCAGCTGGTAGCGTGGTGGTGAGCGGCGAAAACGACCCGCCGGTGCCGGGTCTCAGGACGACGGGAGCTGGGGCAGAAAGAACTTAAAGGAGGTTTATTTTACATATTTACAGCAAGAATGTCCAAGGCAAAAGCAATGCAAAAAGCGCCGAGAGTGAGCTTGGCGACTCGTCTTATACATCTCAAAGTCAGGAACATGCTGTAGGTGTCCAATCATGGCATGAGGGTCCATTAGGAGGGGTTGTCCCTCGACGCCCACAGTGACCGCCTCCACACTCCCTCTCCATGTTCGCCTCGAGCGAAAGGGGGCTGAAGCACTGCCTTCTGCGTGCAAAGTTGAAGCGCTCGCACACGCACACACACACAAACACCGCGGGTTAGCAGCGCCATTTGGCGGCGCCACCCTGTCGCGGACGCACCTGGTCCAGGCGAGTCGGGCACGTCTCCCGGGACCCTTTGCTCACAGGCACCTGCAGTGTTGAGCCCCATCAGCGATGACCTGGCCGGTGACCCAATTAGTCACCCTTGGGTGGGGACACTACAAAGCAGGCATAGAGCCACATGCACCGTTCTCAGTGGAAAGCCCGGTCGTAACACCATGTGCAGCGATGTCGTTCGCAGCATAACCAAGCGGGTGAGGCAGGGGCAATGGGCAGCCGCGCCGAGCGCACATCATGCGCCATTAGCATTCACCGTAGCAATCTTCGGTAAAACACGCTCTCGCATCGGTGAGTCTCTTTCCCGCTGTCGAAGTAAGTTCTAGACTTCCAGAGCGTCGTCGCCCCGGCTGACGCGCTTGCCGTACACGTGCAACCGCCACTGTCAAACGCCTCGAAAAACCCCGATTCCGCACTGGGGTTACACTATTTCCTGCTATATGAACCACACTGTCTACATGCGAAAAGTGATGTTCGTCAACAAAGCGCCTGGAAATGTGGATGTGATAACGTACAGCGCTTCATACGTAAGCAGTGATCGTAAGCAGCAATAAGCAGTGATCAACGGAACGACGACTTCGAAGTGCGAATAAAGCTACCGTGGGGTGCCTTGATGCCAGAAAACTGCGGATCCTTCAAGCTCTGCTCTAAATTCAGCGTGTCTACCAACCGGGAAAACCGGGAAATCTCAGGGAATATGATCAGTCTGGAAAATCTCAGGGAAAACTCAGGGAATTTGGGCTTCTTTCAGGGAAAATCAGCTCAAGTAAGAAAGTTGCGGTAACGCTGGCTCTAACAATGCACCTTGCGATTGAGTTTATAGCGCAACTCGCAGTAATTGAAGGGAAGAGTGCCCCCCCCCTTTTTCCTTATCGCTCTTCGTCGCGCGAATCGGCTGCTTTTTTTATTATTGGCTTTGCTTGTCGCGTCTTGTTCTATGTAAAGTCCGCTGTATGTATCTGGACGCGCTACGGCGCACACACATCCCGTGTGTGCGCCAAGCATTGCTATATTGTGCGTTTGCTTGCAAGCAGTCTTTTCCACAAATATTACGGAAAAGACTGTGTGGAGGTAGAGGACGCGCGGCTACACGAAGCTGCGCGCCCTCTCCATAGGGACAAGATGCGGCGCCGATTCTACACGCCACGCGATGACGCATGACGCGTCGTGCGGTCTGTGCAACGCCGCTGGGCAACGCCATTTCGTGGTTTCGGTTTCTCAGCGTGATTGCAACGGAGGCGCGTGAAACTTGATGTTTTTCGTCGGCACGGCACCCCTTTCTAGAGGCGGCGGAAGTTGATTTTCATCTTTATTGGCGTAGCTTTCAGCTTGTTTATTATCGACGCTTATGATCCAAGAATCGCTGGATCGAATCCCGGCCGCGGCGGATGCATCTAGATGGAGGCGAAATGTTTTAGGACCGTGTACTGTACGACGTCAGGTAAGAAACCTCGGGAAGTCAAAATTTACGGAGTTCTCCACTACGGCCTCATAATCATAGCTGGTTTTGTGACATAAAACCCTACAAATCAATCAATTATCTACGCTTACGAGGGATTCTTGCTGTTCTTAATTACCGAGTTTATTCTGCCCAAGGCAGCCACACGCTGAGAAGATGCCGTGTCTGTGCCAACACAGCTGCTGGTTGCTCCAAGATGAGAACAGAGATGTGTTTTATGTGCGCAACTGTGATAAGGCACTGTGCGTAGAGCCGCTTTTCAAGGAACACCACGTTGTAAAATACTATTGAACAATTTGCAGTATTTGCTCGATTTTACCGCGCCCTCGATTGTAACGCGCACCAGTTTCCCGCGACAAAAAGAAGGTCAAATATCGATTGTAGTGCACACCTATTTTTCGGGACACAGGAAAAAGGGAGAGCTTAGTAATCAACCTTTTCACATTAATAAAACCAGATGCCGTACTCTCGTAATGAACGCACTCGCATAATAAAAGCACCGCTAACTTTAAACTACTGCAGTAGTTGATCCGCGGCATCTCGAAGACGTTCGGCGCGCCGATTCATAGCTCCTGCGTCTCGACGAAACTTCCGCACGTTCCCGGGCGCAGCTGCGTGCAAGCTCGCAGTGGTGCATTCCTCCGTGCAATCGCAGTTCCCTCACGCCTGCTGCCGCATGCTGCCATGCGTGCTGCGGAAGCTGGCACAGCTAAGCCTAAGCATGGTCGCGGCGTGATCTCCGAGATTGCATCGCGGCAATCTCGGACGTCAAGCAGCGCGCACGGCTGAGAGGCTCTGCCTCAGCACGGATACGAGGGAGAAATGCGATGATGAGCCGTTTTGCGTATGGCGATGGGAAACATCTATTCTCCCGTTACGGCCACCCGCAAACGCTATTGAAAGTTCGCGCCGCTGGGCATCTCAGACTTCGGTTGGCCGCAAAATGGCCAAGCTATCGCGGCGATTATCAACGGCCTACGCGTAATGTGCGTCGTGGCAACGTTGCGTGGGGGACCGGCGGCGACATAAAAACTACAGAAACTATGCACGCCAAAGACCGCCGCGCCGCTAGTTTGTTTTTTCGGCAGTAACCGTTCGGCAGCGCCCGAAGCGCGTAGGAGGCGGCCATTTTCCTACGCGCCACGGTATGGTAACGGCGTCGTTCGTTTGCACTCATTCGCATATGATTTTTGGACCCGTTTTATAGAAAAATAAGTGTGCAATAGATTAGAGTAAATACAGTTTAAGTGATGCTGACACGAAAATATAGCTCCTGATTCTTTTTTTAAAAAACAATGTTTTTCAGACCTTACGCATTTCGTACATTCAAAATCCGCAATTTCACAAATTGACCGTCTGGGAAAGCTTATTTCTTTTTGTTTGTTTGGTTTTTTTGGTTTTCTTTATTTGACCCTGAAAGAGCTCAATATCCTTATTAGTAATGACATTGGGTGACATGGTGCCTACCCGCATCGACACGAAGAAAGTTATGTGCCACTCAGGGAATTTCGCAAAAATACTCGGGGAAAACCTGGAAATCTCAGGGAATTTAGCGATGTCAACTTGGTAGACACCCTGAAATTATCGCAAACGCAAAAAGCATCGTGTAGCGCATACAGAGATAGCTACCAAGGAAGAAGTGGGACAGAACAAATCTGACAGACACATTGTAAAGGAGGGGGATGCAGCGTCTGCCGCGTCACCGAAGCAGTCACAGCGACGTGCTCTCCGACGCACGTGTGACGCAAGCAGCCATACCCTCTAAGTGGCGTCGCACAGCTACTACTCCCTGAACCAAGGTGGACTGACAGTTCCCATTGAGGAGAGAGCATTTGCACTGGCATTGAAAAAAATAGAGGAGGCGCTGGCTGTTGGTGGTAGAGCAGCAAATGGCTCATACAACACTTTTGGGACACATAGCCATAACAACTGATAGTTCAGCCACTGATCTTTCGGAATCATTTGAAATTTTCTCCCTCTGGCGACATCGCAATTTTTCACATACTTTTTCGCAAACTAATGTGCGTGTGTTATTGCAAAAGGGATGTGGCTGCCACACTCAAGAAATAAGCACGCCCCCTTAGTTTGTGCTCCATTAATATAAACTTATGGTTATCAAAGTATCCCTAGGAAGTCAGCTATAAATATATGCTATTGTTGCAATTCAAGAAAGTTTGGCAATGATAATTACATGAAAATGGCACAGGCGATTCACCAGTAAGCTCAGGTTCTAAGTTTGGTCAGTTTTATTTAACCACAGCTCATTTCTGGAGGTCTGCAGCGTGTCTAACTTGTTAATCTGGCCTTTTCTGCCAGTTTCCAGCAGTTCCTTTTGCTTCTCTTTATTATCTCCACGCGAGGGCAGCATTCGGTGTTAGCTTTGGTGCTCTCGGCAGTCTCTCCAGCTGCTCTCATGGCGTCATTGTCCCGTGTGACTGCGTCATGGGTCCCACTTAAAATTGGATGTACTCGAAGTCGCAATATCTAGATGGCCCTAAAAGACATGTAGTGCAGTGTATTGTTTCGTATACGAGCCTATACCGTCGAAACCCAATTGATCAGTGGGTTCTGATGCATATACCAAACAATCCACCACGATCCTAGTGTTGTAGTGCCATTTAGGCAGTAGTACACTAACTATATTTGATGCTTCTGCGCAGTTCATGTTTTCATTATGTGGTGGGCATTTTTAAAGAGCGCGCAGCTCAAATCTTGAAGTGCATGTTAACCACATGGCGAGATGCGATGGCTTGGACATCATAAACCACAAGCGCACTCGTAAGAAAACAGAAGGCAGGTCCACTTCATCCTTGTGTGGCTTAGACGCGAAGTCGCTCCCATGAGAGTTAATCTTGGACAATCGAGATAAGGTGCAGGCTTCACAAAGGAAGTGCGCCGCGCGAAAAGAGCGCAGCGAATCACTTTGGATGAGGAAGGAGCACGGAACGAATGAACTGTGTGTGGAGGGAAGAAAAAAAAAAGGCCGCGGCAGCAGCATGTCGCGTGCGTGCCGCCCTCTGAGGATAGGACTTCCAAGGCGACGGAGAATGCTACTACGGCCGTTTGTCAGCTGCGAATGCTCCACATGGAACGTGCACCCATGTCCTCCAGTTTACCGCTATTTGTCTCAGTTTTTTTTAAATCACTTCACGCACGCTTCCCTTGAATCATCCCGCGAGCGCTATTTCCTGTGCACCTGATTCCTGTGTTGTCAAGGGCTAGCTTCCCATGAGGCGCGCCACTTGCGACCCCGGCATAACAAGCGCTGTCACCTAGTGTCAGGTTAGCGAAGTGAAGCGCAGAGACTTGCGCAGTAACCAAAGAGTGGCGCTGCCAGCACGTTGTTTTCTCTTTCTCTCTTAAGCCGGTGCTGCTCGGCAACATCAACTGGAAAAGGAGGGTGCCGGCTGTGCAAGCTAGGCCAGCTGGCTGCAGCAAGCAGCAGGTTTGAAGTGAGGGGGAAAAGACATGGCCTGTGGCGGCAAGATCGCTGGGTCGAGGGATGCAGGCCCACCTCGCGCACGTTCGCCTGTACGCACAGGTGCGCTCGCTCTTGCCTCGCAGTCGCCGTGCCTTCGAGCGTGCCAAGCGCGCCGCCGCTTGGCTTGGTTGTTGCTCCTGCAAAAGTGACGAAATTTGGGGCAAAATCTCCACGTTGTCAACGGAGAAAATTCATTATTTCGAGGGGGTCTCCCACTGCCACTTCGTTATGTAGAGGTCTCAAATACATGCTACTCCACGTGCTTCTATGGAGTAACGGCGGGGAATCGAAAAACTTCATTATATCCAGGAATTCGTTATATGGACGTTCATTGTAAGCAGGTTTAACTAACTAATTTGCATGTGTTACTTTTAATTACACTTCTTAATTGTTTATTTTACAAGCTGTACCTTCCAGATGTGTATTTAAGACTTGTATTTACGTATGCAGATTTCTGCCTGTGATTAATGTTCTTCCTGGAAAAAAAAATTTGCTAGAACCAACCACATACGTACTTGACTATTTCCCTATTCATTATGTATTTTTTTATAACTCAAGAGGCACTTGATCTAAGATTGTGATTGTTGATATAGAGAGTGCCAAGTAGTACTCAGTTTGTATATTTCCAAATTCGCTCGAAAAATTTTTTGTTCAAAATTCTGGTTTTTTTTCGTTTTTGAATTTTTAAAACTTGTGCATTATCAATTGTAATAAAAGAACACCATTTGAAAGCGTGTTTATTGTTCCTAGATATATTGCATGACCATGTAAAACTGGCAGCACTTGCAGGAAAAATTCTTAACTAAAGCATACCAAAAAAAAAAAAAAAACGGCTGTTTTCCCTTGGTAACAAAAGAGCTAAGGGCTGCTGAAAGTGTTGTGCTAGGATGCATCATAATGCTCTTGCATAGTCTTATTTCCAGACATTAAATTTTGCTTAGGTATCACTATTGAGAGGTTCGGCTTACCTTTCATGTCACTAAATGTGACATGTGGTAAGAGTGCCCCGCCACGGTGGTCTAGTGGCTAAGGTACTCGGCTGCTGATCCGAGGGTCGCGGGATCGAATCCCGGCCGCGGCGGCTGCATTTCGATGGAGGCGAAATGTTGAGGCCCGTGTGCTGTGCGATGTCAGTGCACGTTAAAGAACCCCAGGTGGTCTAAATTTCCGGAGCCCTCCACTACGGCGTCTCTCATAATCAGAACTGGTTTTGGGACGTTAAACCCCACAAAACAACAACAACAACATGTGGTAAGAGAACACTCTTCACTCTATACAGGCAAAAAGGTGCAGCATACAGCAGCTGCTGTACATTCAGTAAAGTTTGCTCGTTTCAAGAACTAATAACACATAAGGGAATCTGAAGACCAGGCTTTTTTGGTTTGAGGCAAAGTTACAGGGAATTGTAATTAGTATATTCTAATTAGAATATAATAGTAGGATAATAGTAGGATTTTTAATAATAGTGGTAAAACTTGCTGTGTTTTAAAATTTACCATATTTAATCAATGTAAACCTATGTAACTCGCTCCAAGGCATTAAGGAGATTTGATTGGGATATAGGTAATATTCTGGTCCAGTGCTAACTTGGATAATTGGAGATCTATGGGAGAGGCCTTTGCCCTGCAGTGGCCGTAGACAGGCTGATGATGATGATGACAGGTAATAGGCTCATTTCCCCATCAAGTGCATCTTCGCGGCAGTGCAAATTTCCCCTGGAAAGGCTGCTTCATGGCAGAGGTACCCATACGGCAGTGAAACTATCTCTACAGGCGAGTGGACATGCAGAAAGACGTGTTGTTTATTTCAAATAATTTAAAATTTTATCAGTTAAATTTGTCTTAAAGAGAATTGGACTGCTGTAATAGTCGTTCAGATATTCACACAAGCCCAATATTAATGACATTGCACTCAGAAAATGATACTTAGCACAAATGATCTGAATATTCGACACTCTTGGCGGGAACATCTGTATTTGAATGTTCAGGAACACCCAAATATATATTTTTCAAATTGATTGTGTGTTAAATAAGGAAAATATTCTATTCATATTCGAAGTTTCGGATATTCGCACATTTCTTATTTATTTTACACATATAAGATTGCTGTCTTTTTTTGGGTGCCTGAAACCTGTGCCAGTGAGTGCGGGAAGCATGATTCCACCGTTGTTTCCGAAAGTGAGGCTTTTAATGTCTGTTTGGGCATTTCCATGGAAAAAAACCTCTACCTTTGCAATTTCTCATGGAATTGCGGAAAGCTAGGGCCCTTAACCATGTAAATAACAGAGAAGTGTACTGCTAGTGTCGACAAAAAGGACAAATTTACTACACGACTAGTGTACACCTACAATGTCGTCTCTAGAAAAGAACATTCAGGTCCTAAAGATAGTCCAACAGAGTTGTGCATACTAAAGCCCCTAAAACTTCGTGACGTACTGACACTCTCCCCCTCCACTCTTGTTCCTCCTCAATTCTCTCCATGTGCTCCCTCTCCGACAATGGCGCCGCCTGCCCTGCTCCATTGCATAGCAGGCAACCTTTCGTGAGCGAGTGTGCACTGAGATAGACGGTGCTAGCTCTCTAGGTGGGATCTTCACATCCGGCATAGAACTTCCCTTCCGCGAACTGCATCAACTCCTCAAATGTACTACTTTTCGCGTTTTCAGAAGTAATCCGGAAAGAAAACACCCAACTGAGCGTCACGCCGGCAATTTTGAACACAGAGTGCATCGGGTACGATACACTCGGGACATTTGTGAGGCCTTGACCGCAATGAATTGTCTTGACATGTTGTAAATTGCATATCTGAGGCTGAGAAGTAACGTTCTGCCTACAGAAAGCCACATGAAAGCTAAACAGTCCACATCGGTTTTGTCGGGCAAATTCATTGCTCACATCAAGTGTGCGAACGAAAGTTGCCAGGATGCAGGAGCGGTGACTGCTCTGAGGATTCCACAGTATGTTCAAAACTACAGTCCTGTCTCCATGCCAACCTTTCTAACAAAAAAAATAGTGAAGCTTACGCCAAGTTGCACATGGCTTAACACAGTGAAGCTTGTCAATTTCAAGTTTGACATGGTTTTGCTAGCTATCACTTGGCAATCTTAGCTCAGTTGTGCTTGGCTCAATTTGGCTGAGGTTTATTAGGCCTGTCTTGATTAGTATGGGCTTAATTAGGCTTCTCACCCTAAATCACACTTGATCACTGCTAGCCTAATTAGACCTGGTTGGATTATACTTGGCTTAATTAGTCTTAGCTTAGGCATTGCTTGCATAGCCTTAACTTTATTAGGCTTGCCTTCATTAGATTTGGCCTAATTGTTCTTAGGTCAGTTAGGTTTGTCTTAATATTAGCCTATTATGCTTGCTTTACCTTACTTATCCCCAACTACGCTTCACTTGTTTGGCTAAGCTGATCAACGACAATGCGCCCCGCCTTATTGGACATTGCACGAAACGGACATAGAGTAGCAACGCTACTTTCTATGAAAAAATAAAAATGCAGAAAGGACTATGTGAGTTGTAACCACACAAATTCACTCACATTGTGATAAATAATGCTCCAACAGAGTTGAAAATAACACGAATAATAAATTTGTGCCAATAATGCTCGACCATCTGCACTGCAATTAAGCTTCTAATTTATTTTCAAACGTCGATGTATCATGGGTCTTTTATTTGCAATCTCTAGGTCAATGTTACAAGAATGGACTTGTGACACCATGTTATGGCATATGCGAGTTTAAAGGAGTCGTGAAAAGAATTTGGAGATGCCGGTTTGTAATTTTCACTGCTTCAATACGCATTCGACAAGCCGATTCCGAAATATTATGGCGAAATATTCAGTGCACATTTAACAACGCCCGTTTTAAATCTCAGCTTTCTTGCGCTCCCGAAACGACTATGCGACACTACCGGCCGGCGTGGTACTATTTGGTGACGTTGAGTTAAGATACTTTTAAGTTCAAAGGCACAGTGAACTCGCGTTTGCTCTAAAGGAATCGATTTACTTGAAAGCTAGAAAGGAAGAAAATACTTGGAAACCGTGCGGTGCCACCATTCGGAAGAAAAGCGGCCGCACGGTTTGTTTTCCCGTGGCCTCCGAGGGCGCGCCAATCTCGGAGGTATGACGGCTACTAAGATGACGTCATCTTCAGAGTTGAGGGGAACGCGCGCAGTGAAACCGAAACCGCGTTTTTTATCGCTCTAAATCAATGCACACGATGCAACGGAACAATGCATATTGTTGATTGGAGGGTCAGGACCCCGAATACGCACTTAGTACAAAATGTTCAGAAAACGTTTCACGACCCCTTTAAGCACATGCAGTGCGTTCGTAAATTTGTTGAAAGATGCAGTCCATGTTTGCTTTTGTACGAAGTAGTAAAATGAACATCTTATAAGAGTATGAAACTTAAACGTGGTCAATTAACTCTGACATACCTGTGATGCTGAAGCAAACACCGAATTGTTCAAACATCGACACGTACTTATCGTATGAGAGACCGACAACATGTCTCGCATAATTGCATCGACAATATCGGGTTGAACTCGTACCGGTGTACAGTCGCTGACCGATTTTTCGGACCTGGCGGGAACCGAAAAATAGTCCGAAAAATTGAACAGTCCAAAAATCCACTTTAGCGAAAAATATTAAACTTACTGGGCTTAAACTGGCTTAAAAAGATAGCTGATGCAGCCTTGCTTCATATTACGCCTGGAGGCAATAACACTTGCCCGTATTTGGGCCAAAGTAACATCGTCACCATAAACATTCGACAAGAATGTCAGCGCGTTGGCCGATGGCTGTGGGTGATCATTGTTGTCATCCGAATCACTGTCTGGCTGCGGAAGAACCTGCCATAGAATTTCATTGTCTGTGGTCTCCGCACACAAAACAATGTCATCGTCCACACGAGCAAAGTCATTAAATGTCATTGTGGCAGGTCATGCATTAAGTCCTCTCAGCCATTGGTGCCATCCATTGCGGTGTCCGGGTCACGTATGTCCGGCTCATCCGCCACAGGCATTTCGGTAGCACTGAATCCTGCATGCTTGAAACAGTGCGCGATGATCTCCGGCTTAACCACCTTCCAAGTATCTGCTAACATATGTATGGCTGCCAGAATGTCGACTGCGTACTTTTTCCGCTGTCAAGGAACACAACAGTGCGGCTGAGCAGGGCAACATATTGGTGGTAAAAAAAAATCTTATAACCATTTCCGCTCTAAAAGCGGTTATGTTATAAGTGGTCTGCACTGTACTGCATGTTCCATTCTTCTGGTTGGATGCTAGTTTTTCATGTGTGTCACATTTGTGGCTCTCTCTGCTTGGCACACTTAAAAGCACATGTGTATTTCACCGTAAAGAATTGCCATATAGCAGTCATTTAAGGTCATGGAATAATGTGTTTGCTGGAAGCCAAAAATAAAAAGCTGTCGTGCAATCAGGGCTATGCCACTTTGCTAGAGGGTCCATGAAATGGTTTTTTGAGATTGTGTCTCTACTTAGCCTACATCATTATCAAATCATTCACACCATAAATTGAGGCCCCTAGCACCAATGCTGCTGTGGGCTTGTTTGTGTCATGTTCCTCCTTACCACTGCTGTTCCTCCTCAGCTGTTCCTCCTCAGCATTGAGGCACACGCGTGCAACAGCTGCCTCCTGTGGCACCGCTATGTTGCTTCTGAGGGTCACCAGCCTTAGTAGTGGTGAGGTAGCTAGGATACTAGAGTTTTTGGGTTCACAGCTGTGCTCAGGAATTTGTAGATGCAATCTGATACTGTTGTCTACATGCACTAAAAGTGTAGTGCTCAGCAGGTAGTGCACTGGTTTGCCAAAACCTTGTTCTTTTTGCTTCAGATATCTTTGTGATCATTTCAAACAGGCTTTGAGTTTTAAATGATGCACTCGGCGACAATGACTCGTGTGCAGGCACGTTGCTGTATACTTAGTTTACAGGCACTTGGAAATGAAGAGTAAACACTGGGAAAGGACATCATAGTAATTCTAGAAGTTGTAAACACAAATATTATACAATCTCTGTCCAGTTATTCTCATGATGCCTGAACGATTGCAGCTCGAGAGTGTTTTTCTAGTAAACATTATGACAAACTCCACACATATGGATCAAACAAGGTTGCTCTAGCACAAGAACCTGCTGCTTTGGAGAGGTGATAGTGCTACTCTCAGAGCTGCTTAAAAATGTTAGTAGACCATTTCTTTATCTGCGTTGGTGCATTGAATGGTAGATATATTGCTTGTTTTTTTTTTTCTTAGTGGAGTATTTTCAGTGCTTGTGCATTTTGAGGAATATGGGATGTGAACGTGGAAGTATTGTTGCTTTCTGCTGCCATTTTTGTTCTTAAGAGTATTGTGGCTAGTGAGGCTGCCCAATGCAGATTTTATCTCTCTATCCTCTCTCACTTATGTATGTTATGGCAAGTGTCGGCACAGTGGAATTAAACCTTGTGGATAGTCTCCACTCCACTGTGTATGCATTTGCTGAACTGCATTAGACTAGTGTCTTGTTACTAAAACTGGATACCTGTATGGTGTGTACACTGCTTGTACAGGAGGTCTATCGCAAGGTCTGGTGTCCCGAGAATGGCGAGTCGGAGGCAATGCGAGTGGTGTACCGTATGCGGGGACTGTTGGGAGATGCAACTGAGGAATTTGTTGAGTCTCTGGAGGCAAAGGCGGGTGGTCCCCAGGTCGACGAGGAGCATGTGTACCGACTGGCACGTGTCATGGGAACATGTGGAGGCCTTGAGGCTATGCTCGAGCGTCTTGCTGCCATCGATGACTTGTCACGTGGACGGCCATTGCTCACTGTCCTTCTCAAGCTATTTGGCCTCTGTGTAAAGGTCTGTAGGTTTGTTTTTCATGTAATTTGCAGCAGTTATTATGACTGACTAGTGTTGCGATACTGACCTAAGCTTTCAGCATTGAGGGGTTCATGACAAAAAAAGTATCATGATCCCATGACATGATTGATGCACAGCGAAAAGCCAGCAAATATTTTGTGGTGCATTGGCTAATTCTGCCATTGTACTACACTTACAGTAATACCTCGTTAACTCGAAGTTGTAAAAACTGGAGAAAATTTCAAGAGAAGCATATTTTCGAGGTAAGCATAGTTGCGCAAATCACAGAGAAAAATCGAGCGCTTTCCAGAAAAATCGCTACTGCTTACCGGCTCTTGAGCAGCAGCGTCTAATCATTCTTCTCGTAAAGGTTTAAAAAAAAATAACATGCAAGAGACGTTAACCGGCTGGGTTTTACAACACTGCCATTTTGTTTAGCAGAGAAGAACTGCCTAATCCTCGTCTGCTTTGCGGTTGTACTCGGGCCTAGGAAGGAGTCCTCCAGCTGCTTGACACATTGCATGAGCCGACCTTCCCCGTACAGCAAGCACAGCAAATTTCTTATTTCGGCAGATGTCGGTACCTCTCGATGTGGTTCTTCATCGCCATCCCCTCCGTTAGTGGCCGTTTGAATAATTTCAGCGCCCATCATTTCTCCGGTCACCAGCACATCGTGCTCACACAGCGCGTACTGGAGAAAAGTCACGTCACTTTCGGCGGCACCATCACTGGTAAGCTTGATGACCTCGTGACAGTTTCTCACAGTCTGTGAAGTCATCTGTCTCAGCCTTTGAAAAACTAACGGCACATGAAAACCCAGCATGCACAAAGCAGTTGGCGATAGCCGCTGCTGAGGAGATGTACTGCTCCCAGCAGGTCAATTTCATAGCCTTTGCTGTTTTCATACGACAACAAAATGATATGGAGCAGGCTCTTATGGTAGATTTTTCAGGCAACTTCTATCACACCTTGGTCCATCGGCTGCAGCACAGACGTCATGTTTGCCGGCAGAAACTCGACTGTCACTGCCTCCAAGTTCTCTATTTTGCCGTGGCCTAGGCAGTTGTCCACAATGAATAGGACTTTCCTGTTTTTCATGGCCATCTTGTTGTCGATGGCGTGAACATGCTGTTTGAAAAGAGTTGCCATCATCCATGCTGCTTTATTGACGCGATAAATAATGCCATTCGGCAGTCGTGCATTTCTAAAGCACCTAGCCTTGAGAGTTTTGCCAATTATCCCCAGGTGAAAATTCCTTGATGGTTTGCTGCTGGTTCCAGCACTGCTGGTTTATTAGCAGATTCCCAGCAGCTGCTGGGAATTCGCTAATAACCCAGCAATGCTGGAACCAGCAACTGCTGGTTCCCGCACGGGGTTATGGGCAGTCGACACAGCAGTTACTCACCAATATGGAGAATATCCGTCCACAATCAACAAGCCGGTACTCGCATTAACTTGAATGCATGTTTTGTACACTTCCAAAACATTAAGGGCCGACAAGTATGAAACTTCAGCTACACAGATGGTACCATTTGATAAATAACCGTGCTTAACGTTCACAATCAACAAGCCGGTACTCGCATTAACTTGAATGCATGTTTTGTACACTTCCAAAACATTAAGGGCCGACAAGTATGAAACTTCAGCTACACAGATGGTACCATTTGATAAATAACCGTGCTTAACGTTCACAGCTTGCAAGCTAGGCTGTCATTTTGTGGTATACCAACAGGACTGCACAGATGTCATACAAACAGTCATAGTTCTTCAGAATTTATTGCGCTTACGCAGTTTCAAACTCAGTACAAGTTGGGAGCTCCATATCTGTCAAAACGCAGTCTGCTCAAGCCTTTGATTTGAGCAAGCCTTGAATTTCTGCGGTCAGGATCTTTGCGAGATTTCGCACAGTCTGCTCGGTGTTGACCACTGCTTGGAGGTCCCAGAGCTGGAATGTTTATAGAAAGGTACAAAAGTCAATTTTCAGCATTGCAAAACATAGCTATCGCACCAACAACAACTGTTATACTATGCGGCCAGACCTTGGCAATTGGCCATGAATTACAGCAAACCAAAAGCTCCAACGCTGCATATGAATGCGCATGGCTTGTCAGTTTAATAAAATCCATCAAACCAAAATGTCCTTCATACCACTTGCCACAATGCATGTAGTACACTGCAGCAGATGCAAATATGTCCTAGTTCATAGTTTTATGTGTACCAGAATAGAGCATTGAGGCTCAAAGCCCTCAATGCTGAAATAATGTAGGGTGGAAGTCACTTAAATGCGAGAGTGCTGACATGGTAATCTTGCAGCCAAGGAACAATGGCCTTGTTGCAGAAGTTTGTCATTCCATATCAAAAGTTATAACGAATTTCTTTTTAGCCTGCTAAAATCTGCCCTATGGTGAGATGGAGCAGTTTTGAAGTGAGAACTAGCCCTTGTTTCAAGACAGGGCTCTTGAGAAAGGGGCACCTTCATGGCCTTTACACCACGCATGCATACAAAATATAGCCGAGCTGTCCATCTGAGCATTCGCCGTCCATAGAAAGTGTTTTTTCATCAAAACAGAGGCGCTAAAACAGAGTATAAAGAATGTATAGAACATTCACACAGGTGCAGTCCCATTACTGTAAAATAATGCATTAAGGTAACCATAACTGAATTACAAATATGTGGAGTGTTACAAATATGTCACCTGACTAAATATAAAGGATTGTGAATTATGCCAAAACATCACAAATAACCATATGTGTCAACTAAACTATTCTTTTGGGTTATAGACCCTTTTCATAAACTGTGCAGCTAGCTTCCCTGCAATGCAACTTGCCCTACTAATGGCGACAGCTGTCTTCATTTAAACGCTGTGAAAATTCAAGTTGGACATGCTGCGGCCCATTTTTTGGGGATGTTTGTATCAGAAGGGCTGCGTCGGCATTTTACATGCCCTATCGCAAGCAAATTGCGCTTGCACACGTTTGCCGGATGGCCAATGCCGCCATTAGTAGGGCAAGCTTCATTGCAGGTAAGCTAGCTTGCAGTTTATGAAAAGGGTCTATAGCGTACCTTCAGAGCATCATATCTGGCATGATTCCATAGTAGCTGGCACTCCTTTTTGCCTTCTTCCCATGACACTTTTGTTGATGGCGTTTGCAGTTGAAAATATGCACAAACAGGGCTTGCGAACGAAAATTCTATCCTTTGGGCGCTGTATCAAATGTTCAGATTCAGCTTTCTGAAGCCACATGTCGTTGCCAAGGGACACCTGAAGCAATAAAACCGTAGAAATGATGTAAAAAATTGTTTGTTAATTTTATTACACAAGAAAATTAAACCAAGCAAGGCATCCTTTCAATAGTGGTATTATAGCCATCACGTGCGCCCTAATGCAATTTTACCACTCAGTGAAACAAAAGCCGGCTGTTGACATTGGCATGCAACATTCAAGAAGTTCAGAAAAAAATAAAATTGAATTTGTAGGAAATAAAACAGCTGCTCTAAGTAGTTGGAGATTGCTACCACATACTAGTATTCAGCTACTGTGGTTGCTGTAAATACTGTGATTGTTAGACGCTAAAAACTGAAAATTGCAGTACAAGCTAAGCCAATGCATAGAAAAACTGCTCATCAAGTCAACAATCATTGCAATTTTGGAGCACTAGACCACCAAATAACAGTTGCAGGTGAACTGTCTTCACCACCTATATTATAAAAATGAACGAATCTTAAATGAAGCATGCCTTCAATGCACCTGTTCATAATTTCTGGGGTTTCACAAGCCAAAACCACGATACGATATGAGGCACGCCATAGAGTCCGGAAATTTTGACCACCTGGGGTCCTCTAACTTGCGTCCAGATTGCACAGTACACCGTCCTTCTAGCATTTCGCCCACGTACGTCTTTCAAGTCAGAACCCGAGCAGCGGCCTTTCGATGCACCTGGAAATATCTGGCAGAGCAGTGCAGCGCAACTATAAGTGTAAATCGTATTACACAATTCTAAATTCACATTAGAATTCATCAGAAGCTAATGACACTTTATGCGAAGCTCTTGCGGAGAATTTCGCTACCCGTGGAAGCCAAAAAGAAAAAAACTACTCGCCTGTACGCTTAACGCACAGACATCCTTATTTCTGCTCAAATTCATATGCCTACGAAGGCAGTATGTTCTAGTGGTATATACTTACTGCAAACACTGCCTTTTGCGCCTCTTATCTTTCGGGGAGAGGCTGTCACACGAGCATATTTGCTTCATAGCTACTTATACTGTTCAAGACACAAGTTTTGCTTGGCACTGACATTTAGCGATGCTTCAAAAACAAACAGCGAACAGTGCAAACACAGTCAGTCACAAACCGCCATCGTCTTGTACAGTGCGCCATACCGAAAACAATGCAACGTTCCTTCGTGTCAACCCACTGTCGTTGTGGTACGCTTCTCCCTCTGGCATGCAGAACAGCTTGCACTCGAAAAGTAAGGGAAATAATTACCTTCAGATGCCTGCACCATGGCCAAGAAAAGCACCGCAGTTCATCCCGCACACAATGGATGCTTATATCAGTGTAGCCGTAGGCGGAAACCGCCGTCGTACGTTGGTCTGAAGTCATACTTCTTCAAGAAAAGAAAGTATCCAACACGAATTCCACATAAATAGAATTGCGCAGGCAAAAATGCCCCCTATTCACGTCCAAAAACACTGCAACTGCGCAGCCCGCCAGCTGCCCACGCTAGTCACGACGGGTCCGGTCAGCCAAGTGTGTCGTACGAAACTGCGGACTATTTTCCGCACTTTTGCCCTTGTTCTTCCAAATGTGGTGCGATTTATTGCGAGGTGGCTAATTTTTAGTTGATTGTTTTTTTATGGTTATGTTTGCTTAGCTTACTGCTTTAATGCTGCTCTTTGAGCGTGGCGATTAGATACGCAACTAGTGACGGCCGTGAAGTAAAGAGTGGGCCAAAACCATACCCTGCGAAACAGCTGCGACCCCTCTGTGCACGTCTGAGTGCCCCGAGCTTTTTTCCCCCGAGGGCCCAAGGCGCGGTGCGGCACGCACAGAAACTCATGTCGGGAAGCCAGCGGCAGCAATGAAATTTTATGTCTGCATGGCATTTATCCAATTCCAATTCGTGGGAAATTCTGTCGACTTTGAGTTCCTCATATTTAATATAAACTGATATTTACAATAATCTCTTGTGAATGGGAACTTTGTGTTCAGCAATCATTTCCCACTATCTCGGCTGCGCCTACTTCCGGAGGTAAGCTTTTCACATAGAAAAGAAAAAAAGAGTGCACTGGTATACAGAACAATGTTGTACATTTTGCTACTGGAAGTTTTAACTGAAAACCAGCAGGTTATCTGCTGGTTCCAGCAACATACCAGCATAACCAATGCAGAAAACCAGCAAGCACCTTGCTGGTACCATCAAGGCAGCAGGCTGTCTGCTGGGACCAGCACAAAACCAGTAGCACGCCTGCTGGTACCAGCAGAAAAACAGTACACAGAGTGCTGGAACCAGCAGCAAGCTTGCTGGTACCAGCAGAAAATCAGCATGCAGTCTGCTGGAACCAGCAGGAAACCAGCAGGTTATCTGCTGGTTCCATGAGAAACCAGCACAAATCAGCAACCATGAGAAACCAGCAGGAAACCAGCAGGAAATTTTCACCTGCTGAAATTTCACCATGCGGAAATTTTTTCCACATGGGTCAGTAAAGGCAGCTTTTCTTCACCTGGTCGCTCAAGCGTACATTGTACACACGCTATGATGCAAAGCGGGTGCGGCGAGCAGACGAATTCAGCAACTGGTCTGGCGCTCGCGCTCTCCGCAACATCACCGAATCTTGCGCTCACGCGATCAGTGCCTGCGCTCACTTTCGACAGCCGCCGCGCTAGCCCCGCGGCGCTAGTTTCTTGCAGTTTATGGCGCGCGTTTCGAAGCTTCATTAAAACTGAACAAAATTAACAATGCTGTGACTAATTAGACTTCACGCTGGAGAATTTGGCACTCCATCCCATGGTTACAAGACACTGTTCTACTCATTAGAACATAAAAGTCCCCCACAAAAAAATGGCTGTCATGGGTGCTTTTATTAAACTTCATCACATGCATGGCTCTACGTAGTATTACCGTGGGTCACAGCACTGTCTTCTTATTTTCATGCTAAAATTTTCTCACCCAGATGGCTTATCAATGACTTAAACAGACACCATTAATGTGGTGTTGTGAAAGGGCAGAAGACAAAGATAATGTTAGTGGCCCAATAAAAAAAACCAAGACTTTGCCAGTTGCAAAAAGTCCAATTACTAACAGTGGAACCTGTACCCTAAGGCAAAATCTAGTATATTTGGGGGGTTATTGTGCCACACAACAGATCTCGCTTGCATTTCCTTTCTCAAACTTTGCAGAATGCTAGTCATGCTGACTAAGATTTGCAGACGACATTGTGCTCTTTAGCAATGATGGGGACGAATTACAAAACATGATTGATGACCTAAACAGGGAAAGCATTAAAATTGGATTAAAAATGAATAGGCAAAATACCAAAGTTATGCTCAATAGCTTAGCTAAGGAACAGGAATTTAAAATCAACAATGAACCCTTACAATGTGTAAACGAATATGTATATCTAGGACAGTTAATATCAGGAACTCCTACCCAGGAAAAAGAAATTCTCCGTAGAATAAGGATGGGCTGGAGCGCATTCGGAAGGCATTACGAAATCATGACCGGAAACTTACCGCTCTCATTAAAGCGAAAAGTATTCAATCACTGCATTCTCCCAGTACTAACGTACGGTGCAGAAACATGGAGAATAACGAAAAAACTAGAGATGAAACTAGGGAGCACGCAACGTGCAATGGAAAGAAAAATGATAGGGGTAACGCTAAGAGATAAAAAACGAGCGGAACGGATCAGAGAACAGACAGGAGTGGCCGATATTATCTTATCAATTAAAAGAAAGAAGTGGACCTGGGCAGGACATGTCATGAGGAGGAAGGATAATAGGTGGACAGTAAGAGCGACGGAATGGATACCAAGAGAGGGAAAACGCAACAGAGGTAGGCAAAAGGTTAGATGGAGCGATGAAATTAAAAAGTTTGCGGGCATAAAGTGGAACGAACTCGCTCAGGATAGGATGGATTGGAAATCGTTGGGAGAGGCCTTCGTCCTGCAGTGGACCTAAACAGGCTGATGATGATGATGAGTCATGCTGACTGCATACATGCAGTTCATGACTAGTAGTACCAGATACTTAGCAATAATCCAGCTAAAGCATGAGCAATAGGCAGCAGTTATGGTTGTATGGCAGAAAAGATGTCAGTAATTCTCATATTTGTGTTGGAGCTTACACATAAAGGAAATTCACCAAAGGATAGGGGTGGCTTGGGGTGTACACAGTAGACGTTCACAACTCATGACCAGCAACTTACCGTAATTGCTAAGGCAGAAATTGTACAAACACTGCATTTTCCCTTTAGTAACTTCAATGGCAGAAACTTGGAGAATAACTAAGAAGCTCGAGAGGAAGTTAGGGACCACACACCGAGAAAAAGAATGAAAAATAAGTGCAGCTGTATGGGAAAGGAAGACAGTAGAATGGACTAGAGAACAGACAGAGGCTGCTGATATATTAATTGATGTAACGAGGAATAAATGGAACTGAACAAGCCTCATAAAGAGGTCGGATGACCAGTGCGCAGTTAAGATTGACAATATGGATACCAAAGGAGGGGGAACTTGGCCATGGGTGACAGAGAATAACCTAGGGGGGTATGAAATCTAAAATTTTTCCATACATAATATGGAGTTTGCTTGGGCAGGGTAGGGCAGCTAGGAGATTGTTGGGAGAGATCTTTCCTCCTGCAGTGGACACAAGTCAGGTGGTGATCATAATGATAACAAGCCCCTTTATATTACTTTTACAGACTGTCAGAGCTGTTGGATTCAGTTGAGGTATATACTAGCGGTTTTATAGGCATTGTCGACATTTCTAAGTGCCATAGCCAACATATAGAAAGATTGAATAGCTGCACTGGGAAAGCAAGGAAATTGCTTATTGGAAAAGGTTCAACCAAGGAGATACAATCGCCCAAATATTATACACTTCCTGCTTATGAGAAGTATTCAAACTACGTTGGGAATAAATAGGAATGGATATAAATCAAGAATGTCTCGGCAACTTACAGTTTGAAGATGATGCCAACCTGCTTCATTGTATGGTGTAGCCTATCACATGCAAACGTTCAAACTTGTTGCTAGGCTATTCGGTAAATTGTTTTTCAGAATTTGCTAATGTAAAACCATTCATGTACACCAAGACACATGAAAAAACATGTAAACATTTCGTATTACTGCCTACAGAGCCTTGTTAATTCAAAGGTGCATGCGCCTGGCTCCACAGGTTCGGAGCAATCGTCTGCATCTTCTGGAGCCATCATTGCAAGCTGTTGCACGTCTGCTGGGAGCACTGCGGCTATTACTGGGAGCACAGGAGGCTGTTCTTGCAGAGCAGCTTCTGGCAACACTCGAGGCTGTACTGGCTGAGGGAGCTGCCCATGTGCCTCCTCGACTCCCGGAGGGTGTTACACAGGATGACATAACTTTCCTCTTGGCCCAAGTGGGCACTGGCCGGCCTAGTCCCCGTCTTTTGCAACTGCTGATGCGTGTTGTGCCCTTCTTAACCCTCACTGACGAGGTAAATCTTCTTGCCTTAACAAGCAAAAGCTATACTTTGTATGCCACTGTGTTTTCACCCTTCTGAAATAGGATAAGATGTACAGTAGAATCTCAATGATACTAATTTGTAGGGTCCAAAACAAGCACTTGTCTGATATCAGTGTCTCAGATAAGTACAGTCTAGAAAGCAGAAACCAGTCAGCCATTTCGTCATTCATACTATACTCGGGTACAGGTCAAGAAAAAGTGGTGTCTGCCCAGTCAAAGGACCCCTACCGTCAGTGGTTCCGCTCTGTCAGCGTGACGTCATGGTATACCACCTCCGCACAGCGCCGAGGCGGTCCACCACATCACATTTGCTGGAGGGGGGCCCTCTTAAGGGCAGACGCCACTTTTTTATTGACCTGTACCTAATTATAGCAAACTGCCCGAGTATAGCTAACTGCGAAATGAAGTGAATTAATCATCAAAGGTCACCTGTCTGCAAGCGAAGCATGACATTACACACTTTATGATGTAAAAAGGACTTAAAACTGAGTCAAAATAACATTTTTAGCAGAAAAGTAAAGGTCATCATGAAAGGTTATCAAAGTATTTGAAGACATTGAATACCACAAAAGCAGCGATTAAAAGGAAGAAAACCTACAAGAAACAAAATTAAGTTTTCTGCATACTGTTTTATTCGTCATGGGGATGAGATTGTGAGACACTTAAAAATTAAAAACATGTTTCCACACCTTTAATGCCTAATCTATGCATAATTGATTCAATTTCACTGTCTGTATAGTATTTAAAAAATAAATTGTTCATCTTGGGTGAGGAATACGGAACTAAGATCACATAAAAAAAACACCGTTCATGGGGCCATGTTATCATTTCCGCCGTCGAGAGTGTTCACCTTAGGGTTATTGTAAAGTTCGAAGTTTCCATTTTCACCCTCCTTGCCTATGATGGCTGTGTGCAAAAAAATGCAAAGAAATTGGCAGCCAGTCTGATGAATTCATTGCATGCACACCACTATGTGTGAGGCACCTACAGCAACTGTGCACCACCGCTGCTAGGCCTTTTCGTGAAGGCATCATCAATCCTCGCTTTTTTGTCAATCACTGTGCTCATAAGCTAGCTACACGCAACACTCGTTTAAGGAAACCGACATTTTAGCGTTGACACGTGTACAGAAGCAGATGGTTATCATTAGAATCATCAAGCCAGTGATCAAATTGCAGCAGACAGGACAAGTCGACACCTGTCGTGTAATCGCCTCTTGCCACATTGGTAATAAGATGATAGTGAAGAAAACCATTGCCCTTTATTCTCAAGCCATCTACTATGCATCCGTGCATGTCCAGTTTTACTTTTAGAAACCGGAGACACACTGAGGCTTGCTCTCACATCCACAAGCTTTGTGAACGTGCATAATGTGTGCTCATGAGCGCATCCCACCAGTGATGGTCACGTGACCCCACATGCACATAGAATGTGCGCTTGGCTCTTGCGACAGCCGGGCTGTCATAGACGAGGTTGAAGGGGGCATGGGAGGAGAGGAGGATCAGGCCAGCGGCGGCAGATGGTACTCCCACTGAGAGCAGCCATACCTGCTCGCTTGCTTGTATTTACAGTTCCTGTGTTTGTATCAACCATGATGCTCTCAAACTGTTTGGATAAGGCCAAGCCGTGGCATATTCTATATAATATAGGCTGTCTGGGACACTTCTAAAATTGGTATCATCACGAAATTTATATCATCCATGATCACATTGTCAAGATTCTACTGTACCACCGAGTTTCAGTTTTAGTTTTGCTTGCCTGTTTAGTTACAGCACATCAGATGTGCGAGAGAAGCTATCCCGGTATCAGAAGCAAGTAAAAGTATAGCTAGGGGCAATGAAATGGAAAAAATATGAGATGACGAGTTGTCACATCTGTTGTTGTCACCTTGATGTTTTTTTTTTTAATTTTTTGCCAGTGGTTTTGAATGTTGGCAGGCAATTGGCTTTATTTCTGGCTGTGAAAAGAACCAACGCAGCTGATATTTCTGGTAAGGATAAGTGAAATGTATCAAAGTATGAATTTACAAAATTCAGAAAATGGTACATTTTAAATTAGGCAGGTTTTATATATTTATTTATTTATTTGTTATTTATTTATTTCTGGTACCCTCAGGGTACATTTGTACATTGTAGAGGGGAGGGGTGGAAATACAATTGAACAGCAATAAATACAGGGAAATACAGTGTTATTTAAACACAACAATACTACATAATAGTATATATTACACACAAAGAGTACACTTTATTAACAGACAATGGGAATCAAAACACAAAGAAAACAGCCAGTCTACACAAATAGCTATACCCGTTGGTACAACTCACGATTTAAAGTTAACTGTTAGTGAATTCTTAAAACGAGTGGGGTCGGTGATGGTTACCAATGAAGCAGGTAGATTATTCCAATCGATTGAGGTCTTAGGAAGGAATGATCATGAACATGCTATGGTGTTGTGACGAGGTACGTTGACTTCATGCACATGATCATGGTGAGCTGAATGGTATGGTGCGGGGTGGATCCAGAGTGAGCGAAGGATTGCATTGTAGTAATAGATTTTATGAAATAATGAAATGTGCGATTCCTTTCTGCTAAAAGAGAGTAACGGGATATGGAGCGTACTCTTTATAAATGTAACACTAGCACTGCGATGATAATTAGCCAGGATGAAACGTACAGCACGATCTTTTACTGATTTGATTTCATTAATTGATTTGACTTGATGAGGATCCCAAATGCATGAGGCGTATTCCAGTTTGGGGCAGACGTAGGTTATATATAGCAGTTGTTTTAATGGCACAGGTGCAAGTGGAAAATTTCTTTTCAAGTACCCTAATGAGCAGTTAGCTTTGGATGTTAGGTACTGTATGTGCTGCTTCCAAGAGAGGTCGTTGGTTATACGGACGCCTAGATAACGGTAGCTTGTGACAGATTGAAGGGGGCAGTTATTTAGCGCATAGGTAGGGCAGGTTGTGTTAGAACAAGAAATGTGCATCGATTTACATTTATTAATGTTGAGCTCCATGCACCAAGTGAGGCATCACTTATATATGTTAAGTCAGACTGAAGGGTTGCTATTTCAGAGGCACCATTAATTTTACGATATATAACACAGTCCTCCACAAATACACAAATATTTGAGGAAATGTTATTGGTTATATCGTTAATATATATTAAAAATAAGAGGACCTAGAACAGACCCTTGAGGAACACCTGATTCAACTGGAGCCATGTTATATGTGGAGTCATTAGCTACAAAAAATTGAGAACGGGAAGAAAGGAAAGATCGGATCCAGTCAAGTACTCCAGGGTAAATTTTTAACGCGCTTAGTTTGTGTGGAAGCAATACATGTTTAACCCTTTCAAGTGCTTTCAAAAAGTCTAGAAAGATACAATCAGTATAACAACCGTTATCAAGATACACGTGTATGTCATTAGTAAAAGTCACCAGCTGAGTCTCATGGGAAAGGAATTCGCGAAAGCCGTGTTGACACTTAGAGAAAAAGTTTTCTTCCTGAAATGTAACAAGGTTCAAAAATATACTGTGCTCCATTATTTTACATGGTATCGAGGTTAACGATATGGGCCTGTAGTTAGATGCATCATGAGTTTCACCAGATGTAAGAATCGGAATAATTTTCGCTGTTTTCCAGTCAGGAGGTAAAGATGAAGACATCTATGATTGTGAAAAAATGCTCTCTAAGATGATCGAGGAATAATCACTGGTATTTTTCAGAAACTTTGCCATCATTGCATCGATTCCGCAAGCAGACGTAAGCTTGAGGCTATTATTTTTGTTATGCCGGTGGGGTTCAAAATTATCAGATCCATAGGTAAGAAGTTGCAGTGCGGTAGCCATGGCAGTTCGAGATCATGTCTTGCAGGTGTGAAAGCCTTTATGAACGCATTGTTTAGAATAGTAGCGCAGTGGTGCTGGGGTATGGGTTCTCCGGTAGATGAACTGAGTGATATGACTTTTGATTCGGTAGGTTTTATTACATTCCAGACGCTTTCGGATTGTTGATAAGCATGGTTGGGAGGATGGCATTAAAAAATGAAAACTTATTATTCTTTATTGCAGATGTGTAGGTCGAGGCAGCTTATTTGTAAGCTGTCCACGTAGCCTCGCTTTGTACCCGCTTAGCTGTGCGAAAGAGACATTTATGTCGGTTAGATAGCCGTTTCAAGGATTTAGTATACCATGGCGCATTGTTATTCGAGAGAACACGCCTCATTGGAATAAACTGATTGACAAGATCGTGAATTTTTTTTCTTTAAACACATTCCTATTAGTATCCAGCGAACGTTCAGTGGCATTAGGCAGGAAATTATAAAGGAAAACACCAAGTTCATGGTTTATAGTGGTTAAATTGGCTTTTTTGTAATCACGAATGGTTTTAAGACTGTTATGGGATGGGGAAATCACATTGACAGTTTTAATTACATTGACAGCATAGCAGGCCAACCAAAAGTTTGAAATTTGTTTGAATGAACCGAAAGTTTGAATTATCAGAGTTTGAATTAATGAGTCTTGTTTACTGCAGCGTGGTTTATTGCAACCATGGATAACGTATGGTTACTTAGACGTTCTTTAGAAATATGCGACCCATGTATCATAAAAAAAGTTGAGGTGGAAAGCTCTTTCCTCCATCCCACTCCTCTGTCCTCACTTTTTATTACTGTGGCATTACTTTTTTTAAATAATAAACAGTATCTTTGATGGTGATCTTCTCAGGCCAAGATGGATGTCCTCATCAACCACTTCAAGCGGCAGCTCAATTTTATTCGCTTTGATGTGGAGCACACACCAGAGGATGATGTCCAGCTAGAATGTTTCTGCAACCTGAGTGCTGGCATTGAACAAAACGACAATGGCAATCGACTCAAAGACCTTCTGGTGGCCCGTGGCATTGTAGAGGGTGCCATTCAGTACCTGCTTGTGTATGCACCACCAGCAAAGTAAGCACCATATATATGTATTTATATTTTGTTGCCATATCATTCTTAAATATAGCAGGGTTGTTAGATTGGGCTACGTTTTATGTTGTGTCATGAAAAAAATTTTGTCTAGCTAGTACATTTACGGAATCTAACGCACACCTTTTTTCCTATAAAATTATCCCAAATTGCCTGCACGTTGCTGTCAAGTGTGAACGAAACTAAAACCATGTTCGCCGTGTAGGCAAAAGTCTCCTATTATAGGGGTCAGATACAGTGTCATTGCGATCATACAATGGTGACAGGCAGAGCACCTTTTATAATGAGTCCATGTTGGTTGATTTCGTGCGCGACCACGACCAGTTTGAATTGAGAACAAATGGCAGCGTACCACCTTTATCATAAAGCACATGTCAAAGGAAACTTGTTCTGCATGCTGAAGATAGCGGTGTTTGTTTTGCTTGCCCTATAGGCTTGTGACCATGAATAATAGCTGATGTTGCACGGGCACTTTTCATTGCAATCAGCGGTTTGGGGACCCGATTTCTTAATTGCTATTAATGGTGTTCGTAACTACACAGTCCAAACATTAGTTTAATGCGGATCAACTTTGTCACTGACAACAGCCAAATTGCAATCTGGGAAACAGATCGCGATTGGGCCTGATGGTGATCCCGTGTGACACTGGTATAGCATAGACAAAGGGAACACTCATTTGTCCATCTGCACATTGACAGGGGAAAGTTTTTTACGGGCCGAAAACAGAAAATAACCGGACAAGCTTGCAGGCTTTCTTTACCAACTCCCTGTAGGCTGAGCTTGTCACAGTGACGAACAGCTCCTCTATTGGCATGCATTCAAAGCTTGCACATAAGTGATTAAGCCATAAAAATGGACCATGAAAGGAGTGGAACCACTGGAAGAATAAATTTCTTTTTTCTGTAAAGGCAAGTAGTACTTGTCTCTCTCTTTCTACTGATCGCAAACACAGTGCTTCACAATGTAAGTACCCTGCCGGAGAAGAGCGCCATGGAGGAGGAAAAAGTGCGGAATGAATGAACAAGGAGCGGATGGGAAAACAAGAAAAAAAAGAGGTCGTGGCAGCAGCGCGTCGCGGGCACACCCTGTGAGGATAGGATTGATAGGATTGCCAAGGCGTCAGAGAATGCTGCTACGGCCGTTTGTCAGCTTCTAACGCGCGCTCCGCACGAAATGCGCTCCCGCGATCCCATGATGTCCGCGTTACCGCTGTTTGTCTCCAGTTCTTTTTTTTTTCAATCATTTCACGCGCACTGTCCTTGAATCACCCCGCGAGCACGATTTCTTGTGCACCCGATCCCTGTGTTATCAAGGGCAAGCTTCCCGTGCGGCGCGCTGCCTGTGACCCCACAAGCTAGGCCTAACGAGCGCTACCTTTTCGGTGCTGGCTGCAGATAGTGTGCCGCGGGCGACTGTGGTTTATGACGGCCGCATTTAAAATGCGGACAAATCTCTTCGACAACGGAAGTGAAGGCATGGATGGCAGGTGCAGCACTCGAACGGCGGTTTGCGGTCGCTACGTTTTTGCCATCGTGCGTGCGTAGGAGAGAACGAAGGATAGCATGTACAGTAATCGGTTCCCGTTTCTGCGCAGTCTGGTTCCGCGGGTAGTCCGCATAAACGGCTGCGTCTCTATAGCGCATTTTCTTTTGTTTCTTGCACAGCGCGGCACAAACTTAAATCTTCAAAATATCCCTTTCTTTTTTTAAAGTGGCCCGGTCGCGCGCTTCGAATGTCTAACACGCGCCTACTCGACAGTTTCTGCATACATGTAGACTTTGAAAAATGTTGCTTCGGTTATAGTGCGGTACCGCTTATAGTGCGGGTATTAGTGATTCCGGTGACTTACATTATAAGCGGTCTATGCTGTATTTTGGCAAATGCTGCCGAGCAACTCTCTCGACGTCCGGGCTAGCACATGTCACGGCGGCAAAATGAGTAAAGTCGCGTGAGCGTTCTGCTGGCATCCAAAATGGATCGGTCTCGCAAGCTCCAGCCCTTTGTGATTGGGAAAGCAAGGGCACCGCGCTGTTTCAAGAACTCTAAGCAGGTCCCCGTTCACTACGCCTTGAACAAGAAGGCGCGGACGACTCGTCAGCTGTTCCCAGAATGGCTGCAAGCGTGGGACGTCGAGCTGGGCAAATAGGGGCGTCACGCTTGCCTTCTCGTGGACAATTGCTCGCCCACCACATCGACCAAAACATTGAGCTAAAGTTTCTGCCGGCCAACACTACAGCGAAGCTCCAACCGCTCGAAAAGGGCATCTTTTTTTAATAACATAGGTTCATTATGATTATCATTTCTAATCGTTATCTTGTTACCCTACCTAGCTATTGTACAATTTTGTACCATAATATCTGTAGACCCTTTCACACTGCTGTAAAAATCCCTGACGGGATTGACAGTAGTGTCAGTTATGATGACAGTGAAACATTGACACATTGACACAAACATTGACAGTTATGATGACAGTGAAACCTTCCACTGCTCGTGGATGCCGACAGAAGGCGTTTTGACGACAGCCCTAGAGCAAAATGTGCTGCAGCGCGCGCTCATTCTTAACACCCATGCGATGAATTCGGTACCATGTTTTGGTGGCAGGCTTACTGGAGTGTTCCTTATCGGCGTGTACCAATTTTACATCCACGTCAACTTTTAACCAACCAAAAGGGAGGCCACGCAAGATGGAGGCAGAGGTGTGAGCTTATGAAGGAACGTGTGCCATCATACCTACGCAGTTATGAGTCAAGGGCATGGCAGGCGAATGAAAAGGCTATTGCAAAAGAAAAAAACTTTTTATTACATACTTAAAATAAACAGTTATTTCGCACGTAAAGCCTAGTTTTGCTGTTATAAGATTACCATTTCACATGAAATGTAGTTTTATGCAATTTGTAAGAGCTTAACTGGGCATGTTCTTTGGTCATTTATATCATAGTTCTTCAAAGTGATATCTCATGATACGGAAGACCTACAGCTATTCTATTTTAACAGAAAACCCTGCCTGTATACCACAAAGTGCTGAGAGCAAGAATTTAATTCTTGAAAACGAAATACAGTGAAATCCCGATTATACAACGTTCTCGGGACCGTGAAAAAGCATAGTAAAATGCGGGCATCGTAAAATCCGAACAGAAAAATTTATGCCCTTGAGTGCGTCGCAATCCACTGGTGTGATTCCCAACAACCATAGCGAAACATGGCACATACTTAAGGAGGGACGTGGCCTTCGAAAGTGAAAAATCGCGAAAAACACACTGTTTGGAAAACCACATATCTGCACTGTATGTGTCATAAACTACCCCTCCTTTAATTTTCAGCACCTAATTCGTCCTACGACTACTTCATATCAAATATATTATGAGCAGTGGCAGCTGCTGTGCTGCTCAAACATGCTCCGAAACAGCACAACTTCAAGCGAGCGTCGTTCACGTGCCATTCAACCGACTGGTGCCGTTTTGGTTTTGCTTTGTTCGTGAATTCCTGCGCTTTTTTCCACCACTGTCAGTGGGAGTGGTGGTGGTGTGGTGGAAGCATGGTTCGCGCTTGATTGGGGGGCTCGCGGGGGCATTCGAGTATCCTGTACTTGGATGCAAAGCAGCGATTTGGCCAAGCGCGCGCTCCTCGAGAGAGTGGGGGAACGTGCAGCCGCTACTGGCTGCTGCGCGTGATGACGTGGTGGCCTTCTCCGGCGGGTGCTCCATGCATCTTCTGCTACGGTTAGGGTTACTGTCTGCTTCGTGGTTGTCGCCGGAAAGAGATGGTTGGTCGGAAAGGGTGAAAAGAATGGGGGAAGACCACAACCGCGCCACTCTATGCCGCCAATCGCGGCGCCGGCGGCCACTGGCGCACTGGGAGGGCCAGGGGAAGACAAATGAATGGCAGCGGAAAGCTGAAACGAACCGGTTTCCCGAGCGCTCGGCATGCGGAGGGGTGACGTTCCTCAAATAGCCGGCGTGACAAAAGACGCCTGCGGCACTTCCCTTTACTTCTCCCTTTGGTCACCCTACTTCGCGTGGATCGTCGTGTAATGCGAGTTCGGCATAAGATCACATCGTATGGGTGATGTCATTTTCGTAATATGAGTAGGATAAATTGCGATACCTGTAAGAAGCAGACATCTTGGTTTAAATAAGGAGCTTGGGAATGCACTATACTAGTGACAACCCGGCAAGTTAAAAGAATTTTGAAGGGAGAAAGTTCATTGTGTTTCCACATTTCAGTGCCACAGGCAGGTGTCATAGTCCTGCGCACTGCATGTGCTAAGGCATCTAAGGCAGAAAAATTTACATATAATTTGATAGCACGAGTGAAATTAGTTCTTCAGTAGACGTTCATGACAGTTTTCACTAACTAGTAGTTGTGTTTTCAAGGCGATGTATAATGCATGAATATTTTCATCTTTTGATGCCTTAATAGGTACAGCTTACATTAAATTATTGTTTTTCATCGCATTGTTATAGCGATAAACATGGAGAAAGTTTCTCTTTTGGAACTGCACTATGCTGGGACCTTCAATTTCTTATCTCGTTTTTGCCAACACACAGCTTGAGAGAATAAACAGTGGTGCTCTTGAGCCACTTTCGCAAACTCTTGCGATTCCTAAGGATGCCAGGTAGTGTGAGGTGAGAAAGTGTTTGGAATAGTCTGTAGCATAATCGGGCAAACTGTACTCGAGGCCGTCCTCCCACAGCCTTTCCTGTCACTGTCTCACGGGCACAGTGTGAAATGAGATGTATAAATCATTGCAGTGGTGACTCCTACACACATTCACAGTGCAGCGCGTGAAAGTCATCCTGAAAACAGGGCAGCACCGCACACATGACAAGCGCGGTGCTCTTCACCAGTTCAGACAAATTCGAAGGCAGCACCATCTGTGCCACCTGAAAACAGCATGAAGAATGGGTTGCTTTGCATGCCATCAAAAGGTGTTTTAAAGAGTCAAGTATACTTGTAAGACATAATTGTTTCAGAAAAATATGTATAATGTATACCTACTTGCATGGGTTTGTTCCGTTACACTTGGAAATTAACAAACACACCATTGGGTGATGCTAATGGCATTTTTTCTTTTTCACCACTTTCAGAGTAAAATTAAAATATAATTGTATATATACAAGATGCGCTGCTTCAACTTAAGCATCAAATATTAGAGAATAACGGCACCGCTACGAGGGCAATCCTTGGACTCGACCCACGGAAAGCTTTCGACAATGTTACACACAGCGCGATCCTAACCAAAATACAGGAACTACAACTAGGTAAGAGAGTGTACACATATATACGCTCATTTCTTACCGGACGCAAAGCCAATATCACTATGGGAGACTTAACATCGGACAAATTCGCTTTAGGCAGCACAGGTATGCCGCAGGGCGCAGTCATATCGCCCTTACTTTTCAGCATAGCCCTCATAGGACTACCACAAGAGCTCCGGAAAATAAACGGTCTGCACCACACTATATATGCAGACGACATTACGATATGGACACACGGACTCAGTTCTGGCCAAACAGAACAAGTGCTTCAGGAGGCGGTACAGACAGTGGAAAAATACCTGCGCAATACAGGGCTCACATGCTCCACAGAAAAATCTGAACTGCTCATTTACAAACCTACACGCCGCGGCAGGAAACCAGCTAACTACAACACACTCCCCAGAACGAGCGACGTCATCACAATCAAGACAGCCTGTGGGACCGTCATACCCACCGTAAGCAAAATCAAAGTACTAGGACTGATAATCGAAAGCAACGGACACAACGGTGAAACAATCCAAAAATTAGAAACATTCGTAACGCAAACCGTTAGACTCATAAAGCGCATTGCAAACAGACACAGTGG
This sequence comes from Hyalomma asiaticum, assembly GCA_013339685.2. Lineage (NCBI taxonomy): Eukaryota > Metazoa > Arthropoda > Arachnida > Ixodida > Ixodidae > Hyalomma > Hyalomma asiaticum. The sequence continues at coordinate 153,219,514 of CM023481.1, forward strand.
TATGAAAGAAGGCAACACCATCAGGCTGGTACAAGCCTTTGTGATAAGTAAAATAACGTACGTGGCACCCTACCTCAAATGGCAGGCGGCAGACAAAATCAAGCTTGAAGGTCTCATTCGCAAAGCACACAAAGTAGCACTAGGGCTTCCGGTTAACACTAGTACTGAACTTCTAATGAAGTTGGGAATACACAACACATTAGACGAAATTATAGAGGCACAACAAATAGCGCAATATGAAAGACTAGCCAGGACACCCACAGGCAGAACCATACTTGAAAGGCTCCAAATCAATTACCACACCCAACATGGGAGGAAAGTCGACATACCGAGCAGTTACAGAGAAAAGATGATTATATACCCTTTACCCAAACATATGCATCCAGAATATCACAAAGCAAGGAGGGAAAGTAGAGCCAGGGCTATCCAAAAGAAATTCGGCAATGACAATGACGCGGTATTTGTAGATGCAGCAAGATACGACAGACAAAAAGGGTTCGCAGCGGTGGTAATGAACACAAAACACGAATACGTCACAAGCAGCACGGTCTGCACAGCATTAAGCGAAACAGCAGAAGTAGCAGCAATAGCCATGGCAGTCGCGCAAACGAAAGCACTCATTGTCATCAGCGACTCGCAAACGGCGGTGCGAAACTTTGCAATAGGGCGCATCTCGCCGGAGGCCCTACGGGTTCTCAGGGCGGACAAATACCCAGAAAAACGTTCGATATATATCCAGCGGACACCAGCACACATGACCGCAGCAGGTATTGGCAACGACGCTGTGCACACTATGGCTCGAGGGCTTACTTACCGAGCTAATGCACACTCCACATCCTCAGACGGGCCTACGCAAGGAGGATTGTGCAATTGGAATGATCGAATGACAACATACGATGACATCACCGATCACTGTAGACTGCAACGGCGTACCTTTGCGGTACCACACTCTAAACTCACCAAACAACAAACAATAGAATGGCGCCAACTACAGACAAGAACGTATCCGACACCAGTACTCTTACATCTCCTGTACCCGGATATATACCAGAGTGATAAATGTGCTAAGTGTGACAGTAAGGCCACCTTAGAGCACATACTATGGCAATGCCCCAATATCAGAGAGAACCAAGGGCTCCCTGCCTCCGATAACCAGCTACGAGAACGCTGGGGAGCCGTTCTGCTCAGCTCATCCTTAGATGACCAATTATGGGCGATCCAGTGGGCCAAGGAATCCGCCGAGGCCCAAAAACCCTCGGCCGAAGCCTAGGCGGGACTTACAGCTCATCCATGAAAATCACAGGACCTCAATAAAGTCTATTCTCTCTCTCTCCTTTCTTAATTCCCATTAATGCAATGCACAAGTGTTCCGAGTAGTCAGGCTTCTACTTCCTCGCAATTGTGGTGCAATTTATTGTGCTTTTATTGAGTGGTCGCTTATATCAAATTCCTGCTTGTGTGTGTGTGTGTGTGTGTATATATATATATATATATATATATATATATAATATATATATATATATTGGCATCTCCTTGTTTATCTGGAGGGATTACTGTATCTCGCCACTGCTGGCATGGGACTTACACTGTTGCTCAACCCAATGTAAATCCTGTGCTTAGTTTAATTCACTCAAGCAGCCACAACTTCTCTTCCTGGTCATGGAGCAGCACTCTTCACTTCTCCATACTCGCCTGTCTTGGCCTTTAACTGCTGTCTACTGCTCAGCGAACCTTCCTTTAATGGGCTTCTGTTGGTTTTCTAGAAGGTTTGGTGCAGGTAACCTGACCTTGAAACATACCAAGGCGTCAGAAGTCACTGCTGCTTTGTTGAATCGCCACAACATCACACCTATGCAGTTATGACTCAAGAACAGGGCAGGGAAATAAATGATTTTCTTTTCACTGGCATTGATGCATGCTCTCCCGTTTCTCCCTCCTCTTGTGCGTCACATTTATCAGCAATGCTTCAGTCTCGAAGATTCTTCTTGCTTGAAGCAAGCTGTATGCGGTTTTGGTTAGGGGTTTCATGACATCCGCGTGATGTACTGTTTACTTCTGTAATGAACGCACTTTATCCCGAAAAACAGAAGGAAAGTTGATGTTTAAAGTGGTGTAAATTTGCCAAAAACCTTTTCGGGTTGGACAAAATATCCTAACACACAAAAAAGACAGCGTTGTGACCCACGGTAGTGCTTAAAGCCACACATGCGATTAAATTTTATTTAATAAACAGTAAAAAGGAGCTATATGGCATCGGTACGATGCGACTCTGCACCTGCTACAAAGCCTTATGGTGGCTGCGTTTTGTTTTTGTGATGGTTTTTTGCTTCCGTTTAATGCATGGTTTGCCCACACTGCCTTGAAACCGGAAAAATGTCAATGCTGTCGAATGTTCAACAGCAAAGAAGCGAACGAGTAGCACGCGGCGGTCTTCATCGCGAATAGAGTTTCTATAGTTCCTATGTCGCTGTGGGTCCCACCCATAACAACGCGCATGACACATAGGAACATAGGCCACTGATCTTCACCGTGCCTGCTTGCGGTCAACCAAAGTTGCTGCATCATCGATGCACTCGCAGAGACTCCCAGGCGCATCAGCATTCGGTAACAGTAGAATGAATTTCCCGTAATTGCATGCAAAACAGCTCATCATCGCATTTCTGCCTTATATCTGTGCTAAGCCTCTGTCTAGCGCATTGAGCACAACGTCCGAGATTGCATTGTGGCAATCTCTGAGACCACGCCACGACCATGCTTAGGCTTATCTGCGCTAGCCTGTGCAGCACGCATGGCAGCGCGCTGCAGCGAGCGTGAGGGAAGTGCAATAGTACGCAGGAACGCAGCATTGCGAGTAAGTGATGTTACCGATGCTTGCACGTGGCTATGCCCAGCATTGTGCAGCAGTTTTAGTGGGACATGGGAGTTATGAATCGCCACGCCAAATGGCTCGCGTATGTTGGGATCAAGTGGAGTGAGAAAGCCACAGTGAGGCTGTTGGCGGGACTGCAGGAGTTCAAAGTTGGGGGGTACATTCATTATGCGGGAGAAAAAAAACAAAAAAATCCAGAATTTGACTAAAGTAGTGTAGGAGGTGCATTTATTATGCGAGTGCATTCATTACACAAGTAAATATGGTAGCTTTCACTGTGTGTACCGCATTCTTTGTGGAGCTGTATTGAAAATTGACTTTCCTACTCAGTGCCGTGCCTCTTCAATTAAGTGGGAGCATTTTACCTACTTTATTACAGTAGAACCTCGTTATAATAAACCCGGATATAACGAACTATTGGATATAACGAAGCAATCGCAATTTCCCTTGAAATTGCAATAGATGACGTGGATATTGGCTATAACAAACTAATAGTTATAACGAAGTAATTGCAGCTCCCCCTTCAACTTTGTTATAACGAGGTTTTACTGTATTACCTAGTTGCGATATGTACTCTGCTGAATCTTGCAAGCATGCGGTCTCAGTAACACGTGCGGAAGCATATTAGAATGTTCTCATATATTTAAATGCAGCCCACACAAAGTGATAAAACACGCAACAATCCTAGTAAAACATAAGAACCATGTCATAATGCATCAAAGGTAAAGAAACAGTATCAGGTCATTCTTGTAGAAACATTAGTAAAGCAGGAGAATGCCTCCAGAAAATTGTGAAAAGACTTTTCATATTTTCTGTGAGCAGGCAACAGCAAACTGTAAGACTGTTCATTTTGGCGGCCATTTCGTTGTACAAAGCTTTGTCACATCAGAAATTTCATTAACTAACAATTCTTTCAACCTTACTCGTTCCCAGAATTGTTTGACATCTTATTACCTTATTGCTATACTGAAGTGCTGAAACCAAAGAAGCAAGTGGAATAGCCCAACTGCTCACCATGAGAGTCAAGTTAAATGTCATAAAGCTGGGAAAAGAAGTCTGGTACTTCCACAAGATTGTGCACTGCTATCTGGTGGCAATACAAAAACACATTTCATTAAGTCCATGATTGGGAATGTCTGCACAGTGACATTTAATTTCTTGTGCCCACATTACTTATGCCAGTTGCGAGTGCCATGCATTTTTTGGGGGCCAACTGTAGTGACGGCAGTGCTGTTTTTATTCCTGCAGGCGACGTGCACTTGAGGCAGTCCCACACAAAGAGGCTGTAGCGAACGGCGGTGCAGTGCATTACGAGTCCACACATGTGCTACCAAGCAGGTACTCTATATGCTTTTATTTGTAGTTTTGTTGGTGCTGAGCCATAACTCGCATGGTGCTAAGCCATAACTCGCACAGTTGTTGGTGGCCACTTTTACATGTTCATGCAGTTCCAGTGCTTATTTTAAAGGCCAAACCTTATATGCGTGAAAATGCATGCAACAATGATTGGTGACGGAATGAGTGACAAAACAGGCCGTTCGCATGATGCCTCCGTGTGGTTAGTGCTCATGCATGTACTTAGAAAAAATACACAAGACAGTCCAAACCACTACATTTCATATTGCAGGCAATGTACCAGTCTTTCAACAGAGTCAACGCCTTCATGCTAAAAACACTGGAGATCACTCATCGAAGTTGTTGCGTGAATGGGGTTTGGTTATCCAAGTGACAGCTTGCTAGACGGTATCCTGCGTTGCCCATTGTTGTCACATGCATTTTCACACTTGTGAGGTTTGGTCGTAATGTATACAGTTGAGCCCATTTATGATGAACTTGAGCATAACGTGGCACCCATTCATTGTATCCTGAAGTTCCTAGTAAATGAAATGCAACTTTAAGGAAAGTTGCAAGTGAAAACACAAAATTTATTTTTTTGCAAAAAAGTCCATAATGCACATCTGTTTCTGCAGTGCAGATGCGATGTGCGTGGTCTGCAGCTTATTTAAAGCAGCAGCGTACTCTTCACCAGGGCCCTTGGCATAAACTAGCTGCCTGAGCTATCTATGTAGCCAATTGCTACAAGTGTGCTTGTGGGCGCCAGCTCCACTGTTTCATCGTCGTCATCATCCGATTCCTGCAAATCACTCTTGCCGTGCACTTCGCCCACAATGCCCTGATCTGTGCTTCGTTCCACAGTGTCAGCATCATCATCGGACGAAATAAGATCCCAGAAGATGGTCCTGCCCACCCATATTGGAGTCGACGACTCGCTGCCACAATCGCCGCCAGAGTGGTCCTCTTCAGAAGCTTCAGGCTTGGCATTAGGTCTGATGTCAATGAAGCCAGCCTTCCAAAAACAGTGTTACATGCCTGGAGCTGTCACCTCTGCCCATATAGCATTCCCCATCCCCACAGCTGAATACAGAGACAGGAAGTGGCAGGTTGGCTGCCGGACGGTCAACAGCTATGAGCAAGCGCTCCACAATGCGGCACCTATAATAAGCCTTAAACTCATGCATGATGCCCAAGTCAAGTGGTTGCATTTTTGACGTTGTATTGGGCGGCAGGAAAAGCAGCGTCACTACCATCGAGGCTTGTACATGGTGCACGAAGCAGTTGTCGTCCACAAGCAGAACGCGCCTGCCTCTGTCACGTTCAGAGTTGCTCAGCCACTTTGCGAATAAATTGTGCGTCATCCACGCTTTAGCATTATGCCTGTAGTACACAGGCACAAACCCCTGAAAGTAACGAGTCTTCTTCAGTTTGCCAATTAGGGAGGGCACGTGCCAGTTGCTGCTATTCATATTAGTGCACAGAAGTGCTGTGACGCACAATTTACTGTTTCCCGCCATTGCACATGTCGCCTTTGATGGTATGCGTTTTTTATGCCAGCGTCTGATAGAATAACGCACTTTCGTTGGCATTACAGACATTTTTCTCTGCATAGCTTGAAATGTTATTTCAATTTGTTTCAAGCCATGTGGCAGTGGTCGCTTGCCGAAGCTACCTCACCGACACTGCCAAACAATGCCATGGCACACCTTGAACCGGTGTAACCAGCCATTTTCTGGGCAGAGGTTAGGAAAATCCAACAGGAGTGCGAAGTCTTTTACTTTGGCCAGCATTGATGGACCTCTTATGGGAATGTTCCAAGCCCGCACGTCGAAGAACCATTTCAGCAGCGGGTACTTCACGTCTGCATAGGTGGCCCTCTGCAGACGTTTTCTGTCCACCGAAGTAGCGTTGGCACTGATGATCTTGTCCTTGTCTTTTAGGATCATCGACATGGTCGACTTGGACACGGTGTACTTCCTAATTAATTATCAGTTTTTGGCGTCTTGAGATAGCTCAGTCAGAATGGCTCGCTTGGTAGCAATGTCCAGCACTTTTCGCTTCGTGCCATCTGCAAGCGCGGCAGGCTTCTCATCCGCCATCCTGGCCACACACACACCAACAGCAAGCAAGATGCACACTTGCGACAGACAAGCAAGGAAGCATGGAACTGCACTGTGCCCATTTCCGGCCAGATAAAGAAACTTCTGAATTCGAGCAGGCGTCGCAGAGCAGTGAAGGAGACAGGCAAAGGAGTTGCGACAAGGAGGGAACAGAGGAGAGCAGAGTTGCGAGAACGGCATGAATGCGACCGTGAAAGCCAACGCTTGTGGGCGGCCAACATGCAGGAAGAAGGTAGCCCGGGTAGCTCGCTTGAGAGGTCCACAAAACTCGCAACTCACCCATCAACGGCCTGTGCGTGCGTAAGGGCAGAACTCAGAGGCTCGCATTACGGCGCCGACTGTTCGCATGGGCCTGTTCAGTCCGCACACCACTCCGTGCGCCCTTCGTACGCACACAGAAGGGTGAAAACTGCTGTCATACGAATGAATCATGAATTTTCGAAGTCTGTGGGGCCGCGTTAGCGCGCATACTGGATGACGCCACACTGATCCAGATAAGACGCAGAATATCTGGGACAAGTCAGTGGCCAACGATGTTGGCAGATGTCATCATAGTGTAACATGACCAACGATCAAAAAACAGAGGGGAGACTGGTCGGCTGACTGGTCTTCAAAAGATCAGTGGCAGAGCGAAAACATGGGCCTTGTTTAGCCATGTGGGTGCTTGGAGCAGCAGGAGGACAAAGGACGGAGGGGTGCGTAGCAAAAGACAGGGAATTTGACAAGAGGGATGCGGAGGCCAGGAAGGCATTCAACAGTGGGGATCTTGGGCACCCCGCTGACGGCTTATCGGTGTTCGAAAGCAGTGCCTCGGGTAGTCGCCAGAGCATGAGTCCGTTTGCTGTAACCGATCGGCAGGGCTCGGAAATGTTCATTGTTAGTGCGACTATGTGCCATTAAAATAATGTATATTTCCACAGTGTCATGAGGCAATGCAAGCGGCACAGACGAGACGAGGAAGAAGATCACCGGCCGCCGTTCGAAACAGCACTAGCACTCATGGCATGTAACACGAGCCGTGATCAAAAGCGCAGCAACGTTGAGTGGGGATTGTCTGCATGGCTATGGTCGAAGAAGGACGCATCGGCAGCTCCGCTCTGTAAACAGGAGCAGCGGGTGTTCGGCTCAGGAGCCCGTGATGCTGGCACTCCGTGGCGTGGCCGTGGACCTCGAAGTGGTTCGGGCGAGACTCCTCCGAAGTGCTGCAGCCAACAGTCCCGGACACACCGGCAGCAATCCCCCTTCGAAGGTCGGCCAGTAGCAATTCACCGGTATGACACGTCACCACTTTGAGCAGGGGACTGAGCTCGTACTTGGGCCTTAGGCCTAACACTCAAAGACGCTGTGAAACGTCAGCAACTGAGACCAGGTGACGGCTACGGAATCAGGCGGGATCTTCCAGCCGCCGTAAAGGACGACAGCGACAACTTGGAGACGTCCAGCAGGATTTCCAGACCAGCATCGGACTTTGCGGTGACAGGGACAGCGCCGATACCAGTAAGAACATTCAGTTTGGGGTTCGCAACAGCATCGGCGAAGTCAGTGTCGCTAGACGCAGGACTAAGAGCTGCGCCGAACTGAGAGCTTAGGTAGTGTCAGTACATGAGAAAGTTAGTTTTCTGTACTGGTCAGTTTCCTGAATCAATTTTACCGTTTCTACATATTTTGTTGGTTTTCGGTTTGCTGTGTTGTGTATAAATTGGTTTGCTGTGCCAGCAACGCTATTGTCGTCCAACGTGTCTCTTTTTTCCATGCTCTACTAACGCTCCCGCATCTCTCATAATCAGAGCTGGTTTCGGGGCCCCACAAATCAATATACTAACGCTCCCGAAATCGGTGACACATGGTCACACAGGCATTGTTCATTTTAAGTGAAAGGTTTAAGTGGGGCTGTTATATGTGGAATCAACTGTACGAGAATCTTTGTTACTGGAAATTGCTTAAATGCACTTGCTGCTTAAACAATACAGCTGCCTCTAATTTGGTTGGTTTTGTATTTCAGTGCTTTGCCCGTAAACATCTTTCTCAGTTAAACTCCTGTTAAATGAGACCTATTTTACTCTATTTCAAAAGATTCTTCTGTATAGGCATTGAACTGAACTTGTAATACCGTATTTACTCTTGTAATGGAACACACTTTTTTTTTTCCAGAAAAACAAAGTTGGGGGTGGGTTTATTATGCAGGGTAAATTTTGTGATAACTTATTTTGGGGTGAGCAAAACATTTTAACTCACAAAAAGACAGCATTGCAACCCACTGTAATGCTTAGAGCCATCATTGCACGGAAATTCTATTCCGAAAAACAGTAAAAAGGATCCATGCTGTTGGTACCACGCGATTCAGCACCCGCCGTGACAGCGTCTGTGGAGGCTGTATTGTGTTCCAGTGCGATAGACTTTCACTTCCATTTAACATATGATTAGCTCACAGTGCCACGAAACTAGAAAAATGGCGATGTTGTCGAATGGTCAACAGCGAAAAAACGAACAAGCGACACGTCTTCACCGCGCATATACTTTGTATAGTTTCTAAGTCGTGCCCCGCCATGGTGGTCTAGTGGCTATGGTACTCAACTGCTGATCCGAGGGTCGCGGGATCGAATCCTGGCTGCGGCAGCTGCATTTCGATGGAAGCGAAATGTTGAGGCCCATGTGCTGTGCGATGTCAGTGCACATTAAAGAACCCAGGTGGTTGAAATTTCCGGAGCCATCCACTACGGCGTCTCTCATAATCAGAACTTGTTTTGGGACGTTAAACCCCACAAAACAACAAGTTTTTGAGTTGTCGTGGGTGCCGCCCATAACGACGCCATGACAGACACGATGCATATGCCACTGATCCTCACTGCAGCTGCTTGCGGCCAACCAAAAAAGGTTGCTACGTCGCCAGTGCAATCTTGGTGCCCAGCCACGTCAGTGTTCGGCAGCGTTCATGAGTGGATGTAAAGTCCCTCAATAATTTAGGGTCTTTAGCCATAATGGGAGAATAGATGTCTCCCACCATGGCACGCAAAATGGCTCACCATCGCATTTCTTCCTCATATCTGTGCTGACCCTCTCGGTCATGCGCATTAAGCATGACGTCCGAGATACCAGCTCGAAAATCTTGGAGACCACGTCCTGACCATGCTTAGGCTTACATGTGCCGACCTGCACATCACACATGGCAGCATGCTGCAGCACGCGGTATGATAGAACTTCGATAGCATGGAGGAATGCAGAAGTGCGAGTAATTATGTGCAGCAGTTTTATCAGGACGCGGGAGTTTTGAATCATCGCGCCGAACGGCTCCAGAACACCATGGTTCGAGTAAAGCTGTATAGAGCGAAATGGGAAAGCCACAGCACGCATATTTGCAGGACTGCAGGCATTGAAAGAGGGGGGGGGGAGGAGGTGTCATTTATTACGCGGGAGAACAAGAAAAATCTGGGATTTCACTACTTCAGTTGGGAGTGCGTTTATCATGCGAGTGTGTTCATTATGCAAGTAAGTATGGTAATTGGTTGGCCAGCCTTTGCAGCAGAAAAGCAGAGTGGTATTGTTTCCATGTCAGTACACGTTAAAGGGACTCTGAAACTGTCTTGACGATTTTGTGCAAACATGGTGATCCGGTAGAGTGGGTCATTAGGATCATCAGAGGACAGATTTCAGCGCTCTGTGTAAAGTGTGTAATTTCAACACTAACATCGCAAAAGATCGCAGCGGCTCGCCAAAAGGCGTTTTCAAAACCCCCGCCATCGAACAAAGGAGGACACGATCAAACATAGAAGCAGGGGAGGCCGCTGATTGGCCCCTAACCAGTCATGTGCACGTAATTTTCCCAACTTAACCGCGAACAACGTGCTCCTACAACGTGCTCCTTCGTTTCAGCCAACGGTATCGTCACGGCATCTGGCGGCGTACGCACGAGTCGCCGGTGCTCTATTACAGAGGATAGCACTGCCAAGGCTGGCGACCTCAGTAAAGATATTGCGGCACTATGTCGCCACAGAGGGCTCAGTACAGCGGCTGACGCGGAGGCGCAGTCGTCGCTAGCGTGCACTCTGCAGCTGATTGAGTTGAGGAGGGACAGCAGTGGTAAGGAGGAAGGCGGCAGAAATAAGCCCATAGCTGCCTTAGCACATGGTGCTTCACTTTATTTATGGTGTGAATGATTTCACAATTGTGTTGCCTAAGCAGTGACGCAATGTCAAAAAAAACGTTTCAGGGACCCTTTAAAGAACCCCAGGTGGTTTAAATTTCCCGAGCACTCCACAACTGCATCTGTCATAATCATTATAATTTTGGGACATAAAACCCTAGAAATTATTTCCATGCAAGAGGTCACATGTAAAAAGATTTATTCTGTGATAAGTTATTGCTCATTTTTTATTTGTCGTAGGATGAAGTGTGTACATGCTGTGTGCAAAGGTTTTGTTAACTTACTACGGTGTTAAGTTGCTTTACTAAACCACAAAGAAATTTAAAATTTTCGTGGTTTTTAATGTCCAGAGCTAAGACTGGAAAATGAAAATAACCTTTTACATCCCAGATTTTGTTAAATTAAGATTCATTATATAGAGGTATGATGGCACTTGTTAAGGGCCCCTAAACCACTCAGAGGTGAAAATTTAGTTTTGGTGTTGCTTTTGTGCCAGTGTCCGCAACGAACACGTAGCCGCAAGAATTTTTCGAAACGGTGCCGAAATAGCGGAGTTACACGCGTTTGATTATTAAAACACGGCACTTGCTTGTTTCGCTCTCTCCTGCGCCCCACCAGCCGCTTGCCAGTGCCACCTCCTTGCAGAGTGCTCCTCCTAATGTCACATGACATACATTGCCGATGACGCGCCTCCGCCGGGCTCCCACGTTCGTGCAAGAGTTTTGTTGATGCTGTGCCAACGCTCTCTGTTAGAGCTATTTGTCATGTTCTGACAGTTGCTGCAGTTTCAAGTTGGCCATACCTGACTTGCACTTGCGTAGCGTAGCGCAGTTACAAATTCAGAAGCGTGCACATGCGAACACGACACGAACGGCACAAGACAAGGAAAAACAAACAGGCAGGGAGCGCGTGCATTTGCTAGCAGACTAACCGGAAGTCGAAGTTCTCGTTCGACCAATCAGCTGAGCTTGGACTCTTCTGACGTCACCAAAAACCACAATGTCGTCGCGGCTAACTTTGGTATGCCGGAAATGGCCGGTAAGGCACATGTAATTGTTCGAGTTTGTGGCGAGGCCGCGGCGCGTAGCGCCACCGCATTTGACATCCTTCATCATGCCGGCATTCTCGACTTGATGCGCGTATGAACTTGAAGTGTTCAAAAATATGTCGGGGGTGGTTTAGGGGCCCTTTAAGGTTTGGCAGTAGCTTGCTTAGCTGCTGTATTCTGCTTTACTGCCAGAATCAATTTGAAACAACTGAAATATTGAGGAAAACATTGATCAATTTTTATGGAAAACTGGTTTTAGATGAAAAAAGAAATTTTGAATTTTTAACAATAGAACATTGTTACTCCAACACATTACACCAGTGTTATGCAGAGACACATGTTAAAGTGGTACTGACACCAAAATTTCCTGCGGGATCGATTTTCATTGACCTGCACATATGATCTACCAAACCTCAACAGCGAATTTGCCAAATGAATATTGAACTTCGTATGCACAATCAAGTGCTACATGTCACACCTTGTGACATCAACAGTACAAATGCTACACCATCTGGGCCACCTTAAATTATTACTTTTGCCATCAGCCATAGCTGTAAAGCACCTTTTGTTGGCTCCAACTTGATTCATAAAGATGATCTGACACTGCCATCAACACAAACAAGTAACAGATTAGAACAGCAACTTACAATAATTAGAAAAATTGTTGCCTGTTTCTAAACATTTGTATTGCAAACAGTGCTTTGGAGCCTAAATCAAGCAATAGTTACTGTGTAGGTTAACCTTTAATTGAAACAGTACTCCCTAGTTGTGTTGTAATGTCTTGAATACATACTGATTTGTAATTGAAGAGCATTGTACAGTCGAACACAGATATATCGAACCCACATATATCGAATTTTCGGCTATATCGAACTGGTAAATTATCCCCTTCAAGATCCTTTGTAAAAGTATATAAAATTCGCACGTTTATATCGAACGGTATTTTTACCCGCCATTGGATATATCGAACGCCGCATGAGCTAGAAGGTGCACTTCGGCACTTGCTGCACTCCGCGACCTTCACCACATTCACGGAACCGCGCCACTGCCGACACCCTAAATGCTCGAAAAACGTGAGGGCAAGGGGGCTTGGACTGTACTCCTGTTGAACGCGTTCTCTAACTTGTGGAACGGCTTTTTTTTTTCTTTCTCTCTCTCTCTCTTTCTTTCTCGTGCTTTCTCCGTGTTACCGTCGGCTCGGAGAGCAGGAACGAAGGAGCCGGCGGCCTCTTTCTTTCGCCTTTTTTTTTTTGTTTGTTGCTGTTTTGTGAGTTTTGATCAGCCAACCGCAGTTCATGCCTTTCGCACATTGCTGCTGCCCTCACAGGTAGCCGAGGCAGCCATTGCCGTTATCGCGACTGATAGCAATCGCTTTGTTGGCGGAGTTCACTTCTGTGAGCTGTCGCATACCACCGCATTCCTCTTTTGCATCCGTGCTGTGCGTGCTGTGCAAAGGTGCTACAGACTGCATGAATTTTCAACTTCTCATGCAGCAATGGCCAGCGTTAAGAAGTGCAAGAACCTTGACTTTGCGACGAAGTTGAAAGCCATACAGCGTGTTGAGGCGGGTGAAAAAAGTTCAATGAAGGCGGACGACATCAAGATACCACAGAGCCCTCTGAGCACCTTGTTGAAGAACAAAGCGGATATCAAGGCAAAGGCGGCGGAGTAGCGAATGTCGGGAGCCTGTCGTGTGCACACTCCTGCCCACGGGAAAGTGGAAAAGGCACTCTATGCCTGGTTCTTAGAAGTGCGTGCGAAGAACTTTCCTGTGCATGGCCCAATGCTGATGGCTAAGGCCAAAGAGTTTGCCACTGCACTTGGTGAAGACAATTTCGCTGGCAACACCGGGTGGCTTCACCGGTTTAAGCAACGCTACAACACTGTCGGCAAAACCATTTCTGGCGAAAGCGAAGCCGTAAGCAGCCAGGACATCCAGCGGTGGATAATGGAGTGCCCGGAAATCTCAGCGAAGTTTTCACCTGCGGAAATCTTCAACACTGACGAGACTGATCTATTTTGGCAAGTGCTGCCGAGCAAGACTCTCGATGTCCGAGGTAGCATGTGTCACAGCGGCAAAATGAGTACAGTCCAGAGCGCTCTGCTGGCAGCCAACATGGATGGGTCTCTGAAGCTCTGGCCCTTTGTGATCGGGAAAGCAAGGGCACCATGCTTTTTCAAGAACTCTAAGCAGCTCCCCCGCTGAGCAGCTCCCCGGAGTGGATGACGTGTCGGCTGTTTACAGAATGGCTGCCAGCGTGGGACGTCGAGCTGAGCAAGTAGGGGCATCGCGCTTGCCTTCTTGTTACTGCTCAGAATCATCAAGCTGAAGTTTCTGCCGGCGAACACGACGGCGAAGCTGCAACCGCTCGACCAGGGCATCATCAAGTCCTTCAAGGTGGCTTACAGGAGGCGACTCCTTGATAGGCTGCTGGTCAGTCTCCGCATGGGCACCGAGCTGAAGGTTGACCTGCTTGGTGCCATTCAAATGATGACGGGCGCTAGGCGAGACGCGAAGATGGACACAGTGGCCAACTGCTTCCGGAAGAAAGGCTTCATGATGGCAAAAGTTGCGGAAATCATTGAAGACGGCGACGAAGAGCACATAGACGACGCATCGTGAGTTGTCGTCCCTCTTCTCGGCTGCCGTTCCACCCGAAGTGTCTGTGGACGGTTTCGTGGAAGCGGACTGCAATATTCAGGCTGTTGCGAGCCTTGCTGACGAGGACATTGTAGCTGCTGTCGCAGGGACCCAGGATGCCCAGGCCGACAGCTCAAGTGACGACGAAGATCGTCCGGACAAGGCGGTGGCTACACGCGCGTACTCCACCGCTGAAGTGGCGGCAGCGTTTGGCTTGATTCGCCGTTGTTGCGGCAACATCGAGGGAACCGGGCTGTCGCACCTGGACAACCTCGATAAGATCGAGGCCAGCGTTTTCAACTTCACTTTGAAGCCGAAGAAGCAGGCCAAGATACGCGTTTTTTTTTCACGCAAATAAAACATTCTGTTGCATCGTGTGTGCGGAATTGGTTGTCATTCTTGAATTCGCCGATTGTAGGTGATCATCCGCCACTGGTAAGGTCTCGGGGCCTGTATTCTTTTATATCTAATTTTTCATATATCGAACTAATTTGCGATCCCCTTCGAGTTCGATATATCCATGTTCGACTGTAGTACCTATTGTGATGTTAATGTCGTGTGTTTTTGTTTGTTTGTTTTTTTTTTTGCATTATAGGAGCTCTCTGCTATCAGCATCTGAAAATTGGAAGGAGTTTACATCCAAGCCAGCTCTGAAGTATGTTCTCCGAATCTTGACGGGCCTTAGCAGAGGACATGAGAAAACACAAGTCCTAGTCAGCACAGAATGCATCCCTATCATCCACCGGTATGTATAATGATGTCCTGAAATGTTCCTCACTGTATTGTAGGTTTACTTCTACAGTTAAGGGGGTACGCAGAGCTAAAATACTTTTTCAAAACAAAAGTGTGTTTTTAACTTTGACTTGTTTTGCATTGCTGGTTTATTAAAGCATCTTTACATCAAGTTGGGTGGTTATGTAAACAGCAGAAAGGATCCAAAGGAATTTTTGCACAAGCGAGTGGATGAAATTTGCCGGCGCAAGCGTCTATGAACGCTCTATTCAAGGTGCCACTACACTGCGGTCAAGACACTGAACGGGGAGTGAACGGCCACGTTAGAAAGCTTGTTCGTTTTAGCCGCACACCCTCCCTCGAGAGTATACTAGACTATTCACGAGAAAATTAAAAACAACGGTAGATATTTTTATCTTTTTCTTTGGCAATGCTGAGTGGTGAACATACTGAAACAGAGGCTAGTGGAAGAATATCGCATGGCAATCTAACGCTGGATTTGCACCATTCGGAGCTGCACTTGTTTTGGTTGTGTTCAATGCTGGCTATATGTCTAGCTTTTGTGTTTTATGTTGATTGTTCATTGCAACCAGAGGGTGGAAGGCACTCTGACTAGAAGAGGCCTGCAACTATGTTAACTTTTTCTCTGAGCTCAAAAGGGGAAAGAAAGTTTCACAACACACTTGGAATTATTGGTGTTTGCATGCACAAGCTGCGAAAATTTTTAATTTAGGCTGGCAGCATTGGTGGCTGTTGCGATATAAGGTTCGGGGAGCAGGCTCAAGGAGACGAGTCAGAGACGCCTCCGAGGGCAGCAAGGAAGAGGCAGACGCAAACTGGCACAGCACATGGACATGTATTTGAGTACAGAAACACAGACACGAAAACGTAGTTAAACAGGAGCACACAGAAAGCACAAAATGTGACAATATCTACGAGGTATATACAGCGTCTGTACAACGATTGTTCAGAGTTATAGGAAGCTGAGGGCTCACGCCTTCCGGCGCATAGAAACGCAAGCATAGAAACGCTCTTCACGATCTGTCTACATACAGGTTCCACAACGTCACATGAAATAATGAAGTAGGTAATGGCGTAGGTGGCATATTCAATGAGCATAATCAATTCTCACTTGTCAACAAGTATAATAATCACGGCAAATAACACAAAACCTGGCCTGAGTTGCAAAAAAATAATGTTCAGGTGCATGGACCTGTATTGCAGTCACGGTACTGTGAAAAGGTACCGATATGTACAAACCAGATCGGGACGGATTGTCGCGACATCCTGAGCACTAAAAGAAGAATGAACCTTCTCGTAATACGAAGAGCCCCTATAAGAGCTTGCCACCACTGAGAATACTTGCTCTTCTTATAGACCTTTCCAATAGAGCGCCCCTGGGCGCCGCCATGAAAGTGTCGCTAGCGATGTCTAGCGGCGGCGCCATCTTGGGCTGTTTGCTCGCTGGGCTCTCCGTCTGGGCACATGCATTCACTGTGTGTGTTTCAGCAAGATCTTGCTTTCGCTCTTTGGAAACGTTGTGGAATCGTTAGGTAGGTTCATTTGTGAGTAGGTGGGATCCGATGAATTAGCAGGACACTTGCCATTGGCATTGTTTTGCATGTTCTTGCGCGGACAGAGGCGGGATCAGCGAGGCCGGTTCGCAGCAGTAAAACAGGGAAAGCAGGAACCGTGTTGCACCTTTTTTGTTTGAAAACTGTTGTAAGATGACTCGCCTCACAGTAGGAATAGTGTTGCTTTTGCTAACAATGTTGTCACTCATTAAGGCAAGAGCCTTAATGTCTCAATTATAGTAACCTTTATGTTTCAGTCAGAGTGTCCTTAAAAGAGGGTGGTTTCAAAATTATGGAAAATTATTACAAAAAAAAACCGATACCTTGAGAAATAAATGACTAATCAAGTAACACAGTATATCAAACGAACCCTTAATTCAACGCGGACATGACTAAGGCATAATGAGCATGATAGCCAGGCTTTAAGTCATGCTCATGATTATAACTATGAAAGTGAGTTGCCTTTACAGCAAGCAATGATGATGAATCGCAAACTAATGTTTGCAAGTCATGGAAGTTAGGTTAGAGTGGTTATGATAATGAAAGTGCACCGTGATAATGACCAAATCCTGATTAAAGAATGACCTGATTTTGCAAAGCATGTTATTAATGACACATAATACAAGGAAAAGCTTGAAACTCTAAGAAGGTGGTCGAGGTGGGTGTCAAACGAAAGGTACATGTTGATAGATGTAATATTGGTCATATTCATGACATGACATGTGCTCATGTCATGAGCATGACTCTGTGAGAACAAATGTAAAGGGAGGTCAAGATGGGTGTAGGTCGAGAGACGCGATACGAGTTAGTCATGTTCATGACATGAAATACATATGGCATGAGCATGACGAAGCAAAAATTAATGGAAAGGGGTCAAGATGGGTGTCAAACAAATGGTGAATGTCGAGGGATCCGATATTGTTCATAGTCACGTTCATGAAATTACATGATATGCTGAGGTCATGCTATGACATGAGCACGACTCTGAAAAAATAAGAATCCTGGAAGGGTGGTCGAGATGGGCCTCAAACGGAAAGGTGAATGTCGAAAAATGTGATATTGGCTATAATAGTCACGTTTATGACGTGAAACGATATGCTCATATCATGCTATGACATCGGCATGACTCTGCAAAAAATAAAACTACTGGAAGGGGATCGAGACGGGAGTCATACGAAAGGTGCTTGTCGAAGGATTTGATTTTGGTAATAGTCTTGTTCATGACATGACATGATGTGCTCAGGTCACGCTATGACATGAGCATGACTGCAAACATAAGTCTACTGGAAGGGGATCAATATGGGTGTCAAACAAAAGGTGCATGTCTAATGGCGTTTTTCACTGGCAGTCACGATGGAAACGAAGCGAGCCGCATCGTTGAAACGGCCAATGCCGCTGTTTACCTTTCGTACCGCGGCTTCAGATCTATCGAGTGTTTTGAAAACAGGTGCTGCTTTCCACTTTAAACACACTTACACTAATTTGTAAGCTATTTCATTTCACAACCAAATCGCAGTCAATATATTACACGCCATACCGCCAAATCCAGCCTACACCAGACCTATTCGAGCGGCAGGGAGAACCGAACGGTGGCCAGCGGCGCAACGTCACACGTACGGCGCATGACGCTACGTACAACACGCTTCTGAGCTGGAAGAGCTTCTGCTTGTCCTGCTGTCGTCGCTAAACGCGAGCTCCACTTTCTTGCAGCTCCACAGCTGCAGCGAACGCAGCCATTTTTACAGACAAGACAAAAGTGACGCGAGGACGTGGCCCGCTTCCACCCGAATCTGTCTGAATCCGTGCCTCGGTGCTGGAGCAAGTCGGAGCGCTGTGGCACGGTTTGAGTTGCTCCGAATCTGCCAGTGAAACGCACCAACCCGCTCCCGCTCGACCAGTGAAACACGGATTCGTCATGGCGGAGCAAAAAAACCTGCTCTGAATCTGCCAGTGAAAAACGACATAAGAATGTAAAATATTGCTTATAGTCACGTTCATGACATGACATAACATGCTCGTGTCATGAACATGACTCTGCAAAAATAAAAGTAAAGGAGGTCAAGATGGGTGTCAAACGAAAGATATAGATCGAGAGACGCAGTAGGAGTTAGTCATGTTCATGACATGAAATACATGATATGACATGAGCATGACAGAGCGAAAATTAATGGAAGGGGGTGAAGATGGGTGTCAAACGAAAGGTAAAGGTCAAGGAATGTGATATAAGTTATAATCATTTTCATGACATCACTTACATGATATGACATGGGCATCATTATGCAAAAAGCTATGAAAGGGTCGATACAGGTTGTAAAACGAAAGACACAGGTGGGAGATGTGATATTAGTTAGTCATTTTCATGACATGATATGGTCATGGCACGACATGATTATGACTCAACATGAAAACGTTCAGGGGGTCGACTTCCGTCGAGCTCCCTCCCCACTTTCTTTTTTTTTTTTTCTTTTTTTTGAGGGAGGCGCTCGCGTCACAGAAGGTGCTGAAGCGCGTTTGCCATTCAACAAAACATGCCCATCTGGTTTGCACTGCGCGGGACCAACCCACACACTTGTTCGCTCTGCATGATTTTTCTACAGTGAAACCTCGTTAAGCCGTACCCGCTTAAACAGTAGTTTCGTTTTAAAAGTAGTAAAGGCAAATCCCCGACCAAGCGGCCATTGAACATAATGGATTTTGTATCCGCATAAATTGTATCACCTTATTGCACACGTATCGATTAATACGTAGCGTTTCCATTTTTCGGTGAGCAATCGCGGCAGCATGCCGTCCCACGGAGCGGCCTGACAGCAAGCCTCGGAGATCGAAACACTCGTTGCTCGACTGCGTTGGTGATGATGATGGCTTAGTTGAAGAGCGCCATCTCTTGGATCGGGATCGCAGCGCTTGGCTTCTGATGTTTTCCACGCAGCAGTGCTGGGAGGTCGTGGGTGGGCGCTTGCTTTGCTGTCTTCTTTGTTCCTTTGGCACCGTGCTAGTCATGCTGTGTTGTGTGTTTGGAGCTGCGAGCGTCGTTCTTCACTTATCGCTTCACTTGTCTCCGTGTGCTTGTTCTGTTTCGCCATGCTGAAGCTCGGACAAAAGCACCAAGTACTTAAGATGGAAGAAAAATTGCGCATCATTAGTGCTATTGAACGCGGCACGAAAAAGTCGTCACTGGCATGTGAGAGGGACCTGCCGTTAACGACAGTGTGTTGAATTTGGAATTCAAAGGAGACGTTGCTCGGCAGTGCTGCTGCAACCGCAAAAAGGTGCCGGCTATGCAGTTTGCCATTTTCGGATGTAGAGGAGGCGTTGGTAAAGTAAGTGGCTGAAGGCTGTGCGGTCAAAAAACCTGCATATTAGCGGACCCCTCCTCGTGGAGAAGGCCCTGGTTTTTGCCTCACAGCTGAAGCACGACGACTTTGTGTGTAGCAATGGCTGGCTGGCCACATTTAAGGCGAGGCACGGCATAACGACGAGGTCCATTTCGGGAGAAGGTGCTGCTGCCGACGTAGATGGCGCAGAGCAGTGGCAAAACGGTCAGCTGAGGCACATCTTGGAGGACTACGCACCCGATGACATTTTCAACATGGGTGAAGTTTTTTAAGCTTCTGCCAGACAGAACGCTCACGTTCAAAAGAGAGACGTGCACCGGCGGCAAGCATGCAAAGGACAGGATTTCAGTGGCATTTTGTGTGGATATGTCGAACTGACAAAACTCCGCTCCTCGTCATTGGAAAGTCTGCAAAGCCAATATGCTTTAAAGGTGCCCGACTGCCATCTGGAGTCATCTATTGGAGCAACAGCAAAGCGTAGATGACAGCAAAACTCTTTGAGGAGTACATCCGCCTCATTGATCGTCGCTTTGCGGCCAAGAACAGAAAAGTTGGTGGTTGTTTTAGACAACGCATCGGCGCACGTCACTCTGGATAACCTCACGGCTGTGAAGTTGGCGTTTCTGCCACCCAACACCACAGCGATTGCCCAGCCCTTGGACCAAGGCGTCATTTTAGCTGTGAAACAGCTTATAAGAAGAACCTGCTCCACAGATTTCTTCTTGCCATTGAATGCATTTCACCTGCTCGAGTACTCACGGTGCCAGGTTGAAGAAACGACTGTGTAAAATTGCTCCAAATGCGCTGGCTTCAATGTGTGTGCGGGTGACGGAAATGACGCTAGTAACACCATCATCCAAACTTCGGACATCGTCGACCAGGCTTGCGAGACTCTGCTTGCTGAAGTGCTGGAGCGGCAGGGGGTTATAGATGGCATTTCCTTCCCCGACTTCAGAGACATAGACAGCGAGGTTCAGACTTCTCCAGACATGTCCAACGAAGCCATCGTTGCCTCTGTCATCGAAGTGTCGCCAAACGAAAGCGATAAGGATGACATAGAATGTGAAAGCGCAGGCGATTCAGGTCCGACTGTGGCAGAAGCTGCGCACTGCGTCAGCCTCTTGCGAGTGTTTGCCGAGGAGATGGGGTTGGCAGAAAAGCTGGCTCGCAGCATAAGCGATTTTGAAGCCGCTGTCATTGCTGCTAGGCCGCCGCCGCATCAAATGAAAATAACTGACCTTGTCACGCGATGTGAATAAATACTGGTTGTTTGTTGCCCTTTCATCGCACTCTCTGAGGGTTCCTCTTTTTGAAAGGTAAGTGGGTGACCTCACTCACGCTGTTTCGGTTAAGCAGTACTACCGTTTATGTGTGCGTTTTCCGAGCTCCGGCCAACTACCGTTTACAGGGTTTCACTGTATTAGCTAGGTGGATGGCCTTTCAAACACGCGAGCGCAAACGCCTTCCTCCCTAATTATATATATATATATATGTACCAGCACACAGTAGAAAGACAAAATAGGGACTGCTGAGAGAGAAGCGTAGAGCCTCCTTCCAACAAACGACAAAGGTTCTGGGAATGTGCGAACAGCGGCTCACATAAGAAGACAGACCGTTTGTTGACTGCTGCTACAGGCTGAAAGTCAATGAGGAAGTGAAAAGCTTGTCACACATGCCGGAGGCATACAGCAGCAAGGACAAGAGCAACAAAAACAAAAGAAATGTCTGTACTAAAGCCCCTTGCTTTGCCGGTACCTTGAAACGCGTTCAGCTCTCATGGTTGAAGCTAAACAAGTAGGGAGAGAGAACAAAAGAAGAAATATGGGACATTCGTACCATATTCTAAGAACGGCACTGACTAGGGTTGAGCGGGTGTTGGCGACACCAGCATAGACCGCGTGGGAACATGAGCGGTGCGGCGTTTTGGCACGAGTACGTTGGTGAGTGCGCAGCCGCACTCCTCCTGCGCAATGTTGTTGCGTGCTGCACAGCTGTTTACGTGCAGCGTTTCTTCTGGTTGTAGGTGCAACCGTAGACAGTGCAGTGATGCCTTGTCGATATGCTGTTCTTAAATGACATTTTAAAGCGCCCTAGTGAGCGAAAAACAGCGAGCACACCGTGCAAGCACGGCAAAACGTAGGGGTGGCTGTGCGCAACAAACAGCCCAAAGACACCGGAGAGCTGTCTCCCGCGCGCTAGCAGACGAAAAAAAAAAAAATTCACAGCATATCCACGGAGTGAATGATGATGAGTGGGCGAAGCTCCGGAGGTTCATCGTAGATCGTGCCGAGTTCCGGATTAATTTAGTTAACGTGCACGCTACGAATCCTTATGGTTCAACTACGCACAAGTGAAATCTCCCACCGGCACTTCATTGCAAGTCAAGATCCAGTGCCTATATATATATATATGGGTGGCCAGTGAACGGTTCTCCAGCGCGAGCAGTCAGTATTTTTCAATGAAGAAACTCTCTAGAAGACGCTGCCTGCGTCAAGCTTGTCTCTCGCGGGTGAGGGCGCGTTCTTCTTTGCGAGCTGGTAGAGCGTTCATCGAAGAAAGAGCGTTTCCATAGTCAACGCGCGCCTTTCGCTCTCTCTGTCTCTCTCTCTCTCACAAGACAGCAGATGGAAGAATGAGAGAGCTCGCGCGCCGGGAGGCACGCGCCGAGGGCGCGCCTCTCACACGTAGCATCATTCATTTCTTTGAAGGTAACGCACTACTATGAACAACGGACGGACAGACCCAAACCTTAAGGAGCTTAGCCCCTAAAACAGGTTCCGGCTCGCCGGTGCAAGAGTGCCGATGGAAAACCTGACAAACTTGTGACGAGTGTTGGCGCACCATATGGGCTGGGTATGGAACGCCTATGCTTGCAAGTATCTTTCCAAGGTCCGAGTAACTGTGTGACGAGCATACTCTTCCCAACCGCATTGCTTGGACATCGAACTCTTCATGCATGTTCGGTTTATTATAGACTTTGAGGACTCGCTGTATAGACGATCAGATTTGGCCTGCCCCAATAAGCTATTCTCGAATGCCGCACATTTTTTTCTTAGAGACGTGCCGCCAAAGGGTATGTCACAACGGCTCTGAGAACAATGGAACAACCTTTTCGCATTTTGCTTCTTTTTATCAAACTTATGAGTGAGGCCCTTTTTGTGAACTTTCCACTTTGGGTACAGGCATTGTTGGTTTTCTTTTCGCACTGAACTGAACTAATACGGTCTATATTCACCTCCACAGATGGTATGATGAACTCTAGAGTCCTACCTCTGCCACCTTTTTCATTACTACTATGGCATCATGCGCTTGTTTGAAAACGCAGCCACCATTTTGGCATGTCATTTGTACTCCAGTTTCATGATGCCCTTCCCTATTACCAGACAAAGAATCTTCACACACTGGACTTTGACTGAACGGTCCTTGCGATTCAACAAGCACACCTAAACTGTTTGGTAGTTTGCAAACTACATCTGGGTCATATTTACTATGAATACACTGCTTAACGCAATTAAGCTTTGTTGATATGGTCTTGGCTTCTATCGCATCAGAGCAACTTGTGACCATGTCGTATTCAGATTTGTGCCTTCTCCTGTATAGACCAAGACATCCCACACATATCCCGAAGATGCCTCACGAAGCAAGAAAAATTTCAAGCCAAATCTTGCTCTTTTGAATGGGATGTATTGCACCCATGCTAGTCTTCCTTTCAAGAGCATTAGACTTTCGTCTATCGATGTGTCTCTTTCCATTATATGTGCCGAGCTGTATTTCAACAGTCGCTCCAGAAATGGCCATATCTTGCATAGCTTCGGCTATGGATGGCCGCGAAGGTCAGTGATGTT
This sequence comes from Hyalomma asiaticum, assembly GCA_013339685.2. NCBI lineage: Eukaryota > Metazoa > Arthropoda > Arachnida > Ixodida > Ixodidae > Hyalomma > Hyalomma asiaticum. The sequence continues at coordinate 153,243,154 of CM023481.1, forward strand.
GGCATTGTCCACAAAGTGCAGCATTCGCATAATTAGCAGAAACCAGTGGCAGGACATCACCTCTCCGAAAACAGGTGTAGACAACTTGTTCTTGGACCAGTACCACTGCTCTCGAGGCTTATGAACTATTCCCTGCAATAGCAGGAGTACAAGGAATACCCACATCTCTTCTTTTGTAACTGGCGCCCATTTTTTGAGGTGGGAGTGTTCACTCAGAGGAGAACGCTCCAACTTTTCAGCCACTTTGTGATTGGTTTCGTCTACCACTAGTGATATGAGTTCATCGTTCAGAAACTGCTGAATATATTCCACAAGTTCATCTGGCGGTGACAAGTTGAAAGTCTTGCTTGGAATGGCCAAGAAAGGAGAGCTAAAAGGCTCCATAGGAGGATTGTCCACATCAAGCAGCATCCACTGGTGAACACTCGCAATGTTCGCTTCCGAGCTGTTTTCATTATCACCCGAGGAGCGCTCAATTCACCGTCGTCACTGTCTTCACTTTCGGACACAATATAGACTTCTGTATCCGACTCATCATCAGTCGAAGATGTTGAAAATGAAAAGCTTCTTTTTCATGTTCATGAGCCAGCTGTGCATGGGTCACCGCCACCGCACACAATCTTTTCATACAAAAACCATGCTGCTGCCACAGGATAAAACTAAATTGAGTAAATGCTTCCATCTGGTGGATGACATGCAGTCTAAGTCGTAGACAGGCGCTTCTCGTCCTGAACACGAGAGGGGAGTACCTATTCTGCTAGTATGAGCTCTGCTCGTCCAGAGCACTTAAGGGCTTAAATATGCGTGCACTATCCTAGGTGATATGGAAAGAGTTTGATATGGAAAGGGTTTGATATAGGCAATAATTTGATATATTGAGGTTCAACTGTAATTCATTGATTGGGATAGCTAAACACAACTGAAATTCGAAGTTTTATTATGTGATAGCTTGTGTTGCACTATCTTTTTATCTATCTGTGTCCTGTGATTGCCTCGTCTCTGTGTTTCCTTATGCTGTCTTAGTTAAACATGCATTTTGATGTTCAGTTTTATATATTTTCAATGTGCAGCTTGGAACAGGTGTCAAGCGATGAGCATGTTGGCTCACTGGCAGAAAACCTTATGGAGGCCTTGAAAGAGAATCCCAGTGTCGCACAGAAGATTGAAGAGGTTCGCAAACAGACCAGAGACGAGAAGAAGAGGCTTGCGATGGCCATGCGTGAGAAACAGCTTGGCGAGCTGGGCATGCACACCAATGAGAAGGGCCAAGTAAGTTGCAGCTTGTAGGATGCACGAGTCTCGGGAATGCTAATACAAGTGCACATGAAGTTTTTCTTGAGCTGATGCTATATAGCCCAATTTGTGTGCTTACAACATTGAAAGCTCAATTTTTCACCTGTCAAATGTGTTATGTAATTTCGACCACTCGCCATAATTCCACCAAGCTTCACAGGAGTACACGTACACCACAAAAACCGACGTACATTACGAACCTGCATATAATACGAGGTGTAATTTCCGGAAGCCAGAAATGAAAAAAAGTTCTATCCACGTGTAATGCAAGTTGGGAAAGCTCACAGAAAGCATTTATTTGCATTGCAGTTGACATTCAGTCATCGTCCCTTTCGCTGGCACTGTCTCCCAAAAGCTCGTTGTTGATGTCTCTTCACAGAAAGCTATTTTCGGTGCCGTAAAGTGCATTCGAGATGCCGCAATTCATAAAAGGGTGGCTGACGAGTTCCTGGGGATGCTTTCAGCTGCAGCGGCGACAACATGTAAGGGTACATCAACGCCTCATCAGCGCTGCCAATCTGTCCCAACTGACAGTCATCCATAACTTTATCACATGCCAGGATATTTCCTGTGATAACGACTTTGCCAACATGAAGGAAATCCAGCGTGCCACACAAAATGCCTCTCTCACTTTTTCTTGTCACAGCTCAGCGTTCACAGCAGTGAGAGCATCCCAATAGCATCTCACAAAGGTGGTCAGCTCCTGTACAGTCTTGGGGAAAGGCTCCATTCTTCGGCTTCTGGACACTTCTCATGTCACTGCATGGAAAAGTTGCCTCGCTTTGCTTCCCTGAAGTGCAATTCCCGATGGTCTTGGCCTTGAAAACAACTTTCCTTTTTAAAGGCACTGCTTTCACAGTCCCGACATCATGTGAGATAAACTTTAAAAGAACATGCTGAACGGTGATTCTTGGCACGGTCAAAATGACACTGGTTCAAAGCAGCAGCATGGCCACTCAGTGAAAATGCTCTAGTGCCTAGAATATACTAGGTACTATAAAAATGCACATGCAGCTGTGGCAGCGATCATTTGCGGCCACATAGCGTCGCTACTGCTAGATGATTCATCCTCCACTACAAGTATTGATGGTGATGATAGCACTGAGCAATGAGACATAAGTGAAACTGCAAATTTTGGGCTGAAAACTCGGGGATCCACATATAATATGAAACCTAAATTTCACATAGTAAAATTTAGAAGAAAAACCTCGTATTATATGTAGGTTCTTATGGTAATTGGCTCTTAATTAAAATGTAAACCTATTTTGCCACATCTAAACTGCACGTCGTCATACATAGTATGGTCGTCATTTTCTCATCTATGTGATGCCACTGACTTTGGACTGAACTTGCAGCAACAAGAGCAGCTTTATCTCATAAACTGATGGAGTGCCAGGACTGTAGTAGTCTGCCCATATGAGTTGCTACCGCTCATCTCTTCTGCTTGCATTGCCACAACCAACGTAGACAATTATATGCTCCTGTTAGTCTTGATTGCATTTTTAGCATTCAAGCACAGATGCACTACATTTGGTGGTGCTTAGTGGCTCTGGCTGACATTTATCTTTATTTCACCATCCTTCCAATGTGGCTGTCTTGATTAGTGCAGCCTTACAGACCTTCAGCCAGTCTCTCCTAAGCTAGAGCTCCACAAGCCATTATGATCATATGCCATTTCATAGCTGTGTTAGGAAAATGAACCTCTGTCATGGAAGCCATACTTGCATCAGAAGCTCTCGAATGAGTTCTTGCTTTCAATAGTTTGTGTGATAGCCATCTGGGATTTTCAGAAAGTTCTGGGCAGGCCTGATTTGCTGACTTGCTCTTTACTGCAGGTCACAGCCAAGAGCTCAATCCTAAAGCAAATGGAAGACTTGGGGGAAGAGGCAGGACTCGTGTGCATAATCTGTCGTGAAGGCTACAAGTTCCAACCCAGCAAACTGCTTGGTATCTACACGTTTACTAAGCGTTGTAATCTGGATGACTATGAAGCCAAGCCTCGAAAGACACCTGGATATACAACAGTCACTCACTTTAATATAGTCCATGTTGACTGCCACATGGCTGCTGTCAGGTAGGTTGAATCTGCTATTTTGTGCTATAGGTAACGTCAGTGGCAGACAGTAAAGGGCAGTTGAACAAGTTTCTGAAAATATTGGCTTATAAGCACCTTTAACACTTTCAAACACACTGTACGTGAAAACTGACACATTTCAGAAACTTCAATGTGCTGTTGCATGGTTTGTGGTGAACTCGGCTCCAATTAATGTTTGCTCCACATGTTTGGTGGAGCATGCTGCAACATCAAATCATGGGTCCATGAGAGCCCATCGCAGCTGCGACAGCTTCTAACCAGGCACTTGGATAACTTCCCTGATGCTTTCGGGGGAGTTCAGAAGCTGTAAAATTAGGAAATTTTGGGGAGGAGAGGGGAGGCTTGCATACAAACAAGAAAACTGTATATAGCGTGGGCACTAAGGTTGTGCATCTTGTATCTTGGCATGCAACTGTAAGTGCCTTAACATGACATCTAAATAATCTTAACATTGTTCATTTGGTTTAGTGTCAGTGAAGATTCAAAACACACAATAGTCAGAAATGGGCACTACTGGGGCTGCTGCAGCTTAACGCACACACAGTCAAACACAGATACCTATATCCATCTCAAAGGGGATCGTGAATTAACTCGATATATAAAAAAATAAAGGCCTTCAGACCTTACATGTGGTGGACGATCACCTACCAATCAGTGTATTCAAGAATGACTACTAATTCTGCACACACGATGCAACAGAATGTTTTATTTGCGTGAAAAAAAATCTCTTACCTTGGCCTGCTTGTTCGTCTTCGAAATGAAGTAAAGAGGCTGGCCTCGATCTTATCGAGGCTGTCTAGGTGCAACAGCCCGGTCCTTTCCATGTCGCCACAACAATGGCGAACCAAGCCAAACGCCACCACCGCCACTTCAGCCGTGGAGTACGAGCGTGTCGTCGCCATCACCTCGTCCGGACGACCGTCGTCGCCGCTTGAGCTGTCAGCCTGGGCACCCTGGTTCCCTGTGACTGCAGCTGCAATGTCCTCGTCAGCAAGGCTTGCATCAGCCTGAACATTGCAGTCAGCTTCCACAAAATCATCTGCAGATATTCCGGGTGGTACAACAGCCAACAGAAGGGATGACTACCCTATTTTCTGGATTATAAATCTCACCTTTGTATAAGACCCACCCCTCTATTTAAGCAAGCCTTCATGAAAAAATTCATATATATGTCTCAATTTAGTATAAGATGCACCTCTTTTCTGTGCGATCAGCAAAACGAATCATACAGTAGAGCCCCAGTTTTACGACGGATTAGTGCCGTCCCGGCGAAAGCCTCATATACACAATGTATTAAAAACCTCAGCTATGCGATGCGATCTTTCGCCGAACCCGCATTACACGATGATCCACGCGAAGTGGGGTGACAGCAAAGAAAAGGGAAGTGCCACGGGCATCTTTCGTTGCACCAGCTCTTTCAGGAGCGTCACCCCTCCGCATCCCGAGCGATCGGGAAACCGGTTCATTTCGGCTTTGCGGTGCTGTTTGTTAGTCTTCCCCTGGCCCTGCCAGCGGCCGCTGGCACTACGAGTGGCATCATAGAGTGACGTGGTTGTGGTCTTCCCCCATTCTTTTCCCCCTTTCCGACCAACCATCTCTCTCCTGCGATCTCTCTTCTGTGATAACGAAAAGCGAAGCGGCACACGAAGGTGGGCATCACGGCGACAACCACGAAGCAGGCGCTAACCCTAACCATAGCAGATGATGCACGGAGCACCTGCCAGAGAAGGGCACTGCGTCATCACATGCAGTAGCCAGTAGCAGCCACACGTTCCCCCAATCTCTCAAGGAGCCCGCACTCGGCCCAATCGCAGCTTCGCATCCAAGTGCAGGATACTCGAGTGCCCCGGCAAGCCCCCCAATCATGCGCGAACCACGCTTCCACCACACCACCACCGCTCCAGCCGACGTCGGTGGAAAAAAGCGCAGGAGTTCACAAACAAAACAAAATGAAAAGGCGTGAACGGTGCTCGCTTGAAGTGTTGCTGTTTCGGAGCATGTTTCAGCCGCTGCCGCTGCTCATTATTATTTGATATGAAGTAGTTTTATTTAGGACGAATTAAGCGCTGAAAATTACAGGAGAGGTAGTTTGTGACACATACAGTGCAAATATGTGGTTTTCCGATAAGCGTGTTATTCGCGATTTTTCGACTTTCAAAGGACGCATCCCCCCTTAAGTGTGTACCATGTTTCGCTACGGCTGTTGGGAATCACACCAGCGGAATGTGGCGTACTCAAAGGCTTATCAAGGCTGTTCAGGCCATGCACGCACACGGGCTTCAAGTTCAGGCCAAGCATGCACACTGGCTTCAAGTTCAGGCCAAGCATGCACACTGGCTTCAAGTTCAGGCCATCGGACTTTCAATCCTCGGTCAGCTTTCTTCGTGCTTCTCATAACACTCAGCTTCTCCCCCGACTTACGCCAGTTGTGTAACATCTTTTCACTCACTCCAAAGTGTTGTCCAGTGTCATGGTTACCATTTTCAAGTGCAAACTCAAGCGCTGTCAACTTGAACTTTGCTGTATAGCTCTTCTCCAATTGCCAAAGCGGCATCGTGGAACCAGAGGAACAAAAGAAAACTTATACACATTCGTGAAACGAGCCAAAGCAAAAATGGTGACGCAACAGCCACACAGCTCACACGCTAGGCAAAGGATGGCTCGACTCAGCTCGGTTCGCTTCGGCATCCACGTGGATTTTCCGACTTTGGCCTTGCGAGTGCAACAGTACCTTTGCTGTCAGCCTTTTCATGCAATAAATGGGCTTAAAACACTTGAAGGGGAAAATAATAATAATAAAAGAAAAAAGAAAGACATTGCGGCTTGAAAGTTGGTTTAATATTTGGCAGCTTGTCCAAAATTTTCTTTTCGGACTTTACAACGCTTTTTCGTGGCCCCTAGAATGTCGTATAATCGGGGTTTCACTGTAATTTGGCATGCTCTAAGTTTTAGATGCAATGTACTTACCCATTCCTTATCATTTGAATCCTTCCTAACGCATCACTCAAAGTGTTGCAAGTTACGGCAAAAATGCAACAAATTTTTGTAAGCAGAAAAAGAAATTTATTATTCACTGTGCATTATTCAAAACCATCAAAGGCCTCGTCCTCCAATGCGCTTTTGAACAGTTCGACCATTGATTCACTAGGCAGCGTCGCAGGGACATAGTCATCTTCAGAGTCACTGCTGTCATAATCGCTAGCAGGTGCTGAAGCAACAAGGCCAGCTTTTTGGAAGCCTGCAGTCATTGTAGACAAAGAAACGGTAGCCCACGCTTCGTCAACCCACTTGGCCACCTCGCCAAATGTCTCGTGTCTCATGCATCCAGTGGCCGTAAAGCTATGGCCGCCGTCTGTCATCCACCTTTCCCACAAACTCCGCAGTACAGCTTTGAAGCTGCGGTTGATGGAGATATCTGCGTCATACCACCTGGAATGACTGCAGGCGTGCAGTTGACAGCCTTTGTCTTCTTCAATGTTGCATCGGTAATATGCACAAGCATACTGTCCATGATGAGCAGACTTTTTCACATGGAAGGAACCGTCTGGTCATTTGACAAAACATCTGGCAAGCCAAATGGTCATCATGTATTCATCCATCCATCCCTTTTCATTTGCCTGGATGATGACTTCTGAATGGAAGCTGTCCTACGGCAGTGTCTTTCGCTTAAATATAAGCATTGGTGGCAATTTGGTTCCGTCTGCACAGCAAGTAAGGACGACCGTAAACAGAGATTTTTCATGCCCCGTTGTTCACAGCAGCACCGACTTGTCACCCTTTTGCACAACAGTTCATCCCATCGGAATGTCAAATGTCAATGGAATTTCATCCATGTTGACAATGTGATTCTCCGAAATCTCATTTTCATCCACTTGCTTCTTCACGAATGCCTTGAAACTCTCCAGCTTTTCAGCAAAGTCTTTGGGCAACATTTGGCAAAGTGTTGTGCGCACTCTGATGCTCAAGCAGTTGGCCCTCATGAATCTGAAGCACTGACAAGGTCCACTGGCAAAACCAACAGCTCCCATCTGCTGAGCCCACATGCACGCTTTCAGGCGCAGCTGCACAATCCCCGGCCAATCCCCGGCCTTCAGCATGTTGTTCTGATGTCCATGCATGCACACGGGTTCAGTCCATCGGGCTTTCAATCCGCGGTCAGCTTTCTTCGTGCTTCTCGTAGCACTCAGCTTCTCCCCCGACTTACGCCAGTTGTATAACATCTTTTCGCTCACTCCAAAGTGTCGTCCAGTGTCATGGTTACCATTTTCAAGCGCAAACTCAAGCGCTGTCAACTTGAACTTTGCTGTATAGCTCTTCTGCAATTGCCAAAGTGGCATCGTGGAACCAGAGGAACAAAAGAAAACTTATACACATTCGTGAAACGAGCCAAAGCGAAGATGGCAACACAGCAGCCACACAGCTCACACGCTGGGCAAAGGATGGCTTGACTCAGCTCTGCTCGCTTCGGCATCGACGTGGATTTTCTGACTTTGGCCTTGCGAGTGCAACAGTACGTTTGCTGTCAGCCTTTTCATGCAATAAATGGGCTTAAAAACACTTAAAGGGCAAAATAATGATGATAAAAGAAAAAAGAAAGACATCATGGCTTGAAAGTTGGTTTAATATTTGGCAGCTTGTCCAAAAGCCATTACAGCCCCCCCCCCCCCCAGTTGCGTTCGGTGTTTTGCGACCTGAATCTTCCTGTGCTGACTTCAACTGCTCGCTCCACAACATGACATTCGTTGTCACAGTTTAAAAATAAAAGGAAATGCAACTTAACTTCGAAAGGGAAAGAAAGATATATGAATCGCACCTTTGTATGAGATGCACCAGAGAAATATTAAGAAAAAAAGCACCGCCATATCCACAAAGGGAATGATGTTAGAGGAGCTTGCTGGGAGATGATCGGGTAACCCGCGAATCCTCCGTACACATCTCCTACCATCATATATACACGTGACAACATTTTTATATATACATTGCGTACACAATGTTTATTAATTTACATTTAGATGCACTATATGCATTTTGATGGACTATATACATTATATATACACAAGATATGTTCTTTTTAAAAGTACAAGAAGGGCGTCCCTCGAAGAGCTCGGGAACTCGTTTTCCTTGAAAGATGATTGCTTTATGATGCAACACGGAGCTGCGGGCTGCGAACTGCTTCGCTGGTCCGCAGCTCCGGGTTTGCTCGACGGTGAGCCCTCTTCGCTTCAGCCTCCCGGGCTGTCACCACAGGGTCTTGGCGGCGAGTCCGAGCTGCTGCTGCGTTGTGAGCCCGTCGCGCTGCTGCCTTGGCTTGTACGGTGTTCATGTGGCCGAGCAGTAATGAAGACTGTTCACTACATGAGCTCCTCGCGAATAAAAAGGAAGCACACGTGCTGAGAGTGGTGTACGTCGCCTTCAGCGGAGCCGCCATCTAGTGAGCATTCTTGAAATCACCGGAAAGCCGTCGCCATGAGCGGCATGTACACGCCGCCGCCGCCGCCGCCACCAAACAAGACGCAAGCATAAGAAGCTTGCCGAGCAAGCTCCTAAAAAACACATCTGATACTCTGTAAAGTCGCCGCCGTCTTCAGGTCTCCGCAAGTTCGGCCGTCACGAAGCCTGCCTTCTGGAAGCAGTTGGCCATGGCACTCGTCATCATTTGAATGGCACCAAACAGGTCAACATTAACCTCGGTGCCCGTGGGCAGGTTGACCAAAAGCCTATCAAGGAGGCCCTGGTCGAGCGGTTGCAGCTTCGCTGTCATGTTGGCAGGCAGAAATTTGGGCTCACAGGTGGTATGGTGGGCCGAGCAGCCCTGACTTGCCCAGCTTGACGTCCCACGGCTGCAGCCATTATGTGAAGGAGCTGACACGTCATCCATGCCTCCTTGTTAGAGGCATAGCAGATGGGAAGCTGCTTGCAGTTTTTGAAGCAGCGCGCTGCCCTTGCTTTTCTGATCACTAAGGGCTGGAGCTTTCAAGACCCATCCATGTTGGCAGAAAACAAAATGCTCATGCTGACTTCGCTCACTTTGCCCCCGTGGCGCGTGCTGCACTGGACTTCAAGCGTCTTGCTCAGCAGCATTTGCAAGAACAGACCGGTCTCATCAGCGTTGAAGGTTTCCGTGGGAGAAAACTTCGCAGAGATTTCTGGCCACTCCTTCATAATTTACTGCTGAATGTCCTGGCTGCTGACAGCTGCACTTTTGCCAGAAATTGTTTTGCCAACGATGTTATAGCGGCTTTTATACCTGTGAAGCTACCCGGTGTTGTCGACGAAGTCTTCTTCACCGAGTGCAGCGACAAACCATTTGGCCTTAGCCATTAGCATTGGGCCATCCACCGGAATGTTCTTAGCCGGGCTTCTAAAAACCGGGCAGTGTCTTTTCCACTATTTCATGGGCAGGAGCATGCACATGACAGGCTCCCGATGTTCGTTGTTCCACCTCTTTTTGCCTTTATGTCCACCTTGTTCTTTAACAGGGTACTTGGAGTGCTCTGAGGAATCCCGCTGTCGTCTGCCACTGGGCGAACTTTTTTTGCCCAGCTTAACACACTGAATGGCTTTCAACTTGGTCGCCAAGTCAAGGTGCTTGCGCTTCTTGATGCTGCTTGTGCTTTCTGCGGCCATTGCTACACGACAAGTCGAAAATTCCAGCAGTCCACTGTGCCTTCACACGCCACGCGCAGTGAGCGCAAAACAAGCGCATGATAGTGAGCGACGATGCCATGCCTCACTCAAGTGAACTCTGTGGACTCCGCCAACAACGCGCTCGCAATTGCCACCTCCGAGGGCAACAGCGATGTACGAAAGACGCGAGCTGTGGTTGGCTGAGCAACTACAAAGGGCACGGGCTGTGGTTGGCTTATCAAAACTCACGAAAGAGTATATGTGTATATATAAGAAAAAAAAGAGAAAGGACAAGGCTGTTGGCACCTTTGTTCCCGCTCTCCGAGCCGATTAGTGCGGTAACTCGCGGAAAGAATGAGTGAGAGAGATGAAAAAAAAATCGCAGCATATCCACGGGGTGAATGATGATGAGTGGGCGAAGTTCCGGAGGGAATCATCGGTAAACCGTGAATCTTCCGTGCAATTCGCCCAGTCGATCATCGTGTAAAGACGTCTCACGCAGCCCCTTACACAGGCCGGAACGCGCACCGCGTTTGCCGACGCCATCACATGACTGCTGAGAGAGTAAAAGGCGGAGAGGCCTCAGCGTCTTACACCAGCTTCTTATACGGGTCGTAACGCGCTAGCACAAACGCGTTAAAAACGCGCAGTCTTTCGTTAATATTGGGTGTTCACTGTCATCGTGGTGCATGTGTCCATGTGCGCTTCGTGGCGTAGTGGCTATCGCCGCGCGTTCGGAAGCGAGGGGTCCCTGGTTCGATTCCGCGCTTCGGACACAACGTTCGGAATTTTTTTCTCTTCGTCCATGGTCCATGAAGCACGATCCGACGCGTACGGCGACGATCCAGGAGAATGAGAGGAGCGCTCCCGGCGCAGCCCCGCACAGCAGCTAATCGGAGAGCAGCGGCACCTCCAGCGCTCATATACAATTACCGCCATCTAGCGGACATTCCAAGAACTAAACGAGAGGTGGCTACCTATAACTACATACGTCGGGGACGCACGACCCACGCCTTAAGGAGCTTCGCCCCTAAAAAGCTGTTCCGCACGTCGGAGTAACGTGTGCAGCAGGAGTACAGTCCGAGCCCCCCTCTCTCACATTTTTGGAGTGTTTCGGGTGTCGGCAGAGGTGCAGTGCCACGGAGGTCGTGGGGTGCAGTGAGCGCCAAAGCGCACCTTCCAGCCCGTGCGGCGTTCAGTATATCATATGGCGGTTAAAAACACCGTTTGATATAAACGTACAAATTTCTATACTTTTGCACAGAATTTTCAAGGGGATAATTTTACAAGTTCTATAGGTGAAAATTCGATATATGTGGGTTTGATACCCATGTTTTCGACTGCACTCAAGAGCTCAAGTTCCAACGACATTGTAGAGCACATTTGTTGAACTGCCACTTACTAAATTCATCTGCTCTGCGTACATGGGGTGCACCATGTTGTCATCATCAGAGGCAGAGTTGTGGTTGTCCCACCAGGTAGATTTTTGTTGTCACCACATCAGACCGTCGTACAGCCTCAGCCAATGCAGTGTGGAAGATGTGACATCATGCTGCTTGTTGGTGGTTGGTTCCCCCACTGCTCCAATTTTCCTGACACATAGCACGTAGCACTACTCAATCAGAAGCTCAGTCTTTTACTTCCAGAACAGTCTTAGAAATCTTGACACACCAATGAGTGGACTGGGCAGGGACAAAGCTGAGGAAGTTGGGGTGAAAGTATACTCCATTTCAAACATCAGATGCAATGCTGTGAAGGCTACGCAAAAAGTCCACAAAGAAAAAGAAAAGGGCAGGTGCATCACTCCGACAAACAAACGACAAGCATAAATAACACAATAAGAGCATGTTTTGTCAAGCTGACGAGAAATGTATTATAATGTAAGGCTGCCAGCGAGGCATCTCTGTTTTTCGCTCACCGCAACCCAGACAACGAAGAGGCATCCCGAGTACATCTCCGTGAGGACATTTGTACATCCCGGGTACATCCTCAACTGGTCCTAAAAGGGTTCTAGAAAGATCCTCGTGCCTGGCCCAAGGACGTGCCTGGAACATCCTCAAATGGTCCACTATGTTGTTATGGGAACATTTCTTGGACTTGTTCTGAACGTTTCTGGAAAATACTAAGACTGTTCTCTGTAATATCTCTGGGACATTTTGAGTGCCGATTAGGGCACCCACCATGATTTGTTGCATGCTTGGTATTGATGGTATCAACTAGGTGATGCATACAGCAGGGTCACGACACCTGCTAAAGTACGGACAGTTACAACCAGTTTATGTAGATCGCAGTTTATTTTGATGGCAAAGATGGTGCTCCTTGACATGCCCAGACACTTTCTTTGGTGTTTCATGAGGTTCTCGGGGAAGAACTATGGTATGGGACCTTGAGAAAAATCCAACTGCAGGCATTTCCAGTAACCCTAAAAGAAAGCAAGGTTGTGATCAAGAGCAATTCAAGATAGTTCTTTTTTTTTTTTAAGGATACATGTGTTGCAAACACGAAATGGTGCTAAAGTGGGCACATCCCAGTGATACAGTGTGTCAGTGAGCACAATTTCAGAGCAAAGTTTATAAGACAAATATGTTTGAGTTATGACAGTGTTTGTTTTTTTTTAATTTGCTCACTTTTGTGTATATAAATACCTGCATAAGTAGGACTAGCATAGAGGAAACATAGATATCACTTCAACTTGCCGTATTTACTCGAATCTAACGCACAGCTTTTTTTACGATAAAACAGGTCCGAAAATTGTATGCGCATTAGAACCGAGTGCAAACAAATGAACGACACCATTACCATATCGCCGTCAGCATCAAAATGGCTGCCTCCTACGAGGTTCGGGCGCTGTCGAACATTCACTGGCGAAAAAATAAACTATAGTGGCGCGGCGGTCTTTGGCGCGCATAGTTTTTGTAGTTTCTATGTCGCCGCCTGTCCTGCGCTTAACGACGCCACAACGCACATGATGCGTGGGCTGATGATACTCGCCGCGCCGACTTGGCTGCCTTGCGGCCAACCAAAGTCACTACGTCGCCGATGCAATCTCTGAGACGCCCAGCCGCACCAGCTTTCGGTAGCATTTGCAAGTAGCCATAACGGAAGATGTTTCCCATCACTGCACCCAAAACTGCTTATCGTAGTTCTCTCTCATATCTGTGCTGAGCGTGAGCCACCTGAGTTTCTCAGTTGTGCGCACTGCATGACGTCCAAGATTGCATCGCGGCAGTCTCACAGACCACGCTCAGACCATGCTTAGGCTTAGCCGTACCAGCCTGCGCAGCACACATGGCAGCACACAGCAGCAGGCGTGAGGGAACAGCGATAGCATGGAGGAATGCAGCGCTGCGAGTAAATGTTATCGCCACTTTGCACGTGGCTACACACGGCAACATGTGGCAGTTTTATCGGGACGCAGGAGTTATGAATCAGCACGCCGAACATCTTTGAGAACGCAGATTGTGTGAAGCGGGAAAACCACAGTGTGGCCATTCGAGGGACTGCGGGGGCTTAAAATTGGCGGTGCGTTTATTATGTCAGTGCGTTCATTACACAAGTACGGCATTTTTTTTTGTGAATGTGAGAAGGTTGATCACTAAGGAGCTTTTTTTCCGTGTCACGAAAAATGGGAGCGCATTACAATCAATGTTCCAATTCTTGTTTTTTTTTGGTCGCGGGAGACGGGTGCGCGTTAGAATTGAGGGCGCAGTAGAGTAAATACAGTAAATTGTTATCGGCCATGCTGTGGCTAGTTTTGTGACAGTTGTCATTGATCTTATGCTTGGCAAGGGTCCAGTACCATGTTTTCGCTTGATGGCATGTATGCCATTCATCACACAAAGCTGTGCAAGCCCACATGTTGGATTCAATATAAACACTAATTTAAAGCCAACACCCTGTACAGGTTTCTGCAGCAAGCTCATGGGACAGTGAGGTTGAAATATAGATCACTTGGTGCATAATGCTGAAAGTATGAACCAGTCAAAAGATAAAACACAGCAGTGGCATGTATGACGACTGGCAGTTGTCATATGCGCCACTTCTCTCCTCAGTGTTTCACCTCTTGACTGGCTCATCTTTCAGCTCACACGAGTAGGCTGCATGCCACATCCGGTATATAACGGTATATTACGTGGTATATTACACTGTAGGCTGTCTTAGCCACCTTCGTAAACAGGCCTCAGGCCAGGCTGTCCAACCAACATTGACTGCTTGATTCATAAAGCATTTCATTATTCACTTTTTTTTTGCACAGATCAAATCTGTTCTATTTTACACCTTTTTTTTATGCCAGAGGGTAAGCTTTGGAAGTAAAAAAAAAATGCAAATTATAAGCACTGGTGCAATAATGGTCCTCGGCAATGCTTAACAACAGTCAAAATATGGAACATACCTTTTCAAGATGTGAAAACCTTAAGCCTTGGCCTACTGTTCTTGTTTTTCTCCAGAGTGGTGCAGCCACAACCACAATGATATTCTCAGAGCCAGGAAAATTCAACATTGCAGCCTCAGAAACCGAATTTAATAACACAAGAACCATACTTAATGTAGATAATCGCATCAAATCAAATCAAAATTGTTTATTTGATAGTAAATATACATGGGTTACAAACACTTGGCGGACCTGTAGCCAAAAGCTAGCTGAAGGTCCAAAAAAAAAAAGAATACATAGGAAATTCTAGCACCGCAAGGAATAGGAAAAAAACAAAAAGACTAATAATTTAACAAAAAAAGAACAAAAAAATGTCATAGTTGATTTCTCAATCAATAGAAAGTAATTAAGTGAGGCAAGAACTAACATACATGAGAGTGCCGAAGAACAAGGTAGGGGGTACAAGCAGGCACAGTGATAAGATACAGTGACATGTTCAGGAAAATGTGCAGTACAAATGTCTGTGAACAGTACTAATATCAGATGTAAAGCTAAATTAGTAGACAACACATGTTTATTAAACTGAAAATGCAAACATAATGATACAACACAATCGTGTGAGAGTAACTGCACAAGTAAGCAGTAAAAAGTATAATTCGTCACCTAGGACAGAACTAGCTAAGTACTTATAATTTACTCAGCCATTGACAAAGAAATAAAATATTTTTTTACAGTGCTAGGGAAGTTCAGAGTTAATGACTACGGCTGGCAGTCTGTTCCAACTCCTAATTCCTGTGACCTGTATGATGCATTCTTCATACACATTCCTTCAGGCTGTTTTGGTCTGTCGTCTATTGATCGAACAAAAAATGTGCCTTACCTGCGATTGCGTCAGCAACTTTCAGTGCAGCAAAACCTTTCTTGTCCTTCTGGATAACCAAGCTAATTGCACTGCAACTTCTTGGTTCAGCTGAACACTCAGGATGTGCCATGTTGCTGCAGGTCTATGCCACTATCACCAAGATCCCACATTGGCGTATCTGTAAAATGTGCACTGTGTCAAGTCCATTTGATAAATCAGGTGGGAAAGAAAAAAAGGGGGGCAAGTCAAACAAGGTGTGTTAGTGAAATCTCGGTAGAATGAACACCACATTAACGAACTTTTCAGATTAACAAACTTTAAAGAAATCCCTGCAGACTCCTAATAGTTTCAATGTTAAATTATTTCACTATTACATACTTCAGAATATTGAACTTTTCAGAATAACGAGCACTGTATTTGGTTCCACGTTATGTTAACACGTCAGTTCTATGAACTCGTATTCTGAAGTGCGGAAATTCATAGGTTTCAGTGAATCCGTCATGGCCACCGGAGTAGTAGACAAGCAGACGACACCGCAAGCGGACGCCTTGCTCCTCGGAAAATGTGAGACGGTGCAGGGAAAAAAATGAAAGGACGACATCCTTTTCTTTCTTTTTGTTGAAACGATGACGCTGAGAGTTTTATGAGCACAGAGGTGAGGGCGAGGTCAGCGAGGCAGAGTGGGAGGAGGCAGGAAGCATGGGTGCGGAAAGTCTGAGATGATGTGGAAGCAGTAAACGAAACTCGGGGAACTTTTTCTTCTTTTAGCGTTTCCTTTTCTCTCGAAAAGGCGATGACTGCCGCGACTAGGCTTTGATGCCAGCGATGCATCTTGTTTTTCTTATGTTTCTCACTTCTGCATGTGCTCTCCACCTTGTCAGATGTGTCCATCTTTTCAGCGTTGTTTATAATAGCACTTCCGCAAAGCAAGTCGGCGTTAGTGCTGCGGTTCTACAATGAGTTCACCTCTCCCTGCAGTGAAGAAGCGGAAACAATTTTCGCTATGTGAAAAAGTCAATATTCTTCGGCAACTAGAAGAAGGCAAAAAGCAGGCTGTTGTGGCCAAAGAACAATGGAATGGCGCGTTCCACAATTGCCATGATCCTGAAGGATAAGGGCAAAATAATGAAGTGCCAGGTCAATCGCAACTTGCCCCCTCAAGAAAGCGACTGCGGCTTGGTGACTTTAAACAGATAGACTTGGCGGTGCTGACGTGGTTCAAAGATGTAAGAGTGCAGAACGTGCCCGTGTCAGGCCCCATGATCCTGGAGAAGGCACGACAGTTTGCTACAATTCTGGATACAGACTTTGAAGCATCTTCTGGTTGGCTCCACTGTTTTCGCAAGCAAAATGCTATCATTTGGCAGACTGTCTGGTGAGGAGAAGGCAGCAGACGAAGAAGCAGCATCTATTTGGTGGGTGGAGAAGTTTCGGGAAATGGTGGAGTCGTGCCGTGCGGTTGATATATTCAATGCAGACGGGATTGCCTGTTTCTATCAACTTCTGCCGGACAAGACAATGCACGTCAAGGAGGAAGGATGCAAAGGCGGCAAGAAATCAAAGGTTCGCATACTGTGCTCTATTGTTGTAATGCCACCAGCACAGAGGAGCTTAAGCCTCTTGTCATTGGGAGGTTTGCGCAGCCGCACTGCATAAAGAATGTAGTGTCCTTTCTATGTGACTACAGGGCCAACAAACGAGCGTGGATGACTCGAGAGCTATTTACGGAGTGGCTTCTGTCTGTTAAAAAGATAGAAAGGAGGGACGCAACATTTTAATGATTGTTGATAACTGCTCGGCGCACATTGTCAACATACGGCTGACAAATGTGTGCCTTGAGTACATGCCGCCCAATTGCACATCTGTGCTTCAATCCCTCAATCAGGGAATCATCAGAAGCGTGAAAGCGCACTTTCTCAAGCACCTTGTTCAGCGTGTGCTGATAAACCTCCAACTGTAGCGGTCAACCGTTACCAACATACGACAGGTGGAGGAAATGCTCACCGGCGCATGGTGGAGTGTCACTTCAACAACTGTCCAGAACTCTTGGAGGAAAGCAGGGCTTATGCATATGGGTGAGCAGCCATGAAATGATGACCAGGTGGAGGAGGGCAATCCTGGTGAGCTGTGGAGCGAGGTAACTGATCTGTTGGCCATGCATTCAGCCTCATTTGACGACTGTGTGTCGTCTGATGAAGCAGCGATGACATCAGCAGAACTGATGACAGAAGACATCCTGCAGACCATTCAAGAGGATGAAGGCAGCAACGATGGTGTGGACGGTGCTGTGGACTATGAAGGTGCCACCTCGTCGCAACCTGAAGATTGCGACGAGGTCGTGACACCTGCACACATGATGGACATCATGTGGAAAGCATGCATTTTCCTAGGTAAAAGCGCTACAGCAACCGAATCACTCCACAGGAATATAGATGAGTTGGAGGCTCTTGTGCTGCAAAGTTCGTGCTGCATGCATCAAAAGAAAATCAGACTACTTTAATAAACATGCATTTTCTGGTGTTCAGAAAGAGTTCAGGGACCCACTGTTGTAAAGGTAGGTCATTTTGGTCATTGGAAAATGAGTGTTTATGGTTAATTTTGGGGCTTTCATTATAACAACCTTTTAGAATAACGAACAAATTGCCGCATCCCCCTGAAGTTTGCTATACTGAGATTTCACTGTAGTGGTTTAACTTGCAGAAATTGTGGCATCACAGTAGTGAAACTGTGCAATGCCTTCAAATGGTTTTAGAACTACACATTTCATGGTGCCGACTGGTGAGACTAGCAATTTGGTGACGCTATTACACATTTGCTGCTCTGTAACAGCACCAAACTGGTGGCCTTGGTGTTTAACTCGTGGTAAAGTTATTTGCACGATCCCTAAGGCCTGCTGTTGAAATTGTACAGGTTCAGCTAACACGAAAATTAATTCATGCGAACGTACACATAACATCTTACTGGTACGCTTAAGGTTAAAAGAAAAAAACTGCGCTATGCCTGTACTAACACAGTGCTAAAGCTTGGGCAACTAAAGAACTTGAAAAAATAAGAAGGAAAAGCTGATAATTCTGCAATGAGCAAAGACTCCAAGTGCAACTAGTAAGACTCTGCAAGATTTCAGGTAAAATGTAGGCAGGCAATCCCTCGTAACAAAGGGGAAACTCAAGCAGGTGTTTCAGTCGCATAAACACACATACCGGGGAATTTATTAGTCGCAGCCATTCCACCTTGGTGCAGTCCGCGACCACTACAATCACATTAAAAGTAAGAACTGCATAAAAACAAATACAAAGAACACACAGCTGTGTATGTGTGTTCATCGTTCGTCCTTGTTTCTTGGGCTGTTTGCACTTACGTAAGATATTCCAATATGCCAAAATCTCCACCCTTCTCACTATAATCAGCACCTGACACGGAACAGACATGTTGTGAGGATTTCGTTGGACGCAAGGGACTACATGCCAGCTGTGAGAGTTCATTCTGAGAAATTTCACGCACGCATGGACACAGCATTTTCAATGCCAGCGAGATATTCATTCACAGCCTCCCATCATGAAGACACCAAGTAACACCGTTTTCAAGGAGTTGACTAGCACTCACCAAATTTCTGCCTGGCAGTGCTTCATCTTCAGTTACCGCTACACGCATTCGCTTTACTTGCCGCCATGTTCTCGAGGCAAGTGTAGGCCCGGGCTTGGCTTGACTTCCATGCTTAACCCGCTTTATGTCTTGGTCACAGCATTGCCAGAGACGAGAAAACTCTGAACGATGGTCATGACGAATTTTGACTTCATAAATTTACTTTTGTTCCCAAACAAGTGCTCAGCACCGGACTGTTGACCAAACTCTGTGTACCAGAGTTCTATCAGCAACTAATCTAATATGTAGTCATTCTGAGAAGAAAAGAAAATGAAGACCGTCAGTATTGGTGTATTGTAACTGCAACTTGTCAATTGTTTGTTACCTGGACAAAGATCAGCAGTGAATTAAATGGTGTTTTTACATAAGTGATGTAATTCTTATGATCATACAGAATGCTAGCTGTTGTCCTCAACACGTCCTTACGAGTACAATCTTGGGATGATCCAGCGATGAATGTACAGAGTACATCTTCAGGATGTCTCGCAGCGTACAAGGATGTTTGTATCTTTTGAGGACATACTCAGGACGTCGAGTGTGGTCTGGGAAGCAATGGACTACTTTTTGGTCATGGATGCACAGAGCATAAACACGAGCACTAGCTTTGACAGCGTTGCACCTGATGTATGAAACGGAGTATAGCTGCCTCAGGCTCTGCTGCACAAGTGTTGCTGCTTTACTGCATGGTCTTGGGTTTTCCACATCTGACACATTTGGCAGGGCTTCTGGACCAAGGGTCATTGCTCACTGGCATGATGTGTGGCAGTCTGCTTTGAACTCCCTTTGGGGTCTTCACAATGGACGACTGGAAATGTTGAGCTGGTCTCTGCACTAGTGCATGACTGTTCATCGCATGCACAACTTGCTCACCAGTCTGAAGTGGACGTTGCATCTGAGCTGTATGCCTACTTTCTGTGATTAGCTTTATCACTCAAATTAAAAGGCCAAGGTGAGGGCCAGTCTGGCTCGAGCACTGTAATGCCTTGGAAATTTTGATTTACAGGTGTCTGCCAATGAAAAGATGTGCATAGCTTACAGTGTTGGTGCCAAGAGTGTTCCTGCAAGAAATGAGTGCCAAAAAATGACCTTGGCCTTGTTGCAACAAGTCCTTGATGGTCCACACCATTCTCTCCAGTTTGCCATTTTACTATAAGAAATGTGAGCTGTTCACATTTGTTAAATCCATAAGCCTCTGCGAAGTTAGAGAACTCTTTGGATTAAAACTGTGGACTGTAATCACTGGAAAATGCTGTGGGTGCCGAGACACACAAAGACACTCGTCATGGAAGTTGACAGCCAGTGCAGTGGTAGAGAGTGGACTGATGAGTTCGGGAAGCATGACCCGCAGTCTACCAACAGCACTTAATCTTGACCTTTCAGGTGGAAACAGTGTGCTCCCACTTCCCCATAGGGAAGAATTGGGAGTCTGAGTACGAATCATAGGTTCCGCACATTGGACACAGGTCTCTGCGCACTTGGCGCAGTTGAGACGAGCACCACAATCAGCCACCACAGCCACTCTTGGGCAATGGCTTTGCATTAGTTAATATCTTGATTCTCATTGTGAATGAGTAGTATAGAACACTCAAGGAGTCAGTGGCACTGCAGCGCAGACAGCCTTCAGAACTAACCCTTCACAGACACTGTTGTCTCCACGATGCTGGAAGTGCATCTCAATATGGAATGGCAGTCTTGACTGCTTGGGCCAGCCTTTGCCGCAGTATTCCAGCAAATTCAGCACTCCGCATCATTGACTTGGGTGTGGCAAAGCTTGTCGTCACATGTGGTGACAAAGTCCAGGAGAGAGTGAAGAATCTCTTGAACAAAGAGCTAAACTTGATCAGCTTGCCTTAGCAGTGGGCCATTGGTGCATGTGAGAGTGTGTGAGCCATGGCAATCAACTTAGCTGTACCACTACATGCATCATGGAAAAACTAAATGCCAGTTATAAGACAAGCACATGAGTGCCACTAACTTTCAGACTGACTACTGTGAAATGCAAGTTAGTAATTCATGGCAGAACGGTGCATCATATTGGTTTCGTTGTGTACTCGTTTTCCATGAGGTGCTTAATCTTGACCATAGTTACCTGCCAGTTTGCACAGATGTTAAGGTGCAGTATTGACATCCTTCCATGCAAAGCTTAGTTGAATTTCAGAAGAGCAGACTTCTGTTAGTTGAAGAAACATGATTCATTAAGAACAGTGAAGCAGAATGAGACAAACGGAATCTGAGCTGAACAAGATAAGTCCTTAGTGGAATGTTACCAGGACATTCAACTAAGATTAGAACATGCAGTTGATATCTGCTTTGCAGCTTGATTCAATAGGCTCTTTGTCAAAGAAATTCCCCAAAGAAATTCAATGCAGTGTTGGATAAGGATAATATTTTGTTGCTGTAGAAACGAGTTATACAAAAACTGTCACTGCTAACCTTTCAAGCAACCCCACATGTTCTTTGTTTACTATTCTTCATAAAGGTATGCATCTGAATGGATTATTATGTGCAAGTTAAGGAGCCTTAGAACTGAACATGGACCCTTGCATATTTGGCAGGCATGCCAGAGGCCGTGATGAATGGGAGAGTGCAGCATTACAAAATGCAAACACCAAATGCAACGGTCTCCTTCCCCTTTGGGGCCCGCAAGTTCCTGAGTCACAATTTGCCAGCTGCCTTGCCAGGTCAGTTTTTGTAATTCCTTTCTGCATTTTTTTGCCAGTGCTTCTCAATGATTGCATAGCTACTGTTTCCTTGTACCATTGCCAGTTTCCTAGGTATGTTGACTGTAACATGCAGTGGAGGCATAAGTCTGTAGCTCGACTTACCTCGGGCCATAGCATGTGTTTAGCTAGGCATGCTTGCACCCCCACCCTCCTATCTAAATTTGTTTTATTGCGATAGCAATTATATGGACAGTCTGGGCAAGTTCTTTGCCATCGTCGTCATGTCCCATATGAAGTCCAACTTGATAGCAACCGCCCGCGCACTGTACCTACTACCCGCGCGCAAAAGCATGGAGTGGGGGAATGAACACAGCTGAAGCAGAGATCAAACGAGCCCAGCCAATCTTCATTGCTCGGAGCGCGCATGTCATAACATCACACCGCTCTGGAGGACTTCGTCTAAGCAGAGGGAAAACGCCCTGCCTATCTTTAACGAAAGGTAGGGTGGGGCGGGGGGGGGGCTGTCAACTGTGGACTTTGTGCAGTTTCCATAGCTGGTGCACGCACTATCTCAGCAGCCATCAGACGTGCAGCGTACTGTGTAGCAGCACTTTGATCACATGCTCCGTTCCAGGCGCCTTGCATGTAGTCATAACAATGGCAATGCCCTTGCCACACAGCGCTCACGTGAATGTGTCTACAAGTGCCAGAAGGAATGTGCTCGCTTCATATCGCTGTGCTGGGCCAAGTTTGTCAGTGGTGCAAAGTGCACGCTGCTTAGTGCAGTCGCTGGCTGTGAAGCACAGGCCAGAAGACATCAAAACGACATGACTTAGCTCGCAGCTCTGCTGGGCAGTTGTCTCTGCCACTTGACCGTCACATGGTACTTTACGCAAGTGCATGCTTACTTAATAAGCCCATGTTAACTAAAATTCAGATTGCCCCTAAAAATGCGACTCTTCATTGCTTCGCCCTTCTGGTGAAACCGACTTTTTATGTCAAAGATTAGACATGCTTTTTTTTTCTTGTTTCTTTTTTGCACACTCTAATAGCTTAATTCATTCCCTTAGATGGTATGACTAAAGGCCACATTTTGTACTGGTCCATTTCATATTTCATTCTTTTACCCCATGTCATTGGCTTTAGCTTTGCTGCACCTGAATTGTTATTCAGATAAGCCACACGGCATTATCAATGGCAACATGAATAGCAAATGAAATGAATTCGCAGCAAATATATGACCCAACTACTTCATTGCTTGTGTCAAATGAGTTCTGTGGAATTCCATACGTTGAAGTTGTCGTTATGAAAGGAAGCGATTAGCATCCACCCATTTGTAGCACAAAGCTACATGAAAATCCATGCGGATTTCTCAGAAATTAAATATTCTTAGTTGATGAAAAATTCATCTTGTAGATTTGTGCTACAAATGGATGGATGCTAATTTTCTCTTTCAAAATCATTACTCCACCTTGCAAAATTCAACGGAACTCATTTACCACATTCAAGCCTATGTGCTTCGAATTGATCAATTGGCTCTCACATTGTAAATTGCTGGCCTCCTGGTTAGTTCAGTTGTTAGAGCAAGTGCCTCGAACAGGCGTTGGTCCAGGGTTCAAACCCCGGACCAGGACAGATTTTTTGCCCGCTAATTAGCTTTCAATTATGAGAAATCCATATGGATTTCCTTGTAGATTTGTGCTATGAATGGATATGCTAATTTTTCTTTTGTACCTCATTGCTTACCAGTGCTCCCTAGCAGGTCACTAACAGATCTGTTTGCCTCGTGATAGGCACAACACATACATCCAGGACTGCACGGGCCACCTGGACGTTGGTTACATGTCAACACTGCATGACCTGAAGCTTCTGTTGAGCCGCTTTGCCTTTGAGCGTTCCTTCAGTGAAGACAGTGGTGGTGGCGGGCCCCAGAGCAACATGCATCTTATCCCGTACCTTCTTCACATGGTTCTTTATGTGATAAACACGTATGTATTTAATGTTGTCACTCTTAAATTGCCACATCTATATATATGCTGTTGAATCCACTTTTAACAATGTGGCAAATGAGTTCTGCGGAAACCCACAAGGTGGAGCGATGTTTATGAAAGGGAAAATGAAAGGGAATCGCTTGTAACAATATTCACTTGCTACAAAAATTGCTACAAAGTTGTGTGAAAAAGCTTTTCACGTGGATGGAAGAGCGGTTATTGTAAGAAAATTTTGATTGGCTATTTCCTTAGAGGTAGAGGGAAGGTCCACGGTGGTCTAGTGGTTATGGTACTCGGCTGCTGATCCGAGGGTCGCGGGATCGAATCCCGGCTGCGGCGGCTGCATTTCGATGGAGGCGAAATGTTGAGGCCCGTGCGCTGTGCGATGTCAGTGCACGTTAAAGAACCCCAGGTGGTCGAAATTTCCGGAGCCCTCCACTACGGCGTCTCTCATAATCAGAGCTGGTTTTGGGACGCTAAACCCCACAAAACAACTAGAGGGAAGGTCACAAAAAAAACACTCTCGTATTTTTATCTCTTGCTCCTCAAGGCCACAGAAATCTCAGACAGCTCTGAATGATTGCCAGTTATGCTTCTAGACATCAACGATTATGCTTGTACAGTGAACTCCCGTTAAAGCGAACTCGGTTATAACAAATTCTCGGATATAACAAACAACATAGGTATGTTTGTTTGGTTTCCCATAGACTCAATGCAAAAGAAATCCTCTTAAGACGAACCCCTTCACAGGTAACCTTCTGTTAAGAGGAACTTTCCCAGTGCTGTAGACAGCCGCTCCTAGTTTAATGTAGGGGGCCGGGAGGTCTGGGCACCTGCATTATTTTGTTGTCTCCCCACCAAGGAGAGTACAAAAGAGCCAAAGACAAAGTAAGCAAAGCCACTTAGGTGCAGGAAAGTGCAGGAAAACTGCCCTGAAGAAAGACAGGCCTAGTTACTAGTCTGGGCAGTGAAGGAGTCCTTGCGGACATGAATGCATATGTGAGTATCCTCAAACATGCCCTGCCACAGTGGCCTAGTGCCTATGGTACTCGGCTGCTGATCCGAGGGTCGCGGGATCGAATCCCGGCTGCGGCGGCTGCATTTCGATGGAGGCGAAATGTTGAGGCCCGTGTGCTGTGCGATGTCAGTGCACGTTAAAGAAGCCCAGGTGGTCGAAATTTCCGGAGCCGTCCACTATGGCGTCTCTCATAATCAGAGCTGGTTTTGGGATGTTAAACCCCAGAAAACAAATCCTCAAAGATATGCTACAATGCCTAAAACATTGACTGGCAACACAACTGACATGCTCACTGAAGAAGCGCTTGAAGTGCTTTCGAAGAACACGGGAGGTTGCTTGTGCCTGCTTAAGTTCTCTAATGAACAACCTTTCCCAGCATCATAAGATACTGGAGGATACTTAAAATCATTAGACGAAATGTTATTTATGGCTGCTTGCCAGTGCTTGAAGACAGTTTTCAAGTTGGGTAAAGATATGGTTTCATTTGTCATTTTTTCCCAATTGCAAGTCTACTTGATTGACTTTTACTTGAAGTGAGATGTTTGGATCCGCCTGGGCAAGTGGCTAATCCATTGTTGGAAGCACTTCTGATAAGACAAACTTCTGATAAGACGAACAAATTGTCATGGTCCCCTCGAGTTCGTCTTAAAGGGAGTCTACTGTATTTGTAATTTTATGGCATGTACCTGATGGAGAGGAAAAACGCATTTATTCCCTAAAATTGCTGCATAACCACTTTGCTAAGCAGCAACAAGTTCTCTTTCATCTTCCTCACCTCATTCCTGTCATCTGCCAGAGTACGGCCTGCCGTGCGCTTCCTAATTTATGCACATCTGCATATGATTTGTGTATGTTCACAGCCTTTTGACCTTCGTGTTCAACTCTTTGACAGCCAAATTTTTACAACAAAAACTTTCCGAGATTCTCAAGTTACTTTATTGCAGATTTTTAATGCATAACATGTGTAAAGTCTCGAGGAAATCGTAAAAAAAAAAGTCAGGAATAGTATTTTGGTGCCATAATCACTCAAAGCTGCGAAGTGTTCAACAGTATACATCAGTGTATGGTACTCCTTAAAACATGGGCCTGTGCACAGTGACATAAGAATTTGAAACCTCAGAAACTGGAGTCATAAAAGTCATTGCAGTTGGTGTCTCAAGAAGAGACAGCACATTCAGTTGTATCGCCACTTTGCCGTTCATCTGAAGAACTCGAAAGAAACTTGGTTAATTAGGAGAGCAAGAATACCTTTTGAGCACCGATGATAAGCTAAGAGTATGTCCCTGCAAGGGAGTTTTGCACGCATCCATCGCAATCACGCAGCAGAACTGAAACTGTGAAAGGGCGTTGCCACTGGTTGCTGCAGGCCATACGGCACCCTGAAGCTAGAAATTAGTATCTCTGCAAGAAGGTATGTCGCACAACCAAATTTCAAACCTATCCATGTCCTATGATGTGGCAGCACCTCCCAGTGAGCATGTATCATTACAGCGCGAAAATTGAAGTGGAGGTTCGAAACCATACCTGTACGAGAAAGACCTCGTGGGTGGACGACTTACGCTGAAATGCACCGCAAAAGCCCTCTGTAAAAGGTATATGCAGTATGCTGAAGAATTCAATGGAGAATTCTTCGGTAGAAGAAGCCATGATAGGCAGTCAGTGTCTGCATGGCGTTACCACTTTTGTAGCATACAGCAAGGTCAAATTCTAAGCACGGGGCCCACCACTCAAGTTGTCCAGAGGGGTCACATGGTTGCATCAACCAACACAGTGAATGATGGTCGATGATGACTAAGAAATGACTGCCATAGACGTATGGGCGACTTGTGAACAGCAAAAACGACTGCCAGGCGCTCCTGCGCAATGAACGGCTAGCATAGGCAGTCACGTGCTCAGGATTGTCATGATGTTGAATGAGCATTGTGTGAATACCAATTCCACTAGCATCAGTATGAATTTCTGTGGGAGCAGAGGGATCAAAGTGACATCACATCGACCCTAACATGAACATAAGCTGCATAAATGCAGATTCACAATCTGGTGTTTAGTGGAGAGGCACATCCTTTCGCAGCAAGTCGGTGAGTGGGTGTGCCTTATCAAGAAAGTTTGGAGTGAAGCGACGAAAGTGTGAGCGCAGGCCATATTCTGATACCTTTCAATGCTTTTGCTCAGCATTATTCTTCTCCAGTTCTGAATTCACCATCTGGGTAGCCTCTCAGTGTTTATCGTCCCAGCACACAGAAATTTGACATGCACTACCCCCTTTAGTCCCAAAGCACAGTTGCCACATTTTTACCATCAGACTGTGTTATCACAGCTTGTGTGAAGAGGGATGCTGCAACTTCCTTGGCTCTTGCTTTGTGTGGGGCGTAAAGTTATGTCTTTTGTGACAAGAGTCCAAGAAAATGTTTTCAGTTTTGGTAGTTGCAAAGAAAGTCGTGCAAACAATGAAGTTGTTTCCATTTGTGGTCAGCATATGCGGTTCCCAACTTGCACATGTTCGCACTTCTTCTTCCTGAGGCTGGTGCTTTGGGATACTTCAGGAACCAAAATACAGAGAAATTTATAGCAATCTTCTCGTCATTATGAATGTTCTCGTCAACCCTTGCAACTACACCATTGGAAATCTATGGCTCCTTTCTTAGCTGGGGATTTCAGAATTGCCTGCTCTTAATTCTCTGTACCACTTGCAAACATTTTTTTACATCCATGCCTGACTGTCCTGACACTCCTTTCCCTTGGCAGTGGAATTCAACTGGTTTAACATCTTATGTGCTAAAGAATTTAGTAGCTGCATGAATTTCACAATTGGCCATAGTGGTCAATGGGGGCTCCATTTTGATGGCTGCCAAGCCAAGACTGAGCATCCAAGCAATGTGCATGCTCGCCAGTTTGGCAGTGAAGTGCCCCTCACAAAAGTGTGGCCAACAGCCTAGTTAATAGGGAGTTGTAGCATAGCAGAAAGCAGCAAATGCAAGGATTTAGCATTAGCATTCCATTCACCACACTTTCTTAGGATGGGAACATAGCTGGAATTTTTATGTACATATGCTGTTTTCATGATATAACATCAACACATGCAAGGGGAGCCATACTTTTGCAAGATGGCAATGTCAGTTGGAGGGAGAGCTGAGTATATACTACACTCGAAGCTCATTATAACATAATGAGATATAACGAAATAATCGATATAATGAAGTAAACAATATTTCCCCTTGAAATCCCCATAGATATACATGTATTTGAAACCTCGTTTTACCGAAGTAAAACTGACCTTTCAATGGATATAACGAGCTAAAAGAAGTCCCCACAGTCGAAAATCTGTGCGCTCTCACGCCAACAAAATCTCATCCCGCAGTGTTCAGCAACCATTCAGCATGGCAATAAATCGCACGGCCCGATGAAACTGCCACACTTGCACTTACCGTGAGTAGCCGCATGAAAGCAGTGATGCACCTCGATATTTACTGCTGCCTTCCTCCGTTCTATTGCAGTCCTCACTTGCCATCCCCGTTTTGTTCTTGCAGCAGCTAGATGTAAACATGGCCTCTGAGATCGCATTGTGGCAATCTCTGAGGCTGTTTTATGGCTGCTAACTACCGAACACTGAGGCGGCTGGACGTGGCCTCCGAGAGTGCATTGGCGACGTAGTGAACTTTGGGACCCCAAGCCAACCAGGCCAAGCTAGTGCGGTGCGGGTTCATTTGTCCACGCATAGTGTTCCTCATAGTGGGGAAGACTTCACGCCCAGTATGCTACGTGCTGCTCATTCACGACAAGCATATTTTCGCCGTTGACTGTTCGATAGTGTCACCTTTTTTCCGGTTTTGCGGTAATGTGGACGAGCCATGCACTAAACGGAAGTGAAAGACTATCGCGTTGTGACAGAATGTGGCCTGTCGCGCTGGCTGCCGATTTGCACGGTATTGATGAGCAGTTTTTTTCCCCCCTGTGAATCGAACGTGCAAATAAGACGGTGAAATGGCACCGTCTTCTTATTCGCACGTTAGAATTTCGCCCCCAAATGGCAAATATTGCAGCTAAGAGTAATAATGGTTATAACAAAATAATGGATGAATAACAAAGTAACTCTGTGTCTCGCTTCATCTTCGTTATAATGAGGTTCGAATGTATATACAGTATGTTCTCGGCATTATAGCTGCTCACTTCACATGTATTGAGTCATCAGCTGGTGCTGTTAAACGCATTTATTCCAAACTAATGGTCATATTTCCTTTAAATTTGAGCAGTGGCATGTCACCAGCCACGTATTGGCTGTTAGTAACTCCGTTTTCTAGATACTCTTGATCAGTGGCGCAGAAGGCTTTATAGGAGGGCCTATTCATGTTTTCTGTGGTCACGTAAAGATGTCACCACTGCATTTATCTAGTTTTCTGTTCATTCACCTGTTTCAAAAAATACAACCACAGCTTGGCCAACAAGTGCTATGCTTTTTGCAGCAAAACAAAGTGAAATACAGTCATTTGGATAACTTGTCAGTTCTCTGTGTTTGTACATCTATAGTAGGATACAACTTAAAAAAACAGCAGTTGGCAACAAGGGCCAACAGACCGCGCGCGTTAAAGGGGCACTGACACCAAAATTTTGCCGCTAAGATAGCCTGCGGGATTGATTTTCGTGGACATACAGATGTCATCTACCAAATCTCAATGGCGAACACAGCTCCGAAGGTAATTTAAATGAATATTGAAGTTCACATGTGCACTCGAGCGCTAGACGCCGTACATCGCGACATCGACAACAGCAAAGGTGACCTGAAGGGGACCCCCAAATTCCGTGACGTCACCACGGCCGCTGAGCTCCGACAGTGCAGCTAGCAATGATGACGTCATAGCCGCCACTGCTTATTCGCTGCGGCTGCGTTAGTAGACTGCCGGCGACGCCAGACCTCAAGAAAATAGTTGCCACCCAACAACGATGACAGCAACAGCGACAACAACGCGCAGGACGTGCGACAGGTGAAAGAAAACGAGCACGCGGCGGTTGTCGTGCGGAAGTGCGTCACAGTTATGTGTGCTCACGTGGTCGAACTCGTTTACCCCATTGCGAGCGCTATATGGCACCAGTTGCACCGGGCGCCTTGTCGTTTTTTGAGCTCTCCCAAACCAAAACTGAAACTAGTGGGTAATAAACAGGCCGTGAATAATTACCTGACGTGCGCTGAAGCAATTGATGTGCCATCTCATGGCTAACAGCTCCCCAGCTACGTATTGCAGCGAAAACACAGCAGACGAAAATTTTCGTGTCAGTGCCCCTTTAAGGTTTATCCACCAGCCAAACACAGACGCAAACGAAATCGTCGTGCGACCTTTTCAAAATGGCACCGTGTTGATGCCTTCGCTACCTGCGGAGTGTCTGCTGTTCTCGAGTCCTTTCATTGGTATAAGCCATTATGTCTATGAGAAGCATGGACAAAAATTTGTGGAGTCTTAGTGTTTCCATCTGCAAAAGGCCGTGGTACAGTTCATTTCACTTCTGACCTCATTTTATACGTGAAACTTTACTGAACTCAGTTTTGATAAACTCGGGTGCTGCCATTTATGGTGGGCCATGTCTTCGCATTGCAAGAGCTTGATTTCGGCTCATTAAAGAACTATACTTTCCATGTTACATTCTAATAAATGTATTAAGAAGGAAAAATTTATGCATCTATCTAT
Organism: Hyalomma asiaticum; assembly: GCA_013339685.2. Taxonomy (NCBI): domain Eukaryota; kingdom Metazoa; phylum Arthropoda; class Arachnida; order Ixodida; family Ixodidae; genus Hyalomma; species Hyalomma asiaticum. Next base: position 153,273,395 of record CM023481.1, read on the forward strand.
TATTGTTACCGTCCTAGCTTTATTTTGGTAACACGGAAAGTTCAAAGAAGGAACTATTTGGCTGGGTACATTGGCTGGCAGTTATAAGGGTGTGGGAGTGGTTTCATTGCAGACTTGATTTCTGTCAGACTATAAGTGGCGCTTTCTGTACTAAGGCTATTCTGTGCCTTGCAGTGCACCCTGTGTTAGCATTGTCGTTAACATAAGCATTTTACACTGCTCTGAACCTCTCTAATAACAAGAATTATCGAGAGGTTGCATTGATATGAACTTCTACACCTCTTAGAATGATCAAGACTGCAGATTTCTAATCTAACTTTTATATTTCTAGTGGAGTAAAACTGACTTTAGGGCTTTAGAAACATTTATGGTAAAAAATGTCTACGTAAGGTGCTGCTTTACATCCTTGAAAAGCCTTTGAAATGGCTTTGAAAGTCCTTGAAAACCCCTGAATTTTGCCTTCGAAACCTGTATGAACCAGTTTATATGGTAGCAATATGCATTGTTTACTTTAATAAATGTCATTAAGGAGACAGAATGAAATATATATTACTTTGTATTACTTTCTTTTAGGACAAGGTGTGTAACAAGAGAGGAGAAGAACCTTTCAAATTTTCTGGAGATGTCGCCTGACCGGAAGATTGAAAACTTCTATGAGGTGAGGCAGCTGAATTTCTTTAGGTGCCATTGCAGATGCTGATTTAAATTCAGGTGGACTATATTTTTACATTAAACATTACAGTATACCATATTTACTCGAATCTAGGCCGGCCCCGATTCTAAGCCGACCCCCAAAAGTCCGAAGCCCAGAAAAAGAAAAACTTACCTCGAATGTAGGCCGGACAAAACGGTGAAGACAGCGTTCACAAAAAGAAAACATTTATTGAACATGAAGATGAAATGGAGCAGTTGGTTCATGATGCAAATAACTCGAGAAACACACAGCCGCTAGTCCTATTGTGTGTGTTTCTTCTTTGTCGTAGTTTTTTTCACGCTGATGCTAGTTATTTGCATCATAAAGATGCCGCGCTCATTCCGAGTCGTCGTCGCTGCTTCCCTCGTCACCGACTTCTTCAAACAGTGCGCAATCCTCGGTGCCATCAAGCGCATTGAATATGCTGCACTTCTTAAAAGAGCGCACGATCAAAGTTCCTGGGATATCGTCCCACGCTGCAGCCGCCCAGCCTGTCAACTGAGAAAGTGATGCCCGCTTGATGCGGCCCGTCGGCGTCAGCTGGTGGTCATCCTTGCTGAACCAGTCCGTGTATAAACCCCGCAGGCAATCCTTGAATGGCTTGTTTATGCTCACGTCAAGTGGCTGCAACTGGCCCGTCATTCCACCCGGTATCACCGCGAGGTCGGTGTTCATTTCGGCCAGCGCAGCCTTGACGCTGTCGGTCAAGTGCCCGCGGTACGAGTCCAGCACAAGAAGGGAGTGCTTGCATAGAAGGGCGCCTGGACGCCGCCGCCGTACAATATTCAGCCACTCCTCGACCATGGCGCAGGTCATCCACCCGTTCTCGTTGGCCCGCACAATGACGTTTCGCGGGAAGGCCTCTTTGGCGGGCAGCGTCTTCCTCCGTCCTCTGTGCAGCACAGCATCACAGTCGCGCGCTGCTTCTCATACCCCGCAGAGCGCACCTTCACTTCGTTGGCCCCTTTTTCGGAGACTCTGTACGCCACCGGCATATCGAAATATACCGGCGTTTGGTCCGCGTTGCCGATTTGGCCTAGCGGATATGCTCTCGCTCTTCTCTTTCGAAGCACGAAACGCTGGAACTCCAGCAACTTCTCTTCGTAGTCAGCCGGTAACTTTTGGGCGATTGAGGTGCGACGACGGAGGCTGAAGCCGAAGCGTTTCATGAATTTCTGCAGCCAGCCTCGGCTGGCTTTGAAGTCTGCCACCGACACACCTCGCTCCCTTGAAAGCTCCCTCGCCTTGGCCTGGAGCACTTCTGTCGTTACTGGAAGGGCAGCTGCTCGCTGCGCCCGAACAAAGTCGGCCAATGCCGTCTCCATTTCAGGGTGACGGCCTTTCCGTGGACCGGTAAAAGCCATCCTCGTTGCGGCGCACGCAAAGAGCTTCTCCCGTTGGCCCCTCCAGCGACGCACATTTTTTTCGTCCACTCCAAAGCCCCGCCCGGATTGAATGTTGGACGACGACTCCGCGGCTAGGACAACTTTCCTTTTAAAAGCGGCACTATAATGGCACCGCCTGTTTGGCACCATTGCGCTACGTCACACAGACCGCTCGAAGCGCGACTCGAAATGACAAACGGCTCGCCTCAACACTCGCCACAATGATCAAAATGGCGGCCTCGCCTGTGTAAGTCAGGTGTTGGCTCGGCTACTAACGGCTACAAAGCCGTCTAGGTGGCATTTTCTAGGTGGCGCTAGTTGTGCACCACTTTTCTCAATGAAAAATGGCGCGTTTTTCAAAATCCTCGAATCTAAGCCGACCCTGGAGTTTGATACAAAGAAATTTGAAAAAAACTATCGGCCTAGATTCGAATAAATACGGTACTTTTTACCTTTAATAAACAATGACATCGGCTTCAAAATTTATTTAATTTGCTGCATGAAATTTAAAGATATTTTTGTGCTGATTTTTTATTAGTATACTGCAGTAGCTGCAGATCCAGTGATAAACTAAGACAATATTTTCATTACTTTAGACATTGTTTATTTTGAACTGACATGAAATATGCCAGCATCTTTTGTTCCAACAAAAAGAAGATTGACAGAAGCAGGCCTATTCAATGACTGATGTTACCTCCAAGCCAAGACCTTCAGGTACCTACCTCTGTGTGGTTACAAGCCTGTCATTTGGACTCTAAGGGGACTGCTGAAAGGTCTACATTATTGGAAGTCTGAAATAACGAAATTGTCAGAAATTGTGGCTTTACTCTCTGCAAGTGGACAAAAATGAAGATGTGCCATTTTCGCGAGTCATCATTTGCAGGTATAACGTAAATTTTGCATGACTAATTGATGAGTAAGACACATAAACACCTGTGAAAGAATGCATTCTTAGCACAGTGCCAAACATACTGCCTTATCACATTGTTTCAAACATTGTTGCCACTCAGTGTATGCACAAATAATAACCATGTGAAATAATGTGAAAGACACCTTCAAAAGTGATCGTCTGTGAATGTGGACAAACTTGGTCAGTGCCTTGCTGTGTGCACATGCACAAAGAAGTTGGGGCCAAAACAGCTAGGATTGCTGTCAGTTTTGTAGCAATGCTTGTTCTTACACTATTCCTTTCTGTGCTTTGTCACTGGTGAGAGTGTCTCAGCATGTAAGTTATCATTGGGATCATTAGGCCATGAATGGTTGGTAAGAGGCACCATATTACTTAAGCGCTACTTCCCAATGACATTGAGAATGATTTGCTTGCCATGTCAAGCAATGCCAGAGATTTCAGAGGCATATTAGGCCTAGTTCCTTGAGATGTTCCTGACAGTGGCCGTGTTTCCTGGGCGCTTTGACGCAACACTCCTATGATGCAACCAGAAGATATGCATGTTAAAAGGAGACTGAAGTGCCATCTAAAAAAATTGAGGAAATACAGTTGTCACGTCGTATAGATGCCGGAGCGATGGCTTGTGCATGCTAATTGCATTATGATAACCCCGGTTCTATGCTAGTTCTTGCAATGGGCTAGTTCTTGCAATTTCACTATGGTGGCTGATCTCTTTGAAGTTCTCGTTATAGTGAAGGCAGTCATGTCGCCTTGTTGCCCTTGTGGACTGTCTGGGTAACCTGTGCACCTGGCCGGTCGTTCCATTTAGGTCATTAAGTTCCTGGGGGTGACAGGGGGATAGATGTCACTTCCTGGGCTGAAGTGTTGTCCTCAATTATCGCTGTACGAGACATCAGTGTTGAATTGTTCCTTTGTTGCCAGTAAACCCTGGCGGTAGCGCCAAAGATCATAACGTTCTCACTTTAACGTAGTAGGAGCACGGACCTGCCAGTGTCATTATGTTAGCTTTGCAATCCCATGACATTCCTTTGATGTGCACGTCTTCGCTTCGAATAACGGCCAGACAACGATTGGGATGACTCCTCTGGTCATATTTCTTCACTTGCATGGCATCCTGGTGTCTAAAGCCTTGTAAAGGCATGCACAAGTGCCTTCCTTGTAAAAGCTCACTGGATGATCAGCCATCTTCCAATCGGCTTGACCTGTCCCAGAGAATGCTAACACATCCCGAGTACATACTGAGGCTTTCCTACCTAGTACGTTGTGTTGTCCTCAGGATGTCCCAGTATGAACCTAAAACCATCCTCAATGGGTCTATTTGTCTGGCCTCAGCACATCTTCAAAACGCCCTCAGAACAGCATTCGGGGATCTTTGTAACAACGATGTCCCAATATCAACCTAAAACCACCGTCAATGGGTCTGTTTGTCCGGCCTCAGCACTTCTTCAAAACGTCCTCAGATTCGGGGATCTTTGTAGCATGCGTTCAGGACGTATCCAGGACTGCATTCAGGGATCTCTTTAGGATGCTTTAAGAGCATTTCAGAGGTATGCTGCACCTGCAGGAAATCTGTCTATTAAATGTGACTGTTTACCGTTCAGGCTCGGAACCGTGGCTTGAACCTGCTGCTAGAGCTAATATTAAAAGACCTAATGAGTAGGACATACAGCACGACAGAAATGACAGAGAGAGTTCAAGTCAGCATGATACAGCATTGGATATAGTAACATTTAATTGCACTCTTACAAGAGCTCATGAGATAAGCATCTCAAGATTATGACACTTTGTGTGCAGTCAATTGCCTCTGTCAACGTGTAAAATCATGAACTAAGCATTGAAGACAAACTAAAAAAAACTGCGCTCGCTTCCTCAGAAATATTTTGTAAATGCAGTAAGCTATTGCCGGGCAGTACTGTCTGCATTAATGTGCACACAGCTCGACGCTTGCACAACGGGGCAGCTCACATCGACCACATTGTCCTTGCTGGGAGCACGTTGAACATGTTTACATTCGTGACCACACACGAAAGTGTCACAAACAAGCGCAAAAATAAGCTTTTAATGATCTCCCCTTCTGACACAAATACAACCCGCAGCACGACAGAGCCTCTAGTATCTGACACAAAGCACACCGCGGTCTCGTGTGCGATGTTGTCTAGTTTGGCAGATAAGTTACTGGCAGCCCTGTTTACTATGCATAAGCATGAATCAGCGCAGCGATTCTTTTCTCGTTTACATGAGCTGTCATGCGGTTTCTTCCACTTAAAACATGTAAAAAAGAAAGCGATTCTTACCTGCTCATAAGAATCGTGCCGTAAGTAGAGGTTGGCTTGACAATTGTCTTAGCTTGGATTGCTTTGACTTGTTTGTCAATGTTGCCAGCCGGAAGCAAGAAGTTGGACACTTTAGCCGCCTTAACCATTGACACCCTATGACATCCCGTTCATGCAAGTTTGTTACAAGCGTTCTCGTGTTCATAACACAGCAGTAGTTAGCCACGAATGAACTAAACAACACATTTTTCATGCGCAGACATGCCTAAAATGGTTCATAATAATTTAAAGCTAAGTGCTGTAATTAACATGCACAAGACAACATAAAAATAACGAGCTGCCCAACAGGTTGACTTAGGTGTTTAATACGCATCCGTAATGAAACCTCTAAAATTTCAACGCATGTTTTTATTTCACTGGTTTAAGGAACATCCTCAAAATGCCCCACATTGGACGTTTTTAGGATAACCAATCGTCCTAGTAAAGTACTGAACGAGATGCTTGCAGGATGATCCAATGAATACCGTCTTGAGGACGTAGTAAAAACCGTGAGGACGTTTGTACGATGTATGACCTCAGGACGTCGAGTGTTATCTGGGGTAATGCAACGCATGTCTGGAGAACTGTGGGCCATTATCTGTGCATACCCTCATTGGGATTCCAAATTGAGAAAACATGGCCCCTAAGCCTTTCGACTATGTTGGCTGCCATTGAATAGTGCTGCTCCTTGATATCTGGAAATTCCAAATTGCATCATGAGTAATGATGTAGTATCTGCCAGCATATTAGATTATGTTCACATCAACTCGGTACGAGGTTTACGTTGGAGTGTCACAGAGCATCAATGGCTCTGACGGGTGGTTATAAGCATATTTCCTGCAGGTCGAACAACTCTGAATTTGGCCAGTACACCAGTTGCTTTACCCTTGCTGTGCATTTAGCTATGGCAGGATGCCCTGTGCAAGTGCGTTTCAATGTCGTGCACTGCGTATTTGTAGATGTTTGCTCTCAACAGTATTCCATTCACTATAGAAAGTTCAACAGCCACCGATTTCAGTGGGTTATCCACTGTATATCCCTCAGCGATGTTCTGCAGCACCCCTTTGCGATAAGTACTGGATGCCGTCTCATGCTTATGTCACGGAGCTGTTCTGTCACTTACCAAAGTGGACACAACACTGATGGCATGTGCTTCAACATCTGTGTTCAAGGGGCTGACGTCCATAGGGACCAACAACTTTGACAGTATGTCTGCCAAATCCATCTCTTTGCCGGGAACAAATGTTAGTACATAATCATATGTGAGCAGCTGCAAGAAACACTTCTGCTCTCTGAGCACCTTTTTTGAGGTGGAGATTAGCGGCTGATGATCACTTTCAACCAAGATAGGACGACAGTCATACTTTTCACAACCAAACATGAGAGTGATCACTTATTTTTCAGTCTGTGAATATCATTCACATTCTGTCAGTGCTTTAGATGTGTGAGCAACTTGCCTCCAATTTGTTAAAGGAAAAGGCGGAGCCGATCGCTCTCAAAATGGGCATTGAAGATTTCAAGTTTACCGACGGATGGCTTCGCGGCTTCAAGAAGAGGCACGGAATTTCGTTCAAAAATGTGAGTGGTGAAAGCGGAACGGTGGATCAGACTATTGTCTGATTACCGTGTCACAAAGTTGCAAGCCTTGCTTAAAGAATATGCTCCTTCGGACATGTTCAACTGTGACGAGACGGGACTTCAAGATGCTGCCGGATCGTACGCTAGCATTTTCGGGGGAATCGTGTGCCGGCGGGAAGCTCAGCAAGGAGCGCATAACAGTGATGGTAGGTGCCAACGCCACCGGAATGGAGAAACTGCCTCTTTTTGTTATTGGGAAGGCTAGAAATCCGAGGTGTTCTAAGGCTGTGAGAACCCTCCCTGTGGAATACGACAGCAACACCAAGGCGTGGATCACACGATCATTGTTTGAAAAATACGTACACAAACCTGACCACAAGTTTGCGCAGCAGAACAGAAAGGTGATCTTTTTTGTGGACAACTGTGGCACACACGGTAGCGTGCCGAACCTTGAGGCCATTCGGCTGGAATTTTTACCGCCGAACACCACAAGCGTGCTGCAGCCAATGGATCAAGGCGTGATCAGAAACATCAAGGCACACTACCGTGCCCGCCTGCTCAGCCACACTGTCTTGTGCCTCGACAGTGGAAAGGCGTACAAGGTCGACCTTCTGGCTGCCATCCACATGTTAGCCGATGCCCAGAAAGCGGTGAAGCCAGAAACCATCGCGCATTGCTTTAGGCATGCAGGGTTCGCTGCTGCCGAGGAGCCCGAGGCGGATGACCCGGACGTAGGCGACCCGGACGCCACCGATGGTGAGGATGACTTAATGCGCGACCTGCGCAGTGGTGGAGTGGACGTTCCTGCCACGATGACAATTAAAGATTTCGCTCGTACGGACGAAAACGTTGTTTCGTGCGCGAAGCCCACAGATGATGAAATTCTTCACCAGGTTGTCCAGCAGCCGGAGAGCGGCTCGGATGATGACGACGATGACCGCCCGCAGCCGTCGGCGGCAGAGATCGCCAACGCAGTGACACTCTTGTCGAGCGTTTACGGTGATGTCACCTTGGCGCGAATACAGGCAAACCTAATTGCCTCCAAGCGTACTATGAGGCAAGGCAGCATCAAGGACTTTTTAAGCCTGCCTGAATGAAATAAAATTCACATTTTTTGCGAAAACTCATTTTTCGGACTTCGATTTTTCGGACTTTTTTTCGGACCCTGCTAGGTCCGAAAAATCGGTCGGCGACTGTATCTGGGAAAATGTATGATCCAAACACACAAAAGAAATTGTGTAGTTTCATGGAAAAGCAGAGAAAAGCATTGGTAGTGGTATCAAAATGTCTTATTATATCATGAAATTCAGGCTTAAAGCATCAAGAAACAGGAAAAAACGTTACTGTGTTGAAACGTACCCGAAGGCATGCTACAAGTACTCATCATGATGTTGGCAGCATCGGGGGCACAATGCATGCATGTTGAAGTCATTTTCTCGGCTTTCCGAAACCGCGCATGTGGTCATGAATACATGGTGCGTGAGCAGCATTGACCGTGGGCGCACGCGCTGAGTCGCACTCAGCTGCGCACAACGTTCATGAGAAGTCTAATACACTCTAACCTCGTTATAACGAAGTCGAAGACAGACATGGAATTATAACCATTATTGCCCTTATATGCAATATTTACCATTCGGGTGCAAAAATTTTAATGTGCAAATAAAAAGACAGCACTGTGGCCCGGGGTAAAACCACGCATGCAATGAAAATTTATAAAGGCAGTATTTAAAAAAAAGCTCCCATCAGTACCCTGCAAATTGGCAGCTGGTGCAACAGGCCGCATTCTGCCGAAACGCGATTCTTTCGTTTAGTGTGCAACTTGTCCACATTACCACGAAACCAGAGAAACGGTGACGCTGTTTGTCAGCTGCGAAAGTGTGCTCGTCGTGAACGAGAAGCATGCGGCAGACTGCCAAGCGCATTGGTGTCGCTACTACAACACACATGATCATTGGGCCAACGAACATCACCGAGCCAGTGCCAGCTTGCTGTTCCTAAGGTCGCTCGCTACTTCACTGGTGCACTTTTGGAGGCCACGACCCACCGCATCAGCACTCAGTAGCATTCACGAGCGATCATAACGAGAGAAGTGGATGTGCTAATTTCTCACCACTGCACACAAGCAATGGCACACTAACATATTTGTCCCTCATTTCTCTGCAGCAGGCCATCTGAATGCACGGTTAGCATGACCTCTGATGTCTAGCTGCTGCAAGAAAAATACGGGGGGCGGGGGGGAGCGGGGATGGCAAGTGAGGACTGTAATAGGATGGAGAAAGGCAACTGTACATATCGGTGTGCACCTCTGCTTGCGTGTGGCTACACATAGTAATATTCAGCAGTTTCATTGGTCTGCGGAATTTAATCGATGCACTGAACAATGCGGGAGGTGATTTTTTTTTTTTTTTTTTTTTTTTTGTGCATGGCGCAAATGCACGCTGATTGTGGGCTTCAGAGACTATTTTAATTTGTTATATCCATGGAAAAGTCAGTTTTACTTTGAGTGAGGTTTCAAGTCCATGTTTGTCTCTGGAGATTTCAAGGGGAATTTTTATTTACTTCGTTATATCCATTATTTTGTTATATCCTGTTACATTATAACGAGGTTCGAGTGTATTTTCCGCATAGGAGGGCGTGCACACCTAAGGGATAGCCTCATGTCAACAGTTCACGTGACCGGACACATCACGTACGTTGCACGGGCCAAGCCAAGGTCACTGGCTGAGCACATCATGTGCATGTTGATCATCAAAGCCAGCAGTATCAATCAGTATCAAGCAGTAAAGCAGTATCAATCATTATTTGTTGATTGTTTCGATAATGCTGTGTGTAAAATTCCACTGAGCTATGGTAACTTGTGTGTTGGACAGGCCACTAGATGCCTGAATGGCCAGTTGAGAGAGCACCAGAATAATATGAAGAAACGCGAAGACGGTCATCTTGCCATGCATTGAGGTGCATGTGGATGTCAGCCTGAATATGAAGAACGTGGCGTGGTTGTCAAGAATAAAGGAAACAATTGTATGTGAAGTTATCAAGGCCGAGATGACAGATAATTTGGGCAGACATTGTGTGAGCATGCCATCTTTGTTTATCTGAGAAGGAACTAGCATTCCTTCGTGCCAATCTTAAATAGTGCAAAGTAGTGCCTGTGCTACATGCACACTAACTTCAGTCTTTCCTATACATGGGTCTTTCACTGGCACTTTTGTTGTCTTGTTCGCTTCGTCCCAGTCTTCGTGTGTGCTATTCCTCATATTATTATGTACCAACAAGCCCAAGCTGCTTTTCTGGTCTCACTCGTTGCATAAGCAAGCATCTGCAGCCACTGCAACCTGCAGTAATCACGCGAATTGGTCATGCTGTGAGAGCTCTAGATCAGCTCTACCTGTGACAGGGGTCACTTAAAAAAGGGAAGTGTCATGTAGGCAAGCGCAGTAAGATTGAGCTATGCGTGCATCATCACCACCGGCAAAGGAATGGACACATGAGGACGGACCGGACCTGGCTGATGATTGGGGAGTGTGCGCGTCAGAGCGGGCATGTAGCCATGCAGGTATAGCACTGGTCGCCAGTCATGTAGTTGCAAGTTAACTCATCCTGTCTCGCACTCTTCCTTCTACTATGACACAGGACTTTAGAGAGAGACCCGTTCAACCGCAGATAACCGTCTGCATCCTATCTGGTGCTTCAATAACTGGGACTTCTGTTAGGCCAGCTCATATACCACGTTAATATGCGGTCAGCACAGCGTGTGGTCTCACTCGTCGCACAAGCAAGCATCTGCAGCCACTACAACCTGAAGCAATCTCACGAAGCGGTCATGCTGTGAGAGCTCCAGATCAGCTCGACCTGTGGCACAGGTCACTTCAAAGAAAGGGAAGTGTTGTGTGCACGACCGTGGTGAGATGTCGCTATGCACATCACCTGTCACTGCCAACGGACTGGTCACATGAGCAGGGAATGGACCTGGCTAATGACAGGAGTGTGCGCACCAGAGCGGGCATGTAGCCATGCGTGTATAGCACTGGTTGCCAATTAAATAGTTCACTCATCCTGTCTCACTCATCCCTCGACCAAGACACAGGACTTTTGGAGAGAGTCCCCATTCAACCAGACAGCCATCCGCATCCTACCTGGTGCTTCGACTGGGACAGTTGTTGGGCCAGCTCATACACCACGTTCGTATGTGGTCAGCACAGCAAGTGGTCTTACTCGTCGTACAAGCAAGCATCTGAAGCAACCGCATGAAGTGCTCGCGCCATGAGAGCTCCAAATCACTTCAGCGAAAGGATGTGTTGTGGGCATGACGGTGGTAAGGTGCTGCTACGTGCATTGTCACCACCAGTGGACCTGGTGGATGACCGCAGAGTGTGCACTCAAATTGAGTAGGCATGCAGCTGTGCTTGTGTAGCACTGGTTGCCAATTAAATAGTTAACTCATCCCGTCTCATGCTCAGCCCTTGACCACAACAATTTGAAGGATCTTGTGGGTTTAAGTTTCGCCGCTGTGAACCAGTTTGGGTGGCACTGCAAGCGCTAAAAGCACAAAAAGCAATTTTTTGGACTACATTGCATGATAAGAATTCCGTGAATTATGAATAAGCTACGAAAACTGCACGTTGTGGAGGGACTAGTGCCTATTTATATCTTATGAAAGTTTTGTAGTTACCGTGCTCCAAACAGAATTGGATGCTTTGATGCAGTGCAGCAGCAAGCACTCACTGTGAATTGCACTACTCATGCCTTGCTGAGCATCATGGTCGGGCGTGAACCAGTGCAGGGATCTTGCATGCTCCCCACAGTGGTACTGCTGCTCTCTTTTTAACACGAAAGTGTTTTTATGAAGGGGTCCACCAAGAAATCAGTGACATACTTCCTGTGACGGAAGTGAATCTTTGAAAAAATGAACTTGTATTCACACTGGAGAAATTCCACCCAGGCGGACTCGAACCCACCTTCAACCGGGGTTTGACAAAAGGAGCCGGATGCTCTACCGATACACCACAACAACATAGTTCATACAGGGAACAGATGGGCCTTATATCTTCATTATAGCTCTTTAGAAGTTACCTTTAATTGTCGTACGGTTAAAGCAAAGGTGTTTAGTACAGTGAACTATGGCGTTTAACAAGAAAAATTACTCATAGATTAACATCACCTCCCTTATACTGCACTCTTGGTTCGCTTAGGTTCGCTGCGGTGGTACCGCCATCTAGGAATGATAGAGCAAAGCAGATTGTCGTGCTGATTCACACCGGCAGTCAGCGCTTCGGTAGTGTACGCGCCTTGAGCGCTGAGGAAGTTAGGGCAGTGACGGCATCGTGACGGCGTGTTCCAGGGGCAAAGCACAAACGCGGCCGCGACAAAATTTGTCTTGCGTGGCCAGGTGTGTTGAGTTGCGACGCGCACTGCACCAAGATTGCAACGACGGCCATAGACAAGCAAGTGATTGGCCTTTCGTTGCAGTGGGCTGTGTTTTTACAAAACGATCTGCTGACAACTCGTTCGGTTTCTCTTTCAAGGCGCATCACCATTTGCGGACGATCCTTATCTATGGCAGGTTCGCGCAGGGCTCTGGCGCGTGCAGTTCAGTGTTTCCAGAGCAATGCGCGTCGCTCGAAAACTTCTCTCGTGTACAACTGTCGACAATCCCTGTGCTGTGTCGAGGTGCCGCTGATGTCTAGATTTAACGTGTTCACGTGTCTACAGTACTCAAGCCATCTCCTGCCCCTCGATTCTCCAGGTTAACGCTTATGCATTTCACAACTTCACAAAGACAGGTTTCGCTTTTGTGTTATACTGATTCCTATGACAGAGGGATCAACCGCATTTTCCTCCTTCCCTACTCTGCTACACCCCATGCACAGTTGCAGCATTCAATCAGTCCAAGTATGCCCATGTATGGTCCTTGTGCGTGATTTGTTTTATTTAGCTTTTTATTTTCCATTATTACAAGTGGCCAGAAACCGTTCAGAGATTGTGTGCAGGGGGTAGAGCTCAACAGCACATCGATAGTGGCTTTTGTACTTTTGTGCCACCATATATATGCAGTGGGGGTAGGTGTCAACATGATACCAGAGGTATGTGAAGATGGCCAAAGAAAAAACAAGAGAAAAAGCTCAAGGGCATAATACGCTCCTGTAACTTCTCTTGTCAGTGTGCTTGTAGAAACAAAAGAGATGCTGTGGTGCATGACATTTATCAAATGGTGACACATACTTTCTGGACCGGGCAAGATGCCAGAGTATAAAGGGGTACATGACAGTAGAAAAAAAAAAATGCATGAACCATGTTTACAAAAGAACAGAACAGAGGGCCTTGATGGGAAAGGTAAACCAACTGGTGATCTGTAACATCTGAGTAGTTGCTATAGGGCTCACCCTTGAAATTGTTCTAAGGTGGTGTAAAGATATGCATAATGGCACCGGTCATGAGCACATAAGGGCACGAAGTGATGGGCACATACTACCGTGTCATTTCCAACGATGCGACATCAAAGGCCAAAGGGGAGCCTGCTCCAAAAAGCCGTAACAATCTATCGCCCCATGTATGGGAGACACTTCATCGTGTGCTTAAACGCTTTTCTGATGAAGCACTTTAGTGATGCCTCAGAGAAAAGAAGCTCGGAACACAGTAGAAATTTTCATATAGTCTTGATGATGTGAGGCTTGTGCCAAAGGAAAAGTAAGCATCACTGTTCACTGAGGAAGCAGCCATGGCAGAAGTTGCCATGAAATTTAGCAGAAAAAGCCTCTGCAGCCATATTCAAAAGAACTGCAGCTGCATTCTTGCCATTTGATGCTGTTGGAAACTTCTACTGTGTAATTCTCATCTTACAGGCTATGTTCTTGAAAACTATTGATGCAGTGGTGTTTGTAAATAGAATTCAGATAGTTTGTTGTGTTTTATGTAGAAAGTAACCATTTTTTGAGATTTTTCAGAATATCAATTTTGGTCTTATTAAACTTGCGAAAGTGGCACTTCAATCTTGAGAGGATATAGTAGAGTCATAATGTTTGCCGTGCCATGTCGCTACATGTATGTACTACACAGAGCTCGGAGCTGATTTTGAAATTCTGCTGTTGTAATTCTTTTTACCTTTCTACTGTTTGTGCCACATAACTATGTCTGGGGATTAAACTTCAAATGGCTTAATGCTAATAATGTCTAAAAAATAAATTTCTACATTTCTGTTCCTTACGCCCTGCCACGGTGGTCTAGTGGCTATGGTACTTGGCTGCTGATCCGAGGGTCGTGGGATCGAATCCCAGCCGCGGTGGCTGCATTTCGATGGAGGCGAAATGTTGAGGCCCGTGTGCTGTGAGATGTCAGTGCACGTTAAAGAACCCCAGGTGGTCGAAATTTCTGGAGGCCTCTATTACGGCGTCTTTCATAATCGAAGCTGGTTTTGGGACGCAGAACCCCAGAAATCAGTCAATTCGTGTTCCTTACGCTTCGTAATGTCCAGTCATATGTAAGTAGGAACGCCTTGGCTGGTACTGTCCTTACTTTCATTAAACGTAGTCATCAATTTAAACCCCACGTTCCTCCTTTAGTATTTCACAGTCAGAAATGAGAAATGCAATATCACTGACCATGTTATACAAATTTTGTCTTTTGTTAAAGGGCCCCTAAACCACCCTGAGGTAAAAATTTAGTTGATGTGTTGATGTTGTGCCGGTGTCCGCAACAAACACGTAGCCTTAAGAATTTTTCGAAACTGTGCCGTAACAGCGAAGTTACACGCGTTTGATTATTAAAATGTGGTGTTTCGCTCTCTCCTGCACCACGCTCCAGCCGCTTACCTGTGCCACCTTGTTGCCGAGCGCTCCTCTGAATGTCATGTGACAAGCGCGCACATGTGAACACACGACACCACACATGATAAGGAAGAGCAGACAGGCAGGAACTTACTGGAAGTCATAGATTCTCCTTCGACGAATCGATGGAGCTGTGTGCCTGCTGACATCACCAAAAACATGCTAACGTCATGGCTAACTCTGGTACAGTAGAATCTCGATGATTCAAATTCATAGGAAGCACGTAAAATATTCGTATCATCCCGAATTCGTATAAGCCAAAGCAAGTTAAAGGTGATCATGAAGATGAAAAAGAACTTTATTGGGGTCAACTACTTGCTGAAAAAGTCCATGATGTTCTTTTGAGCTTTAACTTCGCTGTGCCTCAAGAAAGCCGCCTGAAAGGAATAAAACCATGCTGCGGTTTCTTTACTCACGCTGCCGGTGCTTACGGTACGGCGCAGTACATCGAGGGCGTCAAGGTTTTCATTGACTGTAGGAGATCACACTCACAGGCATCTTCACCATCACTCTCAGACTCGGTATCCTTTGCCTCGTTCGATGGATCGCAGCCCACAGGTCGCTACGTTATCGTCCGCGGTGACGAAGTCTCGCGCCGAAGCTCGAGTTTCAAGGTTCTCCCAACCCTCGATGTGCAAATCGTCATCAGGCTCTTGGTTTTGTTCCGTCGGAGCCGCATCCGATTCCGCGAGAAATCCACACTTGCGAAAGCAGTTCACAATCGTGTCCTGGGTCACATTGTCCCAGGATATGGCCAAGAAATGTAACGTGTCAATCCGCGAGTTTTCATCCTTGCGCTCAATTTTCGCCAGGGGCCTCCGCACAAGCAATCCCTTGAAATGGTGCTTCACATTTCAGACAGATTATTCCCCCATCCAGCGGCTGTATAGACTGCTCGTGGTGTTTGCGGGCAGGAATCTTACAGCGACATTGCTGAAGTTGCAGCCTTTGGGATGGGCCGAACACTCTTCGACGAAAAGCAAAATTTTTCTGTTTTTCGCTGCCATTTTCCGGTCCAAAGTGGTAAGGAACTCGCGGAAACAATCTGCAGTCAAAAATCTGAGTCAGTCGCTCGCGTGAAGCGGTCATTTCGCGAATTCGTATCATCTGCAATGGCTGGGGAAACTGTTCGTGTAACACCGAATGGCGGCGCATTTTATACAACGTAGTCCGTCCAAAACAACGTTAAAATTCGTATCATCGCGAAATTCGCATCAACCGTAATCGTATCATCGAGATTCTACTGTATGTTGAAAAGGCCCGGAGAGGCACACAGCATTGTTTTTTGAGTTTGTGGCGTGGCCATGGCGCCTAAGCGCTGCCACATTTCGCATCGTTCATCGTGAAGGCACTCTCAGCTCAATGTGTGTGTTAACTTGAAATCTAAAAAAAAATGTCAGGGTGGTTCAGGGGCCCTTTAATGGTATAGTTGACCTTCACACAGGTTTTCTCTGCCATGTACTGTGCGATGTTGATGCATATTAAAGAACCCCAGGTGGTCAAAATTTCCGGAGCCCTCCGCCATCATAGCACGGTTTTGGGATATTAAAATTCAGAAACCAATCGTACGTTTTCTCCGGCCTTATTTTACATCTTGTGGCTTTCAGCAAAGCTGGTTTCACATACTCTTATCTTCCTGCCAAAGTTAGTCATAGCATTCAACTTGTTTTGCTTTTCTTTCTTCGTGCTGTTTTCATATCTTTAGGGAAATCTGAGTCCACTGTTAACAAGTTTGTAACATTGTATCAGCGTCCGGATAGCCATCTGTTGGCGCATCTTTCAAAGATGTAATGACTCCCACTCTGGGGCATTTTGATTGAAGCAACTACTTATATGCTGAAGACCCAGTGCTTTGTTCTGTGGCCTGTTTTCCAACTTGTGTGTTCTTGAAGGTAAACCTCCGCTGGACAACGTGGTTCATTACATTAATTGTTAATTGCTGCAAGTTTACAGTGGCTGATAACTTCTTTTTTGTATACCACAGAGTGAGGGCCCATGCTACTGGACAACCATGGCGCTGGCAGTGTGGTCCCATAAGCGGTGGCGATGTGGCCGTATTGCTCTGGTGCGACGTATGCTGGCACTAGCACATGCACGACATCTGAGCCCACAAGGCTGCTCAACACTTACTGACACAGTTCCCCGTGAATTTGCTGTCTACCGACCCTACCTCTGCTTCCTAGCCATGGTGGATGGATTGTACAACACCATGTTCAAGGCATGTTTCCTTCTTTTGTTGCAAAGTGCCATGAAATATGCTATGAGTAGCTGTACTGAGGAATGTTTTCTCTGATTGCACAAGCCAAGCAGTTTTTCAAGCTCCACCATTATTCATTTGTTTCCATGATGCCAGTACATGCCCATACAAACCAACACGTAAGGACTAGTGAAATTTCTTATTTCTTGGTGTGTCTTGTTAGCTTCTTTAATACATAAGGTGCACACATAATGTCACAGATGTATCAAATATTTGCTATCATGCAGGTTAGCACCCATACAATACCTTTCATTGCACAACATTTTTTGAGTTCTGTAGTTTGGTTTGCCCACCAAGGCTAATACTAGAGGCATTGGTCATCTGAGCAACAAGCAAATATCTTTATTTGTGAACTAGTTTTGTAGCTTCATTGGAAGTGGCCTATGCAATAGCTATGATGTATTGAAGGATAAAAGATTTACTGACCATATATGGGGTGTTTCGGAAAATGTGTCCAAAAATCTTTTTAAGTACAGAAGAGCAGATATTTGTATACCTTTCTTCGAAGTGCATAGTTCCTGGTGGCATGCACTGTAGTATGTGTAGGAGCGAACTTTGACCAGTAATTAAGAAAATTATACTAATCAACTTTTGAAACAAGACAGCTAGATGCTCAAAGCTAATTGAAGAATGGAAGTTATTTATACAGGGAATCTAAATCCGTTATGATATTTACAAAGGAGTGAAACTTGTAATTTCTATAGATCATTTAAATCTGGCTAATTGCACCCAGAAATCAGAAATTGAGTGGTCAAAGAGCGCAGTCGCCGCTACCTTGGGTAGTGTTCTGTGTGACACAGTTGTTCCCCTTGCATTGCTGTGTGACTGCAAGCATGCATCACTGATGAGTGATGCCGGCAAGCGCAATCAGGCACAGCAATGAAATGATAAAATCACCGTTTGATAACAACACTTGCTCATCGTCGCTTAACAAAGTGAAGGGAACAACTGTATAACGTAGGCCACTACTGAAGCTAGCGGCAACTGCACTCTTTCACAACTCAGTTTCTTTTTCCTGGGTGCAATCAGCCGGATTTCATCGATCTGTAGAAATTAGCAGCATCGCCTTTTTGCAAATATTTGAACAGATATGGGTTTTATCGTCTAGCTGTTCAAAGTCTAATTTCTTAAATTACTGTTCAGAATTTTTGCTTCTGTACATTTACATTGTGTGCGACCATGAACAAAGCACTTCAAAAAGTGCACAAATATATGATTTTCTCTAAGATTTTTGGGCACATTTCTTGAAGCACCTGGTATACTCTCACTTTGCACCGCATTTTGCGAACATAAGGCTCACATTTATTAAGCAAGCAGAAATATAGTTCAGCAAAGGCAAGCATGCTATAGGCAGACATCTTGCTGAATGGTGGTCAGGTCTAATGAAAACATTTGTGTAGTTGAAACCCTATAAAGTTAAATTTTTGAAGAAGTTTTGCTGGTTTGTACAATAAAGGTTACCGTAAAAACCCACGTATAGCCCAGGGTTTTTTTTCTAGATTTTAGGGTGCGAAATTTTGGCCTCGTACTATATGCGGGTCCCAAGAATATTTGGCCCGAATTCACAGTTTTGGTTTTGGCATAGCATGGTGCTGTCATCAGCAGGTGTTTGCGCACTTTCTGCATTAGGTTGCGTGAGCGGCGTTAGTCCTAGAGAGCTACAGGCATGCAACAGCGGCCATTTCTATGACTTGGCACACATTGTGATGGCCACGATTTTGCTCCTGTAATTTTGCGCCATGTCAGAACCGCGCAGGCGGTACTCCGCTGCCTTTAAAAGAAATGGCTGCTGCCGAAACCATCGGCAATTGTGCTGCAGAGCAGCAATTCGGAGTCAACGAGCAGAGCATTCGCAGTTGGAGGAAGCAGAAGGAAGCCCTCTTTGCATGCAGCAGCCAGAGAAAAAGTTTCCATGGACCAAAAAAATGGAGCATTTCCTGATGTGGAATGAGAACCGACAACTTTGTTTGGGAGCAACGAGCTGCATATCTCATTGTCAATATCGAGCTGCTACAAGCGAAGGCAAGGGAGATAGCTCGAGACAGCCATTCAGCTAAAGGACTTCAAGGCGAGCAAGCATTGGGTGTCTCGCTTCTTCGCCACGCTGGGTTCTCCCTATGTTGGGGTATGTCGACCTCGCAGAAGCTATCGGAGAACTACGAATAGCAGCTTGTAACCTTTCAAAAGTACGTGATTGCGTTCTGAAAGGCAGTCCCCTTTCAGATGGGCCAGATCGGCAACACGGATCAAACACCGGTGTACCTGTATATGCCCTTGGCGCTAATGGTGCATCAAAAAGGCTCCAGGCAAGTTACCGTGCGATCAACTGGGAATGAGAGAACGGGGGAAACTGTAATGTTGTCCTGCATGGCAGACGGTCACAAGCTGCTCCCTACGTGGTGTTTAAATGAAAAGTGCTGCTGAAGGGGGAGAAGTTCCCAAAAAAAGTTGTCATCTGCTGCCAGGACAAGGGGTGGATGGACGAATCGCTAGTGCTGGACTGGATTAAGTCCGTGTGGTGTCGATGGCCAGGAGCACTGCTGGGGCTCCCTTTGATGCTTGTGCTCGACACTTTTCGGTGTCAGCTGACCGATTCTGTAAAGCGACTGCTGCGCGACTCCCGCACCGAGCTTGTCGTCATACCGGGAGGGATTACATCCCAGCTGCATCTGCTTATTAAGACATTTAAGGGCTGCATAAAGTGCCGGTACATAGAGTGGATGAGGTCCAGAGAACCAGAAGTAACCCCTGCCGGACGGCTGAAATGGGCCTCGCCAGCAGTGCTCTGCTCATGGAGAGTTGAGGCTTGGGCCTGCATTCCCGGGGCACTTGTTTGTCAGGCCTTCAAAAAGTGCTCCATCTCAAACGTGCGTAATGGCACTGAGGATGATGTGCCATGGGAGGACATTTCTGGCAAGGGCAGTGGTGTAGCCAGCAATTATTTTGATAGGGGCTTATGCATATATATATATATATATATATACATATATAGCCACACATTCGAAGGATGTGCACCTTTGTTCATAGGTGACAGGCCAGCAAGGCACCGGGGGGGGGGGGGGTGCTTCAGCCCGGTCAGCTAATGCCTGCATACGCCACTGGACAAGGGAGCTTCGGAAGAGAGCACGTTTGACGACGATGAATAATCAAGTGTGTAAATATCACTGGCATAAATATCGCTTGATGGCACTGAGGATGATATGCTGTGGAAGCTTCGGAAGAGAGCACGTCCCACGACGACGAATAGTCGAGTGTGTAAATAAACGCATTTTTCCTATTTCCTCGGACTGTATTCGGGTGAAAACTTCTTTCTCATGTTTGCTATCCATAATTACACCCCAGACTGTATGCGAGTCCGCACTATATGCGGGTTACAGGTTGCTGTGCATTAATTAGGTGAACATGAAGTTGTACGTCAATAGACCTTAAAGGGTCCCTGAAACGTTTTTTTTGACATTGTGTCGCTGATTAGGCAACACAATTGTCAAATTATTCACACCACAAATAAAGCGAAGCACCTTGCGCTGAGGCAGCTATGGGCTTATTTCTGTCACCTTCCTCCTTACCACTGCTGTTCCTCAACTCAATCAGCTGCGGAGTGTGCACTGGCGACGACTGCGTCTCCCACGTCAGCTGATGTGCCGAGCTCTCCATAGTGACATAGCACCGCGATGTCTTTACTGAGGTCGCCGGCCTCGGCAGTGCTAGCCTCTGTAATAGTACGCCGGCGACTCGTGTGTACCCCTCCTGATGCCGCAACGATACCGTTGGCTGGCCCTTCGGTGCTCGTGACTTCTCATGGCTTGCACTTCGTGGCACCCATTGCATGTCCCGTGAACAAGGGTGGTTGAAAACGCTTTGATTCAAGTTGCGTAGATCTCTCACAATGTGCATATTTAAAATTTTGTAGTAAATTACAAGCTTAACGCAGAGTGCTGATATTGTTATGCTTATGATCAGGATTCAGGCTATCGGCGCAACGCATTTGTACAAAATCACCAAAACCCTTTGAGGGTCCCTTTAAGTAGCCGTTACTACACTTGAGAGAAAAACTAAGCAAAATCTTTTTTGCACTCTTAACGCTGATCATCAGCACTCTTAACGCTGATGGGATATCTTTCTTCGTTTTTTTTTGTGGTTGCACCACAGTTGCATCTCAATGAGGACAAAATGTGAGAACTCTTGTGCTTATATAGTTATAAGTGGAACCCACTTATAACTATATGAAGTTCCAGGGAAATCGCATTGTACAAGGGATCATTTATTATGGCCAATCACGAGCTGTAACAAAAAAGATCAAGCTGTGCAGCTGATGGTGATGGTGTCGCGCTCACTCCCTCTCAATGTAGAAGCATCTGCCTGTCAGCGCAATAATATTATGAAATGTGCTTCATGTGTGGTTGTAAACAAGATACGTGCACAATCTCTGTACCACAGCAGCAGTGCTTGGCGAGAATTCTAAGTGCTGAGATGTGGTACTTAATAGAAATGTCCTCTCAGTGATGACGTAGGGTCCAATAAAATGACTATATATCAAACTCGAAGGGGATTGCGAATTAATTCAATATATAAAAAAATTCGATATAAAGATATACAGGCCTTGCAACCTTACCTGTGGCGGACAATCACCTACCGGTCGGTGCATTCAAGAATGACATTAAATTCTGCACACGACACAACAAAATGCTTTACTTGTGTGAAAAAAAATCGCTGACCTTGGCCTGCTTCTTCATCTTCAAAATGAAGCTACCATATTTACTCGCGTAATGAACGTACCCGCTTAATAAACACACCTTGCAACTTTAGTAGTAATATTCCAGATTTTTTTTTGATCCCGCGTAATAAACGCACCCCCATCTTTGAACTCCTGCAGTCCCGCAAACGGCCGCACTGTGGCTTTCCCACTTATAGGAGTACCGACACGACTTTGCGGCGGCTCAAAATGTACATTTTTCGTTTTCTAGCCGTGTATTATTAACGCCCTCCGCACACGGAAGCCAGGAAACACATGCAAAATATTTTAGTTTGGTTTTAAAGTTTTCGTCGCCCAGCACTGCAAGCCAGCCCCAGCGCAATGGACACTACGATGACGTATGAGCACAGTCTATTAAAAATCGCCGAAATCGCTGTCAGTCACTGGACAACTGTGAAATTGTCGTTTGCGTGCCCCACAAGTAATTGACCACAGACGAAAGAGTTGCAGCGACACTATCGTGAATTCTGTCCCTACGTGACTCAAATTTACGTTCGACTATGTTGACACATCACTAGGAAACCGCCCCCTTGAAATCGAAACCGAAAATGGGCTTTTAAGGAAGCCGTATTAAAAAATATATTCATTGCCTTGTGAGGCACCATGATGCTCTTCTTTGGGTTTTCCTCTCCAGTGCTTTCATTTACAGTAATAATACGAGAATGTCAAAAATTCGTGCCAGTACTCCTTTAACTCGATCTGTGGTGTTCACGAGCCGTTTGGCGTGGCGATTCATAACTCCCGCATCCCGATAAAACTAGTGCACTATGCCGAGCATAGCTGGATGTAGCCGTGTGCAAGCAGCGGTCACATCATTTACTCTCTATGCTGCATTCCTCCGTGTTATCGCAGTACCTCCCGCTCACCACAGCTTGCCGCCATGCGTGCTACGCAGGCTAGCACAGCTAAGCCTAAGTGGTCAGGGCGTGGTCTTCAAGTTGCATTGTGGCAGTCTCAGACAATCTGTTCGGTGGCAGTGCATATGTGTGTGATGTGTAGTGCCATCATAACGTTCACTGGCAATAGCCCAAAGGCACCGTGCCACCGTTAAGCTCAGTAGTGTGCTGCACTGTTGCGAGAACTCCATAAGAGCGGTAGCGTGCACCTCATGACATAACACCGCAGGGCATGGCCAGTCGCGCTTTGATGCACGCTACTAAGCTGCGCACCGCGGTGGTTCGCATTATGCGCAAATAATGCGAACTGGCAAATAATTTTCGTTTACCATATGCTTACTGACATTAAACCATGGCGATGTGGCAATCAATAATGGCGGCAGTGTAATCAGTCAACAATATGGTGGATGACGTTTTCAATATGGTGACGTCCATGTAGGCATTCTGTGTGGTTATTTTGTTAATTTAAATGGACAGAAGGTGCATATGAGCACATTTCCTGAACTTGGTTGGAGTCACCATATGGTCTAACGGTCCAACAAATTTATTGCACTTTAGCAAGGCTTCATTATCAAGAGAGATGTAATGCATTGAACACTATGGGCTTTCGTTGGGGATTGTGCAACGTTTCTTTGTGATAATTTCGTTGTTGCCGGATTTCATTATTATGGGGTTCGACTATCTCCAAGAATGTAACTCTGGAAGTAGATTATTATCCAGGCTTCAAATAGGTCGCACACTCTGTGCTCAACTATGTACTTTCAAAGAAAGAGCAACCGATATGTGTTCAATTCCCAGAACCACTAGTCACATGCTCACATATTGAAACAAAGAAAGATTTCTGCAAACTATACTGTAGCTGAATATACAATTCAACCTCAGAATAACTTCTATAAGAATGATTCTTCACTCTGGTGCTAGTGTGCTGATGTCCTTACAGATGAGAATTATAAAAGCATGAAGGCTTGATGGCAGCCACCTAGGAATGCGCCATTGCGACTTGTCACCAAAAACCCTAACACGATAAGCATGTTTAGCTGTCTGCTCGGTGGCGCTTGTGTGAAGGCTGTTGTAAGGGTACCACATGTTGTTAGTTGGCAACAACTGAAACATGCTGCGCTAACGTTCACTGCCACCTTCTGGAGCACAATCACCAAGTGCGCCATAGAGACCTGAGTCTCTATGCTTGCGAAAGCAGTGGAGTCATGAACAACAGAGGTATGAAGAACACGCCCATGACAGATACAAGTGTTCACGTAGTGTAGCAGTGACAGGATGAGCTTAGTAGATGGCATGCTGCACACAAGCTAAGGACAGTTGGCCTTATGAAGTATTAAGTGGCACATGTCGGTCATACTGCACCTGTTCTCAGTAGGAAATCACTGTATAGACATGCATTTTGGATAAGGCAGGACAAGCCATCCATGCACTCCATTATCATGTCAGCTGCTGCATGTGTTCGTATTTTCAAAGTGCTCCTTGGCATCACCATGTGCAAGCCTATAGTATTATATATATTGTTAGCAGTTTCAGCGCATTACAAAGATGTAGTTTTGTACTTGGTATTTAGTGGTTACTAACATTTAGTACATAGTTTTCACATTTCCAGTATGTGTGTTTGTACACTTGTAATATTCACTTCCTGTTATCTATGTTGGCTACTGCTGTGTGGGAGGTTGGTCGAGATGTTGACAGCATTCTTGCTCAACCTGTTGCAAGAACCCTCTTTAATATATTATTGACTATCTGCATGATTTATTTGCATTTCTAGAGGGTTTCCTGTAGCACCGACGATGGCTGGTCAGTGGCATTGGCAGATTACATCCGCCACAACGACCAACAGCACCTAGAACTTGGGGACAAGCTGCTAAGAAATTTTGAAGAACAAGTGCTGACGTGCCAGTCATTCATGGAATATTGTGATGTCATGGGTGAGCACATTATGCATTTTTTGTCGATATAGCTTGCTCATTATTGGTGTTGCAGATGTTTGGTTGTACGGATTTAGTTTTCTGAGCAGCCTTTCTGAACTAGGCAGCATACTATAGTATTAAAGGGCGACTCCGGCAGTTTTTTCACCATGTTCTGTTATAAATGTTTTCAAATGGTGTTGATAGTGCTGTAACAGGCAGGGTAGCTGATTTTGCTTAGCAGCCCACCAATAATTTTAAATAACCGAATGAACAATGTGTCCAAACTGACACCTAAACAGGTAGATACTTCTTGCAGCATATGCGGTGACGTCACAAGTGTACCTGTCATGAGAAATATGTAGCTGGTGGGAAAAATGAAAGTGGTGGTGTCATCCGATGATATATTGAGTTACATGCCAGCTTTGCACTTGACAGTGCCGATTTGAGCACTTAAGTATCATCGTGTTGCTCTTGACAGCCCGCCTGCTCGGGTAGGCTGCGTAGACACTAATGACATCAAAAACACAGGGTGGCCCATATGAGAATCCACTAAAAAGCTTTAAAATTCATTTTCAGGAAAACTTGCAAATCATTTTCAGGAATGACTTGCAACTGCCTGGGTTGGCATATATTATTACAGCGATGATGAGAACATATACTGAAAATTTCATTGAAATCCATGGACACTGAAAAATCGCCAGAATTGCCCTTTAAGTGTATAAAAGTTGTCTATCAGGGCATAGTTACATGCTTACTTGTTATAAGTCATCTTGCAGGAGTGCCATCATCTATTTAGTTGTACGAGATAACTGGCTGCTGTGCTAGCTTGTGCAGCTTGGACACTTTACTATTTTGTTTTCAGCATTCTTTATAAGCACTCGCTAAGTGAAAGGCCCTGTTACTATAGCAGCCTCACTGTTATGATAGGCACATAGATACAGTAGCGTAGC
This sequence comes from Hyalomma asiaticum, assembly GCA_013339685.2. Lineage (NCBI taxonomy): Eukaryota > Metazoa > Arthropoda > Arachnida > Ixodida > Ixodidae > Hyalomma > Hyalomma asiaticum. The sequence goes on from CM023481.1 coordinate 153,298,866, forward strand.
GAATAGTGTCTGTGATGTGAAGTGGCAACTTTTAGGTGTCTTTGGTTGGCCGTTAATTGTCACTGGGGTGCATGTAGGGTCATTGATATGAATGCTGCTACAATTGTACTGGCACAGCTACCACAGCGACAAACAGGCGAACAGAAGTATGAATTGGCAACAGTGCCCATCAGTACCATGAAGTTGAGCATAAAGAAAAGTAGATAACCTCAAAGCCAGGTGATGTAACAGAGTGAGCAGGCCCCCTTCAACTGCACTGTCCCTCAGGAGTTCCGCTTTGCCGGAACAAAGAGAGTTGAGAGAGAGTGTGAAAGTGATGTAAATAACTTCACTTCTACGACTTATTGAAAAATTCTTTCAGCAATTCGAATCCATGGGCTAGTTCAGGACCCATTTAAGGGGCCCCTGCAATGCTTTTTGAACATTGGCAGAAGTCTAATGTCTTCAATCAGTCTGGGAGGCTCCTGTGAAATTGCGATCCAAATAATATTGCACAGCACTTACCAGGGAATTTGCAATTTAGTTGTAAATGCAGCTGGAAATCACCTGCTCTTCTTTTCAACAAATGACGTCGCTAGGAGCACCGCTACGTCATTTCACTTTTTAATGTTCTTAAGGTAGATACATATCCTCAGCTGTTGAATTCAAAGCAAACAAATGATGTTACCGAGGACAATCATGATATCGACCAGTGCTAATTCTACCTCAAGCGATGATTTGGTGCCCCCACTGCCGTCATCTGTTGAAAGAGGAGGAGGTGGTTTCCAGCTGTACTTGAAATTAAATTGTGAATTCGCCGGTGTGTGCAGTGCAATACGTGGCTCGCATGTTCATGGGAGCCTCCCTAATTGACTAGCACTGCCCTCTATGTTCAAAAAGTTGTTGCAGGGATCCTTTAAATATTGGCTGATGGTCTTTAGAAAAAGCCAGTGTGCTTGTTAAAAATTTTGTGAGTGGGCAAAGCTGTGGTCAATGCTGTCAAACAGCTGGCTATGCAAAAAGAAGCATTAAGCAATGGCTTTTCACTTGAGCTTAGGTAGCTTCTAAGAGCTGCTTCACCTATGTTAGTATTAGTGATTACATTGTTAGGCAATTAGCTTTCACAGTGAACAGCATAACTTCAGGGTCATTGAGCTGGTGCTTTTGTTAAACTGACAGAAATCTAGTTTTTGCTTTAACAATTATTTAACAATTGCTATCACAGTGTTCTATGCTGTCAGCTAAATTTGCTTTGTGCTTACCTTTCTCTCTCTTTTTTTACCAGGTCTTCTGTGTGAAATTCCCAACCCAGATGCCTTCCTGCTAGAATCACTTCAGCTAAGGATCTGATTCAAGTTTTATTATTGAAGGACTATTTAAATAAAGATGCTTGCTTGTGAACTTCCTGCTGCTTCATGTTCGAGGCTGCTGTGCTGGTCTTATTTGTGCCACAGGAAGGATTGAAGTGCATGAAAACGGCCTTTTGGTGTAGCTTAGGATTGGTTCAAGGCATTATCGTTGGCCGTTCTTGTGCCCATTATCATGCTGTGGAGCATACAGTGTGTGGAAAGGCTTTTTAAGCCATTCCTCTTCCCTCCACTCACACACATGCAGCCCTGGGATCCCTGTTTTCAGCTTTTCATGCAACCCTGTTATAACAATCATTGGTTATAACAATGGAATTTCCATGGCACTAAAATGTGTCAAGTGGTTTCCACTGTATCGGAGCTTTCCTTGGATAATACAAGTTTCAGATTAGAAGCTTCATTTTCCGGTTCCTGTAATGAGTTCATATGAACAAGATTCCACTGCATATCTTTTTATAATGTCTATCAAATGTACCTTTCATGTTTGCAGATAACTGATGAAAGTAACACATCATGATTGTCTGCCTCAAATAGGTGGATCGCTCATCTGGAACATACCAAACTTCAGCAACATTTCTTCTAGCGTGCGTCTGTTGGCAGTAATGCAGACCCCATTTTCTTTTTGTCTGCATTTAGGATGTTGCAGGGTCTGCTTTTTGTTTTGCAGGTCAGTGGGGCTGGGTGCAGAACACTGGTACAATTGCAGAGTTCAGCGTCGATTGTGTCAGAAATACTAGCACAGACAAAAAACTGCAAAATTAATTTCTCATGTTTAAAATATGATACCCTTTTAACTTTAGATGTTTAGGCAATGTAGTGATGTATATTTTATTCTGGCCACCAAGGTGGTTTTTATTTCAAGTGCAAGGCTTTTTTTTCCTGGAAATGTAAACTTCGCATTTGTTTTTTCAACCCATCTGCTGATCCTTCACTGTCTAAAATATTTTTCTGATGTGCTGGGTTGACAAAACCACTACACCATACTTCACTTGTGCCCTTTGAGTTAATTCTTCAAAAAAAAAAAGTTTCACAGTACTTTTAAATTTTGCTTGCACCGAAAGTACAGTCCCATCACTTTCAGTTTCTACACGCACCATTTTCATGACTGCATCACATAAGACCTTGAAGAAAAATACTGCTGTATAATTCCTTTCATCACTGTTAGAACAAAACTCTCACAAAAGGGCAAGAAAATGTTAACAAAAGTGAATGAGTAGTGCTGAGCTTCGACCTCCAACAATGATACGGATATTTTCTCAGCCTTATTTATGACTGTCAGAAAACTACTGGTTGTTTAGCATTAAATGACCATGTTGCCAACATTAAATTCATATGTACAATGGTGAACAAATGAAATGTGAGCAAACTGCCTAGTAAAACTGCCTTTGCAAGGGACTGCTCAAGATTAGTTTCAAATTGGTAGTTATGCCACTGTGGAAGATTTAGGTCCCACAGTAAGTGTGCAAGCCGTAATCACGTTGACATAAGTGTACCAGTGAAAACGGCATGTTTTATATATAGGCCAAACTTGTTTGCATTTCAAGCATACACAAGTGTACCTTACCCATGAATGTACACTAATGGTTAATGTCATGCAAGTTTTGGATGTCTTCATATACAAGAGGTTGCGAATGCTACAGTAGAAGTTTGGTTTTTCAAAAGATTTATGCCATCCTTTACATTTTTGTGATGTACTTTTCCACACATAAAAGCAGTACACTTTTTCTTCTTACAAAATTTATTATGTGGGAACACTGATGCAACCAGCAATATGATTGCTTTGAAGTACAGAAAATCTTCCAATGAGTGGAGCTAAATTGGATAGGTAGCCAAGCAGGTTCAGGCATGTAGGTATCCACTGCAAATAAAGCAAGAATATCAGTGTCACTATTTTATAATACTGTTTTTCCTTTGTATTGGCAGAAGTGCACAGTGACTACAGTAAACAAAAACATTGTCTACACTTGCCTGCAAACCTATTCCAAGGAAGAGGAGGCATTTGTACTAGCCTGCACTAAAATTCAACATAGCAGCCATTAAAAAAAAAAAGTTTGAATTGCTTTAAAACTCTTTACATCACACATAATTTCTTGAAAATTACTCAAAACAGCCATCCTAATACACATGCTTCCAAATATTAAGAAGGGTTGCTGCCTCTGCTCCCACATCTGGAGCCATTCCCCGTCCACTTTGTTGTGTAGCTCTGGGAGTGTTAGCTAGTGCCACTCATGGCCATGGCGACAGATAAGCGATGACTGAGGTAGTGGCAGTTTCAAGATTAAGTGTGATCATGACTGGTTCTTTAACTGCACCACAGGTGCTTACGCATTTCACCTCTATCTAAATGTGGCTACCACTGAATGAAACTTGTGCCAGCAGCTTAACACCATAACTTCTAAGCCACCATGATTGGTGCATTGATCACAGAAACAGCGGCTGTGGTGGTGGTTACAAAAATATAGCAGTTCCAATGTCTACATAAAGTTAACCTGCTTATATTTACTGTACTTAGGTTAACAAATTAGATAAGGAAACACATGTTGCTAGGGGCTTTTCGCAAAAGAACTTGCATGGTCTCGAGCATGATATCATAGTTAAGCTGAGCTATAAATATGTTTTAATGCTTTGCAAATCGGGTATTTACACTCAAAGAAAGACATAGCAGTATGTAGCCAACAGTGGCAAAATTTGCTCAATTTCCACAGGCAAGGCTATTCCTAACCACTTGACTTCACAAGACACAGTATACATAAAGGAATATCAAATGCAAAAAGTGGCACCGACATGACTATGGCACAAAGCTACAAAGGCAACCCATACAGGTTTATTATAAGTACCTTTAGGTTACAACTTGGTGGGCGACTGGCACACCATAAACAATAAAAGCAAGAGTCGTAACACCAGCTTTCCATGATATAAGTGACTATGACAGCACCTACATTGGGGTTATGTCAATTGCTTAGTTATTTTTTCTTATTAGGGCTTTTTGACACAGCATAGCTTTTAAACTGCTGCACTTAACCTGAGCACTATATGCCAAAGCAGCCCAAACGCATAAAAAGACCCATAACTTCACAGTGATATACAGGCACCAAGGTTTCAACACAAAACTTCAAAGGAAGTTTAGCATTTGTTGAATTCTTACCACGTTCTTCTGTTAGAAAGAATACTTTGCCTGTATTAACAGATTTGTTGCTCTCTTTCATGTCTTTTTAATGTGAAGTACATGTATACGTCAAAATCATCCACTGCACAAAGGTCTGTCCAAAACGTTTTTTACATAACTGCAAAAGTTAGATGCTTGAAGTCCTCACGTACACATGACTGGTGCACTTTGCACGTTCCAATAGATCTGCCTACAGCATCCACGTTACAGCCCTGTGGTCTTCCAAGTTCACCATAATGGCTGTAAGATCTGTGTGCTACATACAACACATCTCTTTGTACGTTTCTGACTCGCACAGCACAGAAAAATGCTAGTACTTCAGTTCTTGGAACCATGGTATCAGTGGAACAAAAGGTGTGACTTAACAATTAACCTTGGCTCAGATTTCGTTAAGTTAGATGAACAAAATGTTAGCGACAGAAGTGCACATTTATATAACCAGTAGATGTGCGCAAAAACCATGCATAAGAGAGCCTTCTACAGCTGTGACATCAGTAAGATGTCATACATACTTTTATGAGTGCAGAGCAAGTTGCATGCTCCAGCCCTGTCAGACAGATGAAAGTGACAACTTGTTTAACATGTTCCCACTTTCCAATAATAATTGCTGGGATATGAGGTGCCATAACCACGATTGCATTACGGGGCACAGCACAGTGGAGGGTTCCAATAATTTTGACCACCTGGGTGCACCCAAATTCATCAAAATGCAACTATAACAGCCAGGATTGAACCCACATCTTTTTAGTCTACCACGAAGCACCGTAACCACTGTACCACTGTTGCAGCCATTCCCACTTTGATTTTATTTCTGGGGTTTTAAGTCCCAAAATCATAAGATTATGAGACACATGTCATTCCCACTTTCTGCTATGTAAAAGTGGCGAATTCAAGCACTTTGCCCAATTGACATAGGACACATTAACCTGTGAAAAGGCACCTAATCAAATTTATTTGAAAGCAATAATATTTGAGTGGTGTTACAAAGCACATGGATCACTGCCATTTCAGCAAGTTGTTGTTGTTGTTGTTTTATGGGGTTCTACGTCCCAAAACCAGTTCTGATTATGAGAGACGCCGTAGTGGAGGGCTCCGGAAATTTCGGTTTCAGCAAGTGACAAACATCACCGCACTATCTAAACAGGTAGCAGTTTCAGTGAAGCCTAGGGCAGCTAAGGTTTTTTTTGGCATTCCAGTCTTTGTTAACACTGTTCTCCCCTTAGCATAGGTCAGCACTGTGAGAGAACTCGCTCACACTCACTCACCCTAATTTTTTCAGGATTCGCACTCATGTCTATGAAATGAGTGCGAGTGAGTGAACTCATGAGTGAGTGCGCCGACCTACGTCCCTTAGTACAGCGATTTCCCCAATCATTTTACATGGGTCCATAATGGCTTTCAGAGCCATGAGGAAGCGTCAGCAGGATTTTCATCCACTGTCAGACTTCCTATGTTATTGCTACACACAAACACTCAACAGCTCACCACTGTGATCATACACTGCTTAATATTGCACATTTATTAGTGCAAAACTACACTATTATACAAAACAATGTTCATGCCATCATGGAACCCTGTGCTTGCAGCAGAACTGGAGCAACTGTACAACACTGACACAGTACAACAGCCTAGGTATACAACATATGCTGGAGCTTCATTTTATGCCATATTAAAAGGTATGTTGGGTGTAACCAGAACCAAGAGCCTAAAGGTATGTCAGACATACCAGAATCCCAGAAACTAAAGGTACGTCAGGTGTACTTGAAACCAGGAGTCTGAACATAGTCAGACGTCACGCTTTCTCACTAGCTTGCACTTTGTCCAACTCGAGTTCCCCATCCAACCATGGCCGTCAATGCCATACGGCATGAGGTGAATTGCATCACTTGTGGACTTTGGTCAGATGGAGCTGCTGGTGTATTGGAGCCGTGCTGCCGAAAAGTTGCCACGGAGTCAAGGTCACCGCCTACCAACCCGCACTCATGTACGACGCAAGCCTCACATGGGTACAGCTGACCGATTTTTTCAGACCTGTGAATGAATTTTTGCGTGCATCTGCCGAATGGCTGCTAACCATAAAACTCTGCAAATGCACTTCACAGACTGCATGATTATTAACCTCATCAAAAGTTTTCCTTTTTCTTTTCATATTTTCAGACTTCTGGATCTGTATTAGAAAACGTATGCATTGCACAATGTTTTAAGAACAAGGACAAAAGGAAGTACACGGGACAGGTGCAAACTCAACTAAAGCTTACTGAAAAATGGATTGATTAAATACAGGTGGCATGCAGAATTTATGAACATGTACTCAAAACCATATCTTGACAAGCCATAAATGCTGTCTTACACATTTATACAAGGTAGTCGTATTCATAAAGGCTCACTGTTATAGACTGTTTCGCTGTTAGTAAACAAACAGGAATGTGCCGAACGGTCTACCCAAGAAAACTTTCAGTGCGGCACCCCCCCCCCCCCTTCCGGTAATACTTTTTTCAATGGCCTCGACAGTGTTTCCCTGGTTTGTTTTAGTCTGTTGCTCTATTAATTCTGACGCATTCCTTCAGATGTGTTTAGAGCAATGTCTAGTGACTACATGAAGAGGCTTCATGACGTTTCACGGGAGAGGTACAAGCAGAAACTCCAGTGGCAAGGAGAAGGGTTGCCTGATCCACTGGATAGGGAAGTTGTAACCTGAAAGGCAGCTACATGATGAATTGACAAACGATCTGTGTGACTGCATGTAGCCTATGTTGCTGAGTAAAGTTATGTTAACTGCAGAATTCTTGTGAAAGCTAAGCAAGGTTGCTCAGTTTTATGACAAGCCTGTTAAACAGCAATAAAAGGCAACAAGCAGAGAGCAACTCAAGTCTGATGGAGCATGCCTAGTTTTCTTAAAATCGCAGGTTAAATCAATGGCTAACATTAATGTTACAACACCATTTAAAAAGGTCGTAATGAACATCTGTTTTTCACATAAGAAGGGGTGGAGTTGTATACAGAACACCACATCTCATAAATTCGTCACCTACATTTTATCACATGTATTCTAAGCCGCCTAAAACGGGCTAGTTGACACACATCACGATAAAACGCTTATTACTGTACTTGTGTCATACCTGGTACTTTTCAAACGATTGGCGCCAATCGGAATCGATCGCGATCTAAAGTGTTCGGTTTGAGTGAAAATATGAAACTTACACTCATCTGATGACGTCAGGCGCAGCTGAGTTATGCAAACTACTACGGTTTATTACTCACGAGTACACTACATTTATAGTCCGCGCTCACACTAAAAGATAAATTAGCTAAGGTGCGACAATGTCCATTGGTGGCAATACCAAAGGTGATAAGTCAGATGCTCACACCGGGGCGAAACCGCTCGCAGTCATTCCTCTCATAAAACCAAATGCACGGCACCACTGTAATTGACAACAAAACGTGGGCACCGTGATGTACACTGCGTAGCGATTCATATTGAGCGTGGCTGCTTTGGTAACCCCCGAGCGCTGCTTCGAACAGTACACATCACTGATAAGGCTCCAACTACAAGAATTTTCGGCCTTAGCCAGCTTTCACGTTTTTCTATCCACTTCAGGCGTCAGCGCGGTTATCTGTCATGGGTGGAATACGATGGCGCCCGACGTGTACCTTCTTATTGGAGACCTTAGATTAACGTCTGAGCATCGCCTCTGTGCCATTAGAGTATGCACTGAGCTTTATTTGCCTTTCACGAAGTCAGCAGAACAAATATGTGCGCTCTTTGTGGGATTCCAGTTTTCCTGCCTGGTCGCTAGAATACACGCGCTCTTTCCACTTCATCTGTCGGCAAACATAACGTTCTGATTGCGATAGCAAATTAGTTCCGGATCGCACACAGCATCCTGGCACCACACAGCAGAGCCAGAGTCTTGAGTGCCTCATCAGAATAATTCTGTCAGTGAAAAACGTCGCAACACAAGTAGCCGCGGCCACCAACACACAGAAACCTTATGAAAAAAGGTAAACAGGAAGTTTTCTAGGGCACATTTCCAGTGAATGCACACTGTTGCCAGAGAAACGGCAAGCGCTGGTGAAACAGCCTATACAGTCGAACACGCATATATTGAAGCCACACATATAGAATTTTTGGCTATATTGAACTTGTAAATTATTGCCTTGAAAATTCTGCGTAAAAGTATAGAAATTCGTATGTTTATACCGAACGGCATTTTTACCTGCCATCGATATTGAACGCCACTGGGCTGGAACATGCATTTCAGCACTCACTGTGCCCCGCGATTTCCACGGCACCGCGCCTCCGCCGACACCTGAAACACTTGATAAATGTGAGAGAGGGAGCTCGGACTGTACTCCTGCTGGGCACACGTACTCCAACTTGCGGAACAGGTTTCTTTTTTTCTTTTCGCTCTCATTCTTTCCCTCAATAAAGTTTTTCCATCCATCCATCCATCCATCATTCTTTCCCTGTGTTACTGAAGTAATCGGCCCAGAGAGCAGGAACGAAGGCGCCGACGGCATCCCCCTTTGGCTTTTTCTTTGAATCTTTCGTGAGTTTTGATAAGCCAACCACAGCCCACACCTTTTGTATTCGCTCAGCCAACCACAGCTCACGTCTTTCATATGTACATCACTGCTGCCCTCAGAGGCAGCAATTGCGAGTGCTTTGTTGGCAGAGTCCACGGAGTTCACTTCAGTGAGGCCTGGCGTCATCACTTACCATCATGTGCTTGTTTTGCACTCGCTGTGCATGGTGTGCAAAGGCGCAGCAGACTGCTGGAATTTTCGAGTTGTCGTGTAGCAATGGCTGCAGCAAGCATAAGCAGTGTCAAGAAGCGCAAGCACCTTGACTTTGCGACCAAGTTTAAAGCCATTCAGCACGTTGACGCGGGCGAAAAAGGTTCGACAGTGGCAGGCGACTTCGGGATTCCTCGGAGCACTCCGAGTACCTTGTTAAAGAACAAAGCGGACACAAAGGCAAACGTGGCGGAGCAATGAACGTCAGGAGCCTGTCGTGTACGCACTCCTGCCCACGAGGAAGTCCAGAAGGCACTTTATGCCTGGTTTATAGACGTCTGGGCTAAGAACATTCCAGTGGATGGCCCAATGCTAATGCCTAAGGCCAAATGGTTTGCCACTGCACTCGGTGAAGAGAACTTCGTCGACAACACCGGGTGGCTTCATAGATCTAAGAACCGCTACAACATCGTCTGCAAAAGCATTTCTGGCGAAAGCGAAACTGTCAACAGCCAGGACATCCAGCAGTGGATTACGAAGGAGTGGCCGGAAATCTCTGCTCGTACTCCGCCACTGAAGTGACAGCGGTGTTCGGCTGATTCGCTGTTGTTGCGGCGACATGGAAGGGAACAGGCTGTTGCACCTAGACAGCCTCGGTAAGATCAAGGCCAGCGTCTTTTAAGTTCATCTTGAAGACGAAGAAACAGGCCAAGATCAGCATTTTTTTTTATGCAAATAAAGCATTTTGTTGCGTCGTGTGTGCGAAATTACCGTAGTTACTCGATCCTACCAAGCCCTCCATTGTAACACGCACCCGTTTACCACAACCAAAATTTTTAAAAAAGTGAGACACTGATTGTAATGTGCACCCATATTTCGTGACACGGAAAAAAAGTCCTTAGTAATCAACCTTCTCACATTCATCAAAACAAATGCCGTACTCGCATAATGAACGCACTCGCATAATAAAGGTGCCGCCAACTTCGAACCCCTGCAGTCCCTCGAACGGCCGTGCCATGGCTTTCCTGCTTCACTCAATCTGCGGCGCCTCGAAGACGTTTGGCAAGCAGATTCATAACTTCTGCACCCCGATAAAACTGCCGCACGTTGCCGGGTGAAGCCGCGTGCAAGCAGTGGTAACATCATCACTCACACTGCTGCATTGTTTCGTGCTGTTACAGTTCCCTCAGGCCCGCTGCCGCGTGCTACCATGCGTGCTGCGCAGGCTAGCACAGCTGAGCCTAAGCAGGGTCGGGGCATGGTCTCCGAGATTGCAGTGATGCAATCTCGGTCACCACGAACTCTACCGAAAGCTGTTGCGGCTGGGCATCTCAGAGATTGCACTGGCAACATAGCGACTTTGGTTGGCAGCAAGACAGCCAAGTCGGCACGGCGAGCATCATCGGCATGCACATCATGTGTGTCATGCGTCGTTACGCAAGGGACCGGTGACAGCATAGAAAACTACAGAAAGTTTGCACCAAAGACTGCCATGCCGCTAGTTCACTTCTTTGCCGGTGACCGTTCGACAGCACCCAAAATGCATAGGAGGCAGCCATTTTGATGCCGATGGCGATATGTTATTATGGTAACAGTGTCGTGCATAAGATTTTTGGACCTGTTTTATCAGAAAAAAGGTGCGCATTAGATCTGAGTAAATACGGCAGTTGTCATTCTTGAATACACCGATTGGTATGTGATCGTCCGCGACAGGCAAGATCTCAGGGCCTGTATTTTTTTATATCGAACTAATTCGCGATCCCCTTAGAGTTCGATATATCCGTGTTCAACTGTAGATGGCTTGCTGATACATCCCTCTTTTCTTTTTACATGGAATGCTTCAATTAATTCACATACCAATGTCGACATTGGTGTCAACAAAATTCTAACTTGAATTCAGGATACAAGCTAGCATGCATATGCTGCCGCAGTGGTTATGGAGATTCTAACTTGAATTCCGGATACAAGCTTGCATGCATATGGAGCTCAGCTGCTGAGTGGGAAGACGCGGGTCCAATCCCAGTTGTAGCAGTCCCATTTTGATGGAGGCGAAAGGCTATAGGCTCATCCACTTAGATTTAGAACCCCAGGTGGACAAAATTTCTGGAACCTTCCACTACAATGGGCCTCTCTTTTCCACTCTTTCATTCCAACCCCAGAGACTGAGCAGTGCTCCCTTGCTTGGCCCACATAAATTCATAAGTGGACGGAAAGCTTCGATCTTCAAGCAGCCAGGTTGCTAAAGCTGGTTTCCTCTATATGCTCCTAAAGCTGTCACAGAAACGTTGCTAAACCAGCATCAGAAGGGGTATGTGCGAGGCGTATGTTCCCCGCAGTATCGGCACATCTACGAGGTTGTCCCGTATGCGCACAATGTGTCGCACAATTTCAAGAAGGTCGCGGCGAGGCATGGTGTGCGTTTAGTGTTTTCCACGCCATGTAAATTGGCACAACTGTGCAAACGTGTCACCAGAATGCAAGTATTGGCATGTTGCACCACTGAAAGTGGGGACCCATATATCAAATGCACCAATAATGTGGTGCCGTCGTGTTTACTTGATGGCAGCTTAACCTCCAAAGCGGTTTGATCTATACACACCAGATGGCGTTACACATAGTGGTTCCCATAAGCTGCATGACATTTGCTTTTTATGGCAGTGACAGCATATTTGTCCAAGAATTGATGCAATAAGGCACGAACGTTGACCTCTCGGCACGTTTCCAGTATTTTTCACCGGTGTACGATTCTACTTGCTGATAGAACAACATAAATATGGCTGTGGCCTCCAAAACTAACGCGCGCAGAAGCTGCTGATGTGCCAGGTCTCGGAGGCCATGATATGGTGCTACCAGCATTCTTTTTTGCCTCCTCGCGTTGCCAACAAGTGGTTGCTCCAGCCTGCAACGAGTCAGTGGGACAGTGGCTGCCTGTCACGTCACTTGTCACAGTCATTAGACTATCGTGTGCATGTGAACCTTTAAAAGCACAAGCCTGTTATTTTTGTGTAAACATTTGTATAAATTGTTGATACGTTGCCATGCATATATGTCTAGCTTTGAAGTTGTTGAGTAGCGAAACAGGCAAGACTGGCCACATTTTCGCTGCTCGAGGCTATGGGCTAGTGCTAGGTGTGCATGTGTTATGTGTGTGAGTGTTTACTATGTTAACATGCTTCGGAGTGCTCGTTCCACCATCATAAGCGACAAGAGAGGCGGCAAATGTGGAAGCCATTGCTATCGAGGAAGAACTTCTGCTCGTTGAACGAAGTATGTACAGAGACAGGTGGTCGACCACTTGTCAGACTAGGTGGTTTGAGTAAACTGCATCGTCGCTTAGTGAGAAGTTTTCCAACCGTCCATTTCGTGTTACTCCAGCGGCTTTTCACCACACCGAGGATGCCATGAGACCACTACTCGATTGTCAGAACACCAGAAGTGTGAAGTCATCGTATTCAATACCTAATGAGCCCTTGTACCGACCGAGTTCTTCAGCGAAAGACGATAAAGAACTGCAAGCCAAAATAAACGTGCGGGAGTGAAAAGGAAAAAATCAAAGAAGTACTTGAAAAAAAAAAATGCAGCAAGCAGGCAAGATAGCCCTAGCACAATTATATCGCTGTGATCAAGAGTATGTTCAGCTCACACATTTCAAATGGCAAAAACTCTTTAGTAAATAATCAACAACAGTCTCTGGTACTGTATTTTAGAGCATTTTGGTTTGACTTTTCTTTCATGACTACAAGCACAACGTGAACAAGAGGGCACGTTCGCGCCGTTTCCGCTTCCGTTGCTCAACAGCCTTCAAAGTCCCAAAGGAGTTGTAGGGTGCTCCATTGACTCGATAGACTACCAACTCGACGGCCATCAAAACCACCAGTGTAGCAGCTCAAACTTGACATTTGAGTCGATGGACTGTCAGTTCAAAGGCCTTCAAAACGCCCATGTGACACCAGTATTATAAAGCGACAAGTGTGGTTGTCATCCGCTGTTAAAGGGGCACTGACACCAAAATTTCGCTGCTAAGATAGCCTGCAGAATCGATTTTCGTGGACATGCACATGTCATCTACCAAATCTCAATGGCAAACACAGCTCCGAAGGTAAGTTAAATGAATATTGAAGTTCACATGCACAATCGAGCGCTATGCGCCCAACATCGTGACATCGACAATAGCGAAGGTGAGCTGAAGGGGACACCCAACTTCCGCGACGTCGCCACGACAGCCAAGCTCCAACAGTGCAGCTAGCAATGACGTCATAGCCGCCATTGCTTATTCGCTGCGGTGCATTAGTAGACTGCCGGCGACGGCAGACCTCAAGAAAATAGTTGCCGCCAAACAACGATGACAGCAACAGCGACAACAACGCGCAGGACGTGCGACAGGCGAAAGAAAACGGGCACGCGTCGGTTGTCGTGCGGAAGTACGTCGCAATTATGTGTGCTCACGTGGTTGAACTCGTTTACGCCATTGCGAGAGCTAGATGGCACCAGTTGCATCGGGCGCCTTGTCGTTTTTGAGCTCTCCAACACCAAAACTGAAACTAGTGGGTAATAAACAGGCCGTAAATTATCAGCCGTGCGCTGGAGCAATTGATGTGCCGTGTTATGGCTAACAGATCCTCAGCTACTTATTGCAGCAAAAAAAACATCAGATGAAAATTTTCGTGTCAGCACCTTTTTAAGGAAAGCAGATGTGGCAGGCCAGGGAACTATTAGATTAGAACAAGAGATTGTAGAAGCCGTTTTGATAAATAATTATGAGCCCAACATGTGCGCTAGCATTCCGTTAATTTCTCTTTTGGACAAGGAAATGCGTTTTATACATAGCCACATTTAAGCTGTCATGCTAACTTTAGTTTGTTGCACATCTTCCATTAGTCATTCCCGTGCTACTCATGTTACGTTACGCCCGAGTCTGTCATCATTTTACTGAGGTGTATATATTTTTTTAGCACGTGTCTTTTTGATATGGCGGTGGGGGTGTCTATTGGCTTGCATGTTGTTGCTGTGTGGTTCAGGATCGTGTGCGCATGCCTCTGTTGTCTTGCTGCGGCGATGTAGCTCCAATAAACCATCACAGTTGCTAGTTAGCACTGATGTCGTTCATCTCACTCTTTTGTCCTGTGCTTTGCACTTCACCCTCCAAGTATGTAATACCAACTGGCCCAAAACTCTACTCTTCTGACTCTCCCTACAAGGGCTGCACAAAATAGTATTTCCCTTCACAGAATCACAATTTTCTGTGGGTCAGACACATGAACTGCAAACAACTTTCGTACACATGTTCATATGAACAGCATCTACAAGTTGTGGCACACTTTGTGTGCATGGCATTGACAGACAACATGGATGGATGGGCTACTTGAACCAGATTAATTAAGTGCAACCTAGCAAGAAAACTCAATGTCTGATGTACCTTTAGCTTTTTTTGGGATTCAAGTACATGCGACGCTTATTTAGGCTCTTAGTTCCACACATGTCCGGCATATACAATATGTTTAGACACAGTGTTCATATTATGCCAGCCACAGCGGCTGCATTTCGATGGAGGCGGAATGTTAAGCCCCATGTGCTGTGCGATGTCAGCGCATGTTAAAGAGCGCCAAAGAGTTAAAGAGGTGGTCGAAATTTCCAGAGTCGTCCTCTACAGCGTCTCTCATAATTGCAGTGTGGTTTTGGGATGTAAGATCCCAGAAACCAATTGTATCCTAAATTAGAGGAACGCAGTCACTCAGATACTACTCACAATAACATGAAAGCTCAGAACAAGAGGGTGTAGGTTCCTTACGGAAGCTTGATGCGCATAAAGACGTAGCAAGTGAAGAAAGACACCAGGATGCAGATGAAGCCCGTGCTGATCAAAAGAATGCGGTTCAACCTTGGGGTGCTAGGATTGTGAGTTCGGTCAAGGATAACAAAACCAAGACCACCAATAGTGAAGAGGAAGCTGGATGCGAGACCTTCCATGATGTACTGCCCATTCACACGGTACGGCATAAAAGCCACCTAAAAAAAAAAATCATAATCAGCTGATGCACTTTGTTCACTGAGGGTTGCTGAAAAAGCACAAGTACTACAGGCTTTTATCATTTTCCTGGCCACGCGGCCTTCACAAAATGTCGAAATCAACATGTGTACCTTGGGATTAAGAGCTGCAGTACACATACTTGTACAACACACAGCACAATGCGTGTGTTGCAAGGGCGCAAGTAACAGACAGGTTTTCCAACATTTAGTTAAGCTATCATCATAAAGCTTTCCGAAAAAGAAAAGTTATGCGACTGCCTGTTACCACTTGTCAACACCGTTAGAAACAACACGAGGGCACAAAGTGAAACTAAAATATACACGAGCTCAATGCAAATCTGATATTTAGGTGGCTGTTGTAGCAGTTCAACAGTACATATATATACGGATGCTCACAGGTTTGCTGTGGCCGTGTTCATCCACTGTAGATCCGATGCTTGGAGGCTCAACAATAACGTCGTATATTATACCTGTAAAAGCACAGCAGAACCTGAAAAACTTGTCATAGGAGTGGTAACACGTAGACACCGCACTTATCGGGTACTTGAAGAGCGTAGTCGCTTACCTCCACAAACTAGGAAATATGAGAAGAGCACCAGCGAGTAGACGACCATTGGCGATGGTTGGTGAAACCATGTCGGCTTCTTTAATTTCAAATTTGGTACTTCGAGTACATAAAAAGGGAGGCTGTACAAAAACTCCATCGTGTACACGAAAACCGCCGGCTGACTCTTGAGGAAATGACGTCATGATGTTTATAGTACTAGTGGACAAAGCCAACACATCTATGAATAAGTACAGTGGGTATTTAGCGCCTCGTTGATTATCACGGTTATCGCAAGTCCACAACAGTAAAGCGAAGTCCTGAATATTTATGTGCACTTGACAAGAACATTTGAGGTCATGACACATTTAGCATATTTATCAGACGTAACTCATTCTACTCTACTGCATAGCAATACAGCAGAACAAGGATGTCATCTGCCTCAGAAATGCTCCTGCGTCCTCCGGCTGTTTTCCGCAAACCCTGCGGTTTACTCTGGTGCTAAGCAAAGGCCGTTGCGCAACACGAACACTAGTAGGGTAGCCACCTCTGCCCCTACCGGCACCACCTCCAACACAGTCGTGCGCTTCCGGTTGTTCAGCCAGTTAGCTGTTCAGAACTTTAGCTGAGCACTGAGCATAGCTGAGCGTACAAACTTCGTACCGGTTCAGCGGGAAACCGACGACGAAACATGTTTTCATGAGCAGCAGCAGTTCCCTTATATAAGTGTATGTTCTACTGTGGCTACCCCCAGCAACGTTAGTCGCATCAACTACACGTGCTACACGCGCACGGCCTCTGTCAGCCGCATGCTACAACACTGCCGATGCCGACTGTACTGTCATTATAGTGCCAGTGAACATTACCGGCACATGTGGTACGTGTTAAGACAATACTACTATAGTATAAATAGAACTATATGGTAGATGTTCTCTATGGTTCTCTGAACTTGCTCAGAACCGGCGAGGAAGCGCACGCAATACCCACGGAAACACCAGCCGGCACTACGAGAGATCTCGGCGGCGCCGTGAGCAACGTCGGGGAAATGGGGACTACGCGGGCGCCTGGTTCGAAGCATGTTGTGCAGTTTGTGCCATTTGCATTGATCTTCTTGCGCTTGTTCATTCCGATGAATGCGAGTAAGTGGTCATTACTGTCTTTTGAAGTACTTATCGCAAGTGTAACCGCCGTTTCGCTTATGTATGCAGTACTACGTTTATTTTGATAATTTGAATTTCTGACAACGCGCAGAAACCTGCTACGTGGTTAAGTGCATGATATTTGAACTGCTCAAAATTTAACGCGAGTGTCTTCAGACACGGCACATCGAAAAGGGTCGTGCAAAAGTGTCGCAAAAGTATGGTATTCGAAGTATCCAGACACTACATAAGAGGTGATTTTAAAAGCATGTCGCATTTTTGTAGTGTGTATATGCTGTTCCACATATGTCAAGAGTGATTCACACCACAAGAAAACTTTCTGTCTGGATTACTCTAGCTTAACGAACTAGTGAAACCCGTTGTTATAGACGCCGGTCTTACGTCAAATGCACTTTATTTCGCATCGGTATGCTAAGCATTGGAAAAGATATTGTTTGAGGAACTGCAGAGAAAAGGAATAAGGATAATGAACACATGCATAATAAAGTCTGCATGAAAACGCGTTCTGCATAAAATGTGCAAAATGTATCATTGCGCTAGGAAATGCAGCTAACTTAACGCCAACTGATATAAAAAACTGGTGAACATAGTAATTTTGTCACTGTTATTTAGAAATTGAATGCCATCTTTGAATTTTTGCCTGGACTTATTTCTTTTTTCCAGGTCTCCAATCTTATGCACCTACTGATGTTCCAGTACAAATAATCAAGCCTAGTGATGACCACAAGACGCTCATTGTAGATAAAGAAAATATGGAGGTGAGAAAAAGACAGAATTAAATGCAGTAAAGGCATACTTAAGTTTTAAAAAATGTGCAAACATGTTTAAGGTGAAACCTATTGTATGGCATCACTAGCATTTAGGCCTATATTCATAAACCTACCTTATTTGTATTGCTTGTTTTCCTTACTGTCTCTGTACCCTGATCATGCAGATTAGTCCAGTATCTACAAACAAGCCTTATGGTAATCTTTTGCACTGATAACCATTAGTCCCTTTAGCACTCCTTAAAGGGCAACTCCGGCGATTTTTCAGTGTATACTGATCTTAATGAAATTTTCAGTATGTATTCTCCTCGGCACTGTAATAGTATATGCCAAACCAGGCGGTTGCAAGTCATTTAGTTTTTCCTGAAAACTAATTTTAAATTTTTTAGTGGATTCCCCTGCGGGCCACCCTGTGTTTTTGACGTCATCACCTTCAATGCTGCCCACCCGAGCCTGCAGGACATCAAAAGCAAAACGGCGGTACTTCAGTGTTCAAATCGTCGCTGTCAAGTTCAGAAAAGCTGGCATAACTTAATACATCGTCTGACGACCTCGCCACTGTCATTTTTCTCCATATTTCTGACGGCGGGAAGGCTGTGACGTCATCGCATACGCTGCAAGAAGCGTCTACGCGTTTCGGTTTTGGTTTGAACACGCCTTTTGGTCGGTTATTTAAAATTATTGGTGCGTTTCTGAGCAAATTGAACCACCCTGGCTGCTACAGGACTGTCAGTACTATTCGAAAACATTGATATCAGAACATGGGGAAAAAACCGCTGGAGTTGCCCTTTAATGTTACAGGGGCGACAAGGAAAACAAGCGATAAGGATGAGGTAGGTTTATGGATACGGCCCTCAAAGTCTGGTAAAGGTGCTGTTGTAGCAACAAATGATTACATGTAAACTTGCTGCAAAGGTGCATTCTCTTTGCATGTCAATAGCTTGCATATTACGCCGAGTTTGGTATTTTCATTTGATTTTATGGAATAATGGGAACAGATGGAAGAACAAACAGGGTAAAGTGCTGACCGTCAACTGTTTCTTTATTGGAAATAGCACACTATTATGTATATATAAGGTTGAGAACAAGGTGCAACAAAATGTGCCATCTAAAGAATTTGTTTCATATCAATTCATTATTGGAAAGAGGTGAACTGCATTGTTTCCATGCCTCCAGGAGGCGAGCTTCACAGCCAAGATGGACATTTTTTTTCCTTCGACTAGCGTCTGCATGTGCTGTGTATGCCCAACTGCCAGAGATGGAGTATGCTGAATTCACCTGACGGAGTGTTGCACCCCCCTTTTCTCTCTTTGTTCGCTGCACATGCATTGCAGGCACACTGCCTTATCAAGCACTTCTCCCTCAAAAGGGAGGGTGTGTGGCCTTTTTGTTTTTTATTTCTACTGTTTTTACACCATGCAGGCATGTTATATTTTGTGGGCGTAATCACAGCCAACTGACCTACAAACTGAGATTTTTCATTTGCATTGTCCAAATTTGGTCAGAGACCCTTCAGATAGTGATGTGATGGGGATGCCTTACTGTGTGAACATGCATAAAAGACAGCTTGTCATTTTTACCTAAGAAAGAAAAAAATTGCCTTAATAAAAATAAATGTCCGTTGATAGTTGGCCTTTTATCTCATTTTATGTCTACTCTTGATCTTTGTATTTTGTGCTGTTATTTGATGTGTAGCTGAGACACTTGCAATTGATGTCATATTTCATTATACATACTATGTGACTACAAGTGTAGCTGTGCGGGTCTAACATTACTGGACGAGCATTTAGTAAGGCTATTTGTTGAGATCTATAAGAAATATCAGTGGTCCCCAAATTGATTTTTCAGGAATGCCTTTTGTGATGTGATGATTCACCTTTGATATGGTGGCTAGAGGGGAGGGAGTGTGATGGGCACTAGATCTGCACCATACGCGAGGGGTGCATGAAATGCAATGGCAATTTTGTCCACCGCTAGGGGTGCTGCTGTGATAAGAGGTACCTCGCTTGCTCTTGCGACGGAAGTGTGACCTGCCGATCGGACTTCACCTTCACCATCTCAAAGGCTGAAGTACATGTTTTGTACCTGTCTGTAAAGGTAATAGAGTCTAGGTGACATTTTCAGGAGCCTTCCATGTTCAAAGCCAGAAGTGATGTTACATGAAGCGAGAAATGGGCCCGTAATATTCTGTAACTGTCCAGAGAAAGAGCTCACCAATGACCACTGTACGGTATGAGAACGCTGCCTGACACAGGCTTTCTCAAAAAGGCCCCGCCACGGTGGTCTAGTGGCTAAGGTACTCGGCTGCTGATCCGAGGGTCGCGGGATCGAATCCCGGCCGCGGCGGCTGCATTTCGATGGAGGCGAAATGTTGAGGCCCGTGTGCTGTGCGATGTCAGTGCACGTTAAAGAACCCCAGGTGGTCGAAATTTCCGAAGCCCTCCACTACGGCGTCTCTCATAATCAGAACTGGTTTTGGGACGTAAAACCCCACAAAACAACAACAACAACAGCTTTCTCAAAAAGCCCTATGACAGCGTCGTTTGTGCATGGCACTTCCACGAAAGCTTCGTTGAAAGCATGCACATTACTGGTGTGTAGTCAAGAGTGAAATTGAGTAGATTGCGTTTGTCCTCGTTTGAAACAAAACAGCGTGCGTGTGCTGTTCTCAGACATGCCTCAGACGTGCCACGTACTGAAGAAAGGCTAGAGGATACCTGGTTAATGGACGTGCCTAAAAGTGACAAAGATGATGTCCAAGAGCACGCAAATTGTTGAAGCATTTCACATCAGCAAAAATGGTTCCCGGTGCGTCAGCATGCCATCGATAGCCCTACATGACAGGGAGATTTCTTTTTTAAATCAGTACATCACGTAGTTTATGTTGGCTTAGTTCTAACGAGGTATTCATATTCTGGTGCACACTTTCCCATCTGCGTCATGGCATCACGTGGGTTGTGGTCATTGCTTTAAATATGGGTGTGTTACTAAATAAAAATATAGTTGTGAGACAGCGCTGTGTTTGTGTTCCTTCCTTCTTTATGTCCTCGTGGTTTGCGCTTACCATCAATATGCATAATCAGTTCCAACTCGCCCACATGACCATCCTTCTACAGCACGCAAGAGAGGCAGCAAGGCAGGCCTAAGTTACCGAAAATCAAGCCCAATGACTGCCACCGGACTCGCTGTGTTACTCTGTGTTCAGCTGAGGCCAACCTTTAGGGGGAGGGTTAGAAAAATAAAAGTATAAATTTTGTGCAGGTTTAACAATGGTGGAATGCTTAAGAAAACAATACAAGAAAATGGCAATTGATACTCTCAACGAGCAAGAAAGAAAACAGCGTGAGCAGGGTGGACCAAGACACATTTTAAAAATGCACAACATTGCAACCATTACTTGATATGAACGAAATCGTATTACAAGCACTTTACGTAAAACAGTGAGAGTAAAACATTCTAAACATTGTTTTGCAGCGCACTAGCTCAAAAGGGTAAATTCGGATAAACCCTGCCCAACCTGTAAAGCTAGCCAGTGTCGAGAAACATTTTTTAAAAACTTAATCCCGCATTGTTATATAGTGGAACATTGGTCAAGAAAAAACAAACACAAGAGAAAGGTGGGACAAGGGTGTTCATTTTTAATTGCTGCAAGCTCAATTTTTTCACACTGCAACTAGCCCAAACGTCTGTCCTACTCACACCCACATGCCAATAAATCAGTTGTTATGTGGGGTTTAACGTCCCAAAACCAGCTCTGATTATGAGAGGCGCTGTAGTGAAGGGCTCCGGAAATTTGGACCACCTGGGGTTCTTTAAAGTACTCTGACATTGCACAGCACATGGGCCTAAACATTTCGCCTCGACCGAGATGCAGCCGCCGCAGCCGGGATTCGATCCCGCAACCCTTGGATCAGCAGCTGAGTACCATAGCCACTAGACCGCCGTGGCGGGGCGCCAATAAATTGGTAATGTTCTGTGGCCACTTATGAAAGTAACATCACTTCGAACTTCCAAGGCATACTTTGCAATGAAATGGATAGGTTATGTCATTTAATGGCACAGCACGAATGCGGCGTGTTATTTGAAGCAATGTGAAAACAACGCCTAGAAGGCCCTACACAGACCAAGCCTAAAGCCCTACACAGACGCTGGCACTAAAGGACGAATAAAACGTTTATTAAAAATTTTATGTGAGCACATCAAAGAGTTGTGACACGGCTTGCGTGGCTAGAATAACGTGGCTGCTGAAGGCACCTGTTGCACAGGCAGCGTCATCTGCCGGGACTGCAATCTTTTATTGCCAACTTGAACAGCGCTCCACTCGCGCCAGTCGCACTGCCCCCCTCTAGCCACCATAACATCGACAACCATATGTCTGGCAAAACAGCTTGCTAGCTCAAATAAAAAGTAAAGATTTAGGAAGTTGTAGCTATCAGTCTTTTTGCCTTTGTCATTTGTATAGTTACTGCGGAGCATATTCTGCGATTGAAAATTTGAGATAGGTTTTACTAGTTCAAGTTCATACATTATGCATTCCTCATGCCTGATACTGTGATGACCTTTCTCTGCGCAAATTTGAAGTGTTTCTGCATCATAGCAGGTCTTCTCTAAACAAGAAGAACCTGCCAGCATTGAGACACTGCTGAGAAGTATGGGAATCTGACTAGATCATGCGTTATTTGGTTAATCTTTGAGAAATAAATTTGTATTATTAATCCCTGGGTTATTTTCTTCCAGGCAATCATGAAGATTGTAGGCCCTGTGGCTACTATTGGTGTTGTAGGAAAGTTCCATTCTGGAAAGTCCTTTCTGATGAACCAGCTTATGGGGAAGACTAAAGGATTTGGTATTGGACCTTCTGTTAGACCTGAAACGATGGGCATCTGGATGTGGGGACAGGTGTAGTTCCTTTCATTGTTACTCTTTACAAGGTGCTTTTGGTTGATACTGTAAGGGATCTGTTAGTTCTATGCAGGAACACGCACACGCGCACATATATGTAGGTAGAAATTAAGGGGTCAGTGGGCCAGTTCTGTGTGAATAAGGAGATGATAGTAGAGCGGAGGTGAAAGAAAGTAGCTTATTTACTCACTGGAACATAATGAGTAAATAATTTACTGGTTTCTTAGAATGCCTTCACTGTGCTATCACTACTATATATATATATATATATATATATATATATATATATATATATATATATATATATATATACACACACACACACATACATACATACATACATACCGTATTTACTCAATTCTCCTGCGCCCTCGATTGTAATGTGCACCCATTTCCCGCGACCAAAAAAAAAAAAATTTGAAACATCGATTGTAACGCTCTCCCACTTTTCATGACATATTCATAAAAACAAATGCCGTACTCTCGTAATGAACGCACTTGCATAATAAATGCACTGCCGACTTTGAACCCCTGCAGCCCCTCGAACGGCCGTGCTGTGCCTTTTCCGCTTCACTCGATCCGCGGTGTCTCAAACACGTTCGGCGCACCAGTTCATAACTCCTGCGTCCCCAAACTGCCGCACGCGTGCGAACGGCGGTAAGAGTATTTACTCGCAGTGCTATCGCAGCTCCCTCGCGCCCGCTACCCCGTGCTGCCATGCATGCTGCGCAGGCTGGTGCAGTAAGCCTATGCACGGTCGGGGCGTGATCTCCGAATGCAATCTCTGATGTCAAGCAGCACGCACAACTGAGAAGCTCGGGCTCAGCACGGATATGAGGGAGAAATGTGATGATGAGCCGTTTTGCATGTGGTGATGGGAAACATCTCCCGTTACGGGAGATGGCATCTCGGAGATCACATCGGCGAAGTAGGCTACTTCGCCGATGCAATGTCGCTACTTCAAGTAGCAACTTTTGTTGGCCGCAAGGCGGCCAAGCCAGTGCGGCGAGTATCATCGGCCTACGTATCGTGTTCGTCGTGGCGTCGTTAAGCGCAGTACCTGTGGCGACATAGAAACTACAGAAACTATGCTTGCCAAAAACTGCCGTGCCACTAGTTCGTTTGTTTGCCGGTAACAGTGCCCAAACCCTGTGGGAGGTGGCCATTTTGATGCCGACGGTGATATGGTAACGGTGGTTCATTCGCACTCGATTCTAACGTGCATACGATTTTTGGGCCCGTCTTATAGGAAAAAGGTGCGCGTTACATTCGAGTAAATACGGTACACACACACACCTACATACATACATACAGGGCTTCCCAGTTAACTCGGACCAAGATTTTTAAACCAAGAGCGCTATTAAAACTCTACCAACTGCATATTGTCACGTGGTCGTGACGCATGCAGCACTCAAGGCGAAGCATGCAGGACTCAAATGATGTCAGGCGAACTGTTTATAGGGCGAACTTGTGCCATCAAAACAAAGCCAATGACAATGCACAGCAATAGCGGCTTGAACAGTCATCGGTCGACGGAAAGACTGACAAGCGGCGTAATGCGTCGGCTTTTATACACGCGTCATAACGCGTTCTCACATTATCTCTGGAATTCCAGAAGTTACTGAAATGTGCGCGTCAAGCATGCTAAGTTTCAAGAATGGTCAACACGGTTCCAGAAGTGGCATGCAGGATAAACGCGGCCTGTGTTGCGCGTAACAGAAAGTGATAACGGCGCTCCCCGTTATCAATCAAAACCAGCGCGCGAGTCACTGGGAAGCGATAACGGCTTTCCACTTAAATCAAAACAACCGCACGTGTCAATATCGCAGCACCTCCACCAAAATGGTAGAAATATATTTACAACGTATTTACAGGAGGATAACAGCCAAGCAGCCAATATGGTGGTTGTTGCTCGAAGCACACTTCGTCTACTTTCACACAGCTAACAGCTTCTTCTTCCTTGGCGCTCTAACACCGTAACAATATTCTTGGTAGTTGAGTGTGCGTATGAACAGTATTCATCACTGGGTATTCATTGATTTAATTGGCCAGCTTTTTAATTACTGCTCATATTGCTAACGTTCCAATTACAAAGTTCTAGAGCACCTCGCATAACCCTGCAATAAAGCATTTCCTTTGTGCTGAAGCATGTCCGGTTGTTTTTCCTGAGAAAAAACAAACACGCGGGAAACATGTGAAATATGAAGTATACATGCGCTGCACCCCAAGTGCTTCCAGGCGAGCTTTGATGGATCCATGGCTGTGTTAATTTTTCGCCACATCGTACAGCACTTCGCCATGCAGGATGGTTCGATACGGCTTGTGACCGGGCAGGCTGTGCAGTAAGTATCGGAATCTGCTGACGTATCGTTGTTGTTTCCCCCCCTTCTTTTTACCATTTCAGGAGATACTGCTTCGCTTATCAACAAGTCATCGGCAAGTTTCCATGCTGCTCCCATCCGAGAGCCTAAAAGCTTATACAATGTGGCGATCGACGAACACAGCCATGTGTCCAACAAAGATCACTTGGGAGCACACAAGTAGCAGCTTGCCAACGTGCATCTATTTCATCTCTCGCGTGTTTTGCACGTTTCTGTTTCTTCTTGGGAAGAACAAGTGGACACACTTCAGCACGAAGGAAATGTTTGATTCCGGGGGTTATGTGAGGCACTGTACAACTTTGTAGTTGGCGTGTTAGCGATATGAAGAGTAATTGAGATGTTGGCCAATTAAAACCAATTAAGTAATTAATCATCATCATCAGCCTGTTTAGGTCCACTGCAGGACGAAGGCCTCTCCCAACGATTTCCAATCCACCCTATCCTGAGCGAGTTGGTTCGACTTTATGTCCACAAACTCTTTAATTTCATCGCTCCATCTAACCTTTTGCCTACCTCTGTTGCGTTTTCCCTCTCTTGGTATCCATTCCGTCACTCTTACTGTCTATCTGTTATCTTTCCTCCTCATGACATGTCCTGCCCAGGTCCACTACTTTCTTTTAATTGATATAATATATATCGCTATAATAATATCGGCTACTCCTGTCCTCTGATCCATTCCGCTTGTTTTTTCTCTTAGCGTTACCCCTATAATTTTTCTTTCCATAGCATGTTGCGTGCTCCTTAGTTTCATCTCTAGTTTTTTCGTTATCCTCCACGTTTCTGCACCGTACGTTAGTACTGGGAGCATGCAGTGACTGAATACTTTTCGCTTTAGTGAGAGCGGCAAGTTTCCAGTCATGATTTCGTAATGCCTTCCGAATGCGCTCCAGCCCATCCCTATTCTACGGAGAATTTCTTTTTGATGGGTAGGAGTTCCTGTTAGTAACTGTCCCAGGTATACGTATTCATTTATACATTGTAAGGGTTCATTGTTGATTTTAAATTCCTTTTCCTTAGCTAGGCTATTGAGCATAACTTTGGTCTTTTGCCTATTCATTTTTAATCCAATTTTAATACTTTCCCTGTTTAGGTCATCAATCATGTTTTGTAATTCGTCTCCATCATTGCTAAAGAGCACAATGTCGTCTGCAAATCTTAAATTGCTTAGATATTCTCCGTCTATTCGAATTCCCTTGCCTTCCCAGTCTAGACCCTTAAAGATTTCCTCTAAACATGCAGTGAATAGCATCGGGGATATTGTATCTCCCTGTCTCACACCTCTCCCGATCAGGATTTCTCTGCTTCTCTTATGTAGGAGTAGTGTGGCTGTGCAATCTTTGTATATGTTGTTTGTGGTTTTCACGTATACGCCAGGTACCCCTTGTCGACGTAGAGCTTTTAGAACTGCTTGTGTTTCTATGGAGTCAAATGCTTTCTCGTAGTCGATAAAGGCCATATAAAGAGGTTTGTTATATTCCGCGTACTTCTCAATTACTAGGTTGATAGCGTAGCTGTGGTCCATTGTCGAGTAACCTTTCCTAAAACCAGCTTGTTCTCTCGGTTGGTTAAAGTCGACTGTTTGTCTTATCCTCGTAGAAATTACTTTTGTAAATAGCTTGTATATTACTGGGAGTAGGCTAATTGGTCTGTAATTCTTTAACTCCTTTATGTCACCTTTCTTGTGAATAAGGATTACCGTATTTACCAGCATAATTTGCACCCTCGCATAATTTGCGCACCCCTAATATTTAGCCAGCCTTGCAAAAAAAAAAAATTCCTCGCATATTTTGCGCTCCCCGTTCCCAGCTCGCCGGCGTGCATGCACGGACCGACGGCCGCGCTGCTGCGCCCCTCGCTGCGCAGGCGAGCGCAGTCATACTCAGAAGGAGCTGCGAGTGCGATGCCCCTTTTTTTTTTCCCGCTTCTTTTCTCTGGAAGCTCCCAAAGCCCAAAGTACGGTCGCTAGAATAAAAGCATGCGAGTGGGGGCGAAGAAAATGGCTGAAACATAGATCAAACGAGCCCGGCCTATCTCCTTCGGTCGGAGGGCGGATGTGATAACACACCACCCCGATCGGGACACCTGCCGTCGATGCAGGGAGGAAAGGCCCCGCCCGTCTTTAACGAGCATGAAAAGACGCGATGTGAAGGGGGGGGGGGGGGGGGGTGTCGCTCAGCTGCCGAGATAGCGCTGGCGCGCGTGCTATCTCGACAGCTATCAGCGGGCGGCTTGTAAACACTTTTACGTGCTGCGCTCTCAACGCGAAGGGACTGGGAAAAGTGTCCCTGGAGCAGCCGTATTCTCTTACACCAACGTTTTACAGTGTTATGTGAGATCGTATCCAAAAGAGTTACCGCGCTAGTTGCATTATATTACACGTTATTTCAAACGTGTTCGCGAAATACCCGCGTAATTTGCGCACCCCCTTTCTGGAGCTCTAAAATCGCGGAAAAAAGTGTGCAAATTACGCGAGTAAATACGGTATATTAGCATTTTTCCAACTGTGCGGTACATTACATGTCTTGATAAATTTCGTGAAGAGCGATGCAAGTTTTTCAAGTACAATATCTCCTCCATCTTTGATCAAGTCGGCTTTTATACCATCTTCACCAGCTGCTTTACCGCGGGACATGCCTTTGGCAGCTTTTTTGACTCCGTCAGCGGTTATACATGGAATTTCGGTGTCCTCCTCTGATTCTATTTCTATTAAGGTTGTATGGTCTGTATGAGAGCTGTACAGTTCAGAATAGAAATCTCCTGCTACCTTTACTATTTCGTTGAAACTGTTAGCGTTACCTTGGTTATATTTTAGCGCATGCATTTTGTGTTGTCCTAAGTGCACTTTCTTTTTGACCGATTTAATGCTGGTGCCTTTTTCTACTGCTTTCTCTATTTCTCTCATGTTAAAGTTTCTTACATCTCTTTGCCTCGCTTTACTGATCAGTATTGATAGTTCTGCGAATTCTATCTTATCTTCTGACGAAGTTACTTTCATTTGTTGGCGTTTTTTTATTAAGTCCTTGGTAGATTGGGGCAACTTAGTTGTTGCTTGCTTTGTTGTTTTATCCCCGACTTCTATCGCTGTTTCAAGGATTGTTTTCGTTATGGTTTTGTTTATTTCTTCTAAATCGTCATCGTTTTCGCCTAAGGCCTCGAACTTGTTGCTTAGTGCAACTTTAAATTCTTCGTTCTTCGCTCTGATTACCTCTAGATTTGCATTTTTTCTAGTAAATAATTTAGTTCTTGTTTTCTTTAGGTTAAGTACAATCTTGCCCTTACTAATCTGTGATCGCTGCATTTTATCTTCCCCACTACTTCTGTGTCTTGAATTATACCTGGTTGTTCGCACATTATAAAGTCAATTTCATTCTTTATTTCCCCGGGCTTTTCCACGTCCACTTCCTGTTCTTGTGTTTCTTAAAAAACGTATTCATTATTCGGAATCGGTTTCGTTCGGCAAATTGTACTAGCATTTCCCCACGGTTATTCCTACGGCCGACGCCGTAGTTGCCAATCGCCTGCTCTCCACTTTGTTTTGTTCCTACTTTTGCGTTGAAATCCCCCATGACTAATGTGTATTGTGTCCATACTTTCTTTATTGCTAATTCGATATTCTCATATAACTGCTCTACTTGTTCGTCGTCGTAGCTCGTTGTTGGCGCATATCCCTGGATTATCTTAAGTTTATACTGCTTATTTAGTTTTATTACGACGCATGCTACCCTTTCGTTAATGCTGTAGAATTCGTCTACGTTGCCCGCTATATCTTTGTGAATTAGGAACCCAACGCCATATTCTCTCTTTTTGGGTAACCCTCTATAGCAGAGGGCATGTCCATTGTTTAAGACTATGTAAGATTCACCTGCTCTCCTAACTTCGCTAAGGCCAATGACGTCCCAACTAACTCCCTCTAGTTCCTCGAGTAGTTCTGCTAATCTAGCTTCGCTGGAGAGGGATCTTGCATTGAACGTTCCAATGTTTAGTTTCCAGTGGCGGCCTGTCTGAATCCAGTGATTATTACTGCCCTCTGCTGCTTCACAGAGCTGACCGCCGCCGTGGACAGATGTTCTGCAGCTACTGGACACTGAGGGCGAGAGTTTAGTTGTAGACATCGTGTGAGAGGTGGTGGCCAAGTACTTCACCAGGGAGGCCAATTCCTGTTCTGGTGTAGGAGTGAGTCGTAAACGGCAGTTGAACGACTGAAAGCCTTTCAGGTACCCAACTGTCTCCAGGCCCTCCTACCGACGTAATCTCGAGCAGTATAACATCATCATCATCAGCCGGTTTAGGTCCACTGCAGGACGAAGGCCTCTCCCAACGATTTCCAATCCACCCTATCCTGAGCGAGTTGGTCACACTTTATGCCCGCAAACTTTTTAATTTCATCGCTCCATCTAACCTTTTGCCTACCTCTGTTGCGTTTTCCCTCTCGTGGTATCCATTCCGTCGCTCTTACTGTCCACCTATTATCCTTCCTCCTCATGACATGTCCTGCCCAGGTCCACTTCTTTCTTTTAATTGATAAGATAATATCGGCTACTCCTGTCTGTTCTCTGATCCATTCCGCTCGTTTTTTATCTCTTAGCGTTACCCCTATCATTTTTCTTTCCATTGCACGTTGCGTGCTCCTTAGTTTCGTCTCTAGTTTTTTCGTTATTCTCCATGTTTCTGCACCGTACGTTAGTACTGGGAGAATGCAGTGATGGAATACTTTTCGCTTTAATGAGAGCGGTAAGTTTCCGGTCATGATTTCGTAATGCCTTCCGAATGCGCTCCAGCCCAGCCTTATTCTACGGAGAATTTCGTTTTCCTGGGTAGGAGTTCCTGATATTAACTGTCCCAGATATACATATTCATTTACACATTGTAAGGGTTCATTGTTGATTTTAAATTCCTGTTCCTTAGCTAAGCTATTGAGCATAACTTTGGTCTTTTGCCTATTCATTTTTAAACCAATTTTAATGCTTTCCCTGTTTAGGTCATCAATCATGTTTTGTAATTCGTCACCATCATTGCTAAAGAGCACAATGTCGTCTGCAAATCTTAAATTGTTTAGATATTCTCCGTCTATTCGAATGCCCTTTTCTTCCCAGTCTAGACGTTTAAAGACTTCCTCTAAACATGCAGTGAATAGCATCGGGGATATTGTATCTCCCTGTCTCACACCTCTCCTGATCGGGATTTCTCTGCTTCTCTCATGTAGGAGTAGTGTGGCTTTGCAATCTTTGTATATGTTGTTTATGGTTTTCACGTATACGCCAGGTACCCCTTGTCGACGTAGAGCTTCTAGAACTGCTTGTATTTCTATGGAGTCAAATGCTTTCTCGTAGTCGATAAACGCCATATAAAGAGGTTTGTTATATTCCGCGTACTTCTCAATTACTAGGTTAATAGCATGGTTGTGATCCATTGTCGAGTAACCTTTCCTAAAACCAGCCTGTTCTCTCGGTTGGTTAAAGTCGAGTGTTTTTCTTATCCTTGTAGAAATTACCTTTGTAAATAGCTTGTATATTACTGGGAGTAGGTTGATTGGTCTGTAATTCTTTAAGTCCTTTATGTCACCTTTCTTGTGGATAAGGATTATATTAGCATTTTTCCAGCTGCGCGGTACGCTGCATGTCTTGATACATTTCGTGAAGAGCGATGCAAGTTTTTCAAGTATAACAAACACCATTAAAAAAAAAAAAAGAGGAGGAGGGGGGTTGGGCGTCAAACCTGCGACCCTTGGCGGTCCCGGTTGTAGCGGCTCCTCATCGTTAAACGTACATTCTTTCAAAGCCCTTCATGCACGATAATTTCTATCCGCGTTACTATTTCATACAGTATTTGGTCTGAAAATGTCCAGAATTATCTAGTTTTGCTGATCGCGACATCCGGGACATCACGGTTTCTAAAATTACTCTGACAGTAAGGTCGACGCGCGTGGAAAATCGTGTTTTAGCGAGTCGTTCTAACTTCTCCGTTCTCGCTAAGCAGATATGTCTCGGCGTGCCGAGTTCGGCGCGTTGCCCGAAAGTTGTGTGGTAGAAGATATTATTGAAAACCTTCCACGTGGTCCGGCACACAATAGTACTTTTTTTTTTTGTGACGTACGTGAATATGAAAAAACAAAAGAAATCGTTGGTTGTAAGAAATCGTGATGGCATGATGTGCAATGAGTAGTGAAATCTATAATTTCCTATGCCGGAATGGATGTGCGAAGACAAAATGGAGAAATATAGCTATCAGGGAGGTAGCAGGCACACAGATACATCCACACATATCTTTATATACCAGTACAAACACGCAAGCATACACCCCAGAAAAAACACGCGAACTTTCTATTGTGGTGGTGAAGGCATAGTATCATGTTCATTCTTATAGGAAGTGGGTTCGAAGTGTTAATTCGTCATCCAGTTTTCATCGACCAGCTAAAAGGTTTGTGTGAAGGTTAGTAGTGTACGGCTTGCGTCTTACGGCAAGGAGTAATCAAGGAGTAATGTATATTTCTTATTGCGCTTATGATGTTAAATTCGCCATGGATCTATCTATTTTTCTCCGTTTCTTATGAGTTGCTATTATCGGAGACCGTCGATCGGTTATGTCCAGCGTCGCATGGGTTTTCTGTTTGTGCGGAATACTGTGAGAACATGTAGCTGCGTTAGTAACTAATAGATTCTACTATCTGTTATGAGAAAAGGTTTGTTTAGCTGCTCACCGAATTATCGTTGGCGCGTTGGGCTCGGCGCGGTTGTAGTCCTGTGATAGTTCACACGCGCATCATTGCTCGATTGCGAGTAATTAATATTCAGTGATAAAAAGCTGTAAGTACATACAGCTACCACTAATATGCAGTTGCTACGGTTTTAGTATGGCTCTTGGATTTTTTTAAAAACTTGGTCGGAGTTAACAGGGACACTCTGTCTGTGTGTGTGTGTGGATAAAGCTGTAACTTTTGATTATTCATTCATTTATTCGTTATTGTTGCTTGCAGCCTTTGAAAGTCCAGTTGCCATCAGGGCAGCGGCTTTCCCTTATTTTTCTTGACACGGAAGGTGAGTATGCTCTATTTCACTATGACTTATATCAGGGAAAATTTGTTGCATTTTGCATTGGTCCATGAGATCCCGTCAGTAGTTTGGTTTTATCACAGAACTCCCACGTAGTAGTTTTTGAAGTTGGTGGTAGTGCTGCAAGTGTGGGCTGCTAAAAAAAAATTTGTTTGGCTGCTTGAATTAAAAGCTAGTATTAACAGTGAATTTGCAGAAAAGACATTTCCTTGACACAAAAGTGTCTGCAGCACTTTTGCTGGGAATTTTGGCCCCCTTTTTTTGCAAGTTGTGAATATTGGGTTCATTTAACTTAAAGATCATGTGCTACTCCAAAGCAGGCAGCAGCAGCAGTTTTTTTTTCTTCTTCCTTCATTCATGAATCAAGGTGGCTTGTAAGATACCATAGCCCTGTTGGCAATAGCCTTTTTTCACGGATTGAGATCACTTGCAAGTTAAGGAACAGAACGTTGTGATTAGTACTACCACCTCTGTGACTGCTAATGCTTGTCACTTGGCACACGACATCAATAAAAACCTCGAATTGGGTGCAGATGGAATATGGAGCACAGATTATGTACCAGTGCTTTGCACATTGCACAGAATGGTGCATCAGTGGATATTCCTTCTAGGGCCTTTTGATTGTTACCCCACTCATCAGCTTGTGACCTCTGAAATCTGGCAGCACATCTGGAGCCAGCATCGCTGGGCAAGTAGCCATTTCGCTTGCAATGACAATGGAAGATCACTTCACCATATTCACCGAATCTGTGTCTGCCGTAAGGGCTTTCGACTCCAATCAAATCGCACAAAAAGCTGCCAACATTCTTACTCAATGCGAAGTGTACTCTCATGAGTTAGTATGGTTTCTCGCCCATCTCGGTGGGGCCATGGACGGCATCCCCAACCCCAACGAAATGGCTCACGCCCGGGCGCGAGAACTCTCATGCTGCCCCACCGCGTCGGGGTCTTTGCAACCAGGCCCCCTGCCCCAGACTGGTGTGACAGGGGATGGAGATGCCGCTGGCGGAGACCCACTGACCACATTTAACGAGATCACGAACCACTACAAGCTAGTTACGAGAACGCTTCCCATTCCGCACAAAGAACTTTCCAGGGGCTAACAGATAGCCCTGCGACTAATTCTAACAGACACTTTTCTGTCGCCAGCCATTATGGCCAGCTTCATGGAAATTTCTTCTCAGTGTTCTCTCTGTGGCAAATTAACCAGCTTTATTCACATTATGTGAAGCTGCCCCCACTTACAAATCAACTCCAGTGTCCATCGAATTGACGATACTGACTTCCGCAACTGTGTTACAAGCTCTGACCGTCGGAGCCAGCTATGGGCGATCCAGAGGGCTTGCAAGGTGGCGGGGGTCTTGGACTCCTGGTCCCGATGTGGGTGATGCCTAAGGAAGGCCACAAGTCGACCCTCCCCCGAGGATAAAATAAAGTTCTTCTGTCTGTCTGTCAGTAATCTGAAGCCATGTCAGCTAACTTTGGGGAGTGTCAGAAAAGATGCTACTTGTTTAATTGATCGCAACTAATTGTTCGCCTGGGCAATTCCACGAGAGATCAAGCGCGCATGTGTGTGGAAGCAGAAATTTTATTCCTGAAAGGAGCTCCCAGCACAGCAAAAAAATATTTGAAGGTGGTGGTGTAAACATCCTGATATTGCTCACCACAATATTTTCCAATTTCTGTGCCAAATTCAAAGCAAACTAGAAAGGTTATGTAAAAAGCCTTTGCTGGTCCTTTTAATAGTCTTGACTGTAAATTTCTTCCATGCATTATTTTATGCAGTATGCAAAATTAAAAGTAACGTAAAAAAAATACGAAACCTGGTTCAAATGAAACAGGTCTTGTAATTTCAATGTACCATGGCATGTTCTCTGTTGCAGAGGGAAACTTGAAATAAATAATGAATACAGAATGCTATATTCATAATTGCAACATTCATGCAAAATATCTACCTCCATCATGAGGTTGATCTTGCACGCCAGCATGACAGTTGTGCATCATTTATGCTGTGTAGTGTAGGTACCATGGCTGCCACACGCCATTGCCACACCCTTCAACTGAAGGTAGCGGTGGACAACAAGGAAACAAAATGCCAAAGGCCCTGCTTGTGGCAATGCAGCTTTTGGCGGAGGCT
Organism: Hyalomma asiaticum; assembly: GCA_013339685.2. Taxonomy (NCBI): domain Eukaryota; kingdom Metazoa; phylum Arthropoda; class Arachnida; order Ixodida; family Ixodidae; genus Hyalomma; species Hyalomma asiaticum. The sequence continues at coordinate 153,333,082 of CM023481.1, forward strand.
TGCCCCCTTGTAACCCACCTGTGTAATTTCCAGCATTCTTGCAAGGATGAAAAAAGGTAAAACTCTCTGAGTATGTGGCAAATACCACAAATTCCACTTGTACTTTTCCAGCAAGAGATTTGTGAGGTAACACTGTCAAGTAGATCGTGAAGTCATCCTATGATTTATCTGAAAGTTGTTTCAGGGCCCCCTTTAATATGTGTGTGTGCAGAGTTTTGTAAGAAAATACAGTTGTTTACAGTATTTCATATTTGCATGCAATGCTGTTCACAACCAGACTGTAAAGGATTAAGGACGCTCGTCACGATGTCTGGTGGGTTCGGACGAGAAAGGACTGAAGCGAACATGTGAGAGGGGAAGAAAACTAAATAAACTTTATGTTTCACACTAAAGAGGAGAGTAAAGAGTCAAGGGAAAGGAAAAGAAAACTATAAACACAGAGCTAGTCGGCAACCTTAATGCGACATACGCTGAAGTCCTCCCTGAACAAAATACTGTCCAACGTCCGGCTACACTACATGCCGCGTTCTTTACGCGAAGCGTTCCCGTATAAAAACGAAACAGTGCCTCACACTTGTGTTCAACATCCTCCCGGCATGACGCGCTGGTCGGAGCAAGCAAGGGCAGTGGTGGCACGGTTGGTCGTCGGACAGTAGAGCGATCGTCGGCACACAGATGTGCTACCGTGTGCGGCGCCGTTGAGCGACACGTCGTAGCCAATGACTTGCCGCAACACTCGGGGTCCAGGGCCAGTCTCCAACCACGTCCACAGCACCGGTTAGGCCTCGTTCCCGAACCTGCCTCGGCAAACTGCACCCTGGCAGGAACCGCTTCGAAGGCCTCGTCCTGGGACCTGGAACAGGCCGCCGGAACTGGCAGGCGCGTCATGGTGCAATGCCCGCCTCAGGGACGACGACCGGAGCTCTTCTTCTCGAGCGGAACACGACTTCGCCTGTCTGCTAGCTTCCTTGCTCGAGCTCCCGCACGCGCCGTAGGCCGTTCGTTCCTTGTCTGCTCTTTCTTTTTTTTCTTGTTTTGTTGCTGTCTCCGTGCCACCTGCCCTCTGCTCGTCTTCTTTACTTTCGGTTTCCTTGGTGTCTTGAAGTTTACACCCGAATATTGTGTCCTTTCCTCACACAGACGTTCAATCAATTAAGAAGCTACGTAAATATAATAGCTAACATATATAAAGACTCTACAGCCACCCTATCCTGCGTAAGAAAAGCAGGAAAATCCCAATACAGAAAGGTGTCAGACAAGGAGATACAATCTCTCCAGTGCTATTTACTGCATGCTTGGAGGAAATCTTCAAAAGACTAGGCTGGGACGAAACAGGACTCAGGATTAACGGCGAATATTTGAGTAACTTACGCTTCACCGACGATGTAGTACTCTTCAGCAATGATGGCGACGAACTACCGAAGATGATTGTACAGTCGACTCTCGCTACAACGAACGCCGCTTCAACGAAATTTCCGGTACGACGAAAAATTCTCGGATCCCCGTCAGCAGTCCATAGGAGTCAATGCATAGATATGCTCGCCACAACGAACTCATTCTTTTGTGCCGTTTCGCTTCAACGAAATTTGACGATGCAATTCCAGTCTCGAAAATTCAATTTGCTGTGCAGTAAGCACAATCCGAAAGATTTTGGTGCATTTCAGAAGATAAAAATGCGTCTACAAAGTCGAAATCGCGTGTTGGCACCCCCAGAAACGGCCGCTGTTGATTGCGTGGTTGATTACCGATGTCTACTGATGCCGTCTACCGATGTCCGCCGAGATAGTGCACGCGACCGCCCCTCTCCCACCGGCGCCCCTTTTGGTCCTTCGCCCGACAAAAGAAGGGCTGGGCGTTCCCGCTCTGCTTGAGAAGCAAGCGACGGCAGCCATCACACGCGCGGTACGATGTTATCGCATTGTTCAGTTCGTTCGGCGGAGACGGCCGGGTCGTTTCATCTCTGCTTCAGCCCCGTTCTACCCCAGCGTTAGCGCGCTTTTACTCGCGCGTAGAAAATACAATGCGTAGGCGGTGTTATCGAGTTGGACTTCGTACAGAAAAACGGCGACTGCAAAAACCTGCTAACAGTGTTCATATCATTGCAATAACTCCCAAGCGCCCCCCCCCCCCCCCCCGTTAAGTACCGTATTTACTCGAATCTAACGCGCACCTTTTTCCCGATAAAACGTGTCCAAAATCATACGCATGTCAGAGTGCGAAGGAACGACGTTACCGTATCGCCGTCGGCCATCGGCATGAAAATGGCCGCCTCCTACGTGCTGTCGAACGGTCACCGGCGAAAAACGAACTAGCGACGCGGCGGTCTTTGGCGCGCATAGTTTCTTTAGTTTCTGTGTCGCCGCACATGATGCGTAGACCGACGATACCGCGCCGGCTTGGCCGTCTTGCGGCCAATCAAAGTCGCTACGTCGCCGATGCAATCTCTGAGACGCCCAGCCGCAGCAGCTTTTGGTAGCGTTCGCGGGTGGCTGTAACGGGGGAAAAGATGCTTCTCATCACTGCACGCAAAACGGCTCATCATCGCATTTCTCCCTCATATCTGTGCTGAGGCTGAGCCTCTCAGTCGTGCGCTCTGCATGACGTCAGAGATTGCATTGCGGCAATCTCTGAGACCACGCCGCGACCGTGCTTAAGCTTAGCTGTGCCAGCGTGCACAGCACGCATGGCAGCACACGGCAGCGAGCCTGAGGGAACTGCGACAGCACGGAGGAACGCAGCACTGCGAGTAAATGACGTTACCGCCGCTTGCACATGGCTAGGTCCGGCAATGTGCGGCAGTTTTGTCGGGACGCAGGAGTTATGAATCGCCGCGCCAAACGTCTTCGAGACGACGCGGATCAAGTGAAGCGGGAAAGCCATAGCACGGCCGTTCGAGGGACTGCAGGGATCCAAAGTCGACGGTCTGTTTATTATGCGAGTGCGTTCATTACGAGAGTGCGACATTTGTTTTTATGAACGTGAGAAGGTTGATTACTAAGGACTTTTTTTTTTGGTCCCGGGAAACGGGTGCGCGTTACTATCGAGGGCGCAGTAGAATCGAGTACATACGTAAATCTCCCGGATTCTGTTTCTCCAAACTTGGCAGGTATGGTTTCTGAACCCTTCTGACTACCGCCGTGACGCCACGTGCCGCGCGCAAGATTGAGGCATAAAAGTTTCATTGTTCTACCAGCTCAGGTCAGTTATATTTTTTCGATTTCACTACAACGAAATTTTCGCTTCAACGAAATTTTTCCTGCGCACCGTCAATTTCGTTGTAGCGAGAGTCGACTGTAGACGTAAGCCGGGAAAGCGCTAAGGTAGGATTAAACATGAACATGCAGAAAACAAAAGTAATGATGAGTGGCACAGCAAGAAAACGTGCCTTCACAATTGAAAACCAGACATTGGAAGTCATACAAGAATACACTTATCTAGGACAGCCGCATGTGCCCGCGCCACGATGGAATTGTGGTGTGCGGTGTACAAGGTGCTGTGGGACATGCAGTGGCACAGGACATGGGGTAGTGTCTCCTTCACGTACCCGCATATCCTGCAGCGCTGATCCTGATTTGAGCCCCACATGCGGGCCGTTCAGAGGCAGCAGATTGAGGCGCGCCTTGTGGACGAAGCTCCAATCCACGAACCTCGTGAAGGCACCTGAAAGCATGAAATGGGAGCTCGCAGGATCAGCGGCCACGCACATCATCACCTTTCCCTGGTTAGGTCGTCCATGTAGGGACCGGTCTCGGCGGGCAGTGAGGATTGCCCGGAGTGAGTGGACGACCTCGTGGTGACGGTTAGAAGTGATCGTTACGTCGCCGCAGGTCAAGCGCACATTTTCCGGGTCGAGCCCCCAAGCGGCCTGGACACGCCGTGAGGCGTTTCGTGCCTCGGTCCAGACCGACCTCAATTGGGTTGAGGGGGCCCGAAAGTCACCGTCCATGTCGCCGTTGAGGTAGCCCTCCACGTCGACCTGCACCATGTCCCGTCTGAGACGCGCCGCAACCAGGGAGTGCAGGTCCTGGAATGCCAGGTCGCGGAGCTCATGGTCAGCCGTCGTGAGAAGTTTGAAGGCGTTATCTATATGGCATACGTCACTGAGCTCGGCCGCCACCAAGATGGCAGCAGCTCCACTGCTGGCGCCGCCGTATAGATAGTCGTTCGACGCGTTATCCGCCAGGTAAAGCGTGCGCTTCAGCAGTGGCCGCAGCGCCTCATCCAGCTGCTTCTACTCCGACTTGCCAAGATCGCCATACCTCATGGCGAAGTTGAGCGCCGGGAGGATGAACGTTCGGACGGTGTCCAAACGCTGCCAGGGCGCCAACATCGACGTGAGGAGAGCGCGGCCCTTGGCAATGGCCTTGTCGATGGTCTTGTTGCGACTCGAAGTCGCATACGGGAGGCACTTCCAACTCATGAACGGAAACTTACCATTATCACTCAAGCGGAAATTATATAATTACTGTATTTTGCCATTACTGACATATGGGGCAGAAACATGGAGAATTACAAAGAAGCTAGAAAGGAAGCTAAGAATCACGCTGTGGGCGATGGAACGAAAAATGATAGGCATTACTCTAAGAGATAGGAAGAGAGCCGAGTGGGTTAGGGAACAGACAGGGGTAGCTGACATAGTAGTCGAAGTAAAGCAGAAAGAATGGACATGGGCAGGCCACGTGATGAGAAGACTAGACAACCGGTGGACAGATAGAACAATGATGGAATGGATACCAAGAGAGCGTAAGCGCAGCCGTGGACGACAGACAGTAAGATGGAGTGACGAAATTAAGAACTTCGCAGGCATCAAATGGAATCAGTTCGCACAGGACAGGCCCCGCCACGGTGGTCTAGTGGTTATGGCACTCAGCTGCTGATCCGAAGGTTGCGGGATCGAATCCCGGCCGTGGCAGCTGCATTTCGATGGAGGCGAAATGTTGAGGCCCGTGTGCTGTGCGATGTCAGTGCACATTAAAGAACCCCAGGTGGTCGAAATTTCTGGAGCCCTCCACTACGGCGTCTCATAATCAGAGCTGGTTTTGGGAAGTTAAACCCCACAAATCAATCGATCACACAGGACAGAAAAGGATGGAGAGCATTGGGAGAGGCCTTCGTCCTGCAGTGGACATAAGATGGGCTGATGATGATGATGAAATGAAAAACAGCCAATTTTAGTTATAAATGGATAAAAGTGGTGGAAGTATGGCAAAACAAAATGCATTTAAAGTGGGCATTAAATCCATTTTTTTTTACTTCTAATTTGTTTGCAGTTTAGTGTAGAAATTTTAATATATTTGGAACACTTCTAAGTACAGTTTAACCTCATTAATGTGAACTTTACGGGGATAGAAAATTCTTTCGAACTAACCGGAGTTTGAACTAGCAGCGGGTCCTGTTAATTGGGCGATACAGCACACATTTTCAATATTAAAAGTGTGTGCACGATAAAGTAGGCTCCATTGCATAATCTTTGGAGTGCAGTGTCATTAACTATGCACAGGACGTACGACGTATGTAAAGGTCAGGACGCGGGAACTTAAAAAGCAGGCAAACACTTACACACTATGAAACGTGGCACAAAGGTAGCACCGCTCATATTATGACACCCATGCCCCACGTATGGCACGAATAGTTGCGCATGAAAGCACCAGACCCCAACAACATTTGGGCGAATAATGCATCGGGCCCGATCAAACCACCACTTGCAGTGCCAATCGTTCCGTGCTTCACAGTAGTGTGTGTACAAGAACACACGAGGTTATCGCCGCAGCACGCATGCAAAAGCACAGTAGGACGTCACGTATGAAGATGTGTTTACTTACGTAGCTCGAGCGTTAAAATAATCAGTTATCTGCAATTAGGCACCCCTTTTTTTTGACGCGACTCCAACAGTATGGACTGCAGCCGACCTAAGAGCTCCAACGCAGTGGGGCGCAATGTCTGCGTCCCGTTCTCATAGAACCGCCTGACCGCGCGTCGGCGACATCGCATCGCCGTAGCAATGGATGAGTCGAACTCTTAGCAAGGCTGTGTGAGCTGGTTATTCGCTTTTCACGTGCCACATCTATGCATGCCACCACAGTTCCCTTCATGAATGATAGGCCGGTCTTAACCACCGAAATCATATTTCTCTCTCTTTAGAAAATAAAATTTTAAAAAAGCGCACTCATGCCTTTTGTCTTGGAATTGCATGAAAATTAGTCTGTGCGGCCGGGCAATATTGTTCAAATAAAATGTGGGGCATGTTTCAGGTTCTAATTATCGAGAGTCTTCTCCCATTCAAATACATGTCACTTTGCTGGCACCAATGGACCAATTCAAGTTATCTGCTAGTTTGAATTATGCGAGTTCAAATTAACGAGGTTCCACTGTACTAATAGTGTGATCATCTCAAGAAGGTAAAGACAAAGGGGCCACCAGCATCTCTACTTGCTACTAAAAGGCATTAAAATAATTAAAGATCTATTTGTTGGTATATATCTTTTTTTTTTTTTTTAGGTACAAATAGCACTGGTTACAGCTGAACTGAAGGATGTGCGTTGAACCCAGCCTTAGCATTAGCGTTTAAGTGGAGGAGAAATGCTAGAGGCCGGTGTGCTTATGTGCACATTAAAGAACCCCAGGCTGTTGAAATTAATCAGAAGTTCCCCACTACAGTGTGTCATTAATATTTGAATTTTGGCATGTAGAACTTGAGTAATTATTATTAGTTTCAAATAATGCCATCATTTGTCTTTCTATGTATCCATTTATTTAACATTGAAGGTTCTTAAAACTGAATTTCAGGTTTTGCAGCCACAAATGTCTCTGAAAACTACGATGCCAAGATATTTGCTATTGCTACACTGATCAGTTCACACCTTATCTATAACTCTGTCAAGATTATTGACCAGTCTGAGATAGATTACCTGGAACTCTTGTCCAGGCGTACACAGGTAAGGAATTCCTTTCTTGTTAATCTTGAGGGTGGAATTTTTTTGCCAGATGCAAGCCCCATGGCCTGTTTAAAGTCTTTAGAGTGACTTATCTCTGAGAAGTTTTACCCCATTATTCTTGAAGTGACCGTAGAATGACAAAAAATATCTTTCATGGGTATAGTCGCATTGCTTATTCATGATTATTAAACCTGAAGACGGGAAAAAAGAACTCTGGGTGTCTGCCAACCAGGACTTGTATCAAGGGATTTGGGCACGCTAGAAAAGATGGGGGAAATATCTGGGAAATCCTGGTTGAATCATGGAGACTAACAGACAGCAGTCTGCAAGGCCTTCATGAGAACAACCATAACTAGGCTCACGTGAATACCTATTCGAATACATATGATAGGGGCATTGACACCGAAACTTCACTGTCAAGGTAGCCTGGGGGATCAATTTTCGTGGACATGGACATATCATTTACGAAATCTTAACAGCGAATTCAGCTTGGAAGGTAATTTAAATGAATATTGAAGCTTGCTTGTGCAGTCAAGCACTATCTGCCATGCCTCGCGACATCAATAATACTTGAGATGACCGAAGGGGTCCCCCAATTTCCATGACATCGCCACGGGAGCCGTGGTCCGTGCATTTTGGCTAGCAGTGATGACGCATAGCTACCATTGCCCTTATGCCGTGCTCGCCTTAGTAGACTCCCAGCTATAGCAGGATCAAAAAAGTTGATGCCACCTGACAATGATGGCAATGAGAACAACGCACAGGACCTATGGCAGGCAAAAGAATACAAGCAGGCGTTGCAGGCCATGCGGAATTGCATCACAGTTTTTGTTTACTGCGTTGTAATCACTGTGGAGCTACAGTCGAACACGGATATATCGAACACGAAGGGGATCGCGAATTAGTTCGATATATGAAAAATTAGATATAAAAAAATACAGACCCCGAGACCTTACCAGTGGCGGATGATCACCTACAATCGGCGAATTCAAGAATGACAACCAATTCCGCACACACGATGCAACAGAATGTTTTATTTGCGTGAAAAAAAAATCGCTTACCTTGGCCTGCTTCTTGGTCTTCGAAATGAAGTTGAAGACACTGGCCTTGACCTTATCGAGGCTGTCCAGGTGCGACAGCCCAGTTCCCTCCATGTCGCAGCAACAACGGCAAACCAAGCCGAACGCTGCCGCCACTTCAGCGGACTATGCGCGTGTAGCCGCCGCCTCGTCTGGACAATCTTCGTCGCCACTTGAGCTGTTGGCCTGGGCTTGGTCCCTGCAGTCGTCCCTGCGACTGCAGCTACAATGTCCTCGTCAGCGAGGCTCGCAAAAGCCTGAACATTGCAGTCCGCTTCCACAAAATCGTCCACAGAGACTTTGGGTAGAATGGCAGCCGGGAAGAGGGACGACAACTCGCGAACGTGTCGTCTATACGCTCTTCGTCGCCGTCTTCACCGGTTTCCGCTAATTCCGCCATGACGAAGCCTGCCTTCTGGAAGCAGTTGGCCACTGTGTCTATCTTCATGTCTCGCCAGGCTCCCGTCATCATTTGAATGGCACCAAGCAGCTCAACCTTCAGCTTGGTGCCCATGCAGAGGTTGACGAGCAGCCTATCAAGGAGTCGCCTCCTGTAGCCCACCTTGAAGGACTTGATGATGCCCTTTCGAGCATTTGCAGCTTCGCTGTAGTGTCGGCCGGCAGAAACTTCAGCTCAATGTTTTTGAGCTTGCAGGTGGTGTGGTGGGTCGAGCAATTGTCCATGAGAAGGCAAGCACAACGCCTCTACTTGCCCAGCTCATGCCTGCAGCCATTCAGTGAACAGATGACGCGTCATCCACGCCTTCTTGTTCAAGGCGTGGCGAACGGGACGCTGCTTAGAATTCTTGAAACAGCGTGGTGCCCTTGCTTTCCTGATCACAAAGGGCTGGAGCTTCCGAGACCCATCCATGTTGGCTGCCAGCAGAACGCTCACGTGGACTTTACTCATTTTGCCGCTGTGACATGTGCTACCTCGGACGTCGAGAGTCTTGCTCAGCAGCATTTGCCATATTAGACCGGCCTCGTCGGTGTTGATTCCCGCGGGTAAAATCTTCGCTGAGATTTCCAGCCACTCCTTCGCCAGGAATGGTTTTGCTGACGATGTTGTAGCGTTGCTTAAATCGGTGAAGCCACCCGGTGTTGGTGAAATTGTCTTCAATAAGTGCAGCGGCAAACCATTTGGCCTTAGCCATCAGCATTGGGCTATGCACAAGAATGTTCTTCGCGCACACTTCTAAGAAGCAGGCATAGAGTGCCTTTTCTACTTTCCCTTGGGCAGGAGCGTGCACTGCACACAACAGGCTCCCAACATTCGCTGCTCTGCCGCCTTTGCCTTGATATCCACCTTGTTCTTCAACAAGGTGCTCAGAGTGCTCTGTGGTGGACAACATCGGAGAGTGCTCCTGTCTTGTCCGCCAGAGTTCCGTGGTATCCCGATGTCGTCCGCCACCGTCAAACTTTTTTTCCCGCCTCAACACGCTGTATGGCTTTCAACTTCATCGCAAAGTCAAGGTTCTTGCGCTTCTTGACGCTGGCCATTGCTACACGAGAAGTCGGAAATTCAAGCAGTCCACAGCACCTTTGCATAGCATGCACGCAAAGAAGGAATGCGGTGGCATGCGACAACCCACGGAAGTGAACTCTGGTAGCAGAGCTCTCGCGATCAGTCGCGATGGCGGCAATGACTACCAGGGTTACCTGCGAGGGCAGCAGCGATGTTTGAAAGGCACGAGTTGTGGTTGGCTGAGCAAAACTCACAAAACAGCAATAAAACAAAAAAAGAAAGAAAAGGCAAAAGGAGGAGGCCGCCAGCTCCTTCGTTCCTGCTCTGAAAAAAAGACAAGGCAAAAGGAGGACGCCACCGGCTCCTCTGTCCTGCTCTCTGAGCCGACGGTAACGTGGAGAAAGTATGAGAGAGAGAGAAAAAAAAAAGCCGTTCCGCAAGTTGGAGAACGCGCCCAACAGGAGCACAGTCCGAGCCCTCTCGCCCTCACGTTTTTCGCGCGTTTCGGGTGTCGGCGGAGGCACGGCGCCGTGAAGGTGGCAAAGGTCGCGGGGGCGCAGCGAGTGCCAAAGCGCACCCTCTAGCTCGTGCAGCGTTTGATATATCCGATGGCAGGTAAAAATACCATTCAATATAAACATGGGAATTTCTATACCTTTACAAAGGATTTTCAAGGGGATAATGTACGAGTTCGATATGGCCGAAAATTCATATATGTGGGTTCGATATATCCGTGTTCGACTGTAGTTGCACCCAGTGGCTTGTTTTTCAAAGCTCTCCAAAACCAAAACTGAAACTAGGTGGTAATAAACAGATTGTCAAATAATTATCTATCATGCTTCAGAGCAGTTGATATGCTATGTTATGGCTAACAGTCAAACGCCTCTACGACAAACAGTAGTACTACAAAAGAATGGCCTCCAGAACGAGGCATGCCGTGTGGCCTGGCCGGATTCCTACCTTTCCTATGTACTGTGAATGCCTCTAGAACAGAGACAAGTCGACCGAATTTGCCAGTTTTATGAATGAATTCATATGTTCCCAATCACTAAATTGTCACTTAAAGGAGTAGTGACATGATTTTGCGGCGGCTCAAAATAGGTATTTTTCTTTTTCTAGCCATGTATTGGTAACACCGTCCACACACAAAAGCCAGGAAACATGTATAAAAAATTTTAGTTTGGTTTTAAAGTTTTCGTCGCTCAGCATTGCAAGCCAGCCCCAGCGCAATGGACACTACGATGACGTGAGGACACAGCCTCATAAAAATCGCCAAAATCATTGTCAGAGTTGGTGGACGACTGAAATTTTCGTTGTTTTTGTGCCCCATGAGCAGTTGACCACAGACGACAGAGTTGCGGCAATGCTATCACAAATTTCTGTCCCTACGTGACTTAGACATACGCCCGACTGTGTTGACACGTCACTAGGAAACCACCCCCTCAACATCGAAACCAAAAATGGGCTTTTAAAGGGAAACTCCAGCAATTTTTCAATGTCCACTGATCTCAATAAAATTTTCAATATGTATTCTCCTTAATACTGTAATAATATATGCCAAGTCAGGTGGATGTGGGTCATTTAGATTTCCTGTAAATTAATTTTAAAAATTCTTAGCGGATTCTCACGCTGGCCACCCTGTGTTTTTGAAGTCATCACCTCCGCGTTGCCTACCCGAGCCAGCGGGCATTCAAAAGCAAAACGGCTATACTTCAGCGCTCAAATTGTCGCTGTGAAGATCAGAAAAGCTGGCATAACTCAATATATGGTCGGATGACCTCGCCATTGGCATTTATTTGGCGCCAGTTCCATATTTCTGGTGACAGGAAGGTTGTGACGTCACCGCACACGCTCCACGAAGCATCTACCCGTTTCGGTTTCGGTTTGAAGACGACTTTCAGTTGCTTATTTATAATTATTGGTGTGTTTCTGAGCAAACTGAATCACCCTGGCGGTTACAGGACTATCAGTACCATTGGAAAACACTCATATCAGAACCTGGTGAAAAAAACCGCCGGAGTTGCCCTTTCAGAGAGCCATATTAAAAATATATGCATTGCATTGCGAGGCACCATGGTACTCTTTTTGGGGTTCTCCACGCCACTGCTTTCATTTACAGCAACAATACGGGAATGTCATACTTATTAGAAGTAACATGGCATATGCCTCATCCATCTGGGACCCGTACTCCGCTACCCTTGTTCAATCACTTGCAGCAATTATAGCCGAACATCAAGTGTAATTTCCACGAAAAGCTCTTTTCTACTTCTGCTGTCATCCCAACGCAAGTGTTCTTTCGTTACTTTATTCCACAACTCGTACTTCCACCATTCCTACCTGCATGATTACCTCATATAATCCCCTACTTACATTTCATCTCGCATTGATCATCACCATAAGGTTGGAATAATGCAGTACCATAGCAGAAGCTATCACGATTCATTTATTCCGAGGACCTCCCAAGAATGGAACCACCTTCCCGGCACAGTTGTCGTTATCAAGGACAAAGTTTGGGGCCGCCATATCTGACATCATCACTCCTGGACTTAATTAAACAATCAGTGTTTGCATTAACCAGCAACGTTTGCTGTTCTTGCTTTTTGTATTTTTTGTTCATTTTTTACCCACTCCCCTCTGTAATACTTCCATCTTGAGGGTACAGTAAATTAAATGATGAAATGAAATGTAGCCCATTCCTGCAAGTAGTGCGCTTCGTCGCATAACACTGATGTACTGTGGTGAAACTAAAACTCGTGTACGACGGCGAAGCTAACACCCGCCTACTGCGGTGATGTTAACACCAGTGTTATGCGGCGAAGTTAACACTCTCGTATTGCGGTGCTAGCACTCGTGTGCTGCGGCAGAGCTAACACCCGTGTACTGCAGCAAAGCTAAGACCCGTGTACTGCAGCAAAGCTAACACCCATGTACTGCGGTGAAGCTAACACCCATGTACTGCGGTGAAGTTAACACTCGCATACTGCAGCGAAATTACCTCAGCTTTCTGTTGTACATTTCAGTGTTGGACTGTTCTTCAGGACTTTGAAATGACATTGTGGGCATACACGTCACGCAATAAATTTTTTGCCAATGTTTAACAGTACATGTCTCCGTAATTAGATATGGTATTATATAGGGGTGTGCAAATGTTTGAAATTTTGAATAATTTTCGAATAGTGCTTGCTATTCGATTCGATTTGCACTTAAATTTTAGTATTCGAACTATTCAAAGTTGGTAATTAAGGGGAAAAAAATACGCTATGTTGCATGTCAAGTGGCCCATTCCCGCATGTAGTCCACTTCGCCGCATCACACCCGTGTACTGCGGCGAAGTTCACACTCGTACCGCGGAAATGTTACCCCAGCTTTCTGTTGCACAATTCTTTGTTGGACTGTTCCCCAGGGCTGAAATGAAACTGTGGCTGTACACTAGACATGCAATAAATTTTTTTGTCCATGTTTAGCAGAACATTTCTCCATAATTTGACATGGTATTAGTAAAGAAATATTCAAAAGATATTCAATTCGCACGTGAACATAAATATTTGAATTCGCTTTGCACTCAAAATTTTGCTATTCGCACAGCTCTAGTGTTATATTCAAACATATTCGAGAATTCGAAAAATATTCTATTCGATTCACACTTGAACATACATATTCGAATTCCCTTTGCACTCACAATTTTGCTATTTGCATAGCTCTAATTTTCACCCTTAATTGAAAACTTAAATAGTTCAAATAGTAAAGACCATGTGTAGGTTGAATTGGAACTATTTGGAATTCAAATTGGTTACCCCCACCATGGTGGTCTAGTGGCTATGGTACTTGGCTGCAGATTCGAAGTTCGCAGGATTGAATCCTGGCAGTAGCGGCTGCATTTCAATGGAGGCGAAATGTTGAGGCCCATGTGCTATGTGATGTCAGTGCACGTTAAAGAACCACAGGTGGTCGAAATTTCCGGAGCCCTCCATTATGGCGTCTCTCATAATTACAGCTGGTTTTGGGACGTAAAACCCAAGAAATCCATCATAGAACCATTTGCACACCCCTAATTGTAGCCCGTGTGTTGCTTTCAGGCATTCAAAAGCACTCAGTTTTGTTGCCTTACACTCAATTTCTTGCTCTACAGTAGAAGAAGCAGGAAAAGTGGTCAGCTTTCAGACTTGAGTGAATTGACTTCTTAGCAGAAGCCATATATTATTACAGATGTGTTCACCTACATCCACCATCTGCCCTAGAGCACTGCACGGGTAGGTTTTTCGGGCCTGAAAGTGCCATGCACCAGCCCGCTCAGGCCTGGTCCAATGTTTTTAAACATGGCCCTTGCCTGGCCCGGTCCAGCCAGTAAGCCCTTGAGCATAAGCAAGGCCATGACTGTTATCCATGCGCAGGATGGTTTCTGAAGGCAATTGTGAATGCATCAGTGATTTCTACTGACGTGTATATTCAGCCTGTAACAAATTATGGAAATTGTTGAAAGGCAGTATTATTAGCAAACAAATGACTAGCTGCTTTATGTACACACTGCTAACCACTTGAAGGAGTACTGGCACGATTTTGATGCAGCACAAAAGGGACATTCTTCGCATTCTTGGTATGCATTGTTATTAACCCTTTCCATCCACCGGTGCCAGGAAACACTTATAAAGTATATTAATTTGATTTTAAAGTTTTCGTCGCTCATCATCCGCAAGACAGCCCCATCGCGATGGACAATCGATGATGTATGAACACAATCGCCTAAAAATCACTGAAATTGCTCTCAGTCGCTAGACGACAATGAAATCATTTTTTTTTCGTGCACCATGTGGAACTGACAATGGCTGACAGAGTTGCTATGACTCTGTCATGAGTTGTTGTCTCTACAACCCAGACCTACATCCGACCGCGTTGGCACGTCACTGTGAAAGCACCCACTCAAAAATGAAACTGAAAGTGGGTTTTTAAGGTAGCCATGTTAAAAATATATTGATTACGTTCAGAGGAACCACGGCACTCATTTTAGGGTTCTCAGCATCGCTGCTTTTGTCTATAGCAATAGTAAGAAAATGTCTATAATTCATGTCAGTACTTTTTTAATGTTGCAACATGCCTTCATTCAAAGCTAGTTACATCTTCATTACGGAATGGGTTCTCATTGGTGAGCTATTTTTAGCCTAGCGCTTTTTTTTTTTTTTTTTGTCACTGACCTCGCACCTTCTTACATTATCACAGTGCACAACAAAAGTGCTCTTGCATTGAGTGCTGAGCATATGGCTCACTAAATTAACAAAGAAAAATCTCCAACTTGCAGTCAGCTCCGTATTCTTCGAGAGCTTTTATCCATATTTGCGGAATGCAGTGGCAGGTAGTTTGAGCTTTAGCTTTCTTTATTTCATCTTTTACATCATGTGCTTAGCCTGTCTAGCAGCTGACCATTCCCAGTACTTTTGCCCAAGATAAAGTTACAAATGTTACCGATATTGGAAAAGATGAAGGGCAATAACACGAGTGCTCATGTTGCGCCTGTCTGTACTAGTATACTTTCTCATCCTTTGCTAGCGCTTCACATTTTTTCACATGCTACCAACAAGGCTGAACATCTAGCCTTCTCAAAATACATGTTGAATTTAATGTGGAACTAAAAAAATCTGCTATTACATCCCACAACACGGCGCTCAATTAGCGTACCGCCTTCACTTCCCTTGGAGTATCAGGGCAGCCTGCGGAAGCTTTCCTGACACTAACAAAAAAGTGCCACAGTGGCACTAGCAGGCTGTGCAATGTTGGAGGTTCCTGTCGGGTGCAGCCTGCCTATAAAATGCACTTCCGATCAACTGAAAATGTGTTGTATTATGGGCATGCAAGTGAAATGCCAATTCCTATTTGCTGATTGTTAAACATTAAATATTTTCAACTACACCCCAAATAATTGAATACACTTCCATAGATAGGCTGTCTGCTACAAGTAAAACGTCCAGTTGGATGTCAGCGTTCTTTATTATACTCTGTCCTGCTTACTACACTTGTGTGCTGTGCTAATCGCTCTTATGAAAACTTCTCTTCTTGAAGTGAAACTGCACGAAAAGCAGCTCCTGACGTTTTAATGACCCATGAATCATGGTGACCAGTCTACAGCATCACCAAGGCAGAAATTAGGTGAATGGCAAGCGGGTGATTGCAAGCAGGCAGTAAATATTTTCCAAAAATCTGATGGGCACCACTGATATACACTAATCTGGGCAATGTGTCATAGCGGTGCCGTTGTCTGCGCACCCTTTATGTCCAAGAAGCTCAAAAGCACCTTAACTTCGGAATTGCAGTGAAACCACAATATATCGATAAAATCACATGGAAAAACGTGTCAAACTCATGCAAGATCAATAGATCAACCACTAGTTGCACGGTAACTCATGTGGAACATAAAACACACTATTTATTGCATTGTTTGGAATCAGTGACCGAACCATCGGAACCCTGGATCTACGACGGTGACATCAACGGAGCTTCTAGCCGCGAATGCGACCACACGGGGATAGGAACAAAAGACTCGGAAAGCCTCTGGACTCGAACAGGCCACTATTGGAAATTAAATGTAGCAACTCTTAACACGTGAACTCTTTCAAGAGAAGCTTGACTAGCTGAACTGCTAGAAGAATTAAGGGGTATTAATTGGGATATCGTTGGCCTTAGTGAGTTTAGGAAACCAGGAGAAGGATACTTATCGCTTAATGAAGGGCGTGTTCTCTGCTACAGAGGACAGCCAGAGAAGCGCGAATACGGTGTTGGATTCCTTATACACAAAGACATGGCAGGTAACATTGAAGAATTCTGTAGCATCAATGAAAGGGTAGCAGGTATCGTGATAAAATTAAATAGGCGATACAAACTAAAACTAATACAATGTTACACACCAACAACCAGCCACAGCGATGAGGCTGTAGAACAGTTTTATGAGGATGTAGAAATGGCAATGAATGAGGTACACACCCAATATACAACTGTTATGGGGGACTTCAATGTGAAAATAGGAAAGAAACTACGAGGAGAACAGGTGGTCAGGAACTACAGCGAATGTGATAGGAATAGCAGAGGAGAGATGCTAGTGGAATTCGCAGAACAAAATCACCTCTGTAATATGAATACTTTCTTTAAAGAACATAGGAACAGAAAGTGGACATGGAAAATCCCCAACAGAGAAACGAAAAACGAAATAGATTTCATAATGTGCAGTGATCCAGGTATAGTACAAGACACGGAAGTGTTTATAAAGTCAGAATTAGAGACCATAGACTAGTAAGGGTGAAGATAACCCTCAATCTAAAGTAGACAAGGACAAAGTTAATCACGCGGAAGCAGGCCAACCCCAATGTCATCAGGGCGAAAACAGAAGAATTCAGAATTACTTAAGAACAAATATGTAGCTCTAGGACAGGAAGAAAATGAGGACATATAGAAGATGAACGAAGACATTACTAAGCTGATCACCGAAGCAGCGATCGAAGTAGGGGGCCAAAGCACTGAGACAAGATGTAAATAAGCTCTCTGAATCTACTAAAAATTTAATTAAACAGCACCAACAGATGAGAATAACTAACTCAAGAGATAGGATAGGATTTGCCAAGCTGTCTAAGCTCATCAATAAAAGTAGAGTCAGGGACATACGTAACCATAACGTGAAAGAAGTAGAAGCAGCCGTCAAAAAAGGAGTCAGCATCAAAACAACTAAAAGAAGGCTTTGTGCGGGGAAGAACATAATGCATGCAGTGAAAGATAGGCAGGGCAACACTGTTACTAACTTCAGTAATATGGCCAAGGTGGCCGAGGACTTCTATTCTGAACTATACAGCTCAAATATGAGTCTCCCCACCATGTGGGTAATAAATGTCGATAAGGACACCGAAATTCCATGCGTCACTGCAGACGAGGTTAGAAAAGCAATTCAGGGCATGTCCCGCGGAAAAGCGGTTAAAGAAGGCGGCATAACCGCCGACTTAATCAAAGATGGAGGAGACTTCCTAACAAGAAAGCTCGCCACACTCTACACACAATGCCTCAAAACTTCAAATGTACCAGTCAGCTGGAAAAACGTAAATATTCTACTATTACTTAAGAAGGGAGATGTTAAAGACTTGAGGAACTACAGGCCGATCAGTCTACTCTCAGCGCTTTACAAAATTTTCACAAAGGTTATCTTAGACAGAATAAGGGCCACACTTGAATTTAATCAACCAAGAGAGCTAGCAGGGTTCAGGAAAGGATACTCCACCATAGACCACCTTCATGTGATCAATCAAGTAATTGAGAAGTCCACGGAATACAACAAACCTCTCTATATGGCTTTCATAGACTACGAAAAGGCTTTCGACTCGGTAGAGATACCAGCAGTTCTAGAGGCATTACGCCGACAAGGAATATGCGATAGCTATGTAGACAGTAGCTAACATCTATAAAATTCTACAGCCACCCTACTCCTCCTTAAGAAAAGCAGGAAAATCCCAATACAGAAAGGTGTCAGACGAAGAGATACAATTTCTGCAATGCTGTTTACTGCATGTTTGGAAGAAATCTTCAAAAGACTAGACTGGGACGAGACAGGGCTAAGGATTAATGGCGAATATCTAAGTAACCTACAATTTGCAGATGACAGTACTCTTTAGCAATGATGGCGACGAACTGCAAAAGGTGATTGAAGACTTAAGCCGAGAAAGCTCTAAGGTGGGATTAAGGATGAACATGCAGAAAACAAAGATAATGCTAAGTGGCACGACGAAAAAAGCGTCTATTCACGATTGAAACCCATACATTAGAAGTCGTAGAAGAATATCTGTACCTAGGACAGCTACTTACAGGAGAACCCACCCATATAAAAGAAACCCACCGTAGAATAAACATGGGATGGCGCGCATGTGGGAGACATTCCCAACTCGTGAACGGAAACCTACCACTATCACTCAAGTGGAAACTATATAACTACTGCATCTTGCCAGTACTGACTTACGGGTCAGAAACCTGGAGAATTACAAAGAAGCTCGAGAGTAACTTAAGAACCACGCAGCGGGCGATGGAACGAAAAATGATAGGCATTACGTTATGAGATAGAAAGAGAGCAGAGTGGGTCAGAGAACAGATGGGAGTCGCCAACATAATAACTGACGTTAAGAAAAAATGGACATGGGCAGGCCACGTGATGAGGACAGATAACCGATGGACAGTTAGAACGACGGAATGGATACTAAGAGAGGGCAAGCGTAGCCGCGGATGACAGAGAGTAAGATGGGGGGACGAAATCAAGAAATTCACAGGCGTCAAATGTAATCAGCTCGCGCAGGACAGGCAAGAATGGAGAGGATTGGGAGAGGGCTTGGTCCTGCAGTGGACATAAGATGGGCTGATGATGATGATAATCAGTATGGCCTGCTCCTAATTGCCAACTACGGTGTCGACTGAGTCCACTCACGCAAACATCAGACGGAGCAAAGTAGCTAGTTATTATGAAACCGTGACGACAACCGTCTTCGGTGACAGTGCCCAGAAGAAAAAAAGAAGTAGATACTGTAGCAAAAGCATCTAATTCTTTTGCCACTGCCATCTGAACATTCCTTACCTTTATTGGCCTCGAGATTGGCATGTAGGTGTCAGTACCGTTGCCACGTGAGTGTGGACGCATTCGCCGGCACATTGAAATGTACACAGCAGTGCTCTGTTGTGAGGAGTTCGAAGCAGTCGTTAGCTAAATAAAAGCATTAATCGCAGTCAAACGGTAATACATGTGTCCTTAAATATCACATCAGTGCAGGAAGCACACAAAACAGTTTTATTGTACATGAATAAAATGTGATTTAAGCCATTCAATTGGGCACTGACATCATTCGGCCTCACAGTTTGACTTCCTCGGCAGTTCTCTCCGTCTATTTTTCTTTCACCGTACTTAAGTTCTTTTCTGTCTACAATGTTGGCATCACTGCTACACGACTGAAAGGGTTCAGTATTGTGTTCTCGCTCATTTGGCACTATTGGCTACAACAAAAAGACCGTTTCTGTGCATTGAGTTGAAGTAGCAGCTAATGTACTCCGCTGTATCACTTACATGCATACTTGCGTTTAAATGCCTTGCATGTCGTCTTCCATGAAACGCAATGCAGTTAACTGGCTCAGTTGGTCAAGCTATGTGACCGTATATGCTGCTTGAGTACTATCATGATATTTGACATGCCTGTATTGAGTAAACACTTTAATACTCAAACACATCGCTTTCTTCACATGATCGTTTGCATGACCGGGACAAAAAGAAAAGGTTTATTTTTCTATGCGCATAAAAAAATAAAAAGATATGTTATTCAAGCAAAAAGCATCTGCTGTTTCCCGTCATGCGCACAATCACATATCGCGAGACGATATCGCTACAGCACTGCATTTAATGCTTCCCACTTAACTTATTCAAAAGGACGCTAAGTGCACTTTGCCATATACTTGAAATGCACAGCAGTAGCCAAACTGAAATTACTGTGCCGAACTGAGGTACAGTGATGACATAGCATGCTCACGACACAGGCGCTCAAGAAAGAGCAAAGACTGCAGTGACTGCAGTGCAAAGGCAAATAATACTATTAACTATTACTTTTATGCTTGTATAAAATACATGAAAGCATTCAATACTGCACTGGCTCAAGGAACAACATACTGGAGGATATGTGTGGCATATGCGCGCATGTAGAAGTGCAGTGGCTAGCAGACGACGCAAGGAGCTATCCACACTTGGGAGCTTCATCTACTTGCCGCTAGGCACCATCTGCGTTCGATCTCGAGGCCAATAGGCACTGTAGCAGCCTCAGTAACGCTCGCTTGCGCGTGATATGGCTATAGCGCAGTGGAACACTCCTGGTCCTCTGCATACCTGTCTACACCACCTCGACCCATCACTACAACTTCGAGTTCCGCGTGGGCTAACCCGCTCTGAAACGACCGTACTTTTGCCGCCTGTGGCTAGGCCCCTCATTCACAAGAAGTTTTGGCTATCGCATTGGACTGGAAGACAGTGCTGCCTGTGTTTACTGTGGCAGCGAGGAAACGATGGTGCACGTCCTCTGCGATTGCCCTAGGTACTGCTCCCAGCGACAGTCTCTCGCCGCAGAATTGTCACGCCTTGATGGGCAACCGCTGTCTGAGCAAACCGTATTGGAATGCCGGAATGATAGAGTCTCGCAGCAGAAAGCCACGAAGGCTGTGCTCAAGTTTTTGCGTACAATGGGCGTCGTGAACCGTCTCTGACACTGCCGTGCTTGTGTATGTGTTTGCGATTCGACCTCTCTCTTTCTCCCTTTATTCTTTTCTTCCATCCCTTTCTGTCTCCCTTCATCCCTTCCCGAGTGCAGGGTAGCAAACTGGATATTTTCCTTCCGGTTAACCTCCCTGCCTTCTGCCCATCATCTCTCTCTTTCTCAGTAAGGAAAAAAAAAAGAAAAAAAGCTCCATGCCTGTGCGGATTTGAAACGAGGTAAATAGGAGCGGTGCCACTACACCCCTGACTGACTCTCACTGCTTTATTGGACATTTTGTATTCTCAGCCACAGCTCTGATGTGTTAGGAGATCATGTCTTTGTCACTGGCTGTAGTTCCATTGATAAAGACAATGAAAAAGGGGAAGGAGGCAAGGAAAAACGAAGTGGCAGTGAAGAATAAAAGGAAGAAGGCACAGAAGACAACAAAGAAAAGAAAAAGAGCATGATTACTACAAGGAAGAAGATGGTGAAGGAGTGAAGATAAAAAAGAAAGGACCGCGATGAGTACCCTTTTTGCTCGAATCTAATGCGCACCTTTTTTCCGATAAAACGGGTCCAAAACGTGTGTGCGTTAGAATCGAGTGCGGAGAAACGATACCGTTACCATATCGCCGTCGGCATCAAAATGGCGTCCTCCTATGCGCTCTGGGCGCTCTCGAACAGTCACCGGCGAAAAAAACGAACTAGCAGCGTGGCGGCCTTTGGCGCGCATAGTTTCTGTAGTTTCTATGTCACCGCCAGTCCTGCCACTGCCGCTGCCTGTCGTTGCCAGTCGTGGCGTGTTATGACACCACGACACACTTGATGCGTAGGTCGATAATACTCGCCGCGTTGGCTTGCCCGTCTTGCGCCCGGCCAAAGTCGCTGCGTCGCCGATGCAATCTCAAAGACGCCCAGTCGCACGAACCTTCGATAGCATTAGCGGGTGACCGTAACGGGTGAATAGACGTTTCTAATCACCGCATGCAAAATGTCAGATCATCGCATTTCCCTTCATATCCGTGCTGAGCCTGAGTATCAGTAGTGAGCGCTTGACGTCCGAGATTGCATCATGGCAGTCTCGGAGATCACACCCTGAGATCATGCTTAGGCTTAGCTGCACCAGCCTGCGCAGCACGCATGGCAGTACACGGCAGCGGGCATGAGGGAACTGCGATAGCACAGAACAATGCAACACTGCGAGTAAGTGACGTTATCACCGCTTGCACACGGCTACGCTCGGCAACGTGTGGCAGTTTTGTCGGGACGCAGGAGTCATGAATCGGCGTGACAAACATCTTCGAGACGGCGCAGATCAAGTGAAGCGGGAAAGCCACTGCGCGGCCGTTCGTGGGGCTGTAGAGGTTCAAAGTTGACAATGTGTTATACGAGTGTGTTCATTACAGGAGTGTGGCATTTGTTTTTAGGAATGTGAGAAGGCCGATTGCTATAGACTTCTTTTTCATGTCACGAAAAATGGGTGCGTTTCTTCGAGAAACGGGTGCACGGTACAATTGAGTAAATATGGTATGAAGGTGATGACGAAAAAGAGAACTAGACTAATAAGAATGCAACGAGGGGGGGAGGGGGGGCAATGACACCGAAGAAAAAGAGGAAATATATGAAGACAAAGAAGGAGAGAAAGCAGACAATCGAAGAGGAAGAAGAACAGGAGGAGAAGCAGGAATAGAGTAAGCCTAAGGAGAAGAATGAGAGAGCACGCAGCAAAATCTGGCTTACTCTGCCACTGTGCTGCACCCTCTGCATAGGCCTGGAAGCTTTGTTTTAATCCATTCTTTGCATTATGTGACGTTCCACTCATTCCTCTTAATACCAAATAGAATATCACCTACCTGCATGATGCCATCTTCTTATTTATTTTTATTTTTACAATACTGCGGACTCGTGGTCCATGCACGGTGGTCAGTACAAATACAAGAGAAATAAAAAGAAACAGCAATATACAACAAAAATACAGACTAGGAAAGGTTACATCACAGTATGATCACTTGCTTTGGTAAGATAGTTTCATTCATTGATTGTTCTCTGGAAGTAAGAAAACTTGGAATAGGTCTGTTCGAGCAAAGTATGGGGTGAAGGCGTTTTCATTGTGGTGTTGGGTGGGCCTGCTAGTTAAAGGTGAGAGGTATGTTGATCTCCTAGTGTTTTGCATATAATTTTATTTTGTCACTTGTACATTTCCGAGCACCATTTCGTCATTCTTGTGGCCCTCCAGGTTTCGACTCATGAGGATGGTATTTGCAGGTTAGATAAAAAGGTAGTTGCTGTGATGCCTCACCGTTCCTAACCATTTATGTCCACTGAAAGCCGGGATAACATCTGGATAACTCTGGGCTGAGGCCCTGATAAGCTTTATTCCACAACACTGCCATATTCAGTTTTCAGTGGTATATTGTTGACTGGGTCATTACTAGTGTGTTAAGCTACGCTATAGAGTTGCTCCATGGCTGCCAAGAGAGCTGAAAGCCAAGTACTAATTGTGGTATTGTTAATGTGAATAAAGTAGCTGCATTAAATTTGAATTCCTGCTTCAGTTAAGGAATGTTTTATGTAGAATGTTCAGTGTTTGTGTAATCATGAACAAGCAAGAATTATTGAGAGAATACAAGAACGCATAGAAAAGTGAATTTGTGGAAAGTTAGAGGGGATTGAAATGCGAAAGAAATGTACATCCTTTCATGCTATTTTTTTTTTTTTTTTTTTGCCCTGTCAGATCGTCAAGGGTCACCATCTAGCAATGCAGGCTTTACGGCAATGTGCAGTGCTTTGATGCATGTTGCCTTGGGGAAGAGGGCCCTTACTTTTTCTTATTTCACTTGAGATGCTCAGTGATGCAACCATTGCTTTTCTGTTTCATAATAATGTACAGCTGAAGCACTTGAATGTGGTGGTTGTTTTCATTTTCTGGAAGAGAGAGCAAATTTTATTTTTCCAGGAGTACACGAGTCTTCATTTCCCTTTGTACCCTTTTAACAGCTATTTGCTTTGAGGTCACAGATGTCCCGGGCCAAGTGGAAGGGAGAGTTTGTTCATGACCTGCTAAGCTTCCCTCCTTTGCTGTGGGTATGTGTTCAAAACTTGTCTTTGCTTCACACCAAATCTTTTTGCCTCCTGAAACATAGATAGAAAAAAAAAATTCTACCAGAGACAAGAAATCCGACTGAAACACATTTATGGTGATAGACATATGTTTGTCTGTATTATGCAATTTTTGTTATTTATTAATACAGCAAAATCAGATTCACCTGTGTTCCTGTCACAAGACGTATCTAGTAAGTGTCATTTTGAGTGGTGCACTTTAGCACACTGAGTGTCTTCATGATGAACTGCTACATGAGAAAGAAAAGTGCCTTTTGCAATCGGTGGCAAT
Source organism: Hyalomma asiaticum (assembly GCA_013339685.2). Classification (NCBI taxonomy): domain Eukaryota; kingdom Metazoa; phylum Arthropoda; class Arachnida; order Ixodida; family Ixodidae; genus Hyalomma; species Hyalomma asiaticum. The sequence goes on from CM023481.1 coordinate 153,357,192, forward strand.
ATTAATGGGTGAACCAGTAGACACAGCATGTACAGTCAACAGCAAAAGTTTACGGGATCTGCAACTTCCAAAGAACCTATATTACCGCTTAGCCTTGCAACATAGTCTTGAATTAAACGTTTGAGTGGGTAGATGTTCTTGCAACGTACAGGCTGTAGCATTTAACTCGAGGCTATGTTCAGAGGCTAAGTTGTAATATAGGATCAGAGGCTAAGTTGTAATATAGGAGTTGTAATTAGAACTTTCGGATCCCGCAAACTTTTGCTGTTGACTGTACATGTTATCTTAGGCGCTGTTTGCTAAGTAGTGTGCTATATTTATAAAGAGTATTTAAACCTACGTGAAAATCAGGTAAATCATTGTAGCATGGCAATGGGTGAGTCAGTAGACACAGCATGCACATGTTATTTTGGGCACTATTTGCTATAGTTATAGACAGTGTTTAAACATAAGTGCAAATCAGGTAAACTATTGTAGTCGCATTAGCATAATTCAACCAGCACAAGCCATGGCACAAATGTGAGCTGATGCTCAAACCTAAAGCAGGCACTGCATGGCATGATCGATAGCATGTCCCACGTGTCCATAGCCATAAACTGTTTTTCAACAGCGAAGCTGTTCTAGCTTGAGGTAAAACATCCTTCAGAACAGAAAACTTGGCATAACGGGTATGCATCACAGGGGTTCTAAAACAAAGCCTTAGTGTCCTCTCTCATAAAACTGAAATAATTCTTCTTTGCTCTTAGTTAACATTTCGTGCAACCAGATCAAAATTCTTTAGCTGCAACATACTTTACTATTCCTTCGATTCGTTTATCGCTAGCTGGATTTGAGTGGGAATTGACCATTTGCAAAAATCTGTAAGTTGACTTTCCCACAAGGATGTCCCCCAACCAAAAACTCTTGACCACAGATTTCTTTCCCGCTCTAAATGTGAGCACAGCTGCACATTCGTCACACCATTCATCCCGTTCAGTGCACGTCCCTACCTTTCCTTTCTTTCGCTTCTGCCCCTCTCTTTGTAAATCGTCAAACTCTCTGTGAGTCAGCCCACTCTCCGCAAGATTCTTGAGAAGCTTGCGGAGAGGCTGTCCTGTCCGCTGACAGGGGCTTTTGCCCCTGTCAGCGGACAGGGGCAAAAAAACGTAACAGCCGGGAAAACGCAAGAGTGAGGAAAGCTCTGAAAATGAATCAGAACAGGGCCGCTTTGACTTTAGTTTATTTCGGCAAGGTGAGCGTCGCCGACCGATAATTCGGACATCTGCGCGGTACCGCCAATGCTCCCGTAGACTTAATGTGTTAAGACGACCGATATTTCCGACGGTTTTTAGCTCTAAATTCGACAATTCCGACTCCGTTCGCGGCTGCCGAGCGCATGCAGTGAATCGGCCGCCATTATAGCCCCTGGCGCCCCGATGAAAGAAAGTATGGCCGCAGAGATCGCAATCAAAGCTGCATGTGGTCATTGAGGCTTAGTATAAAGCATGACGCACCAAGCATGATGCACTGCGATCACCGCATCCTGTTCCAGCACCCCGCACGTGGTTTGTGATTGCGAGTGCGGCTGGTCGCGTCGGGTCTGCGATCGCTCGATAGCGCTTTTACGTTCCGTCTTCAGTGCTTGTTTACCGTATTTACCCGCATAATTTGCGCAAAAAAAAAATTTCTCGCATATTTTGCGCTCGCCATCCGGCCCGAACCAGCTCGCCGGCGCGCGCACGGACTGGACTGCCGCGTGGCTGCGCCCCTCGCTGCGCAGGCGAGCGCAGTCTAAGAGGGGCTGTGAGTGTGATGTCCCCTTTTCGGATTGTTTCCTCCGGAAGCCCCCAGAACCCAAAGTACGGTCGCTAAAATAAAAGCACGCGAGTGGAGGCGACGAAAACGGCTGCTCGGAGGCGATGACATCACCCCTATCGGGACGCCTGTCGCAGAAGCAGGGCGGAAACGCCCCGCCCGTCTTTAACGAGCATGAAAAGACGCAAAGGCGAGAGAGGGGGGGGTGGGAGGAGGGAGTGTTGCTCTTCTGCCGAGCGATATCGCGTGGCTGCGGAGATAGCGCTGGCGCTCGCGTTATCTCGGCAGCCATCAGCGGGCGGCGATCCCTGCAAGCATGACCAAGACTGCCAAAAGTCAAATCAAAGTAGCGGTGCCTGGGTGGGTACGGCGTGCCAGGTTGCAACACATCATGCAGGAACAGGCCCACAGTTGCGACGTAAAAACGGGGTTCGCAATACATGTGATCCTATGGGAGGTATACCGGGACCGATGAAAACCAACGTAACAGCCGGGAAAACGCAGCGGTGAGGAATGTAACAGCGGGGTTCCACTGTACTTGCTCACTTTTCTAAAGGTTGAAAGGCACGAAGTGTGAGGAAATGTGTTATCCTCATATTATTTCTCTTTTTTTTTTTTAGCTCCAGCTTTCCTTCTTTGAGTAGGATATCCAACATTTTATATCAAAGCATTTACGCAATGTGGAAAAGTCAATTGCCAGGTTTCTAATGTGGTCTGTTGCTTTCTCAAACTTGGTATACTGGTGATTGAACTCTTTAGCCACATTCTCAAGTTAAGGTATTTGTGGGATCATAAAATTGGGTGACATTCCATGTTGGAAAGTGGTCAGAATTCTCTCCTAGGCTCGTATACTTTATTATGATGATTTGCTTCCCATATTGCATACCTCATCAAATTCCTCTCTTTTTTTACCCTGGGTGAGACAGGTTGTACAAGACTTTGTGCAGACAACAATAAACAACGAAACACCTACGCAGTGGCTTCACCGGTTAATGGAAACGCATACTAGGGAGAGTGAAGAATACAAAATCAGCCTCCTTGGTAAGTGAAAGTTTGTTTGCATTTCCATGAATTAAAACTGTCATTGACAGCTAATGACAGTTGCAGGTCAGGTGAACTTTAGTTAAATTCCTACCCCATTCGTCACCCCAGTGGCATATATATAATCATGGTGAAATACTACTTGGAAATAAATTATTGTGGTTTGTTGTTAGGAACATGGTTTGTTTGCATCATTGAAAATATTTGCATCCTGGATTTTCTGTGTGAGCATGCCCTACCATGATGGGAAAGTAGGTGGCATTGTCAGGGTGTGATGGGGATAGAGTCAATGTGTGTGTGTTGGTGCATGCATGCTTGCTTGTGTGTCATGGGTGTCAGCGATCATCAGGGATTTAGGCCTAGTAAACCTGACAAATGGGGGCTTGTGTGAGACTGAGATGACATGAGTTTGGGATAGTCTCACACAAGTGCTCCTGCAGCAAACGAAGGGGTCAGTGATAGTTTGAAACTGTTTCACAGCACAAGTATGAGAGGAATTAATGGCAGTGCCTTTTTAAACTTCTGAGGCTTCACCTGCTTAGCTGCCAAGCAAACACTGCAGCTTCCTTTGTTCATGTTGTTCATGCTTTCTTTGTTCATGTTAACATCAGAACTGTGCAAATAACAAAATTTTGAGTGCAAAGTGAATTCAGATAATAAAGGGTCACTGACACCAAAAATTTGCTGTTGAGATAGTGAGGAACCCCTAGTCCGGAGTTGCTGGGATGATTCCAGCTATGTTTCAAGCTTGGTGTGTTATGGCTCATAGAACCTTGGGAGGTCTGTGGCGGAGGGCATTGTCCCACAGCTCCTTTTTGCATTTAAATGAAGATTGAAATTTGCATGTGCAGTCGAATGCTAACCTCCATACCTCGTGACATCGACAATACATAAGGTGACCTAAGGGTGGTCGCCAACATCCGGGACGTCACAACGGCAATCAAGATCTGAGCCGTGCAGCTAGCAATGATGATGTCATAGTCACCGTTGCCCTTTTGCCACGCTTGTGGTGTGGTGACTCCCAGTGATACCAGGCCTCAGGAGAATCGTAACCACATGACGACAATGATAGCAATGACGACAACAATGCACGGGACTTAAGCAGATGAAGGTATAGAGCAGCTCTTGCAGGCCGTGTGGAAGTGCGTCATAGTTCTATGTGCTCACGTGGTCAAATTTGTTTGCTAAGTGGGCGTTTATTAAGCACGTCATCATCATCTGTATTTTACCATCATCACCATGCGTTCTGCGCATCTTCTTCATCGCTGGTGTGTGATCATCATCGTCGGGTTTGTGCCCAGCGCTTTGGCAGCATCGGGTGACCTGCCGGTCTACTGAGGAGAATAAACGTCGTCCAAACCGAGGTCTCATAGCTCCATTGTAAACGCTAGGTGGCGCTAGTTGCACCGGTTGACCTGTCATTTCCAGAGCTCTACCAAACCAAAACTGAAACTACTCAGCAATTAAACAGACTGTAAGTAATTGTCTGTCGCATGCTGAAGCAGTTGATGTGCTGTGTTATGATTGCCAGGCCCCCAGCTACATATTGCAGCAAAAAAAAAAAAAAAGCATCAGATGAAAATTTTTGTGTCGCCCCGCCCCTTTAATGTTAGAGTGAAAATCAAATCAAATGTTTTTCTAATTATGGTTGCATATTTTTCATATTCTGTTATATTAGAAAATTATACTGCTAAACATGCTTAAAAAATTAGTGAAGTTTCCACTAGTGGCACAATGCTAGCAAAGCTGATGGTGCAGACTCGGCACGCGTGGTGTCAGCTTGACGCCGTCCCACGCCTTTGCTATACTACACTATGCATTTGTGCGTAGCTTTGTACCATAAGAGCTATACTACACTATGCATTTGTGCGTAGCTTTGTACCATAAGACGATGCTTGCTCTTGTGCGAAGCTATGCACAGACCCATAGCTTTGTGAGATGCTGTGCACCGGACAGATCAACACACACTGTCTTTGTCATCATTTTCTTCTGCTTGCATGTGCAACATGTGCGGCTGCTAGCCGCAGTTTTGCTAGTGTAGTTGTGGGCTGAGGTCATGTGTGCAAGAAAAGAAAGAAGCACGCATGCAGACACTGCACATTTGGCATTACATAGGCATTACATTACATTTGGCATGCACACTGTTACGTCCGGGACTTCGGAGACGGGGCGGCGCCAGCAGAAACTTGTTAACGCAGGTGTCGCTACAGAAAAACGTGTCGAACGGGCCGACTGCCGGTAACGATTTCCTCGTTACCTCTGGCCGGAAGACGTCGAGGTGTGTCACCGGAAGACGTCCAGATGCGCCATCGTATGGTCCGGCTGCGTACGTGTGACCTCGGCCACATTCGAAGAAAAAGGGGGAGGTCCACAACCTTCTTCCCCTTCGGACCTTCAACCTCCGATTGGAAGAAGAAGCGTCGACTGGGCCCTCCCAAGAAGGCGTCACCGGACGACGCTGATTACTTAATCCACGGGAGCACCCCGGGATCGAGAATTCGATAGAGGATTGATTGAGATTCGGCCATCACCTTAAAATCAACATGTAAATAAATGTAAATATTCTCTTCTCAAACCAACTCCTCGTACTCTTCCCTCCTGCCCCGTGGACTCCTGGCCTGAAGGCGACACGAGTCCACGACAAATGGTGGCAGCGATAAACCACGACTAGCGGTGGCAGCGGTGAGACCGCGACAACTGGTGGCAGCGGTAAGGGTCGCAACAACTGGCTGGCAAGCGGTGGGATGAACCACGACGACGGTTGGCGAGCGGCGGAATGAACCGGAGGCTCCATCAAGAAAGGATCGGCCGAAAGCCCGAGAACTGGAAGACGGCGGGATCCACGTAGCGTACCACGACTGCACGGTATTGGGTGAGTGCCTGGCTTTGTGCTTGAGAGTCATCGAGTCTTTTAGCCTAGAACCGTTAAAAGCTCGATCGTACAACTGCCTAGAATTGTGGAAGTGCGTATCTCAGCAGAAAGCAGCTTTCAAGGGGATGTAAACAAGCTGCTGAAGGCAACCCATATACGTTTGTGGAAAAGTGCAGAATTATTGGTAGTGGACGTGAGGGAGTGAACAGGGAGCCTGAGATTGATTATTGATGTTGTTGAAAGGATAGGTGCAGAAGAGGAAGAGTTACGTAGGTTGGGAGTTGATTGAGGGATTAAGAAAGTGTTTAGAAATTCAAAAAGGTAGACAACGATTAGGCAATTTGGGACTGCTGGTGTGGGCTTTCGTAAATTTTGCAGAATTTACCAGGCTTCAATTTCTCTAGAATCAGAATTGAAACACTGGTGGGGTTAATTTCTACATTTTGCGAAAGCCGAGTCAAAGTTTAAAGTGGTCACCATGGATTTGACGAGTCTGACGAAAGCTAACCTGTTGATGCTGTGTGAGGAGTTTGATCTGGATGTAGATGAAGACTTGCCTGAATCGGAAATTCAAAACCTAATAGTAGAAAGTGGTAGCGATCCGGAGGACATTGAATATTTCGGGACCTTAATTCTAATTAATCAGGAAAGGGAAATAAAGGAAAGAATTGAGGACGAAAGGCGCAGGCAAGAGTTGAAATTTTTGAACGAAGAGATTGAAAGGCTAGATTGTGAACGGAAGGCAATGCAGCGAGGTAAGGTATCTGCGGAAGTAGCGCACGAAAGGTGCGAAATGGTAGCGTGCGCGGTGGAGGTCAGAGCCGAACAAAGGGCTAGCGCATGCGAGAGTAGCAGCACGTTCACAAGCGAAGTGAACTTTGGTGACAAAGATGCCACAGTGAAAGTGGAGGCCATTGAAGGCCGGAAAAAACGCGACGAAGTATCGTGCCAATGGGACAAAAGAGAAGCGCCTAGAAAGGTTGCGGACGATTTGGCACGCATACAAAATGAGGACGTCGTGACGGTGGATCTTGCATGCGATGTCCAAGGTTATTTCGACACGTCATGCCAGAACACCAGTGAACGGCCAGGAGAGCGCAGTGAAGCGCAATGTGAGGAGGAGGTTGCAGTCGAGGGTAGCTCCCATGTGTGCGAGCTAAATAGCTTAGAAGCAGACAGCTGCAACTTTCCTAAGTGTTTGAAGCGGTCTGCCAGTCAGGAGAGTGAAGGGACGGATGATTTTGCTGGAAATCATTTAGACTGCGAGGATCAGCCAGCTAGCGAGAGCATTAAAGTTGAAAAGGTGCACGAAAAGGAAGCGAAGGGCTCCAAAAGGCGCAGAAAGAAGCGGCATAGGCCGAAAAAGCGTCGCAGAGAAAGGAACGCCGCGAAGAGCGTGGAATGTTTAAAGTTGGGCTTCAAACGAAGAAGCAGAAAAATGAGAAAGATGTGGTTGCCACCCACGACAAATCGGCGGAGAATACGTAGGAGCCGCCGAACGACAGCGGGAAGAGAGGTGCACTCTGCGCGGAAGCGGTCTGAGGGCCGGTTGCAATTATCTTCCCGTCCTCTTCATGGTGCAGCATTGTCGCGGCGGGTGTGCAAGGTCAGGGGTCGCCGCGAAGTCGCCGAACAATGCGACCACAGTAGCGCAGGCAAGGCGATGGCGAGGAGAGTGGCGCTGCGTGGAAAGTCGAACAGGTGCTTCGCGTTTTGCGTTTCCTGTTCAAGAAAAGCGTTCCGAGCGCGACCACCGCGAGTACGTCTCAAAAATCGGAAACAGACCGAGGTTTTTGAATGGAGGACTTGTTGGAAAGACATTTTTGTTTGTTTGTTTATCTTAGCCTTGCGAAGTGATGTTGATTAATCTCTGCGTGTAGCTTGAGATTTGTTTTGTAGCTTTCTTGTAGATGTTAGATTGAATTTCGTGAACTGTAAATTTTGTTGAGATGATAGTGAGTGTGAAGGCGAAGTCGATAGTGAGAAGGCGAGTTGTTTGTTGAAGGGTTAGAGTCACGGGTGAGATTGAATGGTTTGCGATGTGTTTGAGAAACTGAGCTTGAAGGAGTATCGCATGACCGCAAAAGTTTTGAAAGAGTCTGTACTATTTTATTTGCGCGAATGCACGGAACCATGGCAGGGTTGTACAAAGAGTATGTAAACCGCGGAAGTGTTTGAGGTTATTTTGTAGCATGAGTGAGTCATAAGCAATGGTATTGTGAGTTTTCTAGCGCGTAATGCTAGCGAGAGTTTTGTTGGTTGCTTTAGACTCATGTTTATTGTGCAGACGCTGGGAAGAAATCAGGTTAGCGTTTGTTCAACAAGTGCATATATAGTGGCAGTGTTTTGAGTTAGCTTTTAGGCAAGAGTGATCAATAAGCATGGATATTCTTATTGAGTGTTGCGCATAATTTTGGCGAGTTTTGTTTTCTGTTTATTGCTTTAAAGGCATGTGCAGTGTGTGTACGAGAGCAAGGTTATCTTATATGGCGTGTGTGAAGTGTAAGAATTGTGACCGCAAAGTCGGAGGGCTAGTTTTGTAGTACATCCGTAGAGTGGAAAAGTAGCACTAGAACGTGCGAAGGCGGATGTTGAAAATGATTAATGTTCCTGTGGTTATACTACATAGGTTTGTAGTTGTTTATTTAGAGCACGTTTGCGAATTTAGCTCTTGCTCTAATGCAGCTCGACAGTTTTCTTTCGTCTGCTCACAGGAACATGATGACTCACTTTGACGGCACAAAATTTTGGGAACAAGAGTTCGGGGTCATATGTGAGGCACGTACTGGTTAAGAGATGTGAAGTCTGGTGGATTTGCGGCAGATTGCGATAGCTCACACATGTAGTTCATCGAGTGTAAATGATTACTAAAGTAAACTGTAAGCTCAAATTAATTCAGGGATAGAAATTGGGAGCTTCAGCGAATGTTTACACCTGTTTTGAGGGCTGCTTTCATTAATTTGAGAAATGTAAGGCAGATTGGTTTATGTATTTTGGACTCGATGGCTCCTAGTGCGGGCAGGGCACTTCCCGTGCCTGTAGTTGTGCGTGTGCGCGTGTTTACGTGTGTGCCCAGGACGAGAGCCACCAAGGCATATGTGAGAACCCCACATCGGAGCTTTCGTCGTCAACAGTGGCCCACGGAGAGCTCATCGAACCCCGACACTTCGGCCGACCTGGTATGCTGGTCACCCTCAGGTCGGGTCTCCCGCCGGCGGACGGAGCTGTTACGTCCGGGACTTCGGAGACGGGGCGGCGCCAGCAGAAACTTGTTAACGCAGGTGTCGCTACAGAAAAACGTGTCGAACGGGCCGACTGCCGGTAACGATTTCCTCGTTACCTCTGGCCGGAAGACGTCGAGGTGTGTCACCGGAAGACGTCCAGATGCGCCATCGTATGGTCCGGCTGCGTACGTGTGACCTCGGCCACATTCGAAGAAAAAGGGGGAGGTCCACAACCTTCTTCCCCTTCGGACCTTCAACCTCCGATTGGAAGAAGAAGCGTCGACTGGGCCCTCCCAAGAAGGCGTCACCGGACGACGCTGATTACTTAATCCACGGGAGCACCCCGGGATCGAGAATTCGATAGAGGATTGATTGAGATTCGGCCATCACCTTAAAATCAACATGTAAATAAATGTAAATATTCTCTTCTCAAACCAACTCCTCGTACTCTTCCCTCCTGCCCCGTGGACTCCTGGCCTGAAGGCGACACGAGTCCACGACAAATGGTGGCAGCGATAAACCACGACTAGCGGTGGCAGCGGTGAGACCGCGACAACTGGTGGCAGCGGTAAGGGTCGCAACAACTGGCTGGCAAGCGGTGGGATGAACCACGACGACGGTTGGCGAGCGGCGGAATGAACCGGAGGCTCCATCAAGAAAGGATCGGCCGAAAGCCGAGAACTGGAAGACGGCGGGATCCACGTAGCGTACCACGACTGCACGGTATTGGGTGAGTGCCTGGCTTTGTGCTTGAGAGTCATCGAGTCTTTTAGCCTAGAACCGTTAAAAGCTCGATCGTACAACTGCCTAGAATTGTGGAAGTGCGTATCTCAGCAGAAAGCAGCTTTCAAGGGGATGTAAACAAGCTGCTGAAGGCAACCCATATACGTTTGTGGAAAAGTGCAGAATTATTGGTAGTGGACGTGAGGGAGTGAACAGGGAGCCTGAGATTGATTATTGATGTTGTTGAAAGGATAGGTGCAGAAGAGGAAGAGTTACGTAGGTTGGGAGTTGATTGAGGGATTAAGAAAGTGTTTAGAAATTCAAAAAGGTAGACAACGATTAGGCAATTTGGGACTGCTGGTGTGGGCTTTCGTAAATTTTGCAGAATTTACCAGGCTTCAATTTCTCTAGAATCAGAATTGAAACACTGGTGGGGTTAATTTCTACATTTTGCGAAAGCCGAGTCAAAGTTTAAAGTGGTCACCATGGATTTGACGAGTCTGACGAAAGCTAACCTGTTGATGCTGTGTGAGGAGTTTGATCTGGATGTAGATGAAGACTTGCCTGAATCGGAAATTCAAAACCTAATAGTAGAAAGTGGTAGCGATCCGGAGGACATTGAATATTTCGGGACCTTAATTCTAATTAATCAGGAAAGGGAAATAAAGGAAAGAATTGAGGACGAAAGGCGCAGGCAAGAGTTGAAATTTTTGAACGAAGAGATTGAAAGGCTAGATTGTGAACGGAAGGCAATGCAGCGAGGTAAGGTATCTGCGGAAGTAGCGCACGAAAGGTGCGAAATGGTAGCGTGCGCGGTGGAGGTCAGAGCCGAACAAAGGGCTAGCGCATGCGAGAGTAGCAGCACGTTCACAAGCGAAGTGAACTTTGGTGACAAAGATGCCACAGTGAAAGTGGAGGCCATTGAAGGCCGGAAAAAACGCGACGAAGTATCGTGCCAATGGGACAAAAGAGAAGCGCCTAGAAAGGTTGCGGACGATTTGGCACGCATACAAAATGAGGACGTCGTGACGGTGGATCTTGCATGCGATGTCCAAGGTTATTTCGACACGTCATGCCAGAACACCAGTGAACGGCCAGGAGAGCGCAGTGAAGCGCAATGTGAGGAGGAGGTTGCAGTCGAGGGTAGCTCCCATGTGTGCGAGCTAAATAGCTTAGAAGCAGACAGCTGCAACTTTCCTAAGTGTTTGAAGCGGTCTGCCAGTCAGGAGAGTGAAGGGACGGATGATTTTGCTGGAAATCATTTAGACTGCGAGGATCAGCCAGCTAGCGAGAGCATTAAAGTTGAAAAGGTGCACGAAAAGGAAGCGAAGGGCTCCAAAAGGCGCAGAAAGAAGCGGCATAGGCCGAAAAAGCGTCGCAGAGAAAGGAACGCCGCGAAGAGCGTGGAATGTTTAAAGTTGGGCTTCAAACGAAGAAGCAGAAAAATGAGAAAGATGTGGTTGCCACCCACGACAAATCGGCGGAGAATACGTAGGAGCCGCCGAACGACAGCGGGAAGAGAGGTGCACTCTGCGCGGAAGCGGTCTGAGGGCCGGTTGCAATTATCTTCCCGTCCTCTTCATGGTGCAGCATTGTCGCGGCGGGTGTGCAAGGTCAGGGGTCGCCGCGAAGTCGCCGAACAATGCGACCACAGTAGCGCAGGCAAGGCGATGGCGAGGAGAGTGGCGCTGCGTGGAAAGTCGAACAGGTGCTTCGCGTTTTGCGTTTCCTGTTCAAGAAAAGCGTTCCGAGCGCGACCACCGCGAGTACGTCTCAAAAATCGGAAACAGACCGAGGTTTTTGAATGGAGGACTTGTTGGAAAGACATTTTTGTTTGTTTGTTTATCTTAGCCTTGCGAAGTGATGTTGATTAATCTCTGCGTGTAGCTTGAGATTTGTTTTGTAGCTTTCTTGTAGATGTTAGATTGAATTTCGTGAACTGTAAATTTTGTTGAGATGATAGTGAGTGTGAAGGCGAAGTCGATAGTGAGAAGGCGAGTTGTTTGTTGAAGGGTTAGAGTCACGGGTGAGATTGAATGGTTTGCGATGTGTTTGAGAAACTGAGCTTGAAGGAGTATCGCATGACCGCAAAAGTTTTGAAAGAGTCTGTACTATTTTATTTGCGCGAATGCACGGAACCATGGCAGGGTTGTACAAAGAGTATGTAAACCGCGGAAGTGTTTGAGGTTATTTTGTAGCATGAGTGAGTCATAAGCAATGGTATTGTGAGTTTTCTAGCGCGTAATGCTAGCGAGAGTTTTGTTGGTTGCTTTAGACTCATGTTTATTGTGCAGACGCTGGGAAGAAATCAGGTTAGCGTTTGTTCAACAAGTGCATATATAGTGGCAGTGTTTTGAGTTAGCTTTTAGGCAAGAGTGATCAATAAGCATGGATATTCTTATTGAGTGTTGCGCATAATTTTGGCGAGTTTTGTTTTCTGTTTATTGCTTTAAAGGCATGTGCAGTGTGTGTACGAGAGCAAGGTTATCTTATATGGCGTGTGTGAAGTGTAAGAATTGTGACCGCAAAGTCGGAGGGCTAGTTTTGTAGTACATCCGTAGAGTGGAAAAGTAGCACTAGAACGTGCGAAGGCGGATGTTGAAAATGATTAATGTTCCTGTGGTTATACTACATAGGTTTGTAGTTGTTTATTTAGAGCACGTTTGCGAATTTAGCTCTTGCTCTAATGCAGCTCGACAGTTTTCTTTCGTCTGCTCACAGGAACATGATGACTCACTTTGACGGCACAAAATTTTGGGAACAAGAGTTCGGGGTCATATGTGAGGCACGTACTGGTTAAGAGATGTGAAGTCTGGTGGATTTGCGGCAGATTGCGATAGCTCACACATGTAGTTCATCGAGTGTAAATGATTACTAAAGTAAACTGTAAGCTCAAATTAATTCAGGGATAGAAATTGGGAGCTTCAGCGAATGTTTACACCTGTTTTGAGGGCTGCTTTCATTAATTTGAGAAATGTAAGGCAGATTGGTTTATGTATTTTGGACTCGATGGCTCCTAGTGCGGGCAGGGCACTTCCCGTGCCTGTAGTTGTGCGTGTGCGCGTGTTTACGTGTGTGCCCAGGACGAGAGCCACCAAGGCATATGTGAGAACCCCACATCGGAGCTTTCGTCGTCAACAGTGGCCCACGGAGAGCTCATCGAACCCCGACACTTCGGCCGACCTGGTATGCTGGTCACCCTCAGGTCGGGTCTCCCGCCGGCGGACGGAGCTGTTACGTCCGGGACTTCGGAGACGGGGCGGCGCCAGCAGAAACTTGTTAACGCAGGTGTCGCTACAGAAAAACGTGTCGAACGGGCCGACTGCCGGTAACGATTTCCTCGTTACCTCTGGCCGGAAGACGTCGAGGTGTGTCACCGGAAGACGTCCAGATGCGCCATCGTATGGTCCGGCTGCGTACGTGTGACCTCGGCCACATTCGAAGAAAAAGGGGGAGGTCCACAACCTTCTTCCCCTTCGGACCTTCAACCTCCGATTGGAAGAAGAAGCGTCGACTGGGCCCTCCCAAGAAGGCGTCACCGGACGACGCTGATTACTTAATCCACGGGAGCACCCCGGGATCGAGAATTCGATAGAGGATTGATTGAGATTCGGCCATCACCTTAAAATCAACATGTAAATAAATGTAAATATTCTCTTCTCAAACCAACTCCTCGTACTCTTCCCTCCTGCCCCGTGGACTCCTGGCCTGAAGGCGACACGAGTCCACGACAAATGGTGGCAGCGATAAACCACGACTAGTGGTGGCAGCGGTGAGACCGCGACAACTGGTGGCAGCGGTAAGGGTCGCAACAACACTCATGGAAACCTGAATGATAGTGTTTTTTTATGCGCACCACAATTTATGCAAAGCTTGAAATGCTTTGCATAAACAACAAATATGTTGCATTTACTGCCGCAATCTCATTCCTACAAAAAAAGAACATTCCAGCAGAGAACTGTGCTGATGCATGGATTATCTTCACTGCAGAGCCCAAGAGTTACGTTCACCGTAATACACAAGTTTTAACTTTGCCACAGTGCACGTGTTAACTTTATCACAGTACACAAGTGTTAGCTTCACTGCAGCAGACATGTGTTAACTTTACTGCAGTACACAATGTTATGCAGTGAAGCGTACTACAGTGGAACCCCTGTTTTACATCCCCCGGTTTTACGACGACCCGCATTTTACAACGGATTAGTCGTGTCCCGGTGAAAGCCCCATAGACACAATGCATTAAAAAACCTCGGTTATGCAATGTGATCTTACGCCGAACCCGCGTTATGCAATGATCCACGTGAAGCAGGGTGACCAGACAGTGAAGGGAAACGCTGCGGGCGTCTTTCATCGCACCAGCTCTTTCAGAAGTGTCACCCTTCCGCATGCCGAGCGCTCGGGCAGCGCCTCCTCTAAAAATCGAGGCGCTGGCTCGGGAAACTGGTTTGTTCCGGCTTTCCGCTGCCATTCGTTTGTCTTCCCCTGGCCCTCCGAGCGGCCACCAGCGCCGCGAGTGGCGGCATAAGAGTGTCGTGGTTGTGGTCTTCGCCCGTTCTTTTCACCCTTTCTGACCAACCATCTCTCTCCCGCTCTCCTGCGATCTCTCTCCTGTGATAACGAGAAGCAAAGCGACACACACAAAGGCAGACGTCGCGGTGACAACCGCGAAGCAGGCGCTAACCCTAACCGTAGCAGACGACGCACGGAGCGCCCTCCGGAAAAGGCCATCACGTCATCACGTGCAGCAGCCAGTAGTGGGCGCACGTTCCCCCACTCTCGAGGAATGCGCACTTGGCTCAATCGCAGCTTCGCATCCTAGCGCGGGATACTCGAATGCCCCACAAGCCCCCCAATCACGCATGAACCATGCTTCCACCACGCCACCGCCGCTCCTGCCGATGGTGGTGGAAAAAAGCGCAGGAATTCACGAACAAAGCAAAACCAAAATGGCGCCAGTTGGTTGAATGGCACATGAACGACGCTCGCTTGAAGTTGTGCAGTTTCGGGGCGTGTTAGGGCGGCACAGCAGCCGCCGCTCCTTGTAATATATTTGATATCAAGTAGTTTTAGCACAAATTAGCCGTTGAAAATTACAAGTGGGGTAGTTTATGACACATACAGTGCAAATATACGGTTTTTCAAAAAGCGTGTTTTTCGCGATTTTTCGACTTTCAAAGGCCGCGTCCCCCCTTAAGTGTGTGTTCCATGTTTCGCTACGGCTGTTTCGAATCATACCAGCGGATTGCAGCGCACTCAAGGGCATAAATTTTTCTGCTTGGATTTTACGACGCTTTTTCGCAGTCTTGAGAACGTCGTATAATCGGGGTTTCACTGTACATGTGGGAATGGGCCGCTTGTCAGTGGATGTGGCACATTTTGTCGATTGTTTAAAAATTAAAGTACTATCCGGAATAGTAAAATTAAGGTGTGGATTGAATCAGATATCAAGAAATATTAAAAAAACATTTGAAAGTTCAAATATTGAAATACCTCCTATGTTTATTAATATTCTTGTAGCTACAGATTATTTGTCAAACAAAAACCATTTGTATCAACTATGATAGTTTGCAATAATAAATACCTAAAGGCACAGTTATACTCCAACATAACACATGCACATATGCACCATGGGTGTAATGGATAATATGCATTATTTTGGGCCCAGGATCCGTTCAATGAATTGACATGGCAGAAGTAGTATAGAAATCAAATTTATTTGCTGAAAATTGCAAGTTTTCTACAAGATGGGGTGCAGGCCGTGTGTGGTTACCACCTCCTCGGCGCGTTTAATGGCCTGGAGCTGGGCGTCCAGGCGTGCACTCCAGAGAAGTTCCAGGCTTCACTTAATGGTGGTCCTAGGATATCTGATGGGGGAGGGTCCTTGCTGCATCCCCAGATGACGTGCTCCAAGGTAGCAGCCTCTGTCTTGCAAAGGGTGCATGTTGATATGAAGACGGCTAGGTAGATGTGTCTATAGATGTGCAGGAAAGGGAACAAGTGCGGAGTCGGGAGCCTTCTACACACAGCACAGATGATATTACAGGTTAGATGACGTAATACACTTTACATTTGCATGGATTAAAAACATATAACTATAGTCCCAAAGAAAACGAGTTCCAAATCAATGATATGCCTAGCACTCATGTATGTAACAATTGCCAGTATGCATTGCTGGCATCATGGTGGCCAGGACAGTTATTGTCTTTGCAGTTGCGACACTGCATGTCCAGTGCTATGAACAGCCGGTGGTGTTGGCACCGACTCATCCTACATCATCATCACTGCATCACCCTGGTCGGCTGTAGAAGTAGTGAGGTGTAGCAGGCCATCAGAACACTAGGCTGCTGCTACAACTGACCATTGACTAGCCAGCCACTTCTGAGGCGCCTTGGGTCCGAGCACATCGGGCTCGATCAGCCTGAAGTTCTGAACGCCTGGTTTTCTCGGGAAGAATCACACCAGGCCGCTAGGGAAGCAGGCTGCTGGTGCTCAGGAGAGCACAACCATGAGCGGGCTCTCAGCCCCAGGTCCACACGGTAGCAGGACACTTGGTCACCAGCACCCGAGCGTCGAACCGCCTGTAAATGAGCTGCCATTCGAGCCATCCGTACACTCTCATGCTTTACCCTTTCTGTGTGCCACTTCATCTCTTGCAGTCAGTGATTGGCTTCTTCTGGAGTCATCATCACTGATTCTTCCTTTATTGCCGCCACACAGTTATCGCTGTCACCAGCCGGTTTATACCAAACTTTTTGTTACGGCCACATGCCGCACAATCCACATCATCACAATGGGCTTTGCAGCATCACGACATGCCACAACCAGCGTGTACGGCACCGTTGGATGCATTCAAATGTTGCCATCGGCTGAATAGCTCCAAAGCTATTCTTTCTTCGAATGTGCTGGGCTGCATAGGTAATCCATACCAGCATTTCTTTGCGGGAGCAAGCACCTGTGATTGTGGCACTGGATCACTACAGCAGCGCTCTGTGCATGTGCCTTTCCATCACTTGGCAGTGTGCACTGTCAGCACTGTTGCAAGTGCAGCGTGGCTGACGTGTTGTAAAGAGCTTCGGCTGGCGAGAGGGGTCATACTCTAAATGCTGGAGTATAGCTTGCCCTTAAAGGTGCACTGACACAAAATTCTGAAGGTGAGACAACTTGAAAGACACGCCTTTGTAGACGCATATACGTCATATGCAAAATATCAATGACAAATACAGCCTAGAACATATTTAAAATAAATTTTAAAGTGTGTGAAGCAGAACTAAGCCACCAACAGAGGACCTCGCAAATTTGTCAACTAAAAAACTTTGTTGTAAACAAGCACCAAGCATGCACAACAAGTTTGTGGTGGCCACTGCTACTCCGTCTGCAACGCCGCCATGCTGCTCAGTTGACATGTGTTCTCTATTGCTTTTATTTGCTCTCTGCCAGGGAGTTTTATCGTTGGGGTCCCCTAGTGATGGGAGCCCCATTCCTTTGTTGTCTTCCCACCTTCTATTGTCTGCCAGAAAGTGAAGCACTTGCTCGCATTGACAAGGGTGGTGTGCTCAGATAGTTTTGTGTGGTCATGTGACCAGCTGTGTTTAGAAACAAATCAACCTTTCTCTGCGCTCTTTGAAACTGAAACTGGAACTGGCTGCTATAAAAATGTCTTATTAAATAACAGTTGTGCACTGATGCAAATGAGTTTATGACACGTAATGATTGGGTCATTAGCAAATTTTTGCAACCAAGAAACAAAATGCAAAATTTTTGTGTAAGTGCACCTTTAATTCATTTCAAAAAAGCAAGTACATTTTTCAAAATACTCACTGATACCCCTGTCACACGGCACGTGTAATGGCATTTGCCGCGAATGTCATTATGTGTTAATGTCATTTTTGTTGCTGCTACACTGACATAGCGAATGACATTCACACCTAATGGCATTCGCCCACTGAATGCGTTCACCGAACTCATTCAGTCGCTACATGCGTATTCTCAACGGCAGGGGCTTTGGAATAAGATGCAAACTTGGTAAGGAAAATCAAAATGTACGGAACGTTACAGTTCTTGTTAGTTTCTCTTGTGGCCCTTTGATAACTTTCTGACACACAGGATGATATTTGATGCAATCTGTGCAACTATATTCTTGTTCCCAGGCTCCGAGCTTACTCCGACGCTTCCTAGCTGTAGGCCATGTTTATGAACGCGCATTTGTTGCTTGAGCTGCTTCAGCCGGTTTCGACGCTTTGTAGTGAATACCTGGAGGGCAATTAATGTTCGTTTGCACTGATCGTCGTCCATCACGGTCACAGGAACGCATGCACGGTCCACATTATTGCCGGCTACAGAAGAAATCTAAGCGGCTTTGGGCTAGTCTTGCTTTGGATACTTGTGCGGATTTCTTCCCTGTTAATGCTACCGTATCGTATTGCGATATATTTTCAGATAGCCTGCCAATGTTTACCACTGTGTTTCTAACAATAAAGAAAAAGTGTGCAAATAAAATGCACAATTTGTAACATTTTGTGATCCTAGTATTCGGGGGGTAAACATCGACATCACTGGCGAATGTTATTATGTATGACCGTGTAGACAAAGAACGCGAAAACAGAATGACATTAGTTATAAATGTCATTTGCTTCAAATGATGTTTACATGCGCCGTGTGACAGGGGTATAATTTTACTGCAGAAGGTTAAAGCACCTGATGTTCTGAACAAGCATGTAAACAAGGCTTTTCAAGCTGTACATGTCACATTGGATGTTGGAGAAGAATGAAAAGGAAGTGTAAATATGGGATTTCCATTAAATAGGTGGCCATGCAGAATGATAATTCGTAGAAATCTATGGTGCAAGACATGCAGGAAACCATGACCAGTGTTAAGCAGTGCACATTTGCCCACTAAAGCTTGGAGTACCCATGTAGACAAGGGGGTTGTTTTGCTATCAAAACACCCCCCCCCGAAATGTTCTCATCACTGCATAACTGCCCTCTCCTCCTACTTTTGACCTTTTTTCACCCCACATTTTCACCAATATACCATAGGCAGGTGCCGAGTGCTCAAGAGTAAAAAAGGTATAGAAATGTATTTACAAATTATGCATATAGAGGGAGCAACCGATGTAGCAAAGATGGACGAACAGCAATAACATGAGCAGTCCTCCAGTAGTCATCCTCATCGCATTGCTGGTGACACTGTCACGTTTAGGATGGCACTTTTTTCACTGAGCAGGAATGATTCCTAACAATACTTACACACCACATTGTATAACAGTTCATGAAACACATTGTGTAACAGCCCCCAAAAAATGTTTCTGGCTATGCCAGCGCATGCAGATATGCAATACAACTGCATATATGTCCCTTTACTATGTATTGTGTTTTAGCAGTACAGCAGTGCTGTTTTCAAAAACGGTCACACCAACCAACCCAAGTTGCGACTCCCGTTGAAGAAGAGGATTAAGTGTTACTGTCAATCTTCACTCTTATTTTGTCCATGTGTGGTGTTCATCCATTCGAATGGTGGTTCAGTGAACAAGTCTTTCATAGAGAAGGTGGCACATGTAAAAAGACATACCATATTTACTCGCGTAATTTGCGCACTTTTTTTCGTGGTATTAGGGCTCTGAAGAGGGGGTGTGCAAATTACGCGGAGATTTCGTGAACACATTCGAAATAACGTGCAATGCGAAATAACGTGCAATGTAATGCAATGTGTGTGTTAACTCTTTTGGGTACGATCTCACGTAACACTACAAAAAGCTGGTGTAAGAGAATACAGCTGCTCTGTGGACACTTTTTGCACTCCCTTCGCATTGAGAGGGCAGCACGTAGAAGGGTTTACGAGCCGCCCGCTGATGGCTGCCGAGATAGCACGCGCACCAGCGCTATCTCGGCCGCCATGCGGTCGTTCGGCAGCGGAGCGACACCCTCCCTCACGTCTTTTCATGCTTGTTAGAAACGGGCAGGGCATTTCCTCCCTGCATCGACGGAAGGTGTCCCAATCAGGGTGATGTTAACGCATGCGGCCACCGAGCAACGGAGATAGGCCGGGCTCGTTTGATCTCTGCTTCAGCCGTTTTCGTCGCCCCCACTCGCATGGTTTTATTCTAGCGACCGTACTTTGGGCTCCGGGGGCTTCCGGAGCAAAGAATCGAAGAAAGGAACATTGCGCTCGCAGCCCCTTTTACGTATGACTGCTCTCGCCTGCGCAGCGAGGGGCGCAGCCGCGAGGCTGTTCTAAGTCTGTCCGTGCGCACACGCCAGCGAGCTGGCTCAGGCGGGATGGGGAGCGCAAAATATGCGAGGATTTTTTTTTTTTTTTTTTTTTGTAAAGCTGGCTAAATATCGGGTGCGAAATTATGCAAGGGCACAAATTATGCGGGTAAATACGGTAGTTGTTTAGCAGGCAATGTTCTCTGCAGACACAAAAGTTCTGCGCAGTTTAATGGTGAGACCTCATTTATACATACCTGCAGGGAATGCCACAAAACTACATACTAAATACAGTAGAATCTCAATGATACGTTTACGGTTGATGCGAATTTCGTGATAATACGAATTTTAATGTTGTTTTGGACGGACTACGTTGTGTAAAGTGCGTCATCATTTGGTACGAACGCGTGAAATGACCGCTTCACAGGAGCGACTGACTCAGATTTGTGACTGCAGATTTTTTCCACAATTTCCTTACGATTTTGGACCGGAAAATGGCAGCGAAAAACAGAAAAATGTTGCTTTTCGTCGATTAGTGTTCGGCCCATCCCAAAGACTGCAACTTCAGCAATGTCGCGGTAAGGTTCCTGCCCGCAAACACCACGAGGCATCTACAGCCGCTGGATGCGGGAATAATCCAAACTATGAAGCACCATTTCAAGGGATTGCTTTTGCGGAGCCTCCTGGCGAAAATTGAGCGCAAGGATGAAAACTTGCGGATTAGCCTGCTTGACGCGTTACATTTCTTGGCCATGGCCTGGGATAATGTGACCCAGGACGCGATCGCGAACTGCTTTCGCAAGTGTGGATTTTTCGCGGAATCGGTTGCAGCTCCTACGGAAGAAAACCATGAGCCTGACGACGATTTGCACATCGAGGGTTGGGAGAACCTTGAAACTCGAGCTTCGACGCGAGACTTCGTTACCGCGGACGACAACGTAGCGACCTGTGGGCTGCGATCCATTGAAGAATTAGTCGACGAGGCAAAGGATACCGAATCTGAGAGTGATGGTGAAGATGCCAGTGAGTGTGATCTCCTACCGTCAATGTCAGAAAGCCTTGACGCCCTCGATGTACTGCGTCACACCGTAAGCACCGGCAGCGTGAGTGAAGAAACCGCAGCACGGTTTTATTCCTTTCAGGCGGCTTTCTTGAGGGACAGCGAAGTTAAAAAAGTTAAAAGAACATCGTGGACTTTTTTCAGCAAGAAGTAGTTGACCTCAATAAAGTTCTTATTCATCTTCATGATCAGCTTTAACTTGTTTTGGCTCATACAAATTCAGGATGATATGAATATTTTACGTGCTCCCTATGAATTCATATCAAGATTCTACTTTAGTAGTTTATCTTAAAGTAATTTTTTTTTTCTTCTGACATGCGCCACTGCCACCAACAAAGAAATATGTGACGGCACAGTAAATATCGCCTAAGTACCCATTTCATGGCTTATAACGCTTTTTCTTCTTTTCTGCTAAAGCGCAGAAAAAATACCGGCGCTCGGGCACGACCGGTCGATAGTACGCTAATCATTTCGAAACTACTACAGGTTCTAGTGCACACGGCAGCTGACAGAGCAGGCGGACACATGTATATGCTTTGCCCAATGCGTGTGTGCGCATCTGTGCCTCTGCACTGCGATCATCTACTCCATTAAAACGCATTGCTTCGTTAGAAAATTTCAAAATTGGGTATGCAAGCTTTGAGTTCTTTGGGTATGCACACCATTTCCAAGAAATAACGTGCGTGTCCAAGGGCTTAGGGTAGGACACATACGCAGTGGCAACAAATGCAACGATAGCTTTGGGTACCCTATTCTAAAACTTCCTATATTTACTGTATGTATGTTCCCCTTGGGGAACAGAGTTATGCCTTTGATTGAATGCGCCACTTGTGCCCCCATTCTTCATGCATTCTCACGTGCACTTAAAGCATCCTTTTGAGGGAAGGCCAACTTTACGGCTCTGCGTGCAGTGACGCTTGCCATGCCACCATAGCCACTAGCTTATAACGTAAGTCGTGGGAATCGTGAATACCCGCACTATAAGCGGTACCGCACTATAACCAAAACAGCATTTTTCAAAGTCTACACGTGTGTAAAAAGCGTTGAGCAGGTAGCGGCACGTGTTAGACATTTGAACCGCGTCACCAAGCTGCTTTCACCTGCTTAAAAAAAAATCTGGATATTTCAAAGATTTAAGTTTGCACCACGAGCTGTGCAAAAAGAAAAGGAAAGGCGCTATGGTGACGTCGCCGTTTATGTGGACTTCCTGCGGAACTGGACTGCGCAGAAACCGGAACCGATTACTACACGCGCTATCCTTCGTTTTCTCTGACGCATGCGCGATGTCAAAAACGTAGCGACCGCTAACCACCATTCGAGTGGTGCGCTTCCGTTGTCGAAGTGATTCGTCTGTGTTTTAAACGCGGGCGCCATGAACCACAGTCGCCCGCGGCATCCTATCTGCAGCCAGCACCGAAAAAGTAGCGCTCGTTAGGCCTAGTTTGTAGGGTCGCAGGCAGCGCGCCCCACGGGAAGCTTGCCCTTGACAATACAGGGATCGGGTGCACAAGAAATCACGCTCGCGGGGTGATTCAAGGGCAGTGCGCGTGGAATGATTAAAAAAAAGAATTGGAGACAAACATCGGTAACGCGGACATCATGTGATCGCGGGCGCGCATTCTGTGTGGAGCGCGCATACAGAGCTGAGAAACAGCGGTAGCAGCATTCTCCGTCGCTTTGGCAATCCTATCAATCCTATCCCGTGACGCGCTGCTGCCACGGCCTTTTTTTTCTTCGCTTCTTGTTCATTCGTCCCACACTTGTTCCTCCTCCATGGCGATTCGTTGCGCTCTTTTGGGGCAGCACACTTCCATTGTGAAGCCTGCTCCCTACCTTAATTGTCCGCTGATTTCCCAGCAGCCGCATTGTAACCGGTCTATCGGAGCTGCACAATAAGTGGTATGCGTATACATTAAGTTCTATGGGAGGGTATACGGGGGTCAGAAAAAACCATATTATAGCCGGTCCTGCACTATAAGCAGTTACGTTATAAATGGTCTCAGCTGTACCTGCCACCGTGCCGCCGTTGTCCGGAGTCCAATCATGGCCTCTATGATACTGTAGCACGCATGCAGTTTCGGAGGCCGTGGTCCGACGATCGGGCAGAGCTCGGCAGTGGCAACGTCTGCAGCGTGGTGTGTGGTTTACTTTTGCTGGATATCCTTTGTTGTGGCTCTACGGCACAGTATGGCTTTACGGCGCCATACTGATAATCAGTTGTTATGAGTGCTACAGTGTTGTGACGATGACAGGGTGCTGTGCACAAACTGTCTGAATACATAACCCATTTTGTACTGAGAGAAGGGCAAGGCGGTGCGATACCTGTGACTCACCAAACGGAATATTTGTGTCGTCAAGGGCCAGCTTTTCACGTGCTTGTGTTTTCAAGGCTAAAGATAAACTCTATCTTGCCAGACATGTACCCAAGAAAAAAGAAGACGTGACACATGTCACTTCGTTTTTTTCAAAGCAAAATCATTGAATGATCATGGTTGGCTGTCGAAATTGGCACATCAGGTGATGTCGGCAGTCCAGCATGACCAAGTATTTATTTTGGCTGAACAGTACTTTTCAGAATGCACACCCCTATGCACATCATGCACAAAATCTGATTATGTGAAATAATTAAAACTCTCAGCAATATTTTTGTGATGAGCAGGTGTAAGCATTCAGGATATGTAAAGCTGCTCGCCCACTTAGTACAGTAGAACCCCGCTGATACGTTTTTCACGGGACCGTAGAAAATAAACGTAAGAGCCGAGAAATGGGAAAAATGGAAAAATTAGAGAAGTGGTGATCGGCACACAATTTTATTTCAGTGCTAGCGCTTTCAGTGCACGCATCGGCACACTCGGCTATGATTTCGCCGACAGAAAAAAACCTCGGAGGTGACAACGGCATCATCGATGGAAATGTAATCACTTTACGTGATTCCGTCACAAACAGTTTGCACAGCTGTGCCATGATTTTGCTGGCGGAAGCCGGAAACGTAATGGGCTTCACCCATAGTGCAGCTAATACAGTCAAGCCAAGTCAAGCTACGTGAAAAGTTATTATTGCCATCGGCAGTGGCCGCTTGGAGTGTCGATTCGCAACGTAACATACGGGAATGTTCCCACACTGCGACGTAACAGCGGGGTCCCTAACGCATTGAATCCTATGGGAGCTATGCCGGGACTGGCCCAAAACAACGTAACAGCCAGGAAAACGCAGCAGCCGGGAACGCAACAGCAGGGTTCTACTGTAACAGCTCCCCAGCCGGTGACAAAAATCAGACCGGAAAATAAAATCAAAATGTGCGCATGTGAATATGTATATGATTCATTTTGCCAGTCTAGCAGAGGGTGCTATGCAGTATAAAATTTTGAAGCTGTATCTAGTTTCTGTTATGCCGGATTTACGTAGTCCTGTGTAAAATTCTCCGTGCAAGTAATCTTTTTTTACTTGATTCGTCTGTGCACGTTGTTTTTTTAAGTAATTTTATATTTTCAAGTGCTACATCAAGAACGACGTGAAAGTAGTGATTTGCTGAACTGGTTTCACCCAGGATGGTATCTGTTGAAATTCTCTCATTTGATATTAAAAAACAAATGCTTCTACCGATAAGGAGCACCATTGAATAATTTATCACACCAGTGATATTTCAAGTGATAAATTATTTATTCGAGTTATGTTCCTTTTTTCGAAATATTTTGGAATTGGCATGTTGAAGGCTTAGTGAAGCAGTGAAAATTACCACCAAGCAGCTCCATGTTCTTTTCATGACTCCTTTAACTGTTGCTTCTACGGCTACATACGCTTGACATTGACAAGCAGTGATAATGTAAACAATGAATCAAATGCTGACGCACGCACTCGGCGGCGCAAAATACAGAGCTATCCTAGTTGTGGAATGCAAGTGCTCAATATGATGCACAAGGTTCGCAAGCGTGCTCTCTATTACCCCCCGCTCCTGTTGTGGTGGAAAAGGCCACCAATGGGAAAGGCGCAGCCCTGCAACTTTACGTCAGCCTCTGCACTGTCTGTGTACACAGCACAAGATTTGAAAAATTCATCTGCAGAAGCCACGTGCAATATGCCCACTTGACCACTGGCACCTCCAAAACTTTCAATATATTGCCTCAGTCTTACTTTGCTGCACTAATCAGTCACGAATAAACATGCCTCATTATTATGAAGGCAAAGAGACTACATTGGGCTTAAAGAACCAAATATTTTGCTATATTGTTATATTAAGGTTTAATTGTATTTATTGTTTTTCTATGATTGCTAAAGTTATTGCAGGAAATTTTGGCTAATGTCAAAGCCATGTGAAATGGAGATTTTTAAGTGGTGTGCTTCCTTACCTTTAGACCTGTTCAAGTCCCTGGAGTGCCACACGCTTTTTATACCTGCTTTCAAGAGGCCTATTTTAACTGATTTGTCTCAGGTAAGTACAGCTCATTCCTAGTCGCTTATTTCATGCTCAAGTAACAGAAAAGGCTTGCAGCTGAGACCACTTTTAACGTAAACGCATTTAATGCAAGACCGGCTATAATGCGGTTTTTTCTGACCACCGTTTACCCTCCCATAGAACTTAATGTATACGCATACCGTTTATTGTGCAGCTCCGTGAGATGAAAGACTGGTTATAATGTGGCTGCCGGGAAATCCGCAGACATTTGAGGTAGGGAGCAGGTTTTAAAGAGTGCTATGAATCGCCATGAACGAGGAAAAAGCGCGGAACGAATGAACAAGGAGCAGAAAGAAGAAAATAAAAGAAAAAACGCCGTGGCAGCAGCACGTCGCGGACGCATCTTGTGAGGATAGGATTGATAGGATTACCAAGGCAATAGAGAATGCAGCTGCAGACATTTGTCTGCTCCGAACGCACACCCCCGATCGCATGATGTCCACGTTACCACTGTTTGTCTCCAGTTCTTGATTTTTTAATTACTTCACGCGCACTGCCCTTGAATCGCTCCGCGAGCGCGATTTCTTGTGCACACAATCCCTGTGTTGTCAAGGGCGAGCTTCCTGTGCAGCGCGCCGCCCGCAACCCCTCCAACTAGGCTTAATGGGCGCTACCTTATCGGTGCTGGCTGCAGATAAGGTGCTGTAGGTGACTGTGGTTCATGGCAGCCGCATTTAAAACGTGTCGAATCATTTCAACAATGGAAGCGGGGTTATGGATGGCAGGTGCACCATTCGAATGGCAGTTTGCGGTCTCAACGTTTTTGATATCGCACATACGTCGGAGAAAACGAACAATAGCATGATAGCGTGTGGTAATTGGTACCTGTTTCCGCGCAGTCTGGTTCTACGGGAAGTCTGCAGAAACGACGATGTCGTTAAAACACCTTTATTTTTTGTTTTTTTTGCACAACGTGGCCGCGGACTTCAATATTCAAAATATCCAGTTTTTTTAAGCGTATGAAAGCAGCCCAGTCGCGCGCTCCAGATGTCTAACACGCACCACTACCTGCTCAACGCTTTTTACGCTCATGTAGACATTGAAAAATGTTGTTTTGGTTATAGTGCGGGTATTCGCGATTCCGGCGACTTATGTTATAAGCGGTCTAAGCTGTAGAGCCTTTTACAGCACTCTGTGCTGAAGCGATTCCTCATAATTGCTTGTGGACAATAATGTTTAAAGGGCCCCTAAACAACCTTGAGGTCCAAAATTGGTTTTAAAGATATAACTGCGCTCCTGTGCGATGTGAACACGCTCCCGCAGGAATTTTGCGAATAGGTGCGACAATAAAGAAGTTACACGGGTTTAAGTGGCCGCTTGCGTCGGTTTCGTTTTCTCGGTCAGCCTCCCCACCCTTCTCTGCAGAGGAGAGGGTAGGCGCGGCGCGCCGTCGTGACTCCGCCCACTTCTGACACGTGACATGACGTGAGCAATTGACGCTTGCACTGCAGAGGCTGCAGTTCCGGTTGCTCTGGCGTTCACGCCGGTGGTATGGAGACCTGGTTTCGACCAATCAACGAGCTACAACTGCGCAAAGTTGTTTGTCGTAGAACGTGACGACACCTAGGATGCGAGCGCGACTGGTCAATCACAGGAAAGAGGCGCGGGAATTGTTTTTTGAAATACGGCGTCTGTGTGGCGCGCAGCGCTGTCATATTCGCAGAATGTGATCGCCGCAACCTTCTCTATGATTTATACCCCAGTCACGCGGGCATACCAAAGCTCCTCTGAGGTAAAGGAGCATAGCGACTTTGAAGGAACATTAGCTCAAGGGAGCTGAGTCGGTGCTACACGGTTTCCGTTGAAGCTTTTAACAAAAGCCACGACGTACGCTTGGCGCTCCTATCGCTCGGAAATGAGAAAAATAATACGGCTCCGATGCCCCCATAAATTACTTGTGCGTGCTTTTTTCTGCTTTTTCTTATCAGATATTTTGTTTTTGGACACTGATAAAACAAAGTGAACACCTAAAGGTAATGAACATAATTCGCCAAACACGGACCTAGTGGTAGCAGTGCGCCGCTGTGTACACCGTATTTCTCCGGCTATGCGTGCTTCGATTCCGTTTTTGTTGCTGTTCTTGATTGTTTTTCGATCGCAAAGTCTCCAAACATGTGCCACAAGATACTCAGCGTGTGAGGATCAAATGTTCATCGCAGCGCCCAGTTTAGCGCCATATGCTGAATATTCTGAAGGAAAAAATGCTCTCTGGTGTCACCTTACGCCGATAACAACGTTCGAATACTTAGATGACGTTTGCCCAACAGCTAGAAATGCACCGGCACATGACGCATGTTCTCGAATTTGTAGTGGAAAAATGTGTCGCCCGCGGTTGGTACGAAAAAGATATGCCAAAGACACCTGGGCCTGCAGCAGACAAAATCTTGGCACCCAGGCCCAGCTAGCCACACCACCCCAGCAGCTGACCGAAACGTCACCGCTACAGTGCACCTGCCCTCAAGCTGTGTGATTTTCAGGCGACATATGACAAACTGTGTCTATCAGCAGAACTTTTATGGTTTATAACTTCTAAGATACCGTGAAACGTGCTTTTTATTAAATAAAAGCGCGTTGGATTGGCTCGAAGGTAAAACATGTTTTTCTGCCGTCTGCCACCTGCGAACGAGGGTAGTCCTTCACAGCCTCAAGGGACAAACGCGGACTCCCTCAGCTCGAAGCTCCTTTCAACTAATGCCCCCTCCGCGCGGCTGTGTGACAGCGCGCCTGCTCCTTTCAAGTAAAGAAGCTTTAGTTCAAGGGACCTTGAAAGTGCCCGTGTGACAGGGGTATGAGTTAGCTTGTTTGGGCGGCTTAAAAAAAAACTGTAGGAGCCTGTTTAGTGGCCCTTTAAAATGTGCGTGTGGCTCAACACTGTAAGTTCACTTCTACTAGATGACAAAAGCTAAAGGTTAAATGTGCAAAGGACTTTAACTATATATGGGGCACAGGTTAAATATGTAAGAGGGCCTACTAAGTAGGTTTTATTCACCCTACATGCAGACATTAACAGAATGCATATAATTGCCATACAAGTTCAGTCTTTGCGTTCGACCCTAAAGCATTATTGACCTTAGCGTGGCCAAGAATGCATTATAATTCTCATTATATGTGTGTATTTGTCTAAAGCACATATTAACAATGCTATGAAGTTAAGGCTATAGTTTCCCAGATAAATGCTTAAAAATTATATGTGAAGGTTGTGTTCTGCAAAAGTAGTTTTAATGCTTGTTACTATATCTTAATAGTTACTAGTTGAGTAAAATCTTTAAAATATTTAATATAAGTGATGTATTACCCACTTATCTTACCATGTGGCAATGGGTTTATGTGAGGCTTTCCCTATGAATGCAGTCAGGGACATGATGCCCCTCCGCACCACAACACACATAGGGTGCTGTGGTATGGTTCTTCGACTCTGATATGGTGCGAAAAAGGTGCCCCAGGCAGGTATCAACAAGCATGGGTTCCCACGATCATGGCCAGGGACCAAGTTTTCGCATGCATTTTTAATGCACTACACAGCTTTTTGCTTCAACGTGGAGTTTTCAGGAGGAAAACCCTGGCAACACCTCTGAAGTACTCTTCCTTGTGAATCCTAGTTTGCTCTTGAGAACTGTGTGTTAGTGACCTTGCATGGGTCATGTCCCCTTTAACTTTGGCATTCTGCTTTCTTGGCCAGTGCTAACTGCCCAAAAAAGGCCGGCAAAGGGTTTTTCTCCCCACCCCCATGCAGAGGAAGGTGCGTGACACAGCAGTGTGGTCTGCCTAAGTGACGAAAGTCACTGTGTTTCAAGGACCAGTGCAGCATCCTTAATTTCTTGCACTTGGCCAGCCATTTCTTCATGACCACCCATGCGGAAATCACCTAGAAACAGACGCTTTGCAGTGCCTTGCACACGTTCAGTTCTCAAAGTGGCGGTACTTCCAAAAGGCACTTCCAAAGTGCCGGCAGCAATGTGTGGCCTATCCTCTTCATCACGTCTCAGGATGAGCTGCTATTTAATTTACGAGCGTGCAGCAGTCCTTCATTGCATCAGGCTGTCCCATAGTATTTTGTCAATAAATTATTGACAATCAATAAAAAAGTTGTTGCAGAAAATGAGGCGTACGCAACGATTTCTAGTGTTGGGCTTTTGTGTGAGCCCCATTCCATTCCTTTTATCTGGTGCTTTCCTAAGAGCAACTTTGACTAAATGCGTGCCTTCATACGTTACCATTGAAAAAACTACATAATTTCGTTTGCGGTGTATTAATCTTGTGCAATAACAGAAAAGTAACAACGTTACTTTTTAACAGTAACTGTAACAAGTTACTTTTGGAAGCTGAGGGACTGTAACTGTAACATAGTTACTTTTCTGGCTTATGTAGCTGTAACACTTACTTTTTACTGGTAATGTGCCCATGACTGGTGAAAACCAACCACAAAACTAGCCCTGGTAGACGGGGTCATACTTGTCAACATGATACATTTATTTATTTATTTTAAGTACCTCAAAGGCCCCAGCTGGGGTATTACATGAGGGATGGATATTAATTACAAAAAAAGTGACTCGAGGGCAATCTTGAATTGATGAGGGTCGGAGTGGTGCACGGTAGATGCAGGCAGACGGTACATGCAGGCAGACATACAGCGCAAAGGAAAGCACGGGCCAATTTCAGACAATATATATGTGCATAACCATGATCCACAGTGCTCATTCAATTAATAATACACATTGAACTGGTTTTTACATTAATAAATGAAAAATCAATGCGTTAGAAATGGGTCGTAGAGAAGCTACTTCTTGTCGAGTGAGCTGGAAATGGCGAAACAGCCACTTTCCCGTACCTCTCTCCTGCCATTTTTCACCTGCTAGCCTTCATGCGCGCTTGCCTCCACGGGGAGAGATTTATCACACACTTATCACCCTAACTTCCTATCTTTACAATCACCTCCATGTTGAGAAAGAAAGGGCAAGCATTAAATTGCTGCGCACCGCCGGCGCCGGCCAACAGATGGCACGAGAGCAGGGCAAACATGGGAAGTATGAATTGAATTCATTAAAGCTTCCATTGCATCCTTTAGGGGAGGAGTGAGAGTGGAGAGGAAAAGCGTGGGGGGCAGGAGGTGGGAGAGTTTTATGTCAGGGGCAGCAGAAGACTATCGTCTTTCGACATTTGCAGCGAAGCAAGCAGATGTGCAGGCATTTTTTTAATTGATTTTCCTTTTTCGGAATGTGTTTCTTGACTCCCTCAGAAATATTTATTTCATTATCTTTTTTACGCTAATCTCGCAGCCCAACTACAAGATCCAAACCTTGGAATCGATTACTGACAACATTAGGTTTCAACGTTGTACAACCATGGTTTTAAAAGAGTGCTGACATTAACTATAGACATTTTTTTATTATTGCTCTAAATAAAAGTACCGATGTCGAAAACCCTAAAAAGAGTATCATGGTGCCTCAAAATGCAATCAATATATTGTAGTCAAGAGGGATGCCTGGTGCTGCAGCCGTATCGCCAACGCTGCGCGAGACCTGAACTCGAGACTGGTGGCTAGCTCTTGCCAAGACGCTGCCTGCTGTTCTTGGGCGCTATTAATATCTCGCCTTATATTTTAGTGGAAGGTTTTTAATAGGGCTACCTTAAAACCCCACTTTCGGTTTCGATTTCGAGGGGCAGTACCATAGTGACATGCCAGCATAGTCTGACGTAGATCTAGGTCACGTGAGGACAGCAGCCTAGGATGGAGTCACAGCAGCTCTGTTGGCTGCTGTTAGCTGCACATGGTGAATGCGAACAACAATGCTTTTATTGTGGTCCAGTGACTCTGACAGCAATTTCAGCAATATTTAGGCGACTGCATTCAAATGTCATCATATCGTCTATTGCTTCGGGGCTGGCTTGCAAATACCGGGAGACAGTATGATTAAATTCATGATAAAACAGTTTATATCTGTTTCCTCGCCCCTGTGTGTAGAGAACGTGAACAAAGCATGCGACGATCGTGTAATGTGTCCACTTTTTGCTGCCTCAAAATGGTGTCAGTACTCCGTAAGTTGGACCTGCATGTAGTTTGTTGGGCAACCTTTTATTCTGATACTGATAGAAATGATGCACTTGCTGACTGGGTTATAGCCTACTATTGAATTCATGACTGACTTGTCTATGCTAACTGCAATGCTGTTTCTTTTCATTAGTTTGCTGCTCGAGCAAAA
This sequence comes from Hyalomma asiaticum, assembly GCA_013339685.2. Lineage (NCBI taxonomy): Eukaryota > Metazoa > Arthropoda > Arachnida > Ixodida > Ixodidae > Hyalomma > Hyalomma asiaticum. The sequence continues at coordinate 153,388,765 of CM023481.1, forward strand.
AATTGTTACATTGTTGAAGTTAAAATAGCCCATACCTGACCATTTTAGCTCACTAATCCCTAGAACATAAATGTGTGTTCTCAACATGTCACCCTTTACTGTTTCTAACTTTCCTTGATATATTATTTATTTATTTATTTATTTATTTATTTATTTATTTATTTATTTATTTATTTATTTATAGTACCCTCAGGGTATAAATACATTACAGAGGGTGTGGGGGTGTGCATAGTAAACAAGAGCATGAACAACAACAGCAAAAAAGTAAAACTGGAAGCATTATAAAAAATAAACACAAAAATCTAGTAAAGTACAATACATTGAAGAGATAAACATTTAGTGCTACAGTACGCTGGATAAGACATTTTTAAATGCAGTTGTATCAGTTACATCAGTTATGAAGGCTGGTAAGCGATTCCAATCACCTGCTGTCCTGGGAACAAATGATTGCGAGCCTGCAGTAGTTGAAAAATAGGGTATGTCAACCTTATGATGATGATCAAGTCGGTGTGAGCGAAATGGAGCTGGGTGTATGAACAAGGAACGAAGAGTGGGGTTATGGTAGTATATCTTATGAAAAAGACAAATGCGTGATTGTTTACTCCTATCATTCCAAGTGCCTATTTTGAGGGTCTTGTTTTGCTGTGCTCTTTTTTTGGGACTGGCAACCTCGGCCCCTGAACTTCGCAGATGTTTTTATCAAGGAATGTTACAATGCATAGTAGCCCCGCCACGGTGGTCAAGTGGCTACGGTACTCGGCTGCTGATCCGAAGGTCGCGGGATCGAATCCCGGCCGCGGCGGCTGCATTTCGATGGAGGCGAAATGTTGAGTCCCGTGTGCTGTGCGATGTCAGTGCACGTTAAAGAACCCCAGGTGGTCGAAATTTCCGGAGCACTCCACTACGGCGTCTCTCATAATCAGAACTGGTTTTGGGACGTTAAACCGCACAAAACAACAACAATACAATGCATAGTACTACTTGATACAGCTCCAAACACTCACTATCTAGTGGACTGCCTTCTGACCTGGGGGCCTCATCCTCCAGCAACGTAGTTTTCATTCTTTGGATCATTTTCACTATTTTCTTGGCAAGGAATAAGGAAATAGCTTGCTACTGCTTTCTCCCTCATGGTGTCACAGCTGCCACTGACATAGCAGCTCCAAGTATCTAGGTGTTCACCAGGTCGACCAATGTTACCTCGTTTAACCTGATGCCAGCACAGACTGCACCACTGCCTACAGTCAGGATGTCTCATTTATTCCACCTTGTTCCTAGAGTATGTCCAAGAAAGGTGGGGCCCTGCCAGTAGAAGTAGTTGACATGGCTTCTATGACGGCATGCAAACCATTCCACCGCTGTGTGATAGATGTTATTTATTTTCAAATACTGTCAATCCCTCAAACAGATTATTACAGGAGTGGGAATAAACACAAACAAAATCACAAAAGAAGTGATGCCAATCGCACAATATATGCTCAAAGGTAAGGATGTAGATAAATATAATTATATCAGTTTTACAAGGCTAATAATGTAGCAAGAAGAACACAGCAGCAGTGACAACAACAAAAAAAAAAACAGCAACACAGTATATGCGCGTCTCAAATAGTCACTTCTACGAGTTCACTGAAGACTTCTGTGTTTGGTTGAATAACATTCATCTAAACAATTGCAATTTCTTACCACTTGAAAAAAAGAGAAGCAAAATATATTACTAGTGCAAGAAAATTCCGTTAATATGAATTTATGTTTGTGACACGTTCACCTGTGTGAATTATATCTGACAAATGATCTGGTATTTATCTTGAAATTTTCGTGCAAGCACAAATGCAAGTATTTCAACCTTTGTACTTTGGCTCGGCTTGACAGCGTCACAATGCCAGCAAGTTAAAGAAGTTCTGTTGGGGGAACTGGTACGCCTATAGCGATTGAAAGTTAACTACACAGCTTTCCTTTGAACCCTTTCAAGTGTAAGAATGTTGTTTTTCGTGTACGGAAAGCATGCAACACTGGCATATTCCAATATTGGTCAGATAAGGCTTGTGTAAGCAAGATATCGTGTTTCATAGGTATAACCTGGAAACGAGCATTTCAGGAAGAACAGTTTACTCGGTGCCTTTTTAGATACGTGTTTTCACATGCGCGTTCCAGCTGAGGTCACTGCTTATCATGACACCCAGGTATTTGTACTGTGAAACGTTCCGTAGCAGGTGACTGTTAATGCTGTAAAGGAAGAAAAGGGTTGATTTCTTGTTTGTTATGTTCATATAAACCATTTTTCAGCGTTGAGCACCACTGAGCTATTTCGTGCAAGAAATTATTAAGTTTTAGTTGGTCATCACGGGTTTTGATTGTGCGATACAGTACGCAGTCGTCTTCAAATAACCTGTTGTTTACATCAACGTGATTACTTATATTGTTTATGTACAACAAGAAGAGCAGTGGGGCCTGAACAGACTGTTGCGGTACACTGGGAGATGTATTGCCGGAGTAAGCATCATGGGGTTGATGGTGGCCAGATGCTCTACAGTTAGGGCAATTCCTGGTCTGTTGAGGCAATGGGTTGATTATCTCCATGAGCCAACTTTGTATGGTTTCACCTGAACTAATGTAGCCCCACAAGCACTCGACAACCTTCGGTTTCAAGCACAATTCCGTGTGATGCACTGGTAGTCTGGATAGAGATACGATGAACCCCACATATTAAGAGGCACTCATTCCTTCTCTGAACTGTCCTACAACTGATTAAGAGGCCAAATAAAGGGAATACATTTGTACAGGTTTAAAACTCTCTCCTTTGCAGACTTACCCATATGTTGCCCAAGTAACTAGATGTCTGTGCCTCCATGTCTATGAAAGGTTATCGCTGTGTTTTTTTACTTATGTGCATACCTGCCAACTCTCCTGATTTGCCGCGGAGACTCGCAATTTTTGGCCAGTCCTTACAATTGTACAGGCACGGCCATAAATCTCCTGTTCAGTTCAGTTCAGTTTATTCGGTGTTCTCTTTCACAGTGGTGTAGACCACAGTGGTTTAAGATATGTACTGTCATAGTCATTGCATGTACAAAAAAAAAGGAAAATGTGATGAAAATGTGACAAAGGTACAAGAACAGGAATTAAAAGCTGCTAAAGTGCAGCTTGACAAATTTTGTGACCATGAACAGTCTGGCAGCAAACAAGTTTTCATACAAAAAAGTAATAAAATAAAAATAAAAAGCAGCCGTAACACAACTGGGAAAAGAAAATAACAAAGGGCAGCAGTTCCAAAATATTTTCTGGCCTTGAGGAATCGCAACAGCTTGGTGCAGCACCCTCCCTCTATCCACTGGTAAGGTGGAGAAGCTGCCACGTCTGCCATATTGTCTATGGTTCGGCATGTTGTCTTCATCTCATTAAGGAACTTATGGTAGCTTATCACATGGCACTTCGCCGCTGCACAATGCCGCTGCACAATGCCGTTATGTGGTGAAGCATACTTAGTGTGGGAAGAGGCGATTGGCTTTTGCAAGGCATAGCATGGCTTGCTCTGCACATGTGCAGTCACATGCACATGCACCTTAGAGTTACGATTACTGGTGTAATGATTAACGGCTAAAAGTTTTACTGACAATCATCCAGAAGTGTGCATGCTGTTAATACAGCCCTGAGAAGCAAGAAATAAAAAACTTGCACTTTATTGGTGCCCCTCCCCTTTGCATCACCTTACGAATCTCCTTATTTCATGGTCCTTAAGTTGGCAGGTATATGTAAATGCAATGTGTTGACCTCGAAATGTCTGCAATATTGAAGTTTTTCTGACTTCAAATGGTTGTAATAATGTAATGGTTTATTGTTGAGTGCCATTGGCATGTTTCTTACGTGTCTGACCATAGGTTAACATCACTCATCAGAAGTAGACAAAACTAATTGCCTGAACTGTCTGTATGCTCCCATGGTGTTGGGAACAGCACCGAGGTACATCAAAACAGTTCATTATATTGAGGTATAATTACAGTTACCCAAATAGTCTGCATTCTGTGCCTGCATCTATACGAGAAAGAAAACCATAGTAAAATTATATTACAGCAGTAATAGACGGTGTTTACTTTAAGTGAGAATCTGAAGGAATAAGTACACATTACCTGCATAACAGTGGTTATTTTACTGTTGCTTTGATCCCCTTAAGACTGCATAAATTGAAGTTAGAAACTCGTAAGTCATATTTTCTTTTAGATGTCTCGTTTTGTTTTAGGACCATAATTTTGTTTTTCAATGTGTGCACCTTTTTATGAGACTTTTTAGAATAGATTAAATGTCTTATAGATTGTCATTTTTGTCACTGATGTCTGAATGACTTTTGTCAAACTGGTTTTGGGGCTGTGCAGGCATCTGAAGAAGACCTGACCAGTGAGTACATCGAGGAGCGCAATGCACTTATGAAGAAACTTTATGAGGGGTTGGTGCCCAAAACAAAAAATGGTATGAGCTCCCTTTCATGTGTTTTTTTGCACTGCGTTTGGCAGACTTTGCTCTGATAGTCTGAAGTGAGTTCCTTCGCGTACAAGGACTTTTTGTGGTTGCCATGGCTATAGCTTTTGTGATTAGAAAATAGTTAATTAAGTATTTTTAGCCGTTATAGGCACCTTGCTAGCGATTGACTGGCTGCAGACGTTTAATGTCAAGCCTGATGGCTGATGTTAAGGGGGGACGTGGCAATGAAAACTATCTTTGTTATTTGTGGGTATAAACTGATGAAATTTTGCACACTGATGTAGTTTGTTATGGTGACATCTTAAATGAAATCGATTTTAAGCTACCTATCATAGTTTTCGAGTTACATCACTTTATAAACCCTTACAGTCACCCTCTAATTAATTGGTTAATTAGACAAAATTTCAGTACCATTTTTACTTAAGCATATACGCTAAGGCCCACTGTGTGCTATAAAGCTGTTTGTTGATTTTTTTAATGTCCAAATGAGCACAGAAAAAATTTTTGAAATGTTCTCGACATGTTTTCTTACTAACAACGTTTGCATAAATACAGTTATAAAAGTTTGTGTGACGTGCAGGTGGAATTTAATAGCTTTACGGTGCTCACTAATGTTTCAGGATCTAAGTGAAAAAAACAATGAATTTAGCTTCATTAGTTAAGGGGGGACACTGGTCTTAGAAGGCCGAAAATTGCAAAAAAAAAATTGACTTTTTGAAGCTGACATTTTTGGAATCTCTACCTATTTTTGCACAAATTGCACAAATGTGCAAAGTTTCTAGCTTCTCATTATTTTTGCCGTAAAATTAATTTGTAACACCAATATGAGGTGTGTCTGAGCGCTAATTGTTGCTAAATTGATTTTGGCCACTTCGCTTGTTTGCTTCTTCTGTAAAAGTCGACCTAGGAAAGCTAGAGCTACAATTCCTTTTGCACAACGTAGCTAAATATGCATAGAAAGCAACGCTGCAAGCAGATTTTCAATCTACAGTTCAAATTTTTTTTTTATTTTGATTTTAAAATTATCATGTTTTTGGCTAGGTGTAGACCATGAACTTATTAGTGCTGTAAATTGAGAAGTAGTTGTTCAATTTCCAATCACCTTGCAGTGTTGCTCTCCTTAGGCTTTCTAGTATCCATATATGGGTTTATAATAATGTTACTTTGCATAGATAATTTTTCATTGCTTTGGCAAACAATAGAATGAGATTCCTAATTATCCCTGGAAATAATTGATCTGTGTAAAATATAACTGTATAGTTAAATAAAGCTAAAAAAACTGAACAAAGCTGTACAGTTTCATCTAATTTGGCTGAGAAATAACCTATGTTATCTCTAAGAACCATGTCCCCCCTTAAATGGCACTGGGATGACTGACAGCAACTGCTCAAAAAATGGAAGCTGAGAAAACAGAGCTCAAAGTTTTACTTCATGAAAACAGTCAAATGTTAACTTTGAGCAGCTAAATTCTTGCTCGCTTTTGCTGGTTGTATTTTTTGTTGGAAAAACACGTATGTGCAAAAAGTGGGAAAGGAGTCCCGTTCTTATTCAGCTGAAGCCACCACTGGTTAACAGAACGATATGAAAGGACAGTTCCTGAAATGGCAACAGTATCCAGGTGAATGTTAAGAAGCGTACACCACAGCAACTGTTCTTACGACATTGTAGCTCTGAGGTAAGTTTTGAGCTTTCACAGTGCTAAAAATTAGCGAACGTGATGTGTTAATAGCACTGGTGAAAAAAGGTCAATGGGAGGGGCCAAGAGGGCAAATACAACGTTAGGAAATTTCAGGGTGTTTTGAAACTGAGACGCCTTCCCCCTGGCTGTGGCCCTGCCATCCTCACTATGGAGTCATGTCACTACTAAAGCTGGTCCCCAAGAACTTCACCTGCACTGTCAACACATTAAAGAAAATGGCAATTGTAAACAATGTCTTACAATACATAGAACATTTTCAAATTCACTTTTGCAGAATTTAAGTCTTTTGTTATTGCTGGCTGTAGTTAAAAAGTTTACTAACACTATTGTCAAGCTCTAAAAAGGTGCAGTGCAAATGAGCTAGTTGGTTGGTATTCACCATGAATGAAGTTAAGTCATGTGAACTCTGACACAAGAGAAGAGAAGCAGCATTTATTCAATCTTTTCTGTTGTGTCCATGTCTGCATGCCTTAACTTCTCTCACCACAAGCGAGTGTTTTGTTAGGAAGCTTTCAAGGTACAAATCCCTACTGGAATGTACCAGTTTTATTTATGGATGATGGAATGACCCACGTGGAGTAAATATGTCTTTGTAAAAGGTGGTACTACAGGTTCTTACTTGCCCTTTTGTCATCTAAGTTTACAAGATGCAAGCTGGAACTAGTAGACTTCTCATTTGACTCTCAGTTGTGTCTGATGATGAATATGATGGCATGGGCACCCTACCCATAATTATGGTAAAAAGGTAGTAAATGTAAACTACTGCCCCATTCATGATGTTCTCCTTTTTGTATCAGTAGTTTGTCAAAGGTATAGTTAATGGTCAGTTTGCCTAAGCATCCAGCAGAACATGCTTTTTGCCTAAATGTTTTTAAGATGAGCTTGCTTGTGAGCAGGTTGCACTTTTTTTTACATCTTTAGTATGGCATGAGTTCTGTTGATCTATAAACATGTCCATTGTATTATAACAGTATCTCTGATTCCACCGACAGGCAAACCAATCACAGGTGCTGAGCTCGCCGGCCTACTCCAAGTGCTTGTAGATGCTGCCAATGAAGGATCTCTTGCTGATGTAAGTATATTGCTAGTTTCACTCATCGTGATTCTTTACTTCCAGTGGCAGCAGCACAGACATTGTCCAGCGGACAAAGGACTGCACTCACCCAGAGCATGCACAGATAAAATCAGACCAGGCTGATAGTTGGGCAGGAAAAGGTTTTAACAAACACAGTCTTTATATATAGGGAGCTCTGTGACATCATGCTGCATAGTTGCATGACCAATAGAGGTGCACCGCACCATCTCCGCAGAAACCCACAACTTTGAATGAGTGGTCAGTGACATTGGCTTGGGCATCTTTGACACCTCAGCAATGCACTAGTATCATGCAATTGATAAAGTCATTAATAGAGCTTGAAGTGTTGCAGGGGGTTTTCCATTGATTACTTTAGGTAGAACCCAGTTTTATACCATTGTATCATCATTAGCCTATCCTATGTTCCCTGCAGGACAAAGGCTTCTCGCACTGATCTCAAGTTTACTCTGTCCTGCGTGAGCTGATGCCTCTGCGCATAAGCAGTTTCGAATGACAGTACAGTCGAACCTGCTTCAACAAACTTTCTGGTACAACGAAAAATTCTTGGTTCCCCGTCAGCAGTGTATAGGAGTCAATGCATAAATATACTTGCCACAACGAACACTTTCTTCTTTTTGGGCCGTTTTGCTTCAACAAAATTTGACGATGCAATTCCAGGATCGAAAATTCGATTTGCTGTGCAGTAAACACAGTTACAAACATTTTAGTGCATTTCAGAAGATAAAAATATGTCTACAGTAGAAGCTCGTTTATTCGGCCCCCGTTAATTCAGAAATTCGGATCATTCGTCATTCCAACACCCTCCCTTGAAAAATGTTCATAGCCCTATGGCAACAGACATTCGCTAATTCGACGCAAAATTGTACGCACACTGCTTAATTCGGACTGGAGGCAAGCCAAAGAGGGCGAAACAAACAAACTGCATCTCGGAGGCTGTCATATTTATCGCATTACATTTTCTTTGCCGCACATGTGCAAACTTATGGTCTCCGAGATGGGCTGTGGCAGCAACGGTGTGCTGTCGATGGCGATCGCGGAGGCCAAGGAAAACAGCATTTTTTTTTTAACTAATGAAAGGGGACGCAAGGTGGAGTTTTTGAGCATGCATCGTCCTGTCGTCAGCGGAGAACGGATAACTAAGAAAAGAAACAAGGCCTCAGCAGAGAACACCTATATACCCGGCCTCAAACGGATAGCGTGTGGACCTGCAGGCGTCGGTTGTGCTTTTCTTCCCCCTCATCTGTGCGTTGTGACATCGGCGTATCGGAAGTGTCGGTGCACGAGGTGGTGGTCGGGCCATAGGGCTGGTGCAATTCCGAGGTTTCAGAAAGCTCGGAACGCAGCCCAGTGCCCGCAGCGCCAGAAGGAGAGCAGGATGATTTGGCGTTCCTTGGCCTGCTTCTCTCTGAAGTGGAGCTTGCAGATTACGTTACAATTGATGACGGCGTTGTCGCCAGTCACTTGAATGATGACGAGATCATCAGTGCTGCCCTCGGTGAGACGGATGAGGCGTCCAACGAAGACCTGGGTGATGGAGTACGCCCGGTGCGTCGTACCGCAAAAGAAGCCGCGGACTCTCTCGTCGTTCTAGAGGAGTTTTGTTACGATGTCCCAGGCAGTACCCTTGCGCTAGAGTGTTTTCACATGCCCGCAAACTAGTCCTTGCCGCCCAGCTGTCCACAAAAAAAAAAAAAAAAAAAAGCATCACGGACTACTTCTGAAAATAAAGGTATGCGATAAAGGAATTGAAAATGTGTGTTTTTTTTTATGCATTCGTTAATTCGACATTCGGATAATTCGGACATTTTTTTCTCTCCCTTGAGATCCGAATTAATGAGTTTTTACTGTATAAAGTCACAGTCGCGTGTTTGCACCACCAGACATGGCCGCTATTGACTGTGTGGTTGATGACCGTTGTCTACCGATGGCGTCTACCGATATCTATCGAGATAGCATGCACAACCGCCCCTTTCCTACTGGCGCCCTTTCTTGTCCTTCGCCCCACGAAACATGGGCTAGGCATTTCCTTTCTGCTTGAGAAGAAAGCGACGACAGCCCTCACACGCAGTGCGATGTTATCGCACGTGCAGTTCGTTCGGCGGAGACGACCGGTTAGTTTCATCTCTGCTTCTGCTGCATTCGTCCCCAGCACTAGCACGCTTTTACTCACGTGTAAAACGTACAATGCGTAGGCGGTGTTATCAAGTTGGACTTCGTACAGAACAATGGCGACTGCAAAAACCCGCTAACAGTGTCCATATCAAAGCTATCGCAAAAAAAGAGCCATGCCTGCGCGGAATCACACGACAGTAACAGCGTAAGCTAGAGGAGCAAGTATCCCCTGCTCCATAACTCTTATCATTGCGTCAAGTAGGGAAGCGCCCACTACGCCATAAGTACTGCGGTATTGTGAGGTGCAATCTGTATAACTGCACATCTTAGAGAGTCTCTTTACGTCGTTTTCCCAAGAATGAACCGAACTCTCGGCCCGGTGTCGACAGCGAGCTGCGGTTTGGGCTTCTCTCTGCACATCTGTCTGTTGTGCCCGACGTGGCCTTGCTGCAGCCGCACGCGTAGCTATGCGACTCACTTCTTCATCAGCGGTCCACACCTTCCCGAAGAGCCAAGTCAGGTTGCTGTCGGGGCTACACACGTCGCCTGCCACGCGACGCATGGCACGATACGACAAAACTGCTTCAAAGGCAGCGCGTCATAATAATGATGATGGAAAAGTTGAAGAAGATTGTTTCATAATGATGATGTTGATGATGCCTAGTGTAATGGGTTCAGAGCTACAAACCATGCAGCCCTCTGTTCTTTTAGATGATTCCTCGAACTCGTTATGCAATCCACTTTCCCCGACGTGTAGTGGCGTATTATTATTCTGCCACGTAACATTACATTTGTTAATGCGATTCCTTGGCAGACGTTATACCTGTTTAGATCATTTAGCGAAGATTTTTCAAGCACAGGCGTGGCTCAGTGGTAGAATGCTCGACTGCCACGCAGAGGGTGTGGGTTCGAATCCACGCTGAGGACGTGGGTTCGAATCCTCCTCGGTGCTGGTTAGTTCTTTAAAAATTTGCGCGAGGGCGGTTATGGACACTGGCAGCGGCGGCTGACAAGTACAGTGCCTAAAACAGCCCTTGTTGTGATCTCATAACAGCTTACACTGTAAAAACACCCCCCACTCCACGGTCGACAATTTTTCTTCATGGTCAAAGCACGCGCGCTCGCATACACACACACACACACACACACACACACACGTTGAGTGCCATATTTACTCAAATCTAACGCGTAGGTTTTTTCCGATAGAATAGGTCCAAAAATCGTACGCGCATTACAGTCGAGTGCAAACGAACAACACCATTACCATATCGCCGTTGGCATCAACCTGGCGTCCTCCTACGTGCTTTGGGTGCTATCGAACAGTCACCAGTGAAAAACGAACTAGTGGCACGGCGGTCTTTGGCGTGCATAGTTTCTGTAGTTTTTGTGTCGCCGCCGGTCCCGCATGTAACGATGCCACAGCGCACAAGATGCTTAGGCCAATGATACTCGTCAAGCCAGCTTGACCGTGTTGCGGCCAACCAAAGTCACTGCGTCACCGATGCAATTTCTGAGACGCCCAGCCACAGCAGCTTTCAGTAGCGTTCGCAGGTGGTCGTAATGGGATAATAGGCATTTCTCATCACCACACACAAAACAGCTCATTATCGCATTTCTCCCTCATATCTGTGCTGAGCCTCAGCCTTTCAATCGTGCGCACTGCATGACATCTGAGATTGCATCACAGCAATCTCTGCGATAGCACGGAGGAATGCGGCACTGCAAATATACAAATATATAATGTTAGCGCCACTTGCATACAGCTACACCCGGCAACATGTGGCAGTTTTATTGGGACGTAGGAGTTATGAATCAGCGTTCCAAACGTCTTCGAGACAGTGCAGATCGAGTGACGCGAGAAAGCCACACCATGGCCGTTCAAGGGACTGCGGAGGTTCAAAGTTGGCGATGCATTTATTATGCGAGTGAAATCATTATGAGAGTATGGCATTTGTTTTTATGAAGTCCTTAGTAATCCACCTTCTCAGGTTGATTGGTTGATTACTAAGGACTTCATTTTTCTCTGTCCTGAAAATTGGGTGTGCATTACAACCGATGTATCCCCCCCTCCCCACCGGGAAACGGTTGTGCTTTACTATTGAGGGTGTGATAGATTCGAGTAAATACGTAATTCTCCTCGATTACGTTTCTCCAAACTTGGCAGATATGGTTTCAGTACTCACAGTTTCCGAACCTTTCCGACTACCGCCATGATACCAAGCTCAAGATTGAGGCATAAAGGTTTCTTTGTTCTACCAGCTCAGGTCAGTTATATCTTTTTGATTTCATGACGCACCGTCAGTTTCGTTGTAGCGAGAGCCAGCTGTAAAACTTTTCCATGACGGGGTGTTGGTTCACTTTACTAAAAAACAAAGAGCATGGTAACCTCCGAATTGTATTTTCCTCTCAACCATTGCATTACAGTTCCTTTTTTCCACATCACTGCATAAAATCCCAAAGCATTAAAAATGTTTCTAATATTATGAAGGTTGAAGAGTTGAATGAAGTGAAGTGGTTCTTAAACTCCAAATATGAAGCACTCTATAAATACACTGCTCACCACCTCTTGCTGTTATTGACATGAAGGTATGACCTTGAGTAGCTAAAATGAATACAAGGTGTGAGTGTGTTAGTGTGTTGGTGCAAAAAGCATTTATATGCTTAGTTATCGAGAGCTAAGAAATAAAGTTTCTCAGTGACCCTGCTCTTTTTAGGGGAAAGAAATAACGGGAGGCTGCCTGAAATCAGTTTTGATATCACTTCAGTTTTTACAGAACTAGGGAGGAAAGAGAAAGAGTGAGCTTAGGAGGAGCAAGGTGTGCTTTGAGGTGGATTCAGCCGTGTCCCATCACTGCCCTTCCTTACAGTTTTACCCATTGGATCCTTCACTGGCGTTTTTGGGGCTTATTACCTAAATAAAAAAGGTTGTAAACCTAGTTACATCATATCCGGCGGTAAGGAGACATGGCAGCAAAGATAAAGTGAACTACATTTACTACAAATGCTATAGAGATGCTACAGGCTTGCTTCATACATGTACAGTCAAACACGGATATATCAAACTCACATATATCGAATTTTCGGCTATATCAAACTCGTAAATTATCCCCTTGAAAATCCTTTGTAAATGTATAGAAATTCGCACGTTTATATCGAATGGTATTTTTACCCGCCATCGGATATATCGAACGCCGCGCGATCTGGTACGTGCGCTTCGGCACTCCCTGCGACCTTCGCCGCACCGCCCCTCCGCCGACACCCGAAACACTAAAAAATCGTGAGGGCGAGAGGGCTCGGACTGTACTCCTGTTGGGCACGTTCTCCAACTCGTGGAAGTGCATTTTTTTTTGCTTTTTTTCTCTCTCTCTCTCATGCTTTCTCCGCGTTACCGTTGGCTCAGAGAGCAGGAACGGAGGAGCCAGCGGCCTCCTCCCTTTGCCTTTTTTTTTTCTTTCTTTTTTTTCTCTGTAGAGCACGAACGGAGGAGCCGGCGGCCTCCTCCTTTTGCCTTTTCTTTCTCTTTTTTTTGTTGCTGTTTTGTGAGTTTTGAACAGCCAACGACAGCCCGTGCCTTTCATACATCGCTGCTGCCCTCGCGGGTAGCCCGGGTCGCCAACGCTGCCATCGTGACTGATCGTGAGCGTTTTGTTGGCAGAGTTCACTTCCATGAGTTGTCGCATACCACCGCATTCCTCATTTGCATGCATGCTGTGCAAAGGCGCTGCGGACAGCTTGAATTTTCGACTTCTCGTGGAGCAATGGCCAGCGTCAGGAAGCGCAAGAACCTTGACTTTGTGATGAAGTTGAAAACGATACAGCGTGTTGAGGTGGGCGAAAAAAGTTCGACGGTGGCGGATGACATCGGGATACCACGGAACTCTGAGCACCTTGTTGAAGAACAAGGCGGATATCTAGGCAAAGGTGGCGGAGCAGTAAATGTTGGGAGCCTGTCGTGTGCGCGCTCATGCCCCACGGGAAAGTAGAAAAGGCACTCTATGCCTGTTCTTAGAAGTGCACACAAACATTTCTGTGGATGGCCCAATGCTGATGGCTAAGTCCAAATGGTTTGCCGCTGCACTTGGTGAAGACAATTTCGCTGACAACACCAGGTGGCTTCACTGATTTAAGCCACGCTACAGCATTGTCGGTAAAACCATTTCTGGTGAAAGCGAAGCCGTAAGCAGCCAGGACATCCAGCAGTGGATGACGAAAGAGTGGCCAGATATCTCAGCGAAGTTTTAACCCGCGGAAATCTTCAACGCCGACGAGACCAGTCTATTTTGGCAAATGCTGCTGAGCAAGACTCTCGACATCCGGGGTAGCACGTGTCATGGCGGCAAAATGACTAAAGTCTGCGTGAGCATTCTGCTGGCAGCTAACATGGATGGGTCTTGGAAGCTCCGGCCCTTTGTGATCGGGAAAGCAAGGGCACCACGCTGTTTCCAGAACTCTAAGCAGCTCCCCGTTCGCTACGCCTCGAACAAGAAGGTGTCGATGATGCATCAGCTGTTCACAGAATGGCTGCAAGCGTGGGATGTCGAGCTGGGCAAGTCAGTGCGTCGTGCTTGCCTTCTTGTGGACAACTGCTCGGCCCACCACACTACCTGTGAGTTCAAAAACACCAAGCTGAAGTTTCTGCCAGACAACACGACAGCAAAGCCGCAACCGCTCGACCAGGGGATCATCAAGTCCTTCAAGGTAGGCTACAGTAGGCGACTCCTTGATAGGCTGCTGGTCAACCTCCGCATGGGCACTGAGCTGAAGTTTGACCTGCTTGGTGCCATTCAAATGATGACGGGCGCCTGGTGAGACATGAAGACGGACACGGTGGCCAACTGCTTCCGGAAGGCAGGCTTCGTGACGGCGGAACTTGCGGAAACCAGTGGAGACGGCGCCGAAGAGCGCATAGACGACACACGTTTTGCGAGTTGTCCCTTTTCCCGGCTGCCGTTCCACCCGAAGTGTCTGCGGACGATTTCTTGGAAGCGGACTGCAGTGTTCAGGCTTTTGCGAGCCTCGCTGACGAGGACATTGTAGCTGCGGTCGTAGGGACCCAGGATGCCCAGGCCGACAGCGCAAGTGGTGACGAAGATCGTCAAGACGAGGCGGCGGCTACATGTGTGTACTCCGCCGCTGAAGTGGCAGCAGCGTTCGGCTTCATTCGCCGTTTGTGATGGAGTGAAGTGGCCGTGCGGGGCAAAGTGTACTGTGTTTGAAGTGCGCACCACCGATCCCATCAACATAGAAGACGACGAGGCAGTGCGTCATTGCGCGTGGTGGCGCGAAACTGCTCGACGAATGAGGAGACGCCACGGCAGAAGAAAAAGTACCGCCGAGGCTTTCCGAAGGAGAGCCAGGCAGACGTGGCTGGGACGCGGTGGAAGAAGGAAGCTGACCAGGGCGCGGGAGTGGCGGCCGAGTTCCTGTGGCAAGGCCGCTGCAGGCTCCCACCAGCACCGACTCCATGCTATTGGCCATGGAGTCGGTGCTGTCCTCTTACAGAATGATAGCACTCAATGAGAGCAAGTTATTTATTGTCTGTGCTAGTCATGCGCTAATGGCAGCAGAACAGAGCTGTTCCATAACCGAGCAGGAATGTCTTGCTGTAGTTTGGGCTGTGCAAAAATTTCTACCATGTCTTTATGGACAATACTTTAGTGTATTTACCGACCATCATGTTTTATACTGGTTGTCGTCATTGAAAAACTTGTCTAGGCGCCTCAGCTGCTGGGTACTCTGTTAGCAGGAATACAATTTTGGCTTCACATACGATCTGGCAAAAAATACCGATATGCCATTGCTCTTTGTCGCTACCCCCTGCCACTTCAGTCTTTGAGAAACCACCAACATTCCTTGTCACGTGATGATGACACCACATCGTCAGTGATGTTATCACTAGAGGTCTGCGAATAGCAAAATTTTGAGTGTTAAGCAAATTTGAATATTTATGTTCAAATGTGAATCGAATTGAATATTTTTCGAATAATTTTCAAATATTTTTTTGAATAATACTATGCCAAATTATGGAGAAACGTGCTGCGAAACCTCTTCTCATCGTGCCAGCAGGTCATCGGTGGATTGTTACAGCTGTCAATCATTTCACATGTTACACAAAGGCGACTAATTCGACCTCGGGATTGCCACTTTCTTTCTGAAAGCCGCTGTGTTGCGTCATGGTGCATTGTGTTGTATCATTTATCGTGTTCTGCTGAGTGATCATGGCAAGGTTTTTGTGTACAAATTGCTCGAAAACGTATTGCAAACTTCTGGCACAGTTCATAAACATAAGCCTATCATCCTCAAACAAATGGGTTAACAGACTGATTCTATCGCACTCTGATGGATATGATTTTGGTGTACATTGGGCCAAGTCACAACAGCTGGGACACAATTTTACCTTTCGTAACATCTGCTCACAACACCACGATCCATTGACCTACTGGGTACTCCCCTTTCTACCTCATCTATGGTCGGTCGCCAACATTCACCATTGAAGCCTCGTTCTTCAGGGCCCCAGCTAACGCATCAACCACTACACATGAACAGTTCGTGGCTGGACTTAGCGTATGTTAACGCCGTGCTCACCTCAATACAGAAGCTAGTCAGCAAAACCGCAAGCAGCATTACAACAGCTCCCACCGCGATGTCACCTTTTTCCCTGGTGATGAAGTGCTTCTATGGACACCTCTTTGTACTGATGGATTGTGTGAGAAGTTTGAGATGCGTTTTCTAGGACCTTTGTTATTACTGCTCAAACCTGTCAAGTGAACTACCGTGTTACCTCCATTGAAATTTCTCCTGACAGTGGTCAGCATGCCATTAGAACTATTCAAACTGCCCACCTAAACAGTCCTATTGAAGTAAATTTGCCGTTTTCTCTCTTTACTGCCCGACAGTCCAGCGATCTGTGCGAAAGGCATGAGCAGGCAGGAGAGGAGTGTTTAAGGCCTCTGTTGTCCTCCTAGGTGTCAAGGAGGACATTGAGGCACTCTGCTGTAGTAGCCTCCATAACTCCGCGGGCATGGAGGAACTTGTTTCTCTGTTTCATACGTCAGGTGAAACACTGTCAGAGCTGGTGTTCTTGCTTGCTCTGTATACTTATGCGACCGAGAAGTAGTGGGTTGCTTGCAGTAAGCAAGCAACAAGTGCTTTGCTGGCAACCTTAAAGCATATACATTTGTCATCAGAATGACAAAAGGCTCTTGTATTGCTGAAGAAACAATCGAAATATGTAAGTGTATTTTATGTTTGTCATTTGTTTGTCGGAGCAATACACCTAACCTTTTCTTTTTCTTTATGGACTGCATGTATAGCCTTCACAGCGTTGCACTTAATGTATGAAACAATGTAGCCGGCCCCGCTGTATACCACCATCTCGTCTATGTCACCGCACCTAGCTCTCATAATATCCTGTAGGTGGCACAAGCTTTTTCGTGCATTTACCTAAATTTGTTGGTGAACAAAGCAGTGGTGTAGGTAATTTTGATGTTTCAGACGTTCTCAAGTCCTCAGTCATCATTCTAACCAAAAAAGTTGTTTGCGTTTAGTGTCCCTTTAAGTGATAGTAGCACATGTGTATTGTTAGTTAAATTACTGTAAGAGCCATTAACATACATTAGAGCCACAATTGATGATAGAAAAGCATAACCACCACAGCTGCTATGCAGTGGTTTTGTTTATGATATGTAACGCATGAGGGGAGCTGCCGTGGATGAGTTGCAGCATGTTTGTTTGTATAGGGAGAGGGAGGGGGGGATATGGTCAAGGGTGCTCAAGTTCACCAAGAAATGATTCACATTAAAATGCCATTTTGCAAGTGTTGCTTGAAAAGTTGCATTATAATACCAATATTCATGTTTCTGCAGCCAGTATGTTTAAAAACTAAATTCATTTAGTGAAGCTTCAATGAAATTGGTATTCTGTGAAGAAATATTAACAGGGTCTTATTTTTATGTATGACCTTAGTGTCTCCACACCATGTTCAGATGCTGTCATTTTTTACCAGTGGAGATGTTCAAAGCCATGTCTATGCCGTGCTTAGAATGATCTCGACATGCAGTAGGGAAAAGCAGACCTGCTCTTGCCCTCAACCCACTGCCACACTCGACCCACTCTTGCGCTCAGCCCACTGCTACATGATAGTGATCATGTGAAGGCATAGAAAAGGTTTAGCTGGAAGCTGCGGGTTTGATCCGCACCGCCACAGCTGCATAAAGGAAGAAGTGCATGAGCAGGCAGGAGGGAAGAGTTAACTTGCTCTTGCCGTCAACCTACTGCCCACTGCTACACTCGTCTTACTCTTACCATCAGCTCACTGCTGCATGATAATTATATGAAGGCCACTTGTTGCGATGAAGTGTAGGAAACGTTTAGCTCAAAGTTGCAGGTTCGATACCCATGGTCGGGCCTATATTTCCCTAGTGCAAAACGCAAGGAAAGAAAGAAGTGCATGAAGGATCGCGTACGGTCATTATAATGGTGGAGGGTGACATTACTAGCATAACTGTTACATCCTGACATCAGCAACTTGACACCCTTGCCAGTAGTCACGATCAACAGTAAAAGAACAGCTTCACCATTCCAAAGCTTTTTACAGCGTCGAACCGGTTAGAACTCTTTTTCTTTTTTTTATTGCAACATTAGATTGGTTCTTAGTCATTTGCCTACTTGTGTTGTCTCCTGACTAAGTTCGGTATACGTTTTACTAATTATTTACTTAAATGCGCCGCTGACTCTTTCTCTCTGCGAGTCATGCCTGGGTAGGTGAAGTCACTTACAGTGGCATGAGCAAACATGACATCGTGTACGTTAGCATGCACACTAAGCACAAATCTGCCTGAATATGTGTGCGAGCAAGTAAGAAGGCGCATTATATATACGTGTATAACAGAACAATATCACATCTAAAGTCATGTTAGGAAAGATGGAAAAAGTATATGCAATGAAAATAGCTCACAAGCACGTTTTAGAAATTATTAAACATGTGGATGAATTTCTTTAGCGAATTGTGTGGGAGGTAACTGCAAGTATGCATAGGCTACAGTTATTGATTTCTGTTTAATATATCTTGGTTATATTTTTGAGAATGATGGGAGTAATTTGAAGGATAATCATTTGGAATAATTAAATTTTAAATATTCTATTTTTGCCCATCCTGACTTAAGTGCATGGTAAAACAGTCACTGGCCGTGATAAAATAGTTTTGTAATTGCTGCAAATTATTAGCATGTGAAATAGCATATAAAAAATAGCAGCGATTTCCTCTTGTAATTCATATAAAAGATGTGCAAAATATGTAAAAAAAAACACAATTTCAAACTCAAGCTTGTTGTCCTGATACTTCAGTAAGTTCAACTTAATTGCCTTCCTATGCACAGTTCCTGAAGCTGTGTTTTACCAATGCAGTGTACACTTTAATACACAATCCTGTACTGCCAGGGAGGAAGTTAGCGCAACACATCTCGTCGAACACACACTTTATTCCCTGCTCCCAGTACCCTTGCTACCCCATTCATAATGTCCATGATGATGATGATGGCACCAACTGTGGTGCCATCTCTTGGCCTTACGGTTGCCTCTTCCGCCGCACAGTCCATACACGTCTCCCCCCTGTAGAACATGAACCCATCGTGGGCATGTCCAGTTGGGGTTCATGGTACACAGTCAGCTGGTTGGCATGGACTATCCCTCAACAGCACCTGTCGTGGGATCTGTCAGCATCAAGTCACTAGCGCCTACCTTCGTAATCCTATAGGGACCTGAACGTCTTGGTGCAAGCTTTGATGAGACGCCTGTTGCTGCACTACCTAGGGTATCTCTGTCCAGATGAACGAGGTCGCCTGGCTTCAGGGTAACTGAACGCCTGTGGTGGTCGCAATGTGCCTTTTATTTTGCATGAGCAGCAACTTGTTGCCTGTGAGTAAGCTCGACGGCCTGGGCAAGGCACTGGCTCGGAAAAGGCGTGATAGGCCACAGCAGGTGGTTCAACGTTGTACTTAGTGCCAGGTGGCTTTCATGGAGTGCGCAGCTCTCTGCCATAACAAAGGAAGGCTGGTGTAAAACCTGTCACAACACTCACCGCAGTGGGGAGGGCAAAGTCGATTTCAGGGATGTGCGAGTCCCACTCCTTATGGTTGGTGCACCAGGCCCGAAGACATTCTTTAACTGTACCGTTACGGTGTTCCACCATCTGTTCCACTGGGTGGTAAGGCACAATATGCCGATCTTTGATGACCCATTGCGTTAGGTCTTTTCAGCGTGCTGACTAATGGCTGGTCGTTGTCGCTAGAAATTGATACCGGCATGCCATGGCGGCTGAAGACTTGCCACATGCAGTCAACAATGTGTTGTCTAGTAGCGGCTCTCAGAGGAAACAATTCAGTGAACCTTGTGAACTTGTCGACTACCACCGCATGTACTGATGGTGTCATGGTGTGAGCGGTAGCGGTCCAATGACATCTACACTGAGCTCCTCCATCGGCGCAGTGGCCCACTGGCAGCTCATAAGGCCTGCTGGCTTTTGGCAATTGGCCTTGGAGCACTGACAAACTTTGCAGCACCTGACATAGTTAGATGTGTATGCTTGCATACCTATTCAAACAAAGCGAGAAGAAACACGCTGCAGTGTCTTGAAAAAACCTGCATGTGCATAGTGGGGTGATCATGTGCCATTTTCAACACGAGAGTCTGCAAGCAGGCTGGTAGCCAAGGCACTTTTTGGCTTCCTCTTTGCTGAACGAGCAGCCCACTAGACTCCAGTTCTGTCAAAGCAGTGAAGTCCTTAATTAAGCGTGATTGTGGGTTGCCCTCCAGGAGTGGTGTAACTTGCATGACACTTGCATGAGTTTGGTATGCAGTGGATCACAGTTCCTCAACCAGACTTTCACTATCGCTCAGGAGAGTGACATCATCTTCCGTAGAGAGAGGGGCAACTGTCTCGAACATGATGTGTTGCTCCAGCTCTTGGATGGCAATGGGAAACAATGTTTAGGGTAGTCTGGACAGTTCAGGGGAGCTTGGCTAAGTGCATCAGCTGGAATGTTGGCAGGTCCCCTTCTGTGTTTGACCTTGCAGTTCAGACCTTGCAGCCTAAGGACCCACCTCTTTACTTTTGGTGAGGCCTGATCCGTGTGAAACATCCAGGACAGAGAAGAATGGTCACAGTGGATTTCAAATTCCGTAAATTCGAGGTAAGGCCTGAATTTATCTGCTGCGCAGACCACTGCCAGGCACTACTTCCATTCCTGAACTGTATAGTGTTTTTTTCTGCCTCGGTGAGGACTCTGCTTATAAGTGACACAGGTCCCAATTCCTCGGTGCTTGCCTGGAGAAGTATGGCTGCTTTTCCAACACTGCTTGCATCCGTCTCCACCACAAAGGGCCGGTTGAGATCAGGGAGGTTGACCACAGCATCATGAGCTAGAGATTCCTTCAGTCACTCAAATGCACCCTCTTGCTGGTTGGTCCACTGCCAGGGTGCATCTTTCTCCAAAAGGCTCGTTGGAGGGTGGCCTGTGAGAGAAAATCGAGGTATAAAGCGCCGGTAATATCTCACCAAGCCTAGGAAGGCTTGAAGCTGTTTGACTGTTGTTGGTCAAGGGTAGTGTAACACAGCAAGCACCTTGCCCTCATCAGGTCTACACTGCCCAGGTGAAATATGTCCAAGGAACTTGAGTAAATTGCAGCAGAATTGGATCTTGTCTGGGTTAATGGCGAGGCCTGCTTTTCTGATGTGCTATAGTGCCCATTGAATGTATTCCGCATGGTTATCAAGGGTGTCTGAATAAACCAAGACGTCGTCAAGGGATGGCATTGTAAATTTGTGATTTACACCATCCAAAACAGAGTCCATTAAGGTTTGGAAGGTTGCTGGCCCACCTACGACTCCGAACAGAATCCTAGTAAACTCGTAGATGCCCCTGTGACAGATAATGCCACAGGGGCAGCCTTCGGAATATCCTGCTCACGCACTGGGATTTGGAAAAAGCCTTGTGAAAGGTCAAAACTTGAAAACCATTGTGCCTGACCCAACTGTGCCAAGAGCCAGTCAGTCCTGGGCATGGGACACGCAGGCATCCTTGTACAGCTATTCAGTGACCGTTAATCGATGGCCAGGCGGAAGCCACCGGACTTTTTTGCAACCAGAACAAGAGCGTTTGTCCACTGGCTGGTGCTCGGCCGCATGAGCTCATGTTCTCAGAGATCAGCGATGCAGCTGTCTATAATGGCCTTCTTTAGCATTGACAGGGCGAAGCTTGCAATGTACAGGTTGGCTGTCCCAGTGTCAATGCAATGTTCAGCTAATGTTGTGCAACCTGGAGTAGCAGTAATGATTGGGCTGAAGTTCTCAAGCACTTGTACCAGATGTGGGTCTACATTCACTTGAGCCATGAGATGTGTGGGGTGCTTGGGGGTTGGGATTTCTGAGTTGGCAGTATGCTCACGTCACTTGGCAAATATTGCTAGCGGGTCGTAGATTTCTTCACTGTCTAGCCGTCCTTGAACCTACCGCTTTCCCTTGATGAAAGGCACCATGCACTGTGATATTCCAGTCATGGTCAGGAAGTCTCTCCCAAGCGCTGTGTCCATGCAGAGATCGGGCACATACAAAAAATGCTGCTGGTGAGACCCTGTTTCCCAGTGGATCTTGTATTGGAGCGAGGTAGTCGATTGGGACCAACTTTTGGCCAGGTGGAGTGCATGTACCTCTATTTTATGGCTGGCCCCTGTGGCTTCTGCAGCCGCCATCACCTATCGTCCCAGAAGGCTTACGCAGGACCCAGTGTTTAAGAGTGCCTGGACCATCATTGCTCTGATGTGGATATCGAGCAGGGGTTCCTTTCTGCCAGCAGAAGTCGCCACATGAAGCACGCTGTCGTAGATGCCCACTGGCACAGCATCTATCAGCGACGGTTTCCCGGGAACGAATTCCCTGGGCATTCAGCCCGCATGTACCCTGGTTGACCGCAATAAAAACACATGGGCGGCACATTTTGCCTAGCCGTGGCACACTGGCGGGCAACATGGCCGATCCCCCTACAGCGCTGGCAATCACTTGTCGTGTGTTGGGCCGCTGCCAACGGGCGGCCGGTGACAAACCCATATGGGCTAACAGCTGCATCAGTGTGGGGACGGTAGAGGCTGGACATAACTGATCCCGGGCATATGATGGCTGAACAGCTGCAGGATGTAGTGGCCAGTGGTATGCCGGGGGCATTGTGGTAGACGTAGTTGTACCCGCAGTGGCTGTCACTACATTGGTCATGGTCCGAGAACGTTAGCGGCCGCATGTGTGGTCGGAATGCTAGATCCCTTGCGACCTGATTTGTTAGTGGTGGCAGTGGTTTGTACTGCCAACACTGCCACGCTCTTTGCATCAATCCATCTGCCACCACCATGAGCTCCTTCACGGTTGTAAATGTGAACCCTTCAGTGAGGTCTTGTAGCTGAGGGTGCATCTGGCGGAGAATCTGCTGCACTTTTTCCTCCTTGGTTACCGACTTTCTGATGCAGTCAAAGTACACCGATATGACGTGAATGAACTCCTTTAAATTTTCCTCATGGTGTTGTGTTTTGCTGTTCGAGTTCCTCCTTCAGGCGGTGTTTGGAGTGGATAGAAGCGTACTCCGCGCGGAAGACTTGTGCGAATTTGTTTCATGAGCGAAAGCGCCAACGAACCGCCACCAAAGCTTAGAGCTGCCATCCAAGGCAGCTGGTACCATGTTGCTGACACCATGTTGCTGAGTCTTTTGGCTTCGTCGATTCTGGACACAAGACAAAAATTGTCCGAATGGTACAAGAAAACCTATGGCGACTGAAAGTCATTGAAGCCCGAGAACTTTGGCGGTTCTATGAGCAGCATGGAAGTCGTGGCAGATGGCTGCGTGGGCTGTGGCGCGGACCCCGGCACACCTATGCCTGCCGGTGCAGCCGTGACTGTGGCGGTCATCAAGTGTTGCCACAGCAGTGAGACAACTTGCTCGCGCTGGATCAGCAATCCATCTGTTTGGCCGATGAGATATTGGACAACCTCCTCCAAAATGATTACGTTATCCATTCTATCTCGGACGAGCCCCCAGTTGTCACAGAGGAAGCTCGTGCAACACGTCTCATTGAACACACACCTTATTCCCTACTCCCATTACCCTTGCTGACCCATTCCTAGTGTTCATGATGATGATGATGATGACGGCACCAACTGTGGCACTATCTCTTGGCCTTACGATTGCCTCCTCCGCCACACAGTCCTTACTAATGTAAAGCCAGTGGAATTGTGCAGGATATTGTTGCTGTTAGTTCAGTCAGCTGTATAAAGCACATGCAACACCTGTCAATTTGGATGTATTTATTTATTATCTGAGTGGGCTTCTTTATACGAAATACTTTTCAGAGAACTCCTTTTTTTTATTTGTTTATTTGTTTGTTCCAGGTCCCAAGTCGATGGAGTGCCTTTGTTGATCGCCTAATGAACTCTGCAGTAGATGACTGTTTCCGGATTTACACCAATGATATGAATTCTTTGCTTGAAGAACATGGCAATGGTCCCATCCATGAGAATCGTTTTATGGTATGTATAAAGTGTGAGCAGTCAAGTGCTTTCCATGGAGAACATACACATTCTTGCTTGAGAGCTGGCTGGATGTCGGCTCTTTTTTTTTTAATTGGCATTTCTTTATTGCACTAAACTTTGTGTCACATAGCAAATGAATTTTGACTTAAAGGGCTTTTCACCAGGCTCCATTACAAATGTTGTTCAGTCACTAGAAGTTGGAAGCTGCTGTCTGGGAAGCATTTTGCCAAAAGAACATTTCGGATCAGTTCATCAGTGGCCAGACATCTTTGAAAAAATTCTAGCTCTGTCTATCAACATGCCTCCATTCACCCCCTCTCTTTGCTTCAGCTACTACCAATTGCCTGAGGCAAGGAAGTGCTTTTATATTAACATGATGAGCCCCACCATCTTTTTTCTGTTCTTCTGGGCACAGTTGCAGTGGCAGTATTGCACACTGCACGAAGTTTTGTGCCATGGTGAGTGCCATTTACAATTCGTGTGGCTGAGCACTCACTTTCTTGACTCCACAGACCAACTGTGGACGTTCCAACAACTACAGACTGAGATATGTGGGGGTTAGTTTTTACTTTCTGTTAAGCCATGTTTCCTGTGAAATGAAATGCTCACAGCACTCTGTTTTAAATTTTTGTTGATTTCACCCCAAGCAGGTGCTTCGTAACTTGCAGACACAATCAGTACTGAATGATCTGTGCAGAATGCTTGTTTGCAATGCTAAAACCTGGTAAAGGGGCCCTTTAAGTTAAATGCAGGGGTGAGACAGCTGCTCAAATTGCACGGTTTTGATACAACTCCGCTTTCTTGCTCCAAGCTGCTCCAAAAGCATGAAAATTGCTCCAAACTTCTCTAAAACAGCCTGGAAAGCAAGTATTTTTATGCTCACGTCAGTTTCAGTGGGGGGAAAAAAGCGGAGTTATGCAACGTGCGTTGCGTAGTTGAATCTCAGGTATTCGAGATTTGCTGCAGATGCTTTGATTTTCGTGTCAACGTACGTTGCTGCGTGTGGTCACCAGAAATGAACAAAGGGAGTCTTTTTTTTTTTATTATTTTAAGGATGCGAATATTGCCGATTGCATTTATTGTTGCCTTTCACGCATGGTGAATCATGTCCGTGCACCACCGCTGCCACGTCTCTATTTTTCTGCATTCTGCTCGCATTTCCCGTATAATCACAAGCCCAGAAAAGCGCGATGTCAACGCCCGGAATGCTATAACTGGACGCAAATACTGCGCAAGGTGGTGTAGGAAGCTTCTTAAAACGAGAGCCGTGGCCGACGATCCTCCGACATTGGGTTTGGGCCTAGCGTCGACACTTTTTGCAGCGTTCATGTTGCTAGATTAACGCTGCCGTGACGTTTATCAGTGCGCCTCAGAACAGTGCACCTCCGAAAATAATCGAACAGTGGTCAGAGGTCTTGCGTTATGGTCCTATGCAAGATTGATGCGATAAGCATGGTGCACCCAGCTACTTCCACAAGCCACAAGAACTGAACAAAAAAAATTTTATTTTGCTGAAAGGGTTCTAACCAGGCATGTACAAATATTCATATTTTCGAATCTATTCAATTCGCATTCACCTTTTACTGTTTGAAGTTTGTAATAGGGGGCTAAATGTGCTTTGTCTCATCACAATTAACTGGCTCATACCTGTAGGTAGTTCGCTTCACCGCATAACCCCTTTGTACTGTGGCAAAGCTAGCATTTGTGTACAATGGTGAAGCTAACACTCCCTTACTACGGCAAAGCTAACACTTGCGTACTGCAGCAAAGTTAGCACTCGCGCACAGCGATGAAGCTAGCACTCATCTGAGGGCAGGTGAGGGCAGCACTTGGGTACTGGACCAAAGCAGACATTTGTGTAATGCAGCAAAGCTAGCACATGCATAAGCGTACAGCAGCGAAGCTAGCTTTTGGGTACTGGGCCAAAGCAAACTTTTACATAGTGCAGCAAAGCTAGCACTCGTGTACTGCGACGGAGTTGGAGCTCACTTACTGCAAGTGTAACCTTCGCCGCTCAGATGCGGTGGAAAACTCAGACATGCGACCAGCCAAAAGAACTGTGAAGAATAAAATTTAATTTCACTGTGCTGGAAGGGTTCTCACAAATCTGATGGCATTTTTACAGCATACCTTTCATTTTGACAGAGCTTCCTGTAACTGCGGTATGTGTGTGTGTGTGTGAAAAACTTTTATTGATAAGAGTTTCCAGGCCACAAGGACCCTTTACATAGGGGGAGTCCTTATTCCGGGACCCCGCTGGACAAGGCCGCTACCCGCGCCCGTTGGACTAGAGCCCTTTAAGACTCCAGTCCTGAGCAATTGAGTAGGGCTGCCTCCCATGCCTCTCTAGTAGGGGAAGGGTTAGGGGGAAGGGAAGGATTAATCTGACATGCCCACACCATGTGAAAGTTATCGGAGACTTCCCCACAGTGGGGGCACCGCCCATCGACTTTAGGGTCAAAATGTTTCACAATTGCAGGACACAACAAGGTGTTGGTCTGCAGACGCCTTAGTGTTCGTTCATCGGCCTTGCTCAGGCCCTTAGCAGGTACTAGGAAGTGCCGATGGAGTTCGCAATAATGCATCACAATTTCTCGGAATCGTAGGAGTGGTTGCCTAGTCGCTGAGCCGGAAAAGCCTGATTGAGGTGCCCGGTGGGTAAGCGCGCGGGCGGCCGCGTCCGCAGCCTCGTTACCTCTAAGGCCCTGGTGGCTCGGAGTCCAAACGATACGTTTGGGTGAGGGGTCAGAATCCCTCACTGCTCGCTTTAAAATTTGGTAGGCTAAAGGGGAGACCTCGCCCGCCAGGTAGTTTTCACAGGCTCTGCGCGAGTCCGTAATTATTACTCTGGAGTTTGTGTGCGAGGCGGCAAGCGCTATTGCTACTTCCTCAGCCCGCGCGGAGTTGGAAGCCCGATAGGAGAGCCCGTTAACGCGTTGGTCCTGGTGAACTACAGCGGCTGTGTAGAATCCGGTGGGCGACGGCCCTGCTACATCAACGTAGTATACACCCTGCTTGGATCCGTATTGGTGTTCGAGGGCCCGGGAGCGCGCCCCTCGTCTGCCTTCATGGGTCTGCGAGTGCATGTTACGAGGAAGAGGAGAAACACAGAGCTTGTGGCGCCACAGGTCTGGAAGTCTGCTTGTCTCCTCGGGAATGCAGTCGTGTTTTATGTACAAGCGGTCTAACAGGCGGAGCCCGGATACCGTCTGCGAAAGCCGCGTATATTGGTTTACGAGGTGCGCCTCCTTCAATTCCTGGTAAGAGTTGAGCACCCCCAGGGCCGACAACTTGGCATTGGAGGTAGTTACCGGGAGGTCCAAAGCTCGCTTTGTAGCCTTCCTGATGATGGCGTCGATACGTTGGTCGTGTTGCTTCGTAGTGCGAAGGTAAGGTACGGAGTAGAGGATCTGGCTGATTACAAAGGCATGGACGAGCCGAAGCGCATCCCTGCCTTGCAACCCGCCGCATTTGTTGAAAACGCGGTGGATCATACGTCCGACCTGTTCGCCTATGCGTTTGAGTTTAGTGATGGTGGAGTCTGGTCTGAGTCTGTTGTGGATGAACAGGCCCAGGATCCGCATCTCTTCGACTTCTCTGATAGGAGCTCCCATCAAATAAATACACAACCTTGTGTTATCATTCGCGTGCGGTCTGAGGTGCAGAAGCTCTGATTTTGCAGGGGCGCATTGGAGACCACAACCGATAGCATAGCTATCGACGATGGAGGCGGCTCTCTGGAGGCGATCCTCTATTTCTCCAAGGCTCCCTTCAGTGGTCCAGATTGTTATATCATCCGCGTATAGTGCATGATGAATTCCTTCCACCCGGGCCAATTGATGTGGAAGCTGCATCATGGCAATGTTGAAGAGGAGCGGCGACAAGACCGCTCCTTGGGGAGTACCCCTTGTGCCCATGGTGTATGGGCCGTATTCGTCATCTTCAATTTTGAGGAGGGCCTGACGCTTAGAGAGGAAGTCTCTTACGTAGGCAAATGCCTTGCGCCCACAATCTGAGGTGCTCAGGTTTGCCAGGATGCTGCCATGTCGAACGTTGTCAAAGGCACCTTTAAGATCGAGGACAAGGATGGCCTTGTCGTTGTGGCGCATGGCAGTAGGTTGTATTACGTCGCGGTGTAGTTGGAGAAGGACATCCTGTGCAGACGTATGCGGGCGAAACCCAAACATAGTGTCTGCAAAGAGGCCCTTAGCCTCCATGTATGGGGAAAGGCGATCTCGAACCATTGTCTCCATAAGTTTACCCGCACACGAAGTCAGTGAGATGGGCCTCAGATTGTCGGTATTCACCATCTTGCCTGGTTTAGGAATGAAGGTGACCAATGAGGTCTTCCAGTCTGGAGGAAGTGGACACCCATCCCAAATCTGATTAATGTACTCTAGCAAGTGGTGACAGGCCGAGTCCGGAAGATTCGCCAACAGTTTGACTGTTATGTGATCTCGGCCCGGAGCGGTACCTCTGCGCATCTTAGCTAAAGCCGCCCTTAGGTCACGTAATGTAAAAGATGCATCAATATCTGGATTAGGCTTGCCTGTGTACTCGTACTCGGGCCCAATGGGGTCCTCTATGCGACAGAGATGTCGGTCACACAGGGTGTCCGCCAGTTGAGCTGTCGAGCCCTGATACCCGTGCAAAGCCCGCCGGAGCTGTCATTGCGTCTCCCCTCTCGTCTGAGTAGGGTCAATGAGGCTGCGAAAGAGGCGCCACGTCCCTTTCGAGCTCATCTGACGCGCTGCTGCATTACACTTATCAATCCAATTGGAGTCAGTAAGCTGGGCGGCATACTGTGCGGCTTGCTCAGTGAGTTCGTTAATGCGAGCCTTAAGCTTGCGATTAAGCTTTTGCTTTTTCCAACGCTTGGTAAGACTCCTGCGTGCCTCCCACAGGCGCAGTAGGTGATTGTCTACCACGGGAATCTCTTCGGTAGTCTGAAGTGTCCTAACATGTTGCTGAATTGCGTGCAAGTGATTTGCCCACTCCGCATAGCCGCCGCGAGAGAGCACGGGAGGAATGTCTTGCATTCTGAACTTGTTCCAATCGGTCAATTTGGCTTGGCCCCACTTTTTTCGAGCTGCCTTCACCATAAGAGTGATCCTGAGAAGGCAGTGATCACTACCGAGTGTTTCTCCTAGGTTTTCCCAGCTGGCATCTTTGGCATTCTTCACGAGGGACAGGTCGGGACACGTGTCACGGGTTACCGAATTGCCCACGCGTGTGGGACATGCCGGATCCGTGAGAAGCGTAAGACGAATTATGGAGATTAGCTCTGCCAGCTTGCGTCCTCTCGCCTTCTCAAAGTGGTAACCTCAGTGAAGGCTGGGAGCGTTGAAGTCCCCAACAATCACTAGAGGTTCCTTGTCAGCTGATTCGAGCGCACGGTAGAAAATTTCGTTAAATGTTACGCGTGGCTTATGCGGGGGGCAGTATATGTTAAGAATATGTATTGACGGTTCCCGGCGCTTAAGTGAAAGAACCTTGACCATGCTGTATTCGAGTTCATTATCTAGGTCAAGGTCGACTGCGGTGTATGCTTTGTTCACCAGGATACACGTTGCAGGACCCCCCTGAAACGAGTTATAACAAGTGAATTTAGCTTCCGATCCAGGCTCCTGAAGAGCCAAGATTGCCGGTAGCGTACCGAGCGACTGCAGGTAGAGCTGGAGGTGCGACCGTTTCTTCCAATTGCGAAAACCCCTGCAGTTCCACTGGATGATCTCGAATTTTTCTATTATTTTGTTATTGGCTTTCCGTTGGGGTTGGGTAGCCATAGTCAATGTTCTTTTTTTTTTATTTCGGCGGAGCAGGCCCAATCGCCGATGGTGATGGCGCCTCAGGCAGTGACACCATCATCTCCGGGAAGGAGGCAGCCGGGATGTGTTCCTCCGAGCCTGTGGTCTGACTAGGGGCCACCGTTCACCTACGCATATCTGGTCGCAGGGAACGCGAGCGAGAGCGGCTGTTCCTGAATTGGACTCCGGTCCTCCCATGCACTATGGACAGAACTGAGTCAGTCACAATGGGAGTTATGCTCTCCACAATTTGTGGGAGCTCACGTTGCCAGAGTTCCCTAAAGGAAGCCCTGACGCCTTCCAAAATTTTGCCTGGCATGTCCGCAATTGTACGTTCCAAAGTTTCTAACCGGTTCTCCATAATGGGCATATTTCCGACTGATATTGCCGTGCATTGCGAGTCGCTAGACAGTCCTGACGCGACCGAGGCCCTATCATCGAGGTTCTCCGGCTCAGTTTGCTGCATAGGCTCCGAAGAGCCGGCCTGTGCCTGGGGCTCCACGAGCCTGGCCAATTTTGCCTCTAGCTCATGAATTTTCTTGGCTAGAATTTCAGTGTGGCACCTGAGTTCAGCATTTTGCCGCTGTAGGGCGACTTCGGTAGGGGAGGGGGAGAGAGGCTTGGAGGCAGCCCCGACCCAACCGCTCACCTTTGTTTGGGCGTTTTCCAGTGATGGGAAGTCCCAGGCGTTGAAGGGCGGCGCCTGCTTCCTGGTCTCGGCATTGTCGGTCGCCTTGACTTGCCCAGGCTTCCCGGGTGTAGAAGGAGACTTCTTTTTGTTGTTGACTCCGGCGGATGGAGTTCCCTTGGGAGCTGACGTCCGCTTAGTGTTGCTCGGTGGCAATCTCGGCTTGATCGGCTTCCGGTACTTGTCCCTACATTCAGCAGCACCGGTCAGATGGCTGCCTCCACAGATGAGGCAACGGGGTGTACACTCGTGTTCAGCAGGGCCCTCGGGAGTGGTAGCCACTTGAGAGCCACAGCGGCCACAGCGTCCCGACTGCGGCCTTGGGCAGATGTCAGCTCTATGCCCCACCGTGCCACATCGATGACAAGCAGGGACCGTCTTCTTATACAGTCTCACAGGGATAACTTGATCGCTGCAGTAGACATGACGGGGCACCCTCTTCCCCTCGAAGGTGACCACTGCGACGTTGGTGTTACCCAGTTTTCTCACACAGAGGATGTTGCCATGCTTCCACCTCAGCTTTTGCTTGAGAGATATCGATGTATCGTTGGGGTCAATATTGATGACCCCCTTGCAGAAGTCGCCCGAGGCCTTGGCGTGTCCACGGAACGGAAGTTGGCGACCACCGACTACCAGCATGACGTCTCCGAGGAGCCTCTCGGCGGCGGGCACTGAGTTCAGTCCACACACCAACACATTTTGATCCCATACAGGCCACACGGTGAGTTCCACCTCTCCACAGTCACGTATGAGGTTGCGTACAGCAGCTTCGGCTTGGCCTGGAACGAAGGTGGCCTTCAGATCCAGCGTTGTGCGTGGCTTGAGCACCACGATGAGTTCGTCGCGCCCAATGCATGGCGTTTGTTGCGGATGCCATTGGGGCTTTCAGGTTCCTCCCTTCAAGGCCGCTCTAGCTGCGTCCCTGTGCAAAGCAGGCGCGGAGCAAGCCGCCGCTTGTTGCTGGACGCCGCCGGTGTCCTTGAGTGCCAGCGTCTTCTGCTTGCGTCGCCATAGTCGAACCATATCGTTCAAAACTTCATCTTCGGATGGCGGAAGATTCTCGCTTTGCGTAGTATCCATGTTTATGATTTGCATCGAAACAGGATCGTAACCAGTCACAGTCTTTGGAGACGCCATCGCCGGAGAGACCCCGGCCAGGCCGGCGGAAGCTCGCCGCCGCTAGGCCGGCCAGCCGGCGGTCGGCGAACTCTTCTAACACTCAGAAGTTCGTCAAAAATGGGCCCACCTTGACAAAAGTGGTATCCACTTGCGTCGCTGAACTTCACAGAGACGAGAAGAGCAAAATTTGCGGGATCTGCGTTGAGTGACCGCAATTAAGGACGATCATCAGCGGAGCCGAGGTGAAGAGCGTTCATCCCCGACGCACCACGGCGCGCGTTCCCTCACTGCGGTAATATCTTCAAGGATACAAGCTTCTCACGCTTCTGAACCCGTTTTTCACATTTCAAAGTTTTTTGGAACTTTCACCATTTATGAGCACATTTGTGGACTTGGATTTCTCCTACATTAACGAAACTTTGCATACATATGCTCCAAGACATGTGGAATGCCAGTATCTACATGAAATTGGAGTATCTTCCATGATGAGTTGCCACCACAGTAGTGCAGTGTTACAGTACAGGTCAATGCGCTCGTGAAAAGCTCAGATGAGTTTCTTCGTAATGGTGTGCAGCAGAAAGATCTTGACAAAAACCAATGTGACCAGACCCTCCTGACAAAAGAGAACACTATCTAACCTACAAGAGGTGCTAGGGGTCCTTCAGAAGCTAAATAAGAAAATCTACAAGAAGTCAGAACAGTAATAGGCGAAATCATGTCAGTGGTCTTAACTGAGAAGCTATTGTGTGTCGATAATTTTGGTGCAGTGAGAATTTTTCTTTAATGCTCAGAACTGTACTGACCGAGGTTGTGGAAAAGATACTTGACTGACTGCTTGGGCTGCTCCAAATTCGACTTTTTGAGCTCTTATGACATCACATTAAATGTTGTGAGCTGCTCCAAATCAAGGTTCTCCTGCTTCAAACTGAACATTTCGCTGCTCCAAAAACTGCTCCCAAGTCTGTTTCTGCTGTCTCACCCCTGTAAATGCCATGCCATAGTTGCAACTCTGGCGATTTTTCAGTGTCCACTGATCTCAATGAAATTTTCACTATATATTCTCCTCACTACCGTAATAATATGTGCCAAGTTAGGCAGTTGTAATTCATTCAGCTTCCCTGTAAATGAATTTTAAAATTTGTTTGCGGAGTCCCACGCGGGCCACCCTGTGTTTTTGACGTCGTCACCTTCAAATCTGCCTACCCGAGCCAGCGGGCCATCAAAAACAAAACTCTGATACTTCAGCGCTCAAATCGTCACTGTCAAGTTCAGAAAAAGGCATAACTCAATACATCATCAAATGACCTCGTCATTGGCATTTTTCTGGCACCAGCTCCATATTTCTTATGGCGGGGAGGCTGAGACGTCATTGCATACGCTGTGCGAAGCATCTACCCGTTTCGGTTTGAATATGCCTTTCATTTGGTTATTTTAAATTATTGGTGCATTGCTGAGTAAACTGAACTACCCTGGCTGTTACAGGACTGTCAGTGCCAATGGAAAACATTAACATCAAAACATGGCGAAAAAAATGCCGAAATTGCCCTTTAAGGGGAGACACTCCTCGAAACAACTTTTCTTTTATTTCTTGTAATAGAGACTTGCAAATTCTCTCATTTGTATAGTTTTTCATGCAGATTTCAAATATGTGATTATTTTTCATGTAGCTGCTACAGTTCTTGAGTTATGCCATACACAATGGCAAAAAGTTACACATTTTGCGGGCACTCTTTTATGTACTAAACTTTCAGTAAAAGCATCGTGTTGAATGTTATTCAACTCTTCGTAGATTGTAAAGTGCCAATATCTATCCAGATATTTTACAGAAATATTGGAACTAACAAAAAAAAATTTTACTCTGTAACTAATTATTTTCAATCTCCCTTGAAACAATAACCTTACATTTTCACACCTAATGCTGGTAGATACTGCAATTTCAAGTAGATATTTGCATTCTGCATGTCTTGAAGAGTACTTGTGCCAAGTTTTGTTACTATACAATAAATATAAGTTTATAAAAGGCTGCCCGGAAAACGTGAAATTGTCAAAAAAAATGAAAAGGAGAAAAACAAGTTTGAAAGTTTGAAAAGTCGGCACTTATTAGAAAACCATTCTATTTACATCAAATTTGGCCACGATGAAAAGTGCCTTGCACTAAATGCAGCACAAGTGTCTAGAAGCGTCCAGCACCATAACTTTGTCCGTCACGGCTCGTGCGGTCGGTGTCCTCAACGCGAGCTCTCTTTGCTGTGCTGCAACGGTGCGCCCTCGCTCCAAGTTTTGGCTCACTGCTTTCATCGCTGCACCATGGAGCTTTTCAGAAATGCCGTTGAATGTTGTGGTGCATCGGGCTCGGAAGTCCGAGAATCGCGCAAATTGTGAAAGTTGGTCATGGCCTGCGTCTACAGCGTGAGCTGCCAAAACTGCCTTCACGTTTACGGCAAAGCTGTCGCGTGAGCTGCCGCTGTCATAACGAACGCTCATCCCTTGATCCCTGGCCGATGTAATACGCCTCGACGTGTGCGTGGATGAAAGCATAGATTCGGGATAATCGGAATTTTCACAACACAGTTCGAGAAATGCCGAAAGTCCTTTGCGCTTTTCAGCTGCCTCTCGGACGGCGATCTTCCGTTCGCGGCAGGTCGGGCACGCCGAACCCGCCGCAAGTGCTGTCAGTGCACCGATTTCGCAAAGCACCGTGTTGACAGTAGGAGAACCTACCGGTCTAGGCTCACTCTCGAAGAATCCAATCTTATTTTGGGATGCACTGACAAATTCCACGGCAGTGTCAATTTCACAACCACTGTCGCGGGGTTCGGTCTCGGCATTAGGCCTATCCGATGTCGGAGTGTCGGGGGCGGCATCGTCCTTCGCTGTTGCTTCGGGACGCGTCCGACACCATTTCTCTCAATACTTGTGGTGAG
Source organism: Hyalomma asiaticum (assembly GCA_013339685.2). Lineage (NCBI taxonomy): Eukaryota > Metazoa > Arthropoda > Arachnida > Ixodida > Ixodidae > Hyalomma > Hyalomma asiaticum. The sequence continues at coordinate 153,423,252 of CM023481.1, forward strand.
TTATGAACTTTCGAACATCAGAACTGCGCTTTTTAGGGCTTGTCATGGCTCGAAAATTCAGAAGAAACGCAGAACTCGATTGCAGCGTTTGAGGCTTCGCCCTTTTGCCGGAGAGATGGAGGGGGGGTGAAGCGCGCCGCCGTCCAATGGCAGCCTCGCACTGCATGCCGCGATATTCAAAACGACCAACGTGTGTGTTGTTTTTCTTGTTTTTTGTTTATTCCGCGTAAAGATACGAGACTGGCCGCTGGTAGATTGTGGAGAAGACGGCTTGCGCTACACGCGTGCACGGTTTCAAATGGCGAGCGGCGCGTCCTTTTCGCGACAGAGGGACGCAAACTACACCATTTTTCGCGACTTTCGCGCATTTCTCGCGTCACCGCTGATCACTTGGAAGACTTTTTAGATAATTTCTCGTGCGAATTTCAGCTTGATATTTTCAGAAATAAAAGATTATAGTCCAAGGATGCCAATACAGCCGGAAAAAAAAAACCGAAAATTTTCCGGAAAACCGCGACTTCTCGACCCGCGTCTCCCCTTAAGGCACTTTTACAATGTTGATAGAAAGTTGGCAAGAAGCTCATCAACTTAAATTATGACATGGCCAAAAATTTATGCCCACCTTAAAGCTTGTTTTTAGGAAAACAAGAGTGCAAAATAGGACGTTTACACAAAAAAAGACCTGCACATCAAGCGCTTGTGGTGTGCAGTTATTTCTTTGTGTAAACATTCTATTTTGCGCTCTTGTTTTCCTAAAAAGGTGCATTACCAACTAGCCCATTTATCCATTCTACTACAGCTCATTTTAAAGCTTGTCTTCTTGCACTTTCTTCCTATACACCATTACTACACAGTGTCGTTTGTGCATGCTCATGATGTATAGAAGCTCCATGTTTCGTATGTGCTGTAGATGTTTGTGTAGTAAGTTGTGATGTCACCTGATATGTACGAAAGCCCTGTCACCTATAACTTTCTGTTCACATGTTGTGTAGAAACTTTGGCAGATTTTTTGCATATCTCCAAGACTGTTGCATGAGCTTCTAAGAGTGAATTTCTGGGGAACTAAACCCCACAGCTCCTGGTACACATTTATGTGTCCGCAGAGGTAAATGAGGATGCAAATAAAACCAAAATGAAGGCTTTGCAAGGTTTTCACTTATCAGGGTAAGGACATCTGTTTCAAAAGTGATACACATTTAGAACCTGTTAGTTCCATGTGGGCTTCACCCAAGAAACTTGAAACTAGATTTTAAAAAGGCCTTCCCTTTTTATACGACAGCATAGTAGCTTGCCTGTTGACATGTCCTGGCAGGAGTGACCACTGCTTTAGTTTGTTAGTCGAAGGTGAATAGAAGCCACCACATCCGTTCACTTTGTGATTTGAAAAGTGAGTGTGCAAAAAGCACTCATCTGTTACTAGTCATACCGCATTATCTTTTTTAGCTACAGTCATTTCCAGGTACATCAGACATGGACGTATGAAGTTGTATTGAACAGTCGTAGTGTCCCCTTAGAAATCCCATGTGCCAAGTGCAACACTGTACTATGCATATATCTAACTCCCATTCACAGCAATGTTCAGTATGGTATGGAACACTGTGCTACTAAAGCTATGTTTACCGTATTTGCACGAATCAAATGTGCACCTTTCTTCCGCTAAAACAGATCTAAATATCGTATGCGCGTTAGAATCAAGTGCGAACGAATGACGCCGTTACCATATCAGCGTCTTAATCAAATGGCCACCTCCTAACGCACTTCGGGCGCTGTCGAACGGTCACTGCCGAGAAAAACGAGCTAGCGGCGCGGCGCTCTTTAGCGCGCATAGTTTCTGTAGTTTCTATGTCGCCGCCGGGCCCTCACGTAATGACGCCACGACACACATGATGCCACGCTGGCTTGGCCATCTTGCGGCCAGCCAAAGTCATCGATGCAATCTCCGAGACGCCCAGCCGCATGAGCTTTCGATAGCGTTTGAGGGTGGCCGTAACAAGAAAATAGATGTTTCCCATCACCGCACGCAAAACGGCTCATCAATGCATTTCTCCCTCATATCCGTGCTGAGCCCGAGCCTCTCAGTCGCGCGCGCAGCTTGACGTCCGAGATTGCATCGTGGCAATCACGCGACCACGCCCCGACAATGCTTAGGCTTAGCTGCGCCACCCTGCGCCGCACACATGGCAGCACGCGGCAGCGGGCGTGAGGGAACTGCGATAGCACGGAGGAATGCAGCATTGCGAGTAAATGATGTTGTTGCCGCTTGCACGCAGCTACGCCCGGCAACATGCGGCAGTTTCATCAAGACACAGGAGTTATGAATCGGTGTGCCGAACGTCTTCGAGACACAGCGGATCAAGTGAAGCGGGACTGCAGGGGTTCAAAGTTAGCGGTGTGTTTACTATGCGAGTGCATTCATTACGTGAGTGCGGCATTTGGTTTTATGAACGTGAGCAGATTGATCACTAAGGATTTTTTTTTTTTGTCACAAAAAATGGGTGCGTGTTACAATCGATGTTTCACCTTTTTTTTTTTTTTTCGTCGCAGTAGACGGGTGTGCGTTACAATCAAGGGTACAGTAGAATCGTGCAAATACGGTATTCTATTTCTCCTAATGATACCATGATCACTTCTCATCTTACTTAAGCCAATGAAGCACTGTTTGGTTGGTACTGTTAAGAAAGGCACTAATTCGTAAGGGCAGTAGGTGAAATGGAAGACAAATAAGCTGCGTGCATCTAAGCTGATGAATGGCCCATTCAGCATGGTTCTCCTTTGGGCTTCATATGTAGATACTACACTCTTGACAATGCTTTGCTGCCACACAGTAATGTAATGCACAAAGCATTCTTAGAGCAGAAGTAATCACTGTGCAAGAAAGCATGCTTCTTGTATCAGTTCGTTATTTGAAAGGGGATTGCCATGCTTAGGGAAGCTGCAATGGCATATGACCTTTCATTTTTTCACTGAGTGGCTCTGGGCATGTTATTGAACTGAACGTATTCTGCACCACCATTACACCAATTTTTATGAGTGAATAGAATAACTGCCGTAATGCATCCAGCCCAAGTACCCTCTTGAACGAAAACTCAAATTATGAGGTGTATTTTGAAAAGGGCTGCGTGCCACATCTGCGCATCACAAGTACTCCTATCAGAGCAGCAGTGCACTGAACTTGTTGCTGTACCACTTTTGAGACTGCAGCTCATGCTGAGTGTGTTTCATTTATGTTCACACGTACACTAATGTACAGGGTGTCTACCAACCGGGAAAACCAGGAAACCTCAGGGAATATGATTAGTCTGGAAAATCTCAGGGAATTTGGGCTTCTGTCAGGGAAAATCAGCTGAAGTACAAAAGTCGCGGTAACGCAGGCTCTAACTACGCACCTTGCGAGGGAGGTTCTAGCGCAACTCGCAGTAACTGAAGGGATGAGTGCCCCCCCCCCCCCTTTCCTCCCCGTTCTCCGTCCGCACGGACCAGCTCTTTTCGTTTTCTTTTCCTGGCTTTCCTTGTTGCGTCTTGTTCTATGTAGAGTCCGCTCTATGTGTCTGGACACACTACGGCGCACACAAGGCCCGTGTGTGCGCCGAGCGTTCTTATCTTGTGCATTTGCATGCACACAGTCTTTTCCACAAATATTGTGGAAAAGACTATGTGGAGGTAGAGGGCGGTGCGCGGCTACACGAAGCTGTGCGCCCTCTCTCTCCGTAGGTGGAGGACGCGGCGCCGATTCTACATGTACGCCATGTGGTGACGCGTTGTACCACGTATGTATGGTTAGGGCTTTACTTTCTTGCGGAGATAAATAGAACTGATTTCTAGCTTGGGCGCGTCACGCGGTCTGCGGCAACACCGGTGGGCAATGCCGTTTCGCGGTTTTAGTTTCTCCGCGTGATTGCAATAGAGGTGCGTGAACCTTGATGTTTATCTTCATCGGCACCCCATTGCAGAGGTGGCAGAAGTTGATTTTCATCTTTATTGGCGTAGCTTTCAGCTTGTTTATTATCCATGCTTAGGAGGGATTCTTGTTGTTTATTACTGAGTTTACTCTGCCCAAGGCAGCCGCATGTGGAGAAGATACCGTGTGTGTGCCAACACAGCTGGTTGCTCCAAGATGAGAACAGGGATGCGTTTTATATGCGCAGACTGCAATAAGGCACTGTGCGTAGACCTGTTTTTCAAGGAACACCACGTTCTAAAATGCTATTGAACAATTTGCAGTATTTGCTTGATTCTACCGTGCCCTCGGTTGTAATGCGCACCAGTTTCCCGCGACAAAAAAAAAAAGGTGAAACAACGATTGTAACGTGCACCCATTTTCGTGACATGGAAAATAAAAGAAAGTCCTTAGTAAATCAACCTTCTCACATTCATAAAACCAAATGCCGTACTCGTGTAATGAACACACTCACATAATAAAAGCACGGCTAACTTTTAACCCCTGCAGTCCCGCGAAAGGCGGTGCTGTGGCTTTCCCGCTTCACTTGATCTGCGGCGTCTCGAAGATGTTCGGCACGCCGATTCATAACTCCTGCGTCTCGATGAAACTGCCGTATGTTGCTGGGCGTAGCCGCGTGCAAGCGAGGTCAACATTTACTCGCAGTGCTGCATTCCTCCGTGCTATCGCAGTTCCCTCACGCCCGCTGACACGTGCTGCCATGCGTGCTGCGCAGGCTGGCGCAGCGAAGCCTGAGCACGGTCAGGGTGTGGTCTTCAAGATTGCCGCAATGCAATCTCGGACGTCAAGCTGTGCGCACGACTGAGAGGCTCGGGCTCAGCACAGATATGAAGGGGAAATGAGATGATGAGTGGTTTTGCGTGCGGCGATTGGAAACATCTATTCGCCCGTTACAGCCTGCCGCAAACACTATCGAAAGCTCGTGCGACTGGGCATCTCGGAGATTGCATCGGCGACGTGCGACTTCAGTTGACCGCAAGATGGCCAAGCTAGGGCAGCGATTATGATCAGCCTACGTATCATGTGCGTCGTGCCGTCGTTACGCGGGGGACCGGCAGCGACATAGAAACTACAGAAACTATGCGCGCCAAAGACCGCCGCGCCGCTAGTTCGTTTTTTAGGCAGTGACCATTCGATAGCGTCTGAAGCGCGTAAGAGGCGGCTATTTTGATGCCGACGGCAATATGGTAACGGTGTAGTTCGTTCGCACTCTATTCTAACACGCATACGATTTTTGGACCCATTTTATCGAAAAAAGGTGCGCGTTAGATTTGAGTAAATACGGTGTAAGTCATGCTGACACCAAAATACTGCTCCTGATTCTTTTTACAATGTATTTCCTACCTGACGCATTTTGTACATTCAAAATCCATAATTTCACAATTTGACCATCTGGGAAAGCTTTTTTTTTTTTTTTAATTTGACTAGTGATCAAATTGGGTGACATGGTGCCTACCTGCATCAGCATGAAAAAAGTTATGTGCCACTTGGGGAATTTCACAAAAATACTCAGGGAAAACCTGGAAATCTCGGGAAATTTAGCAATGTCAACTTGGTAGACACCCTGAATGCAGTGGGAAAGGGGTTGAGGTGGTGCAGCTAGCTGAAAGTCACTTTCTAAACTAATCGCATCTGTGTAGTCTGCTCACTGACAATGTTGATGATTGCTAGGTATTTTAAAACAGCAGGCACATGGCTGACCCCATTTGCATTACATTTATGTTAATGGCAGCACAAGCAGCTTTCCTTCCATACTACAATCTGTTGTAACTTACCCTGGATAAAAGTTACAGGGCCCCTAAACCACCCAGAGGTCAAAATTTAGTTGTGGTGTTGCTTTTGTGCCGGTGTCCGCAACGAACACGTAGCCGCAAGAATTTTTCGAAACGGTGCCGAAATAGCGGAGTTACACACGTTTGATTGTTAAAACGCGGCGCTTGCTTGTTTTGCTCTCTCCTGCGCCCCACCGGCTGCTTGCCGGTGCCATCTCCTCGCCGAGTGCTCCTCCGAATGTCACGTGACATTCATCGCCGATGACGCGCATCCGGTTTACGTGCCTCCGCCAGGCTCCTGCGTTCGCGCAAGTGTTTTGTTGGTGCTGTACCAACGCTCTCTGCTGGCGCTATCCGTCGTGTTCTGACAGTTGCTGCAGTTTCTAGTCGGCTGTACCTGACTTGCACTTGCGTAGCGTAGCGCAGTTATGAATTCACAAGCGTGCACTCGTGAACACCACACGAACGACACATGACGAGGAAAAACAAACAGGCAGGTAACGTGTGCATTTGCTAGCAGACTAAGCGGAAGTCAAAGTTCTCCTTTGACCAATCAGCGGAGCTCGGACTCTTGTGACGTCACCAAAAACCACAATGTCGTCGCGGCTAACTTTGGTATGCCGGAAATGGCCGGCGAGGTGCGCGGGATTGTTTTTCGAGTTTGTGGCGCTGCCACGGCGCATAGCGCTGCCACATTTGACATCGTTCATCGTGGCACCGTTCTCAACTCGATGCGCGTGTTAACTTAAATGTTCAAAAAAAATGTCGGGGTTGGTTTAGAGGCACTGCAGTCTTCTTGCCATGCAGTGCAGGCTTTTAGGGTTTGTGTAGTGACCAGTCTATCAGACCATTCCACAGTGTGAATGACATCGACGTTAATATGAAAAGTTTTTAAAAAGTGAACTGACCCTTTCACTGCTGAAGCCAGTGAACCAACGGGCAGGCGCTATTAATGCTTTATTTAGGCTCTTGCTCGGTAGGAGTACCTGTCCGTTTGAAGATGCATGGATGTGTTACTGATGGTTGATATTAGCTACCTGTGTTGCTTGAATGCACTGTTATACACTCGAACCTCGTTTTAATGGAGTCAAAGAGAGACATGGAAAATTACTTTGTTATGCCCGTTATTTCTTTATAACCATTATTGCCCTTAACTGCAATATTTACCTTCCTTTCGGATGCGAAAATTTTAACGCGCAAATAAGGAAACGGTGCTGTAAAGCCATGCATGCGATGAAGCTTTGTACGCCAGTATAAAAAAAAGAAAACAACTAGTATAAAAAAAAAAGAAAACTCACCAGTACCGTGCAAACTGGCAGCCGATGCGACAGGCCGCGTTCTGTTGCAACGCGATTGCCTTTTGCTTCCATTTAGTGCATGGCTCGTCCACGTTACCATGAAACCGGAGAAACGGCAACGCTGTCGAACAGTCGGTTGTGAAACTATGCTCGCCATGAACAAGCAGCACGCGGCGGACTAACGAATGCGCCATCTTTGCCACTACAATGCACACAATGTGTAGGTCAACAAACGTCGCCGCCGGCTTGGCCGCCTTGTGGTTCCCACGGTCGCCATGTCGCCGATGCACTCTCGGAGGCCATGGCCAGCCGCATCAGCGTTCGGTAGCATTAATGGGCGACCGTAAAAAGAGAAGTGGATGCACTAATTTCTCACCACCGCATGCAAGCTACAGCACGCTAAGCATGGCCTCTGAAATGGCTGCAATGCAATCTCGAAGGTCATGCTTTGATGGCTAACTGCTGCAAGAAAAAAAAAAAAAAAAGAAAGCAGGGGCTGCACTATGATGGAGGAGGGCAACAGTACATATCAGTGTGCACTGCTGCTTGCTTGCGGCTACGCGCGGGAATGTGCAGCAGTTTCATCAGGCCGCGGGATTTTTGAATCGCCACACCGAACTCCGCGGGAGGCAATTTCTCTGACGTGAACGCCGCTGATTTTCGCAATATAAAGCTTTTGGTTTTGGAATCAATTTTAGTTTGTTATATCCATTGAAAGGTCAATTTTATTCCGTTTCAAATGCATGTATGTCTAGAGAGGTTTCAAGGGGAATTTTATTCACTTCGTTATATTTAATATTTCATTATATTCCGTTACCTTATAACGAGGTTTGAGTGTACGTGTTAGTGCTTTTGTACCGAAGACTACGTGTGCCCACTGTAGGATTGTCTCCGATCAACTTTGACATGACCGAGTAAGCTGATTTGTCACACCAGATACCCTCATATTCTTGTCAAACAGAACCTTTCAAGGCACTGCTGCGTAAGGCTAAAGGAAAGTAAAAGCAGCTCGGAATGCAACAAGTATGGTGCAACTCAACACGTGCCTGCTGAAGTACCTATGATTGTGAAAACTTCCCATAATATCTCGATATTTGTACAATGTAAATAAATGCAGTTTTATATATTCCAAGCAAAAAAAAATTTTGCCTAGGCATTGAGGACACAAAGAAAAGCGAGTGTATGATGAGTGTTTACATTTGTTGAAAAAACTTGTGGTGTGGAGGGTTTGCACACACGTCGCTAGCTGTTGAATGGTGCATTGGATATGGCCTTAAACAAAGCAAATTGATAAATTCTCCCTTTCACTATCCCAAAAGACAGTCCTAAGTATGTGAAGTTTTCAGAAAGGCTTTTTGAGTTTCAGAATATTTCTAATTATCCATATATCGAAACAAGAAGGCCTTATAAGCACTGCTGCTGTCTGGTGCCCTCCAGTCACCCCTGAAGAAGGGTCCAAGTGGGACCTGAAACGTCGGGCTTTTTTCATCAAGTACACAGTTTTTACGTTTGATGATTATAATTTGGTTGGTGTCCCCCCTTTTTTCACCTTTAATTTCATCCCAACCAGACAAATGTTCACCTTTAAATCATATATCGAATCATATCATCCCTTTTGAGTTGGCTATATTCCAGATCAAGTGCATTATGCTTGACGCTTTACCATTGTGGACTGGAGTAATGGTGGCATGCTAAATTGTGTTTGATTATCAGAGCATGCAGTTGAATGCTTTGTAAGATAGTCATACTGGGGAGCAGCTTGTGTCTCCAATATGAAGGGACATTCATAAGCAGGGTACCATGTCTTTGTTTTGTGATGAACCATTATGTCTGTGTGGGTGCCCTACATATACATTAATCGATGAACAAATCGCAAAATACGATTTAGAACAGGGAATGTCACAGGAGCCAACGTTCCGACAAGCGGACTTGTCTTCGTCAGGGCGGCAGCTGCCTTCTCCAGCGTTCCTTTATGCACGCCTTTGCACACTGTCCCCCGTACTCAGAAAGAGAGGTGAAGAAGAGCAGCACGTGCGAACAATAACAAAAAAAGGGGGGGGGGGGGGGAGGGTTGGGTGCAGGGGTAGTTCGGTGACAGGTGTTAGCGTGACTAATATAAGGGCAAGAGCGAAAGCTTCCAAAGAATCCACTCTTTGTACATATTTTGCATATGCATTGTGTGCACAGCGCCAGAAAGCAGGATGAAAAAAGGAACACACGCTCGGAACAGAAGTTGCTCCTATGGCATGTGCCCCCCTCTCCATTCCACACCACCTGCGCCGCACCAACAGTGCATTTCACTGAAAGCTTGTGGCTAAAAATATATAACTACACTGTTTAACGCCGTTCTTCTCGTTGAACTGGATGGGGGCTCCGCACCTGAAAGTAGACATTCTGGGAGAAGCACTGTTAGCTTGTGCATACCTTAACCTTTTGTCGTCTTTGTTAACCCCCACCGTATCTAATGGACTTTGAAAGGTTTATGCCTGTAGGCTGGAGAGTACTGAACCTGTATATGAGATACGATTCCCTGTATTTTCTGTCCCTCGGCGAGGGGAAGTTTTCCTGAAGTATGTAGAGTTTCAGTTCGTCGAAATTATGACCTGTCATATGAAAATGCTGCGCCACTGCCTTCGGCAGGTTATTCGCTGTGTCCGCGCGGTGCCCGTTTAATCTAACATTAATTGGTTGACCAGTTTCGCCGATGTGTTGCCTGTGACAGAGTGAACATTCCAACATGTAAATAACGTGCTCGAAACAAACACACTAACTAACAAACGGAGAACTCTACTTAGATAATCACAAATCTCGTTCTTTCCTACAATCACGTAAGCTCGCCGCCAAACAAACAAACTGCAGATTACACTTAGCTAAATACTCTAGCTACACCAAAGAAAATAAAATTCCGAAAGGTTTAAGTATTAAGGTCAGATGTGCGCTTGGTGTACTTCCTCCTAGCCTATTGAAAAAATGGAATGACGTCCTAGAAAATGCTTCATTTTCGCTAATAGATATCTTAAAAGAGCATTGCCGCAATCAGCTTATTATAATAACCGACCAACTGAATGACATTAAACTAACTGGTAAAGAAATAGAAGAACTAGCCGAATTTGTCGGAAGGAGAGAATCCAAGATAATAGCCATACAAAAGCACAAAAGCACTCACGCAACGAAGTGCATCCAAAATAATTCTATAAGCGCAATAGAAACAGCCTGTCCCTCGGTGCAGCACCGAGAACACACTAGAAAGGTGGTAGGTATATCACAGAGCCTAAATACAGTTGAAATAGGTCTTCTAGAACACGGTCTAACATTCTGCCCGACAAATAATGCGGTTAACGAATTTGAGCTACACAAAGACATAACAGAGTTTTCAAGGCGTCTGTGGATCAGAGAATTCTTTTTTGATAAAGTAGAGGCAGGAGACACAAATACTGACGCGCTCCGACCGCCAAGCACGTGGACACCAGATTCTGAGCAATGCCAGGAGCTAGATCAATACATAAAACTAGTCACAAGAGACATCCTGAATACGACTAGACAGAGTCGCAAACCAAAGAACCTATCCCGCGAAGAACACGATTCCCTGAAACAACTCGCGGACAGAAACGACATCATAATAAAACCAGCAGACAAGGGTGGGAGTATAGTAATATGGCCAATGGAAAAGTACAAGAATGAGGCAATCAAGCAGCTCACTAACAATGCACATTACCGAAAATTAGATTCCGACCCAACTATGGAATACAGCAACAGGATACGCCGTACGATAACAGATCTTTTAGCCAGCGAATTAATCACACAATCCGAGTACCGCTTCTTAATGCGTGATAATAAACAAGCAGGCCGTTTCTACCTCCTTCCTAAGATCCATAAGGTTAGCATAGATGAACTACTTACCGCTGAAATACCGGGCAGACCCATAGTATCTAACAACAACACCCCAACGGAGTCATTATCGAAGTTTCTTAATCACCATCTATCTGACATACCGCCCAACCTTCCGTCCTTTATTCAGGATACACCTCACTTTCTGTGGATTATAGAGTCTATTAACGAAATACAAACACTTTCGGATCAGGCAATTCTGGTAACGCTAGATGTCACCTCCCTATACACGAATATACCTATAACTGAAGGAATCAAAGCACTCTCAAAGGCAATACAGAATAGCAAACGTGCACACGCCGCTGAAGTTTACATCACGTTACTAAAATTAGTACTTACACTTAATTACTTTGAATTTGACTCAACCAACTACCTACAAATTTTTGGCACCAGCATGGGAACTCCTTTTGCGCCGACCTACGCCAATATCTTCATGGGGCAACTAGAAGCACAGCTTTTGGAATCGTCGCCGCTAAAACCTCACACTTACCTCCGTTACATTGACGACATTATTATTTTTTGATAACATGGTGTACGTGCACTAAGCACATTTTTTTAGCATTTTAACAACTTTCATCCCAGCATTAAGTTTTCCATGCACCACTCTTCTAGTAAAATTGATTTTCTCGACACGACAGTATCCATCGAAAAAGGAAAACTAAAGACCACACTTTACAGAAAGCCAACGGACAGCCAGCAATATCTAGATTATAATAGTCATCACCCGCGACACTGCAAACAGGGGATATTTATAGGGCAGGCAAGGCGCATAAGAAGGATTTGTAGCAACGACGCGGATTACGTTCACCACTTAAGCAATTTAAAGGCAACCTTAGCTGAATGAAATCACCCGCACGACGCTCTCAACAAGGCATACAATGACGCGCGTAAACTAGATAGGACACCAGCACTAGAAAAAAGAGCCCCTAAAGCACAGGCCAACCAACCACTAGCATTCATAACGAAATACTCCAATGCGCTTCCAAACATAAATAATATTCTTCGCAAATACTATCCAATACTAACAAGCAACGATCGCCTTAGAAAAGCATTTCAGGAAATACCAAGAGTCACCTACCGCCGTAATAGAAACTTTAAGGACCTGTTAGTACATGCCAAAGTAAACCCTTAGCGCAACGCCTGCGTAATAACTTGCTCCCGTCCCAGATGTAAGACTTGCAAGCATATTCAAAATCATCTTAAAGTTAAAAGTACGGGAAGTGACTATGTCCATCATGTAAAATCTAGTTTCACTCAAACGTTATTTACATGTTGGAATGTTCACTCTGTCACAAGCAATACATCGGCGAAACTGGTCAACCAATTAATGTTAGATTAAACGGGCACCGCGCGGACACCGCGAATAACCTGCCGAAGGAGCAACTTCTGTTCCGAGCGTGTGTTCCTTTTTTCATCCTGGTTTCTGGCGCTGTGCACACAATGCATTTGCAAGATATGTACAAAGAGCGGATTCTTTGGAAGCTTTCGCTCTTGCCCTTATATTAGTCACGCTAACACCTGTCACCGAACTACCCCTGCACCCAACCCTCCCCCCCCTTTTTTTTTTTGTTATTGTTCGCACGTGCTGCTCTTCTTCTCCTCTCTTTCTGAGGACGGGGGAGAGTGTGCAAAGGCGTACATAAACAAACGCTGGAGAAGGCAGTTGCCGCCCTGACGAAGACAAGTCCGCTTGTCGAAACGTTGGCTCCTGCGGCATTCCCTGTTCTAAATCGTATTTTGCGATTTGTTCATCGATTCAAGCATCCATCTTCCCCTGAGCTTCTCTTCTAGTCTACATATACATAGGGTTGTTCGTTTTCGGGTAAAACCCGATTTTACCCGATTCTTGCACCCCGAACAAGTTTCAGGAGAATCGGGTTAAACCCGATTTCTCCCCGAATAAACCTCCCTGTAGCGATCTGCACAATCGTGAGTTGCTGCTAACTCGTGTTGATGCTCTTCCCCTTCTCTTCTCACCACTACCTGTCTCCTTTGTCACCCCTTTCTCCTCTCTAATCTTTACATCCCCTCTCTCCTCTGCACGCACATGCGTGAGAGCGTACATGCACCCCCCCCCCCCCTAAAAAAATGCTTGCAGAAGAAAGTGGGAAACACGTTTGAGGCCGGCCACGCTTCGAGTACATTGTGAACAAATTTAGGGTGAAAGAAAAGCAAAGAAACCTGCCCCTTTGCCCACTGCAGATTAGTCTCGGGTATGTGCACCTGCTTCCAAGAATTTCACGCGGAAGGGACGGGTGACCAGTCGGTGGGGGAGAGATTGAGCGACGAAGAAGCCAGCCATACCCTCCCCCAGCGTCCAACCCCGCGCGAACGCCCCTCACTCTCTCGCGCGACACGAGACGAGACGCATATCGCCATCCTCACTTAGCATTACCAGGCGCGTCTTGTGAACGCAAAGCCACCGTCGCGGACATAAGGCGGCACCGGAAACTTCAGCGTGGAGATGGGAAGAAAACGAAAGACACTGGATGACTGGTGTAAAGAACATGAAGATCTCCAGATCGCAACGAAAGACAGTGAAGGCACCCGCACTTTAGTGTGCAAATATTGCAACACCGAGATGGTCACCGATCCAGCGAAGAAGCCCTACGACCGAATTCGTGAGCATCTAATGTCATCTCGTCATAAGAAGTTCAAGACGGCTTCCAAGGAAGCTGAGACTGCGGGAACGTCTCAGCAGACGCTTTTTGATATGTCCTGTAGACAGCGTGCGAAAGAAACTGAAGCGGACGGCGTTATCCATGACTTTGTTCGTGCCCTAGCGTACAGCGGAATAAGCATGCACCAGGCGGACGGACCGCTGGGAGACTTCGCACGCAAATACTGCAAGGCCGCGAAGACCATGCCAACAGGACAAAGACTTCGGCTGAAATACCTGAAAGAAGCTTTTGACAAGGACATGGAGAAAATCCGCGATGATATGCGAGATGTGAAAGTGAGCGTCATCGTCGATGAATCCCCAGACATCACTGGTGTGCCTACCATCAACACTCTCCTGTGCTACTATAGCCAGAAAAACGTGAAGAAGCACGTTGTTCTGGTCGACGTCGACAGGGTAAATGCATCGAACAGTTACACGGTGGCCAGCGCAGTTAGCAAGGCACTCCTGACGGTTGGCAAGACGTGGAAAGACGTTGTGGCAGTAGCCACAGACTCAGCGGAGTACATGCGAAAGATGGTTCGAGAAATCTGTCAGGCCGAAGGGATCCAAATCTTGCATGTGAAAGATATAGCACACCTTATTCATGTGAGTGTTGACCATGCCATTTCTTTACCATGCATGTCTGATGTTCGATCCGTAGTGATCAAGTTTGGAGCGTTATTTAAGCACGCTAACAAGCTTTACCAAAAGTACACTGAAATTTGTTCTTCTAATGGCCTCTTTGGACCTGACATTTAGAAGCCACCTTCTGTTGTCCCGAATCGATGGCAAAGCTTCTACAAGGCACTTGTGGTAGTCGTAGAAATGTGGAGCTCGTTAACAGAACTTGCTGAAAGCTCGCATGATAGCAGCAAAGCGGAAGCTATTCGAGGGATACTTTCTGAAAAAGAAGTTGTTTATGCGAAGGCAATCTTGATGAGAGATGCACTCGGCCCACTTTTGGAAGCCCAGAAAACGCTTGAAAGTGGGAAGCTTTTGATGCCCAGCTTTGATCACCTGGTAAACGTGAAGCTGCAGCAGATTGTCGGGGAGCTTTCGGCGATGATCGGTAAAAGCGATCAGGCCAAAGCTGTTTTGTCTATGTTACCCAAGCGCAGCGCTAATTTAGTAAAAACATGTTCTGAAGAGTTCTGCACGAAACTCGCCACAAAATGGCGCTGCACTCTTGGACGGAACGTCTCAGAAAAAGAGGAAAACCAGCTAACTTTGTGGAAGTTGGGAGCCGTCCTTGATCCGTTTCAGAAGCGTCTGCTGGGGCAGTCATTTGAGGACTACCGACCTCTGTTCATGTCCGTAACCGACAATGTAGATTCCCTTAATGACGAGTTCAACCAGTATTTGCTGGAAGCGAGCCCCACAAACCCAGCTGTCGAACTAATCGAGTATTGGCATGACTCTACTTCTCGCTACCCAAGGCTTGCAAAAGCTGCACTGACATTGTTGTGCCTAGCTAATGGTAGCTGTGATGTGGAGAGAACTTTCTCCCAGCTGAGATATGTTCAACGACCGGACAGATCTCGAATAGAGACTGACATGTTGCGCATGCAGATGATAATGTATGTCAACAAGGACGTGTAAAAAATCGATGACCAGATTTTCGAGAATAAAATGTATAATTTCTAAGAGTCAATGTTTACTGATTCATTCATTTTCAAACACCACTGATTCATTTTCAAACAAACACAAAATTTCGGGTAGTATACTGTATTTGCTATAATACTCTGGTGTCTGTCCCAATTACCAGCTTGAAACACCAAATTTAACGTGTTATACTTAAAAAGCCCGTGATACGTTTTGATAAGCTCAGTGTAAGTTCTGATAAGTACAACCGTATATTTAACCCGAAAAAACCCGAAGTAAGGAATGGTTTCGCAAAAAAACCGATTTTTCCCCGAATATCAGTTTGAAAAATACCGCCCGATTTTTACCCCCCGAATTTGAAAAAATATAAAACCCAAAAACGAACAACCCTACATATACATTAGGCACATGAGAAGCCTACAGCATGTTGCGAAGGGTTTATATAACCCACGTGTCTTAATGTTGAGTGGGTTCTTTAGTGGACTGCTGCAGAGACAACACAGTCAGTTTTCTCCAGTATCTTCGCCACACTACTCAGCTATTGTCTCTCTTTCTTGAAAGTTGGCATGATGGCTTGTTTGCACGAGTGAATATTCTCTGCTTGCATTTGCCTTGTAATTTCATTGTTAACAGAATGCAATGCGAGAGATAGTGTCTGGCATGCACCCTGCCTTCCTGTCAGGCTTGCCAACACGACATCTGCTATGTTTCTTGGTTGAAAGCTGTGCAAATGAGAGAACCCACTGTGGTGCTCCTGGTATTCTTGGCTTCACAAGCACGTGCGCGTCATCATGCTTGTACGTTTGCTAAGCTTGAAGTTCTTTACATTGCATTCCTGTTGCAGGAGCTTCCCATTGTTTTATAGGTGACTGATCCATCCATTGTTTCTCTTTGTATCCACAGTGTATGCAACTGTAATTAGCAGCCAATGTCTTTACATTAAAGGTATTAATGTCTGTTACTGGTTATATGGTTGACCAAAATTGAAAAATAACTTGTCCTTTATAACCAATTCTTTTTGGCATTCTGCATCTATTACAAAAGGGCAGAGATAGAGCAGAGAGAGGGCAGCCAACTATTTTGGTGAATAGTGTGTGTTATATTCAGTTTATTGGACTTGAGGAGGGGCCATAATCAGCTAGTGCAAAGGAAGCCGGTCAATGAGCTAGCATTAAGGTGAAAAGTAGGGGAATTAAAGATTGTACTGCAGAGTCAATATTCGGCTCTAACAGATGAAGCAGGCTTTAGTGTTCCAGAAGTGAGCGATAATCTTACATGCACACTATCAAGGAGTGGGCAATCGAAATAGGAGGCAAGACAGGATGAGTAAGCTTTCTCTTGATACGAGACATTTGGTTAGGAAAAGGCAATGCATACAAGGTCCCTTTGGTGCACTAGCAAAATGCTAGCAGTGGTTAAAAGATAGTCAGAGCCAAGGATGATCAAAACGTAACAAATATATTCTCACTGAACAGGCAGTTCAAAAAAGTGCACAAACACGGCTCTTCAGAATAGAAACATAGATGGGATGCAACATAACACGGAACCAACTAACACTAAATGTATAATCTCATGCACTACGATAGAGAATAAAACACAAAAAGGAGTCTTATTCACCAGAGTCATTCAAAGCGTCTTGTCAACCTGGAGCTTGCAGGCCGAGCTCGTCATTTGCTCCATGGAGCAGCATCACTCATCTTCTTTCTTCTTTCACTCTGTCACAGACTACTACGACTGCTGATGACAGCCCGTAGTCGACTCTTTATGTTGACTTCGGCCGGCATTCAAGACGTTTCAGCGCGCATCACATGATCTCAGCATGTGCAAAGCTGAGAAAAGGTTCTCGATTAGGCTGGCACCTTCTTCGCTTTTGGAAGTGCCTCTTTCTCCCTCACATGGCGCATTGAGTGTCGATGCGTACTCTCCGTTTCCTTCTTTTCTTTCCATCTGTATTGTGCACTTACTAGCTGAGATGGAATGACTCAGTGCCGCATTCCACTAGAATCACGCCATGTATACTTCAGCACACCGTTGCGTGCATTGAGGCTTTCGCTGTACACACTGTTTTTCCTTGCTGGGAATAATTCGACGTGGCGTCTCTCACTTGATGCTGCATTCTTTGACAAAGTGGGCACTATTTTGTGACATGCTTTGGCTCTGTTGGGTTCAGCATTTAAGTGGTCAAAGTTAAAACCTTCCTTAAGTGATAGTTCTCTGAAAAAGCCAAAAGCCAGCCTGTGACTTCTTGAATCTGTATTTTGAACTGGTTTCATTTGGTGAGGATCAGACTATATATATTCCCTAGTCAGATAGGGGACTGTGCACATTTGTGGTTGCATTGCATGGAAGGAATGCATCATTTTTGAATGGTTGAATGGTGCCATTCAATTTTTTCAGCTGATGAAATCTATTGTAATGGAAAGTACTGTAATGTATGAAAGTGTATATATATATATATATATATATATATATATATATATATATATATATATATATATATATATATGGGTCATTCCACGCCAACTGTCCCAGCTGTGGCGCTCGACAAAAATAAACTTCTTTCGAAAAATTCCAAAAAATTACACGGAAGTCAGCCTTACCTCCATAGCACTTTCCATAAATATTTCGAGCAGAAAAAAATTTTTGAGCTCGTGAGGGTCATTTGAATTTCGCCAAACGGAGGAAAACAAGGCAGCAGAAAAAGAATTCCTGAAAATCAACCAGTGTGCCAATCGTTTTAAAATATGCATTTTTGCATTCTCATAGCATGTATCTTCACTTATAAAAAGCTTTCACAAATTATTTCGTGTTCCTCACTGCTTAGGGCCGAGGTGAAAATGGTGAAATTGCAGCGTCTTTGGGAATTTTTTTCTGAAAAATGGTTTTGCAAGAAAACTTGCAAATACTTTTGTACAACTGGCCATGAGGGGTACAACAGTATAAAAAATAATTTTTGCCCATGTCTTCTGCAAGGACTCTGAAATAATTGTCTAAACTTCACAAAAACACCATTTTCTCCTATGTTTAGGCGTTAATTGCACCCTAAGGTGTACCATGAAAAAATAATCAGAACAGGGCATGTTGTTGAGCAATGTAAGCGCTTTCGAAAGAGCAAGTTTCATCGAGGTAATTTTTGTATACCTTGAGAAAAAAAATTTTGAAGTTGAGTCCCACCACTCTCCCTCTATTGCTCCGAGATTCGCCTTCTCCTTATGGCTTGCTGGTGGGAAACACAAACCACCTTGCCTTGCCGCGTAAAATAAAAGGTAGCGCGTGAGCAGCTTGTGGTTCTTCTGTCTTCTCGTTCCTACATCAACTTCCGTTTCCTATATAAAAAGCGATAACAACAAAGGGACACATTTAACTGTACCCTTGGCTCAGAAACCACCGTGTCTCCATAACAAAAAAGGGTACCCTTTGCGTGCTGCTCTGACAATGAGAAATAATGAACACTAAAGCGTATGTACTTGCCAAGCATAAGAACTTTCAAAGCAGCAACTTTTATCAACGTATTTGTGTTTACATTAAGAAAAACATTTCCAAACTGGTTGTTTGTTTCTTCTTTCCACTCCGCAATTTGATATCTCCTAACAAGTATGTTGTCGGGCAATACAAATAAATTTACCTGGCCGCGTAAAATAAGAGATGGCTTTGGAATCTTTTCGTTCCTACTTCAACATTCTATTCTTATATAAAAAGCATTATCAAAGGACGACATTCAATCACATGCTTGGCTTAGAAACCGCGATGCCCCTTTAATAACAGCGGTACATTTAACGTGCTGCTTTGACAAGCAGCTCGCTGAACAGGAAACGAAGAAGAAAAGCGGGACCGTCAGCGTAGCCTCTAATAGTGAATCCTAACCACGAAAACACAAGTTCTTGCCTCCATAGACAGCGCAGCACTTGATGACCCGCCGCGTATTCATGCTGCCTGTACGTCGTCGGCGACCCTCACAAGTTAAGCCGATAGGGAGTACCTCACGTGCTACAGTAAATATTCATATGCAACCTCCTACGCGTGTAGTTTCACAATGGGCGTCAAATCAATTTCAGCGTTTCACGCGCGCCACTATGAGCACGAATCTAAAGTCACAATCAGCTGTTATGCAAGCAAGCAAGGGCAGACGAAGAGCCGGCGTCGAAAGTAAGGTAAAGACAGCTGTAGTAAACGACGGTTGGCGATGGTCCTGCAATCAAGTTGTTCTCTTTAGGGGCGAAGCTCCTTAAGGTTTGGGTCTGTCCGTCCGTTGTGCCTAGTAGCGCGTTACCTTCAAAGAAATGAATGATGCTACGCGTGGGAAGCGCGCCCGCGGCGCGTGCCTCCCGGCGCGCGAGCTCCCTCACTCTTCCATCTGCTGTCTTGTGAGAGAGAGAGAGAGACAGACAGCGAAAGGCGTGCGTTGACTATGGAAACGCTCTTTCTTCGATGAACGCGCTACCAGCTCGCAAAGGAGTAGAACGCGCCCTCACCCGCGAGAGACAAGCTTGACGCAGGCAGCGTCTTCTAGCGAGTTTCTTGATTGAAAAATACCGACAAGCTCGCGCTGGAGAACCGTTCACCGGCCACGCATATATACATATATATATAGGCACTGGATCTTGACTTGCAATAAAGTGGTTGTGGGGGATTTCACTTGTGCGTAGTTGAACCATAAGGATGCGTAGCGTGGGCGTTAACTAAATTAACCCGGAACTGGGCACGATCTACGATGAACATCCGGAGCTTCGCCCACTCATCATCATTCACTCCGTGGATATGCTGTGATTTTTTTTTCTCACACAGGTATCAGTGGTGTGCTATGATTCCGAAGGCGAAACATGCTCGCTATATAGAAACGATGCATGTTAAAACAGTAAGATATTCTATTCGAGCATGATGAGTCGGCTTGCAACCGCCAAAATCCTGATGTGAAGAAAAGCTTAGTGGTTTCCATTTGTGAGGGTCGCCGACCGCGTACAGATAGCATGAATACGCGGAGGGTCATCACGTGCTGCGCTGTCTATGGAGGCAAGAACTTGTGTTTTCGTGGTTTGAATTCACTATTAGAGGCTACGCTGACGGTCCCGCTTTTCTTCTTCGTTTCCTGTTCAGCGAGCTGCTTGTCAAAGCAGCACGTTAAATGTACCGCTGTTATTAAAGGGGCATCGCGGTTTCTAAGCCAAGCATGTGATTGAATGTCGTCCTTTGATATTGCTTTTTATATAAGAATGGAATGTTGAAGTAGGAACGAAAAGATTCCAAAGCCATCTCTTATTTTACGCGGCCAGGTAAATTTATTTGTATTGCCCGACAACATACTTGTTAGGAGATATGAAATTGCGGAGCGGAAAGAAGAAACAAACAACCAGTTTGGAAATGTTTTTCTTAATGTAAACACAAATTACGTTGATAAAGGTTGCTGCTTTGAAAGTTCTTATGCTTGGCAAGTACATACGCTTTAGTGTTCATTATTTCTCATTGTCAGAGCAGCACGCAAAGGGTACCCTTTTTTGTTATGGAGATACGGTGGTTTCTGAGCCAAGGGTACAGTTAAATGTGTCCCTTTGTTGTTATCGCTTTTTATATAGGAAACGGAAGTTGATGTAGGAACGAGAAGACAGAAGAACCACAAGCTGCTCACGCGCTACCTTTTATTTTACGCGGCAAGGCAAGGTGGTTTGTGTTTCCCACCAGCAAGCCATAAGGAGAAGGCGAATCTCGGAGCAATAGAAGGAGAGTGGTGGGACTCAAATTCAAAATTTTTTTTCTCAAGGTATACAAAAATTACCTCGATGAAACTTGCTCTTTCGAAAGCGCTTACATTGCTCAACAACATGCCCTGTTCTGGTTATTTTTTCATGGACCACCTTAGGGTGCAATTAACGCCTAAACTTAGGAGAAAATGGTGTTTTTGTCAAGTTTAGACATTTATTTCAGAGTCCTTGCAGAAGACATGGGCAAAAATTATTTTTCGTACAGTTGTACCTCTTATGGCCAGTTGTACAAAAATATTTGCAAGTTTGCTTGTGAAACCGTCTTTCAGAAAAAAATTCCCAAAAACGCTGCAATTTCACCATTTTCACCTCGGCCCTAAGCAGTGAGGAACATGAAAATAATTTGTGAAAGGTTTTTATATGTGAAGATACATGCTATGAGAATGCAAAAATGCATATTTTAAAACGATTGGCACATTGGTTAATTTTCAGGAATTTTTTTTCTGCTGCCTTGTTTTCCGCCGTTTCGCGAAATTCAAGTGACCCTCACGAGCTCAAAAAATTTTTTCTGCTCGAAATATTTCCGGAAAGTGCTATGGAGGTAAGGGTGACTTCCGTGTAATTTTTTGGAATTTTTCGAAAGAAGTTTATTTTTGTCGAGCGCCACAGCTGGGACAGTTGGCGTGGAATGACCCATATATATATATATATATATATATATATATACACACACACACACACACACACACATAGTAATAGTAGTAATGGTGCACATTTACCTTCCAAGCTTAGCAACTGCAGAGGTACGGTGGTTTCGGTGCTTAAAGGGGCCCTGTGACACAAATTGAGCAGGCCGTTTTTATCACTGATTCTAGAACTGTTGCACGCGGGGATGTCGCACAGAGAGTAGAAACACCGAAAGCAAAGTGGCTATAATTTTATTTCAGCGAACAAACCGCCCAAAATCGCCTCCCGTTTGACCTGAGGCGACACACAACGGATATTTTTGTTACAGGAAGTGACATGAAGTGACGACATAGGAGGGGCCAGGCTGGGCGTTCTGATTGGCTTGACGCTCCAAGGTGCTTGTCACACACGTGTTGTGTCTGCTTGGTCACGCTTTTCAGTACCAAAATATACTAAAATAGCTTTTATGCTTCGTAAGAAAGAAAGCAAGTATCTGACATTACTTGCAAAACGACACTAGGCGCGCTGTGCAATGGTTTGCGCGTCCATATGGCACGCCCACTAAGCACAGCGAGTTCGGCGCGTGCCGCCGTATTTGGACTGCGCGTCACGCCATCTATTGCAGGCGCGGCGAAACAACGCGCTGAGCTACCGCACGCTTCCGGTGTCGCTCTATAAGACGCGCATTGCTATTGAACGCCTCCATTGACGTCACGGGAGAGCGAAATACGAAAAGGAATGTTGGTTTCATGCTGTCTGCTCGTGTTTTGAACTTCGAGGGCTAATAACTCCAGTTCTAGACCACCGATTTGCATAATTCTTTTTGCATTAATCTCAGCATTCGATCCTATACACACTGCAGTACTGCAGACGGCAGTTGAAAAAGTGTCGCAGGGCCCCTTTAAGTGCTGACCCGAATGCTGCAGAAGTTTCCTCCAAAAGAGCTGCGAAGACGGTGCGGTCTGCACAGAATCCTTATTCACGGGATTTCTTGTGGAACACAACTTGCCGCTAAGCGTAAGTGATCACGCAGTACCGTTGTTTTGGAAAATTTTCCCGAAGTGCGAGGATGCGAAGCGGTACGGGTGTGGACGTACGAAAACAGCTGCCATTGTCTATGAAATGGCTACAGATGCCGAAAACACACTGGTGGAGGGAGGCTCTGAAACACTGTGCTTTCGCGCAGTGGACAAAAGCAACAACAGTGGGTCGCAAATGTACCCAATCATGGTGATGTACTACGTTGAGGAATCGCGAAACGTGGAAAGCCGACTGCTTTGCCTGCAGGAACTCCATGGAGAGCCCACCAGCCGAAATATTGGAAACCTTGTCCTGGACACACTCAAATCGCATGGTGTACTGGTTGAGAACTGCATCGCATTTTCTGCCGACAATGCCAATGTGATGGTCGGCAAAAAGAATGGCGTGCCAGCTGTGCCGAGAAGCCGAAGAAAATTTGATAGTCATTGGCTGCCCGTGTCACCTCATAAATCTTGCGGCCGAGAAAGGAACCACATGCTTACCTGCAAAATTCGATGAGGTGCTCGTGGACACCTTCTACTACCTCAAGAAAAGCGCCAAGCGAAAAGACAGGCTTGCTGAATTTCAAGGAATGCACGACACAGAGGTGCAGAAGATTTTGAAACATTTGCCAACACGGTGGCTATTGCTGGGGAGTGTCTGACCAGATTGCTGGGAGCAGTGGCAGCCCTTTGTTGGCTTCTTTTTTAATGAGGCAAAGCCAAAAAACCAGCAGCACCCAAACTTTCTGGGATCATACCAGATCCCCAAGACAGCTGCAGCTTAGGCAGATTTGCGGGACGAAGTCCAGCGACATCACCAAAAACGGAAGGAGTCAAGAGGCAAGATGCATGCAACCCCGACAATGAAAGTGAAGCTTTCATCCAAGAGTACCAGACGTGCCAGCTTGACCTGTAAGGAACGGCTTTTATACTTCCTGACCTCGGATAACTTGGCTTATGGCCATTTCTTGAAGAGTGTAATCCCTGTGTTTGACAAAATCAATGACAACTTCAGTCACAGGCACCTCAGATTCATCTGCTCTAGTCCTTCTTGATGCAGCTCCTAAGGGACCTTTTGGCTACGTTTGTCAATCCCTTTGCAATTAAGGCCTACTCTTCACCACTGGAGGTTCCCTATCAAGATTAAAGAACCAAAAAGCCAACGAAGATCTTGTCCTCAGGAGCCGCACACTGTCTGTTTTGGAGGGTCTGCGTGCCAGCGAGAAGCAGAAGTTTTTTTCTACTGTTCAGGAGTACTTTACTATCACATGTGACGGCACAGATTTCCACTGGAGTGAAACCTTGAAGAAAGCAGAAATCGCCAATTTGAAGTTCTTGAACGATGCATCTTTCACAAGCTTTCGCTTCTTCATTGAGTCCTTCCCGCAGATTCTGCTCCAGGAGAAGAATGAGTCAATAGAAGAAGCCTTGGACGCTCTTGAACGGGAATTTGCAGAACTGCAGGCACACATTATTTCTGGGGACATTCTAAAGGTAGAGAGGATTGACGTTCAGGGGTCAGAAGTGGGAAGAATCACTAGCATTGGTGGGGAAGTGAAACTTTGTAGAGCGGCAAATGTGATACTGCAGCCGCTTGTCGTTCCACACAGCAGCGTTGAATGTGAGAGGATCTTTAGTACGATTTAGAAGACAAAAACCGAATTTCGGTGTTTACTTTCCAACTAGACTCTAGGTGACTTTCTCATGGTGAAGGGTCACCAAACTGGACATTGTTTTCAACAGATGTATTCTGACAACTTCTTGAAGCTTGTAAAGTCTGCGACTATGAGGTCCCTTCACAAGTAAAGAATTTTGGTTCCCTCCAGTACAAAACAAGGAGCAGACTTTCTCATGATGAAAGAATAAAGCAGCTCACAATGAACGTCCTTACCCCTTTCTAATGTCAGTCTCCAGTCTCAGTAATCTCCTATATGCAAAAAAAACAAAAAAACCCCTTCCCTCCCCTTTTCCACTGCAGTCTCCCTAATTTTCATGCTGCTATGTTGGCAGGTATGGTGGTGGTAGCACGTCTCTATATACACCTGTTTTCTAAATATTCAGTGCATCCACAGTTTTAAGCAAAATTTTTGTGTGCATATGTGTATGTGTTCTTTATTCCATGGGTCCAGGTGGTGCACCATGTTTGACAACAAAATTATCTCTCTTTAGTATACCCCTGTGCGTTATGTAGCATCATTACTCCACAGAAGGCTGAAGTGAGTTGCAGACTACAAAAAAATCTACCTGTGGTTTGCATTTGACCTGTGGTATGTTGTGCACCTGTGCCCTAAAAGCACTTTGAAATGGTTTTTGGGATTGCATACAACTCAATGGGCTTGTAGCCTAAGTCCTCCAGAGTATCGACAGACTGATTTGACTGTCCTGCGTAACAATTTATTACTAGGTTTTAAATGTGCGTGTCCTTATATTTATTTATTTAGAAGTACCTTACAGACCCCATGGGGAGCATTGAGTAAGGGGAGCAACGCAGAAAACAAAAGAGTGCAGCGGCACCAATACACTGAGTTTTCAGCCATTCTTGCCTTTGGGTCATTGAAAGGATGTGTGACATCGTTCAAGTGACTGATCTGATTGGCCTTCCCATTGATGTCGTGAGTCATTTTTAGGCATGTATGAATAGCAAATTTTTCTAATATGAATCAAATATGAGTGTCTGGCTTTGGATATTGAATTGACTATAGAATATCAAAACAATGCTGGTGTGCTGTGCGCTTCTAAGAGGTAATAGAAACGTGCTGCCTTGCCATTCGCAGCCGCATCCTTTCACAGGATCTCTTCGGCATGCTTTGCACCAGTGTGACCATATGGGACAACTAATATTCCCTCATAGTAGCCTTTAGTATTTATCATTTGCTTAAAATTCCCTCGTAGTGGCCTTTAGTATTTATCATTTGCTTTATTCTATGATATTTTACCAACAAGGTTACAATATGATGAGCGAGTCTATATTGTTACCATTCTGGTGACCATTCTCAGAAAATTTGTTTATCCATCAGCTTAGTATTTGTGGATTATCGGGCTACCAGTTAAGAAAACAGGAGTGTCATAAGCGGCTATGAGGGTATTTATGGCTCCTGAGCGGGCAAGTTTACGGTGGCACCTGGTGTTTCAGACATCAAACAGACAAACAAAGTGGGGCTTCCACATGCCAGCAGTCCATCAGAGAAAGCAGAGATTATCCCCAGCTACTCAGAAAAATGTTTAGAAGGAAAAGCATGGCTTGCAAGAAAAGTAACCTTTAATCATCTGTAGGTCCCTTGACACAAGTGCTTTTTTTTTTTATCATGCTGCCAATGATTTACTCTCGTTGTCGCTTGAGCACTTTCATAATTTTATAAAACGATTTCAGCTACCTTTACTTTACTGAAGATCTATTTATTCCTTAACATAAGCATGAACAATGAAAAAGGTAGGCTGTTCATAAGTGGGCAGTTCACGTGCTTGTGTTCATGTATGCATGTTTGTGTTGTGTGTACATGTCATAACAGTAGGAGTGACAAATGTAAAAACTTGCTGATGAAGTGCTCCTCTTATATGTATGTGTTGTTAATGGTACATGCATTTTTTATGTAGTTTGTGTGGTACTTTTCTGTCTAGCTTCGAAACTTGCAAAGACTATAACTGTCTTGAAGTGTTGAATTTTGATGGGAAAAAAGAGAGAGAGAGAAAAGCTTGCTGTTCGCTTCTTTGGGTTTGGGCCACTGTTTGAGTGTAAATGTCAAAAGCTGTTTTGAACTGTCTATGTGCAGTATGTTTCACATATTATTTTCTGCTGCTTTCTTTCTGTTTCCTTTTTTTTTTTTCTGGGATTTTGACCACCCTGCATTGTTTTTGCTTGCTTGTGCTTTTAGGCCCGGCATACAGAAGCGAAAGAGATGTCGTTCAGACTACTCGAACTGTTACTGCATGGGTAACTTTCATTTTTTTACTTTTATTGCTATGTGCACTATAGTGCCTTTATTTTCATGCTTTTCCTTGCAAGCTGCTATAACTTTCTTGCACTTGTAATTGTTGATGCAAGTTATAGTTTTTCTTCCCAAAGCATTTAATATGCCTTTCTTATTTGTTTTTTAAACTTAAGTACCCTTAATTTTACTTAAACTGCTGGACCATTAATTATAAAGTCTTCCAGAACAGTAATATCATAATATTTTTCTTTGAAGTCTTCCAGATGCCTCGAGCACGGCTAGGAGCCAGTTGACAAAAAAGTTGGACAGCGAGTTTGCCTTAGGAAGAGAGATGAACTCCAAAAGGATTAAACTCTTCTGTACAAATATGCAAGACAAGTATGTGGTAAGTAACAAAAATACCTCTGTATTGTTAGATACTTTCAACCACAACGCTCGCCCCTCCACAGTGGTCTAGTGGCTATGGTTCTAGGCTGCTGATCCGAGGGTCACAGGATCAAATCCCGGCTGCGGCGGCTGGATTTCGATGGAGGCAAAATGTTGAGGCCCGTGTGCTGTGCGATGTCAGTGCACGTTAAAGAATCCTAGGTGGTCGAAATTTCCGGAGCCCTCCACTATGGCGTCTCTCATAATTAGAGCTGGTTTTGGGACGTTAAGCCCCACAAAGCAAACACAACATTTAAAGGTGAACATTTGACAGAGATCTGTTTGGTTGGGACGAAATTAAAGGTGAAAAAAGGGGGAACAGCAACCAAATATAATCATCAAAAGTAAAAAACTTTACTCGAAAGATGATAAAAACCCGACGTTTCGGGTCCCACTCGGACCCTTCTTCAGGGGTGACTGGAGAGCACCAGACAGCAGCAGTGCTTATAAGGCCTTCTTTTTCTTGTTTCTTTTTTTTTTTTCCTCTCTTCCTTCCTTTCACTTTTTCCGGTTCTCCAAACCGACGGGGGTCATGCTAGTGATGAACCAGGTGCTGGAGTCTGCTAAAATAGACACTCGGCATTGCACCTGCAGACCGGTTCACGTTACCAGGTGTCGCCTGGAATCATGGCACATTCAGGCGACACCTGGTAACGTGAACCGGTCTGCAGGTGCAATGCCGAGTGTCTATTTTAGCGGACTCCGGCACCTGGTTCATCACTAGCATGACCCCCCTCGGTTTGAAGAACCGGAAAAAGAGAAAGGAAGGAAGAGAGGAAAAAAAGAAACAAGAAAAAGAAGGCCTTAGAAGCACTGCTGCTGTCTGGTGCCCTCCAGTCACCCCTGAAGAAGGGTCCGAGTGGGACCCGAAACGTCGGGTTTTTATCATCTTTCGAGTAAAGTTTTTTACTTTTGATGATTATATTTGGTTGGTGTTCCCCCTTTTTTCACCTTTAAACACGACATTGAATCAGAAGGGAATTTAAGTTCCATGGGGAAACAAATGAGCAAAGAGTGCATCTCAAAATATAGATGGTTCCCACAGAAAAGTTCTTATCTGTGCCGCATAATCATGAATTTGCTCTAGTAAGCTTAAATGTAGCAGAGCCATTAAAGGGTCCCTGAAACGTTTTTTTGACATTGCGTCACTGATTAGGCAACACAATTGCGAAATCATTCACACCATAAATAAAGCGAAGCACAATGCGCTAAGGCAGCTAAGGGCTTATTTCTGTCGCCTTCCTCCTTACCACTGCTGTTCCTCCTCAACTCGATCTGCTGCAGAGCGCGCTCGCGACGACAGCGCCTCCCGCGTCAGCCGCTCTGCCGAGCCTCCCGTAGTGACATAGCGCCCCGATATCCTCACTGAGGTCGCCCGCCTCGGCAGTGCTAGCCTCTGTAATAGAGCGCCGGCGACTCGCGTGACGCCGCCAGATGCCGCGATGATACCGTTGGCTGAAACGAAGGAGTACGTTGTAGAAGCACGTTGTTCGCAGCTAGGTTTTGAAAATTACGTGCACGTCACTTGGGTCGGGGCCAATCAGCGACCTCTCATTCGATCGCTCAATGACGGGGGCGTTTGAAAACGCTTTTTGGCGAGCCGCTGCGACCTTTTGCGATACGCGTGTTCTAAACCTTATTGTAAATTACACACTTTACGCACAGCGCTAAAATCTGTCCTGTAATGGTCCTAGTGACCCGCTCTACCGGATCACCATGTTTGCACAAAATCGCCAAAACCGTTTCAGGGTCCCTTTAAGGGATGGGAACACTCAATTTGATCAGAATTCTCCATTTTTTATTTATTTTTCATGATCCTTGGACCTTCTTTTACCTTGTGATGGAATATTATAATGAAATATCCAGTAGTAGTACAGAAAATGCCACTTTATCTATGTGTTGTCATCCAAAATCGCGAGAGAATTGGGCTTCCAAAGGTTCCACCATCTTGGTATCACCGTAAAAAAGGAGCAGTCGAACCTGAGGATAGCCGCACCACTGTGTTTCTCCACAAAAAATAAAACCTGCAAAAGCAAGAAAGAAGTTAGCTGCTCAGAGTTAATATTTAACTGTTTTCATGAAATAAAACTTTGAGCTCCGTTTTCTCAGCTTCCATTTTTTTAGCAGTTGCTGTCAGTCATCCCAGTGCCATTTCATAACTAATTAAGCTAAATTCATTCTGTTTTTTTTTTCTCTTATATCCTGAAACGTTGGTGAGCGCCGTAAAGCTATTCATTTATACCTGCACGTCACACAAACGTTTATAATTGTATTTTTGCAAAAGTTGTTCATAAGAAAATATGTCGACAACATTTCAAAAATTTTTATGGACTTATTTGGACATTAAAAAAATCAACTGTAAAGGCGTTTATTGAAGGCTGGCGTAAGGTCCAACCGGTAGCTTGGTCAACGGCTGAAGGTACAAGCACCGAGAGCGAGCGGAGAGCACGAGTAATGCGCGTTAGGGCCAGACCCACCAGATGACACTGGAGAGTGTGCCCCACTATAGGGTTCGTTACTTTTCGCTACAATTACCCCCAGGACCCAAAGGGAGCCGTCCGGCGACCTAGCAGTTCGTTACTATGAGTGGATCATAGTACGGCTTGAGATGCTCTACGTTGACAATGTCGCGGCCACGGCGGTGCATGTCCGATGACAGGTCGATGGGTTCAATCACGTAGTTGACAGGTGATGCGCGTTTGACGACTCGATAGGGGCCTTCATACTTTGGCAGTAACTTTGAGGAGAGTCCAGGCGCGACGGTAGGAACGGAGAGCCACACCAGCGCTCCAGGAAGGAAGGTGGGCGCAGGGGTAGGGTCGCCACGAATGCTCTTCTGACGCTCTTGGTCGTTGGACGTAGAGGCCCGTGCGAGGTCGCGGCACAGGATGACACTGGAGAGCGTGCCCCACTATAGGGTTCGTTACTTTTCGCTACAGAACGAACAGCTTTACGGCACGCAGTGGGCCTTAGTGTATATGCTTAAGTATGAATGGTACTGAAGTATTGTCTAACTTACCGATTAATTAGGGGGTGACTGTGAGGGTCTATAAGATGATGCAACTCAAAAACTATAATATGTACCTTAAAACCGATATAATTTCAGATATCAGCATATAACAAACTACATCAGTGTGCCAAATTTCATGAGTTTATACCCATAAATAACAAAGATAGTTTTCATTGCCATGTCCCCCTTTAATTGTGGTAAAGTGCACTAATAGCAGAAAGATACCATCATGCAGTAAATTGTATAGGATTTGAACCGTATATGGGGCATAGCCGCACACAATGGTGGGGCTACGCCTCACTAGTTATCACCTCACTAGTTATCAGTTTCATCATTTTCCATCACTGAAGGCACAGAGGAGTAGAGACCCTGATGTCATCATTTTAGCTTGGTGCACTGCTACGGCTTTATGCCCACGACTACTTTTTCTATTTGTTGTGCCCATGGAACTGGAAGGGAAGGCAACAGATAGTGTGTAATGAACCGGACAAATGTACTACTCCATCTAACGTACGGCATGCTAGCTCAAGGCCACTCAGCTTCCTTTGTATATTGGTGTGCATTGGGAATGCCATGTCAATCACCACATTCAGTTCCATCACTAGTGCCGAGTGTGCATGTCTGGATCTGTGCTAGACTATGCAGGCCATGTGCTTGAAGTGCTTCGTTAGCTGTGCACCGTATGTGATGCATTTACAGTTTGAAAGACTCTGGCAGTCTCCAGATAAAAGGGTTAAATTTTAGAACAGAAATTTCTACGGATAAAAGAGGTTGAAAAATGCCACCATTAGAAGCCTGACATTGCTCAGTAATATGGCAAACTCTCATTTATTGACTGTGTTAAAAAACAAAGCTGTGCTGGATGGATGCAAAGCTGTGCTGGATGGAGTTTGCAGACCCATTGAGGCATTCCTTTCCTGCACACACATTGCAGGGATTTCCTTATTTTCAAGACACTCTATCATTCAAGTGTAAATTAGACATATGGTGTACGCCTGACTGATGACCGTTTTGTTACCTCTGTGGTGAGCTTGATGACATATATCGAGGATACCACTACAGCTATTTTGGACATTAGGAATTTCCTGCTTATTTACCCAGCAGCGTGTGTGACCATCATTGAGGGGCCAGCCACTGTCATCGTCACCACAACCATCTTATTCAGGAGGTGCAAGTAGGATGTTGCTCGGATGATCTCTGAAACCCCGCCTGGAAAACTGACGTTAGCAACCTTTCAAGGGAAAGCTACTGGTAATCGACGTGCTGAAGGCCTATTGGCGCAACCTCAGACTGACTAAGATCAGATCATGTCTGTAGATCATGCCTGGTGGGAACTTTTCGATGAGAATACCTTTACCTATTGGAGGTCAAAATGTTACTGCCTTAGTAGACACTGATGCTGACATACAACTAGATTACCAGTGGAAAATTGGCACGTTTTTTGAAGAGAGTGATTATGATACGTGCAGCTTGTGGACATGACATCAAACCATGCTAGGGTGCAAATTCGCCGCCATGGTGGTCTAATGGCTATGGCACTCAGCTGCTGATCTAAAGATCGAGGGATCGAATCCCAGCCACGACGGCTGCATTTCGATGAAGGCGAAATGTTGAGGCCCATGTACTGCTCAATGTCAGTGTGTATTAAAGAACCCCAGGTGACCGAAATTTCTGGAGCTCTGCACTATGGCGTCTCTCATAATCATATCATGGTTTTGGGACATACAACCCCAGGAACCCACTTAGGGTGCAAATTCAGTAGTCTACATTTTCAATTGGCTGTCTTGTTTTCTGCTAAATATCCCCTGAATTAATACTTGGAATAGCCTTTTATTCAGAAATATGGTGCCATCATTGATGCCAACAAATGCTGCGTTTCTTTCTCTACAAAGAGAGCTACGGCTATGACACAAGCCACCTGCCCCCATGCAGCCATTCTTTCTCTCAATGACATACCACCTCATGCTAGTGTAATTCAGGTATAACATCTGAGCGAACATGCAGCGGTGAAGTTCTAGCAGAGTGCAACCCTCTTCTACTTATCTTTGGAGGTTATCTGGCATGAGGAATCATTGACATTGGTGGAATGGCCAAGCTGAGGTCCTGATTACTAATGCCACCAGTGAACATCGTCACTTCTTGTGTAGCACTGTCATCACTTATGCTGAATGAAGCTTTGGAGGATGTTATTGAGTGTTTCACATGTGAAGTAAGTGGCACTGGTGAAGAATCTACACCAATAATGAGCTGCCGACGGACAATAAAAAGGAACTGTGGGGTCTGTTATACATGAATTCATTGACTGCTTTGCTTGATCATCTGAAGTGAGTTAAGTGCCAATCATGCCACACAGGGTAATCACAGCTTTATCATGCTTTGCAGAAAAAATACAAAGCTGTTTAAGAACACATAAAGGTGATGACTGTTAATGCCATCATCCAACCTTAAAGTGGTCCCCATGGTCAAACCAAATCAAAACTATTTTGTCTCAACAATGAACAAAGGGGTGGCATTAAAAGGTGCATTACTGCAGCTTGACTAAGCCTGATCCCTTGTGCAATGTGACATATAAATCTAGGCATTTCGCAAAAAATATGAAAAAAAAAATGCGTGATACAGTAAAGTAGTTGTCAGGCAGTAAATTGAGGTCCCCCCTTTCTTTTAGAAATGTAGTACAGTGAAATGCAACGGTATCAAAAGGTATACACAAAGTAATTTCAGTAATTAACTGTGGCAATGAAAATACTAGCAGCTAGGAAAAACATAAAAAACTAACTAAATGAACATATACAATGCATCAAACTCTATGTAAATAGACAACATACATATGAATATGTAGATTTATATATAAACAGTGTGGAACCCAGTTATAACAATATTGAAGTGTCATGGAAATTGCATTGTTATAACCGATATTTGTTATAACAGGGTTGCATGAAAAAGCCCAGAGCTGTTTGTGTGTCACTGGGGGAGGGGGGTGGGGGGGTGACATTTAGCACAACAGTGGCCAAAGATGATCTGGACTAACCCTAAGGTGCACTGAAAAAAGCCCCCCCCTTCCTCTTTCTCATCCCTCCATGCAGCAGTGCTACTTTAATCCCCACCCTTCACTTCAGTGGCCAGAGCGAGCAGCACTAAGGTCTTTCTGAGAAAACTAGTTTCTCGGCCAGTTTTGGAATCAGCGTCCTTTGTTACTTTCTTTTCAGGGTAAGGCTGATGTTTGGGAGGGTGGCAGAATGGGAGAGGGACAGAGAGACACTGCAGGAAAAAGCTGTTTTCTATTGTTTGACAGTGGGACAGCCTTTCTAGAGGGGGACAGCAAGTGCCCAGTGGCCAGAATTTGTACATTTCATTACCTCTTGGCACTAGCACTAGGCACACCCAGCAGGCATTTCCCTACACACCCCTCTGGGGGGAAGCAGGGTTTGCACCTTGCTTATACTTCAAAAGGCACCCCTTTAATTCGTAAAAATTTATAACGAATTCAAAATATCCACCGCTTCACACCCCCTAATTTGAATTCCCAGGGAAATCCCTGACACCCAGTAGCCAGACTTCATGTAATAACACAGTGTTCATTCTTTTCTGGTCATGACACTCCTCCGTAACGCTATGGGGAGAGCTTGCTATGCTGCTGCAGCGGCCGCAGGGCAGCGCTAGGAGCAGGGCGGGCAGAAGGAGGCGGTGGACAGACGAGAGCTGCGCCGGCTGTGCACTGTGTGAGTATTGCGAGGTGCCCAAAAAATCCGGCTGTGTCAGTGTTCATCCTTCTCCTAGTTTCACTCCATTTGTAGATTTAACGGATTTAACGATTGTGTGCGACAGCACAGGAACTGTTCACGTGTACTGTTAGAATGTAGTTTATTCTAGGCATTGTAATTCACGTCAGCAACGATGTCGAAAGCTTGCTGCGTGCCGGGTTGTCACTCTGACCATGGAGGTATACAAAGGTATACAAGTGACACGACCTTGTTTTGCCTTCCAAGTGATGCTAATTAGCAGGAGGAGTGGACACTATGACAAGAAGCTGGCAGCTTTACGGTTGACTCCCTATACATCTGAGTGCGCGAAAGACATTTTAACGCCACGGACAATATTTGAAGCAACGATTGCATTGCGAAAAGAGGTTCTGTAGCCTTGCAACATCTCCTGTCACAATTTTCAGTGAACGAATCATCTTTTGTAAACTGCTGCTGTAACAGCAAAGCGTTTTAAGCTTTTCATTAAACCATGAAAATCTAAAATCTCCCCCAGTCTATGTAATGCCAGTACAACCATGCCAAGCTATTAAAACAAATTTAAGATTGCTAAGACTAGTCAAGCCTAATTAGCTAAGACTAAATAAAGCAAGAAGAATTAAGTGAAACCTAATTTAGCTAAGGCTAATTAAACCAAGCCTAATTGAACTGAGAATAATTAAACCAAGCCTAATCAAGTCTAGAGATGGGTCGCTCAGGAGTGAGCTGGATCTTTCAGCGGCTCTTTCTAAAGACTGAGTGATCCACGGCTCAGCATAAAAGTGAGCGGCGGTTCTTTGGGAGAGCGGAAGGCGGTTCTCTCTCGCTCCGTGAGCCGTGCTTTCTCTCACTCAGTGAGCCATGCTTTCTCTCTTGCTCAGTGAGCCGTGCTTAACCACTGAACCAGCGCCGCAGTGCAGCGCCACCGTGAACCAGTTCATAAAGTGCAGTTGAAACAAATGGACCTTTGGTGTTGGTTAAACTGTTCCATACGGGTTCACACGTTCCGTTACTTTTTTGATATGTACGCTGGGTCTCCTACTGAGTGCGACTTTTGCGCCATCGATTGGCAATGCAAGAAAGGAAATGCCCTCCCGCCCTTGCTCACAAGAGTCGCAACCTTCTCGCCTTCAGCTTCCCCCGGGGGTGCCCGCTGGCCACTGCATGTTTTCATTCAGACGCGTGTGTGTCCACTGTCAGAAGTAAGACAGACTATGGTCAGAAGTTTCGACGGCGGCGATGAGTGTTGGCCGTTGCGGGCTTACGTGCGCTACTCGCAGCTCACTCGCTGTGTGCGGTGCGTGAGGCAGTTCATCGTGAGCTGGTGCAACACTTCGAAGATGGACTCCAGAAGAGTATTCAGTGTCTTTAAAGACAACAGATGAACGTAGTTTACATCCTGGTTTTCATTAGTGCTCATTAGTATAGTTATAAATATGTCACCCATATCATTCAGTCCTCTTGAACTTCCTGAGCATGTATTATTAGCACATCAATAAAACGAATAACATGTTGTGTTGTATCAAGGCTTCATATTATTTCGTCCTGGCGCATGTTGGAAAAAAATATGGCATGATCGCACTTTGTTGGGTTTTGATCTGTTTATATGGGTCACACAGATATTGTTCGACGTCTTTGTTTCTGTCAATGGGTTAAAGAGGCTAAACGTCTCTTCAAATTTACGGCACATCATGATGGCACCCCCGACCGACTTCTTTTTCCCTGAGTCCTGCGTAGAAGTACTGTATGAAATTCCAGGAAGGGAGGTGGGGAGGCAGTTGCCCATTTTGCCTCCCCTTCCCCTCCCGGACGCCCATGGTAACGCTCGCTCCTAGTACCTTCCCCTCCATGCATTCGGGTGAGCCGGTGAGCTGTTGAAATGGACCAGTTCATTACAGTGAGCTGAGCCGTTCTGCCGCTCACTCAAGTGAGCCGCTTTGCCCATCTCTAATCAAGTCAGGCAGAGGTAAACTAGTACTGATTAGGCCAATTTTTATCAGGTTAAGACAAGCTAGGCCAGGAGTATATAGTTTGAGGATAATTATGTTAATGCTAATTAAGCCTAAGCCAATAAACTATGCTTAATAAAGTCAGTACTAACTACCCTACGATTACATAGCTTAAGTATAATTAGGCTGACTAATTACTCCTTGTTTAAATAAATGTAGACTATGTCATTTATATGATTAATTAGGTAGATACTAACCTGATACTAATTAGGCTAAGCTTAATTAGTGGATACTAGTCATGCCAATGTTAATTGAGCTATGTCTTATTAGGCTGACACTAATTAAGCCAGGTATGATTAATCTGTGCTTAATTGAGGCAAGTGTGACTAAGTAAACAAGCCTAAATAAGCAATACCAATTAAGCCAAGTCTAATTGGTTTAACACTAATTGAGGCAAGCCCATTTGAGCTGAGACTAAGTGTGACCTAGCAAGGACATGTAAGACCTACAAACATCATACCAAACTTCAAATCAGTCTCAGCTTGAAACATATCTGAGCAATTTGCCTCATTTTATGTCTTTCACATATAATTAACTGTGCAACAGCATTATGCTCATGAATTCGTGGGCTTGTTTCATTTCATTTAATGACAAAGCCTCAGAGTGTCCTTGGAATAATGGGCTGATTGCAGTACTTAGAGCAACAGCACAGAAATGGCAGCGACAGGAACTACGACAGGATGTGTGGTAACAGTTAACTGATTTTATTTTGGAAATTCACGACGATTACACCTGCAGCACGAATACAATGTACAGCATATCACGTGTAGAAACCAGCACTTTATATACAGCAATTTCCTTCCTGCTCAGAATTGCCTACATGGCGCTGAAACAACCTGCCTCTTCTTTTGGAACAACCAGATCATGCCTCCACGTAAAGCATGAGTGATAGTCGAATATGCGTGGTATGATATATGATAAAAAACTACCTCAAACCAGCACAGTCACCTCCCCCGAGCGCAGTACACTCGGACACATGCCCCCTTGCTCACAGTGGCGCCTCAAGCGGCGCTCTCTGTCCCTGTGTTAAACGGCAGGTGGTGTTTCAGGACCAGAAAAACATTGAAGGACTTTGGTTATAACTAGCAATGGGGCATGTGGACATCTTTTTAAGAGGCTTAGTTTGCCATAGAAAACATACAAAAATTGTTGTTTTACAGCTCATCATTGTTATGACCGGTATCGTTATAAATGGATTCATCTGTATACATATGTAGGTCTGCAATGAATATATGTATACCATAAAAGAAACAGTAAAAGAATGACACAGGAGGATTTTTCAAAAGGAAGTGAGTAAAAAAAGGAGGAACAGACATAATATCTGGGTTCTGTCCGCTTGTGGTTAGGGTGTTAAAAGATCAACAGTGCAGTAGGATACTGATTGCTGCCCATAATTAGTACGACAAAAGCCTGCTAGCCAAACCTCTGCATGTCTTGCATTATGTGGAATTTTGCAATGCACTTCTGTACATGCATGCCAGGCCAGACAAAATGAATAAATTAATTCAACTGGCATTCTTTTGTATTAGAAAAAATATTTAGTGTGTCCATGTGAAGGACAACTAGTTCTCCTCGCAAAGAATAAGGACAGCACTCAGTGTTTCTCTGTTGATTACAGATAGATAAGCAATGTGATGTTGATCCACTGCCACCCTTTGATGATTCTCTTTACCAGCTATGATGAGTCAAGTATTTTGTCATCCCTTGATTTAAAGAATGGTTACTGGCGTATTGAGGTACCTATGTGAGTGTGACCATGAGAAAACAACCTTGATAATCCTGAATTCTCCCTAAGTGTTCTGAGTACTTCTGGTTGGGCTCTACTCAGCTCCGGCTACTCTCAAACGGATCATAGAAACTGTATTAGCCCACATAAAGTAAGCTGTTTGTCTACCTGGATTATGTGGTTGTATTTTCGCGCAACTTCTCCGGACATCTTGACTGCGGCAAGTATCATACTTGAGGCAGTCTTATCTGCTAACATAAAATATTTCAGCCTCAAAAATGCCACTTCAGTTACAAGTAACTGAAGTTACTTGCAAATGTCATGAGCATAGAACACGTCAGCCCCATTCCTGGGAAAGCTGTCGTTGTATCAGCTTTTCCAACTCCTACGAATAAGTAAAGTGTTCACTTTCTGTGACTGTGCACATGCTACCAGCAGTTTATAGGCAGTTCTTCAAAGATTGCCGAATTGCTTACTCATCTCACTAGAGACAATGTGGCATTCATCTGGAGCCATGAACTAGAAACACCTTTCACCGAACTCTTACACCACCTGTCATAGTCATCTGTTCTTGGGTATTTTCATGAGGAAGCTGCAAGTTCATACCAACAGCAATAGCAGTGCTCTTGATGCAGTTCTTTTAAGTAGCAGAAGAACGTTGTAAGGGTTATCGCTCATGCAAGTTGCATGCTATCACAACCCAGGTTAAACTACACTACCACAGAGATTGGGTGCCTCGCCGTCATATAGGCTCTTGCCAAGTTCAACCTTTTTCTATGGCCATCCATTTGATGTTGTGATGGATCGTCACCTGTGCTCGCTGACAAACCTAAGAGACCCCTGTGGAAGACTGGCATGATGAAGCCTGCACTTGCACCTGCAGGAATGTGACATCAGTGTTGGGTATAAGTCAGGCCGCACACATGAAGACTCTGGCATGAGCATGCCCGTGGAAGCTGTCGATCGGTACAGTGAGCAGGCGGTGAATTGCAACTTATAACTGAACAGAGAGCCACTACATATGTCTGTCACTGCAAATAGCTTGCAGATAGTCATCTTTTTGTTCATGACAGAATTTCTTCTATAGACCTTTCCATCGGCACTCTCGCACCGGCGAGCCGGAACCTGTGTTTGTCGTCTGCTACCACGCGAAAGAGAGCTCTCCGCGCCACGCCCCCCTTCGTTGGGCTGTTTGTTGCGCCGAGCCGCCCATACGTTTTGCCATGCTTGCACGGTGCGCGTGCTGTTTTTCGCTCACTAGAGCGATTTAAAATGTCCTTTAAGAACAGTCTATCGGCAGGGCATCACTGCATTGTTTTGGTTGCACCTACAACCAGAAGAAAATAAATGCTGCTCGTAAACAGCTGTGCAGCAAGCACAACGTTGCGCAGGAGGAGTACGGCTGCGCACTCACTGACGTACCCGTGCCAAAACGCCGCACCGCTCATGTTCCCACGTGGTCTAACACTGATGTGGCCAACACCCCCTGAACCCTAGTCAGTGCCGTTCTTAGCATATGGCACGAAGTTCCCAGATTTCTTTCATTCTCTCTCCCTACTCGATTAGCTTCAACCATGAGAGCTAAACGCGTTTCGCGGTACTATCAAAGCAATGGGTTTTAGTACGGACATTCCTTTTTTTTTTTTGCTATTGTACTTGCTGCTGTATGCCTTCGGCCTGTGCTACGAGCTTTTCACTTCCTCATTGACTTTCAGCCCGTAGCAGCAGCCAAGAAACAGTCTGTCTCCTTCTTATGTGAGCCACACTGCAAGCACATTTCCGGAACCTTTGTCATTTGTTGGAGGGAGGCTCTACGCAATCTCTCTCAGCAGTCCCTATTTTGTCTGTCTGGTGTGTGCCGGTACTTTTCTTTTATTCATATATTTTAAGGACGAAGGCGTTTACTCTCACGTCTTTAAAAGGCCATCCACCTAGTGAATAGAAAAATCATGCAGAGCGAACAAGCATGCGGGTCGGTTCTGCACAGAGCAAACCAGGCAGGCGTGTTTTGTTGAACGGCAAACGTGCTTCAGCACATCCCGTGACGCGGACGCTTCCTCTTTAAAAAAAAGAGCTCGACGGACGTCGGTAATGCATCAAGCTGCGAAAACGGACCCGAATGAATGCTTCTTAACCATGACTATATATCCATGATTGACATGACTATATATCCATGATCCATAACCATGATTTATATCTTATATCACATCCCTCAAGCTTTACTTTCCCTTTGACACCCATCTTGACCTCCTTCCCTTACATTTATTTTTGCAGAGTCATGTTCATAACATGAGCATATCATGTCATGAACGTGACTATGACCAATATTACATTCTTCGACATGCACCTTTTGTTTGACACCCATATCGATCCCCTTCCAGTAGTACGTTTACAGAGTCATGCTCATGTCATAGCATGACCTGAGCACACCATGTAATGTCATGAATGTAACTACGACTAATATTACATTCTTCGACATGCACCTTTTGTTTGTCACCCATATCGATCCCCTTCCAATAGTATTGTTTCCAGAGTCATGCTCATGTCATTGCATGACATGAGAACATCATGTCATGTCATGAACGTGACAATATCACATCCTTCGAGATGCACCTTTCGTTTGACACCCATCTCGACAGCCTTCTTACAGTTTCAAGCTTTTCCTTGTATTATGTGTCATTAATTACATGTTTTGTAAAATCACGTCATTCTTTAATTGCGATTTGGTAATTGTCACAGTACACTCTCATTATCGTAACTGCTGTAACCTAACTTATGTGACATACAAACATTAGTTAGCGATTTTCAATCACTGATTTCTGGATATGCTCACTTTCATAGTTATAGTCATGAACATGACTTAAAGCCTGGCTATCATGCTGATTATGCCTGAGTCATGTCCGCGTTAAATTAGGGGTTGGTTTGATATATCGTGTTACGTGATTAGCGATTTATTTCTCAAGGTATCGTTTCTTGTGATAATTTTCCATAATTTTGGAACCACCCTCTTTTAAGGACACTCTGACTGAAACATTAAGGTTACTCTAATTGAGACACTAAGGCTCTTGCCTTAATGAGTGGCACCATTGTTAGCAAAAGCAACAGTATTTTTATTGTGAGGCGAGTCATCTTACAGCAGTAACTCAAGCAAGGAAGAGGCAACGCGGTTCCCGGTTTCCCAGTTTTACTGCTACCAACCGGCCCCGCTGATCCTGCCTCTACCCGCGCAATAACACGCAAAACAATGCCGATAGCAAATGTCTTGCTAATCGATCGGATCTCACATACTCACAAATGAACCTACCTAACGATTCCACGATGTTTACAAAGAGCAAAAGCAATATCTTGCTGAAACACACACAACGAATGCACGCGTCCGCACAGAGATCCCGGCGAGCAAACAGTCCAAGATGGCGCCGC
This sequence comes from Hyalomma asiaticum, assembly GCA_013339685.2. NCBI lineage: Eukaryota > Metazoa > Arthropoda > Arachnida > Ixodida > Ixodidae > Hyalomma > Hyalomma asiaticum. The sequence continues at coordinate 153,464,094 of CM023481.1, forward strand.
CGCTAGACGTCGCTAGCGGCATATCATGGCGGCGCCCAGGAGAGCTCTATTGGAAAGGTCTATAACAGAGCTCTACTACCAGCAATAAAACTTACCTTTTGGTTGTACCCACGGAGCTTCAGTACGAAATTCCGTTCACATGCCATGGTGAACCTGTGTCTGGGTGCTTGGGCTTCACCCAAATGCTGGCGAATCACAATACTGGCTGACACTCACCAGATTTTCTTTTAGGGGCGAAGCTCCTTATGGCGTCACCCGTTCGTCCCCATTATCGTTTGTTTGTAACCACCGGCGCGTGCCTGCTGGGAGGCACGCACGTGCCGGCGCTCGCCAATGGCGAGCGCGTCTCTCTCTCTCTCTCTCTCTCTCACTCTTCCATCTGCTGTCTTATGAGAGAGAGACAGAGAGAGAGTGAAAGGCGCGCGTCGATGGAAACGCTCTTTCTTAAATGAACGCTGTACCAGCTCGCAAAGAAGGAGAACGCACCCTCACCAAGGAGGTCCTTGGCCCTCACCCGCGAGAGACAACGTTGGCGCAGGCAGCGTCTCCTAGCGAGTTTCTTGATTGAGAAATAGCGACTGCTTGCGTTGGAGAAGCGTTCACCGGCCACCCATATATACATATATGGGCACTGGAACTTGACTTGCAATGAAGTGCCGGTGGGAGATTTCACTTGTGCGTAGTTGAACCATAAGGATTCGTAGTGTGCGCGTTAACTAAATTGATCCGGAACTCGGCACGATCTACGATGAACATCCCGAGCTTCGCCCACTCACCATCAATTCACTCCGTGGATATGCTGTAAATTTTTTTTAAATGATGCATTCAAGCCTGTTGCGAATGTAGGCATCACAGTTGGGCATGTTTCTATTGTCATCTTTGGGAAACAAATAGATAATTATTGCATCAGATTACCGTATTTACTCGCGTAATTTACGCACTTCTTTTCGCGATTTTAGAGCTCTGAAAAGGGGGTTTGCAAATTACGCAGAGATTTCGCGAACACATTTGAAATAACGTGTAATATAATGCAACTAGCGCGGTAACTTTTGGATACGATCTCACGTAACACTGCAAAACGCTGGTGTAAATGAATACGGCTGCTCCAGGGAGACTTTTCGCAGTCCATTCACGTTGAGAGTGCAGCACGTAGATGTGTTTACGAGCCGCCCGCTGATGGCTGCCGAGAGCGCGTGCACCAGCACTATCTCGGCAGCCGAGCGACACCTTCCCTTCCCCCCCTCGCCTCATGTCTTTTCATGCTTGTTAAAGACGGGCGGGGCCTTTCCTTCCCGCATTGACGGCAGGTGTCCCAATTGGGGTGATGTTATTGCATCCGCGCTCTGAGCGACGGAGATAGGCCAGGCGCATTTGATCTCTGCTTCAGCCGTTTTCGTCGCCCCCACTCACATGCTTTTATTCTAGCGACTGTACTTTGGGCTTCGGGGGCTTCCGGAGAAAAGAATCAGAAGAAAGGGCATCACACTTGCAGCTCCTTTTGCGTATGACTGCGCTCGCCTGCACAGCGAGGGGTGTAGTCGCGCGGCTGTCCAAAGTCTGTCCATGCGTGTGCGCCGGCGAGCTGAGAACGGGGAGCGCAAAATATGCAAGGAATTTTTTTTTTTTTTTTTGCAAAGCAGGCTGAATATCAGGGGTGCGCAGATTATGCGAGGGTGCAAATTATGCGGGTAAATACGGTATTTAATGCACAATGCTGAAATAAAGCCTCTACTTAAAGGCACAGCTTCTTACCCTGCATGGTTCTTTTTGTGCAGAACATTGTACTCTATCATGGTGCTTCATCATGTGCCATCATAGACTGAGAAGCAGCGTTTATGGGAAGGCTACTTCAACTTTTTCAATTCAATTACACAGCACTTCGAAAGACAACGGCATATCACCCACAAGTAAATGACTTGACAAAGAGGTTGAACAAAATGATGACCGATATGCTGTTTATGTACATAGGTGTGCACCACAACACATTGGATGAGGTACTGCCTTACGTCACCTTTATGTGCAACAGTTCTGCACACACTTCATCTAATTTTGTCTTATTTGCAGTTGATGTTTGCAGATGATGTTTGAAGCAATTCTCCCATGCTACAATGTTGACTATCTTGAGCAAGATGCCAAGTGTTTCGTAAAACGTGCCAAAAGGCATGCTAACTGGCTCACGTGAACATAACGAAACTACACTGTATTGACAAGGGACACTACAACATTCGGCACCGACAAGTTGAGTACTAAAGGGGTAACTGATTGTTTGGACCACTGTCTACTGCAGAAGCGTTCTATAACACATTTTCAACTACTTCAGCCCTTGCGAAGTTCTGTAGCAAGTGAGTGGCATCACTTGTGAAGTTTTTATGGACAGAAGCCAACAACCATGACACCAACTACTGCAACCTGCGATTGTGCACGTTGTACAGTTAAAACCATATCATGCACGAGAACCGTTGTGGTTTCCAGACCATTACATTCGTCCTAGGACAAATCTCTGAGTGTTCACCATGTAGTGTAAATGTTTTGTTTAGCATGTAGCTGATGCTCTTTCGGGAATAGGGGTAACACGCCATATGCTTAATCCACCTGCTGCACAAAGAACGCAAGGATGCTCCAGTTCACATGCCAGTGCCTTGGTTTTCTTGGTGCTACACTGACTATTTTTGTGACTGACCTTAACGCTTTCTTTGTTTAAAGGCTCTTTTTCTCTTTAAAGTGACACTAGCATACTTGTTTGAACTTGATTTGTTAAAGCAGATTGTGATTTTATAGTTTATATATTTGTATGGGTAATGGCAATGAGGACAAAAAGCAAGTTGTAAGTCAGCGCCCATTGTGTCTACTACATGTCTGTACCCTCTGTGTTTTGTAGTGCTGCTTTCCCAAATGTGTTGAAGCTGTTTCTTGCATTATTTATAAGCCAACATTTTTCTTTTACAGCTTGATGCTGAGGGCTACATGAGAAGCATGCCTTTACCAGTCCCAAGTGGCTCTCTTGAAGTAACTATGAGGGGTTACATCAACAGCACGTTGGAAGCATTTGCTGCAGAAATAATCTCGCTTTTACCAGAGAAAGACATTGCCAGTTACAAGAACTCATTGAAGGTACGTGTCTGAACTTGTGAGCTGGTTCTTTCTAGGTTGACTCGCAGTGTGATTGTCGAAGCATTTCAAGATTGTGCATTTGCTTTTAAATGTTGTACTTCATGCCATCTGTACAGGCCTTCTGAAATGATTTGAAGACTGCGTTCTAGCGAAGCTATGGCAGCAGAACTCTGCTCACAGCATTACAGCCAGTGTTGCCATTAACACTAACTATTGCAGTCTCAACAGTCAACATTGTCATTACAACTCCATGGGCAGATTGTCAACAATATACCTTTTTACTATACTTATTCAATTTCGTTTTAGTGTACTGACCTAGAAATTTTATGCTGTTGCAGCAGCAAATGTGTAGCATTATCATTTATAATGAGCTAGCAACTATTCCATTTGGAAACACTTGCTCCAGAGGTGGTTTCTAAGTAAACATTTTACCAAAAAAAAAAAAAATGATGTAACGTTTGATATCCTTGTATACCTGGTCAGGTCATCTAATGTGGAGAAGAGACAGCCACTCGACAGTGAGAACAGCAGAATGTAGTGAGGGAAAATGCAGCAGAGGCAGGCAAAAGGTTGAATGGGGGTGATCAAAGATTTGGCAGGCATAATATGGAGTCAACTCCCTCAAGACAGAGCAAATTGGAGATCATTGGGAGAAGCCTTCATCCTGCAGTGGACGTAAAATAGGCTGATGGTGGTGGTGAGGGTTCTGACAGACAGCGATCGTCCTGGCATCACCATAGTACTGTAACATTATGAGCACCTTTAGGCACATTAGAGAGCACAGATATCATTCTTCCTCCGCTTTTGGATGAAAATGTAAATGTTGATTTGGGAATGAGCATTTCTAATTATGTAGATTGGGTCTTTGTGGGACAGGCAACTTATAATATTATAAATAGTAAATTTATCACCTCACTCTACTGGAAGTTATAATTGTAAGTACATCAGTTGTCCGTGGTCTAGTGATAACTGAGGCATTTGTTTTGAGTGCACTTTGTTATATAATTAAAGTGGATTTTTTTACAGTGGTAAAGTAACTAAATTTTTCAATATATTTTATGCTTTCCTTGTTCAGGCTTGTGGCTATCCTCTGAATCACTCTTGAAGAACGAAAAAGCTTCTTGACCATCAGGAGTACCTTAGTAACTATGGCAACACGTTGCTGTGCTTCGAGGCCATGCATTTTGATCTTGGGTTTTAAAATACTATGAAGCTTATGTGTTGCTTAGTTTAGTTGCTTCTTGAATAACTTGATAAGTGGCCAAGATTTAAGTATAATGTCCCATCCTGGTATACCTTATATTGTGGCTGTGGTGTGTGGAACCCTAGAACTTATAATTTTAGACATTTTCCAGAAGTGCACCTCTGCCATATGTGACAAAGGAGAGTGGTTCACATAATTTATCCTCGCAAGGTAATCATAAGTGAATGGCAAGTGGCTGAAGAGCCATGTCTACAAGCAAAAAAGTGGATAAATAGGCTGATGAATGCATGCACACAGTAATAGTACTAGCACTAGCATTACATTGTCTTGCCGTCCACTATTTTCAGGGCGCACTAGCTGCCAGCAAACGTCAGTTTCCTCACATTCAAGAAACTACCTCTGCACTGCACAATGAACCAGTTTTCTTATCGCCAAGGGAAAAAAAAAAAAAAAAAACTGCTGCACACAATTTTTTTGTTTTCACAGTTAGCTCGCATCCAGACCAACCTTATGGATTGAGAGAGCATACTTCACCAATGTTACAAGCATCAGCTACTTTGTTTTTCGCACGAAACAATGGTTGATAATATAAACTTATGACCTGATTCTTGTGTATTCTGACAATCTACGAGCACTGCCAAACATTTTTGCAAGGAGGAGGGCTGCAGTACAAGGCAACATGGAGCCCACATGTCCAGTCACTGCTGCACACCATGCTTGACTGCATCACAAGCATTTCTGTCTGGATGCTGCATATACTGGCACATACATTTTGTGCAAATTGATGTGACAAAAATCAAAACATTCTCAGCATCATAATTTTACATATGGTGTACCATGTACCATGGTGTGGCTTTGAAGTCAAGTGGGCGATGGTGAGTGGTTTGCAAGGTCCATTTCCAAAGTCCTCCGTATATTTCAGGCTACGATGTGCCGTCCACTTGTGGAAGGTTTGCCACCATTGTGTTTGTTCCTAAGAAAAAAAGTTCATTTTTGCAACTTTCATAAGCTACCGAAAATAGTGTGTAAATCACTGCCATGGATATACATTGACATCGCTAAGTATGTTGCATATGCACTATCTAGACACTGTTCGTGAACAGTTTTGCAGTTCATAGTTCACTAAGCAGGTCTGTTAAAAGTGGAATTTGTTGCAGTAATAATACACATCTTCATCATCATCAGCCTATTTTAAGTCCACTACAGGACGGAAGGCCTCTCCCAGCGATTTCCAGTCCACCCTAACCTGAGCGAACTTGTTCCACTTTATGCCCTCGAACTTCTTAACTTCATTGCTCCATCTACCGTATTTACTTGAATCTAATGCGCACCTTTTTTCCTGTAAAACGGGTCCAAAAATCGTATGCGCGTTAGAATCGAGTGCAAATGAGCGACACCATTACCATACCGCTGTCGGCATGAAAATTGCCGCCTTTTGGGCGCTGTTGAACGGTCACTGGTTTTGGGCGCTGTTGAACGGTCACTGGTGAAAAAACAAACTAGCGGCATGGCAGTCGTTGGCGCACATAGTGTCTATAGTTTCTATGTTGCCGCTCCCGCGCTGAACAATGCCATGATGCACATGATGCGTAGGGTGATGATGCCGTGCCGGCTTGACTGTCTTGCGGCCAACCAAAGTCGCTACTTTGCCAATGCAATCTCTGAGACGCCGAGCTGCACCAGCTTTTGGTAGCGTTCGCGGGTAGTCGTAACGGTAGATGTTTCCCATCACCGCACGCAAAACGGCTAATCATCGCAATTCTCCCTCATATCTGTGCTGAGCCTGAGGCACCTGAGCCCCTTAGTCGTGTGTGCTGCATGACTTCCGAGATTGCATCGCGGCAATCTCGAAGACCACGCCCCGACCATGCTTATACTTATGTGCGCCAGCCTGCGCAGCACGCATTGCAGCAGCATGCGGCAGCGGGCTTGAGGGAACTGCGATAGCACGGAGGAATGCAGCACTGTGAGTAAATGATGTTATTGCCACTTGCACATGGCTATGCCCGGCAACAAGTGGCAGTTTTATCGGGATGCAGGAGTTATGAATCGGCGCGCCGAACGGTCTCCCGAGACACCGCGGATCAAGTGAAGCGGGAAAGCCACAGCGCGGCCGTTCGAGGGATGGCAGGGGTCCGAAGTTGGCAGTGCATTTATTATGCGAGTGCAGTCATTACGTGAGTACGGCATTTGTTTTTATGAATGTGAGAAGGTTGATTACTAAGGACTATTTTTCCGTGTCACGAAAAATGGGAGCGCATTACAATCGATGTTTCACTTTTTTTTTTTTTTTTGGTCGCAGGAAACGGGTGCGCGTTAGAATTGAGGGCGCGTAAGAATAGAGTAAATACGGTAACCTTTTGCCTTCCTCTGTTGTTCTTCGAGTATGTTACACAAAGAATGGATGATCACAGGAAGAACAAGGCAGACAGAAAGAGCGCAAACTATCAACTGGTTTATTCATTCTCGAATCAGCTTATATAAGCGCGTTCAAACGTCACAAAGAAAGGAAAGAGGGGTTGAAAGGGGAAGCATACAATTCAGAACACCTCACGTCAACAAACACCTGCGCAGAAACTTGTCTTCAGCCTTATACAAGGTAACAAAAGTGTCGCTTACGCATTTATCTCCTTTATCTTTAATAAAAAATGCTTCTAATAGCTCACGGCCTAGTCTGGTCTGGCTCCTTCCAGTTACCTTGATCTTTTTGAGCGAAGGCTCGCATCCCTTGCACTTGTTGCAATGTGCGGGCAAATTCGCTCCTTCTCTGTTTTCTAGAGATGAGGCATGCTCCCCCGCACGTTCATTCGTGCATCGCCCCGTTTAGCCCATGTATGACCTTCCACACTTGAGGGGTATTTTTATATATCACCTTCGTGGCATACGTCACGAAAAATTGGCGATGTTGGATTCTGCAACCGCTGCCTCGGGCTTCCTTCCCGCTAATCCTAGGTCATAACCCGGTCAGCTTCTTAGGTGCCGAAAACACCACATCAACACCATGCCTACTTGCCACTTTTTAAATTGTGGGTTACCTTCCGCATGTATGGCACAACAATGAATTTCTTTCGCGGCAGGAACTCAGCGCCTCCAGATCTTTCTTCTTTCTTTATCTTCGTAAGGAGATTGTCAGCCACTGCTGTGATTACCTCGCAGAGGAAGCTAGCAGAAATCAGCCTGCGAGGTAATCGCAGAGGAAGCCAGCAGAAATCAGCCTGCGAGGTAATCGCAGCAGTGGCTGACAATCTCCTTACGAAGATAAATAAAGATATTGAGGCGCTGAGTTCCTGCTGAGAAGGAAGCCCATTGTTGTGCCATACATGCACAAGGTCACCCACAATTTTAAAAAAGTGGCAAGTAGGCATGGTATTGATGTGGTGTTTTCGGCACCTAAGAAGCTGGCCAGGTTATGCCCTAGGATTAGTGGGAAGGAAGCCCGAGGCAGCGGTTGCAGAATCCAACATGGCCAATTTTTCGTGACGTATGCCACGAAGGTGATATATAAAAATACCCCTCAAGTGTGGAAGGTCATACATGGGCTAAACGGGGCGATGCACGAATGAACGTGCGGGGGAGCATGCCTCATCTCTAGAAAACAGAGAAGGAGCGAATTTGCCCGCACATTGCAACAAGTGCAAGGGATGCGAGCCTTCGCCCAAAAAGATCAAGGTAACTGGAAGGAGTCAGACCAGACTAGGCCGTGAGCTATTAGAAGCATTTTTTATTAAAGATAAAGGAGATAAATGCGTAAGCGACACTTTTGTTACCTTGTATAAGGCTGAAGACAAGTTTCTGCGCAGGTGTTTGTTGACGTGAGGTGTTCTGAATTGTATGCTTCCCCTTTAAACCCCTCTTTCCTTTCTTTGTGACGTTTGAACATGCTTATATAAGCTGATTCAAGAACGAATAAACCAGTTGATAGCTTGCGCTCTTTCTGTCTGCCTTGTTCTTCCTGTGATCGTCCATTCTTTGCGCAGCGTACTTGAAAAATAAGTCATGCACCAACTCGCCCAGCAAGAAGTTCTTCTACAGTTCCTCTGTTGCGTTTTCCTGCACTTGGTATCTACCGTAATTACTCGATTCTAATGCGCACCCGTTTCCCGCGGCCAAAAGAAAAAAAAAAAGAAGTGAAACATCGATTGTAACTGGCTCTCATTTTTCGTGACACGGAAAAAAAGGGTCCTTAGTAATCAACCTTTTCATGTTTATAAAAACAAATGCCGTAGTCGCGTAATGAACGCACTCGCATAATAAACGCACCGCCAACTTTGAACCCCCACAGTCCCTCGAACGGCTGTGCTATGGCTTTTCCGCTTCACTTGATCCGCGACGTCTCAAACACGTTCGGCGTTCCGATTCATAACTCCTGCGTCCTGATAAAACTGCCAAACATTGACGGGCGCAGCTGCAGTGCTGCATTCCTCCGTGCTATCGCAGTTCCCTCACGCGTGCTGCTATGCATGCTTCGAAGGCTGGCACAGATATGCAGGGCACGGTCTCCGAGATTGCCGCGATGCAATCTCGGACGTCATGCAGCGCGCACGACTGAGAGGCTCAGGTGGCTCAGGCTCAGCACAGATATGAGGGAGAAATGCGATGATGAGCCGTTTTGCGTGCGGTGATGGGAAACATCTCCCGTTACAGTTACCCACAAACGCTACTGAAAGCTGTGCGGCGGAGATTGCGCCGGCGTGAAGAGTATCATTGACCTACGCATCATGTGCGTCATCCAGCGCGGGAGTGGTGGCGACATAGAAACTACAGAAATTATGCGCGCCAAAGACCGCCGCGCCGCTAGTTCGTTTTTTGGCCGGTGACCGTTCAACAGCGCCTGAACCTCGTAGGAGGTGGCCATTTTGATGCCGACGGCGATATGGTAACAGTGTCGTTCGTTCGCACTCGATTCTAATGCGCATGCGATTTTTGGACTCATTTTATCGGAAAAAAGGTGCACGTTAGATTAGAGTAAATACGGTATTCCCTCACTCTTACTGTCCATCTGTTATCTGTCCTCCTCTTGACATGTCCTGCTCAGGTCCACTTCTTTTGTTTAATTGATATAATAATACCAGCTACTCCTGTCTGTTCGCTGATCCATTCCACTAATTTTTTTTTTATCTCTTAGCATTGCGCCTGTCATTTTTCTTTCCATAGCACACTGCATGCTCCTTAATTTCATCTCTAGTTTTTTCATTATACTCCACTTTATCCTCATACGTTAGTACTGGGAGAATGCAGTGATTAAATACTTTTCACTTTAGTGACACCGGCAAGTTTCCAGTCATGATTTGGGAATGCCTCCCAAGTGCACTCCAGCCCATCCTTGTTCCACGAAGGATTTCTTTTTCGTGGGTAGGCGTCCCTGTTAATAACTCTCCTAAGTATATATATCCATTCACACATTCAAAGGGTTCATTGCTAATTTCAAATTTCTGTTCTTTAGCTAGACTGTTGAGCATGGTTTTGGTCTTTTGCCTATTCATTTTTAGTCCTATTTTAATATCTTCCTGGTTTAGGTCATAAATCATGTTTCGTAGTTCGTCGCAGTCATTGCTAAAGGGCGCGATGTCGTCTGCAAACCTTCAATTGCTGAGATATTCTCCGTCTAATTCCCTTTTCTTCCCAGTCTAGACATTTAAACACTTCTTCTGTACATGTGGTGAATAACATCGAGAAGATCATATCTCCTTGTTTGACACCTCCTTTGATTGGAAATTTTCTGCACCTATCATGTAGTAGTAGTAGTATGGCTGTGGAATCTTTGTAGATGTTATTTATGGTTTGCAGATATACATCAGGTACCCCTTGTTGACGTAAAGCTTCTAGAACTGCTTGTATTTCCATAGAGTCAAATGCTTTCTCACAGCCTATAAAGTCCATATAAAGAGGCTTGTTATATTCAGGGAACTTCTCAATTATTAAGTTGATAACATGTCTGTGGTCTATTGTTTAGTAACCGTACTTAAAAGGAGCTTGTTCTCTTGGTTAGTTCAAGTTGAGTGTTCCTCTTATCCTAGCAGAAATTACTTTCATAAAAAGTAGGGCTGTGTGAATATTTGAACTGTCGAATAATTTTCGGATAGTGTATGCTCTTCGATTCAATTCGCACTGAACTTTTACTATTTGAACTATTCGAAGTTAATAATTAAGGGAAAAAATTCACTATGTCTTGTGACAAGGGGCCCATTTCTGCATGTAGTGCACTTCGCCGCATAACACCCTTGTACTGCGGAGAAGTTAACACTTGCATACTGCGTCGAAGGCAGCACAGTTCTCTGTTGGACTGTTCTTCAGGACTTGGGAATGACACTGTTGGGAATACACTAGTCGCGCAATAAATTTTTTGCCCACATTTAACAGTACATTTCTCCATAGTTTTATTCAAAAATATTGTATTCACACTTGAACATGAATATTCGAATTTGCCTCACACTCAAAATTTTGCTATTCACACAGCTCTTGTAAATAGCTTGTATATTACTGGGAGTAGGCTAATTGGTCTGTAATTCTTTAACTCTTTTATATCGCCTTTGTTGTGTATTAGGATTATATAGCGTTTTTCCAGCTGAGTGGTGCACTAGATGTCCTAATAGAAATAAAACCAGAAAAGAACACTGAGGTTCCATGTATGACCACTGACAAAATCGGAAAAGCAGCAGGTGAAGACTGCATAACAGCTGACTTGCTCAAAGACAGAGGAGACATTGTATTTGAAAAACTTGCATTGGCATTTCATGAAATAATACATATATTAGACCGAAATGAATTGAGAAGAATGACATGTTTTGTGCAATAGTATGTAGTATGAATTATTTAGGGCCAAGGACTGTGCCATAGGATGTGTGCTTTTTGCTGCGTTCACACACCATGTGAACTTGCAGGCTGACCAATTGAAGTGCCAGAATGAAAGTGCATTTACATCTAGGTAGTTTATAGTGAGTACAGCATATGGTTAAACAATTTGGATGGTTGTGAGGGCTAATAATTTTATTTAACTAAGGACTTCCATAGTATAACTGTAGTCAGTTTACTGCATTTTATTAAATATTTGCTTCTTCTGTTATAAATAGAAAGCCCTGGCACATCTGGAAGACTCAGTGCAGCTGAAGAATGAAAAGGCTGTGGATGCTCTCTTTGAAAACTGCATTGCTACAGCTAGAGGTAATTATTCCGTAGTTATCAGATTCCCCCATACAAGCCAAAGCGAGAAGTTTTGCGTACAGCTATTGGTGCAGTTGAAGAAAAATCCCTTTACAAATCACAAAAGGGTTCTGGTAAAGAAATTGATGGTAGTGCTACCACTACATTTTTGCCTTCTTTACTGCTTCATCGATATTGACACGTGCGGTTGTTTTGGTTTATGTGAAAAGCCGTTATCACTTCCCAGTGACGCGCGCTTGTTTTGATTGTTTGCGGGGAGCGCTGTTATCACTTCCTGTTACGTGCAACGCAGGCCGCGTTTATCTTGCATGCCACTTCTGGAACCGTGTCGACCATTCTTGAAACTTTGCATGCTTGACGCGCACATTTCAGTAACTTCTGGAACTCCAGAGATAATGCGGGAACGCGTTATGACGCGTGTGTAAAAGCCGGCGCAGTACGCCACTTGTCAGTCTTTCCGTCGACCGACGACTGTTCACACCGCTATTGCTGCACATTGTCATTGGCTTTGTTTTGCTGGGCACAAGTTCGCCCAACAAACAGTTCGCCTGACATTGCTTGAGTCTTTTGTGCTTCGCCTTGAGTGCTGTGTGCATCACTACCACGTGACAATATTTTACAAATATTTGCTCGGGATGTTGACTAGTTCTATGTTGTGGATACTTGAAGACTAGTTTAAAGGGAAACTAAAGATAAATGTTACATCATTGTGGAGCAGTAGCGCACCCAGGATCTCTGCCAGGGGGGGTTCAAGTTTTCACGAAGGGCCAGGCATGCGATTACACAGTTCTTGCATGTAAAAAAAAGTAAATAAAATGCCAAATAATAGTAACATCAATAATGATGATAATTTTTATTTTTTTTTCGGCGTTTTGCAGAGACATTAGCTCCACATTCTTCTAGGACATAGGAGCAGTTACGGAGTGGGACGGCGGTTAGGTCGGCCTCAGGGGGGGTTACAACACCCGAAACCCCCCCCCCCCCCCGTCGGTGCGCCACTGTTGTGGAGTGCTAAAATACCATGAAATCTTGTAGTGCTTGCTTCATGCCCACTTAATACTTAATGCTTGATTTAGGAAATGAAATGGTGCTTCAAGAGTCCACATGCCCCTGGTGCAATCTAAATTGCCCACCCTTGATTGAGAAGTTATGATGCTGCATGTGCCACTGACAGTATGGTTTCTTGCATAGAATGAGACATAACGCATGCATCAGCAACATCATGTGGACACCGAATATTCTCTTTCATGTAGCTAAGGATGACTTGCTGCCAAGCAAGCCCAGCACAGGACTGTGCTGCAACGAACCTACTGAAATGCCAAGTACCACGTGTTTGGCATCACTTTTCAAAACTGTCAAAAGATATCTCTTTTTTTTTCTGGAAGCAAATGTAGACACACAAGTGTGACCTGATCACACCTTACAGCGCACTGCAATGATATTTTACGAGTGAAGAATCATACTGAGAAGTTGCTACATTATTGGTTTAGTATGCTAGAATGTCCTTCTGAAGTCCCAAATTGGGTCCTAAATTTATCTTAATTTCTTGAGTACTAAAGGGTCATTCTCAATAATATTAAAGTACTATTAGGCCTTCTCAAAAATCATTATTTTACTACAGTGGAACCGTGCTGTTACGTCCCTCACTGCTGCGTTTTCCTGGCTGTTGTTTTTCATCGGTCTCGGCACAGCCCCCATAGGATACCACGTATTGTGAACCTCGCTGTTACGTCGCAACTGTGGGCCTGTTCCCGCATGATGCATCGCAACCTGGCATGCCGAACTCGCCCGAGCACCGTCACTTTAATTTGACTTTTGACAGTCGTGGTCACGCTTGGCAGGAATCGCCACATCGAAGCTTCGAGGTAGTCAACAATGTCTGCATTTCAGCTCGGGATCAGTGGCAGTTCAGGCTCTTCCATTGCAAAGTCAGGATCATTTGCCATCAGCCAAAGTAAATCAAGTGTAACAGAAGCAGTTGCTGATTACGTCTGCCCGCACTGTTTTCAAGGCTTCGGCAAGTATGTGACATTGTCAGCGCCGTGCACTTGCCTCGTTTTCGTTGGCATGCTCGTTGGTGGGAACTGCAAGGCCATCATTGGTACCACTAGACGTGACCTGTCACTTAACGTCATGAGGAAGAAGTCTTGAAATGCAAAATAAATAAACAAGCACTGAAGATGGAAGGTGAAAGCGTCATCAAGCGATCGCGGACCTGACACGACCAGCCGCACTCGCAATCACAAACCACGCGCGGTGTGCCGGAACAGGATGCACTGAAAATGTAACGTTAAAGCACTATCAAGCTATCGCGGACCTGACACGACCAGCCGACCAGCCGTAGTCGCAATCGCAATCACAAATTACGTGTGGGGTGCCGGGACAGGATGTGGTGATCGCAATGACAGGGCTACTTGCCTGCAGAATTCGCGCATTGCACTGGAACTAAGCCTCAGAGAACACAGTTACGAATGCAATCTCTGAGGCCAGATACAAATATCAAACATGAAAACAGAAATGTGTCTTCAATAATAATTAGGGTGTGATAATACAACAGTACCTTGTCCATACATCTTGGAAAAATAACACGACAATGACCATATGATCTGGGAAAATGTGTGATCCAAACACATGAAGAAATGTCGCAGTTTCACCAGAAAAGTGATGCATTGATATAAATATGAAAATGTTTTGCTATTTCATGAAATTCAGGCAATAAAACTACATGAAACAGCTATAATTTTCAGCTCATGTTAGCTACTTAAGCATGTTTGAATGCGCCTGAAGGCATGGCAGTGAGCACAAACGCTGGCCATCAGTGCTGAGAGCATCGAAAGCATGTTGTCCCTTGCTTTAGCAACTAAACTACTCCACGTCTTCACGCAGATTATGTAACATGTAACACAGGGCGCACATTGAAATCGTCATTTTCTCGGCCTGCGCAAGCCGTGCACGTGGTCATCAATGCACAGTGCACAAGCAGCTTGAGCGTGGACGCAGGGACCACATTGTGCTCAGCCACGTGCATTGTGGTTCATGTGACCGCGAATATTTACCTCACAGGAGGAAGAAGCAGTTTTTAGAGAATTCCTCTGGAAGACAATTTTATTTGCGCTTTTTGGGCATGGTCATTGAAGATGAAGTGAGCAGAAACGGGAAGTCAAAACTTTGAGCTTTCAAATGTTATCAAGATGGCGGTGCTCGGTGGAGGGAAAGACGGGAGGCTACCCTTATGAATACTCTTGCACTTTCACGATTCTAAACTCCTGTCTTGGCATTTACGCCAAGAATTTATTTATTTTTTTTATGGTGGTAAAGTCCGTTTTGGGCTAAACTCCCTCATACATAGCATAGATCAGGCATCACGCATGTCGAAACCAGTGTATCTATTTGTTTGGCCAAATCCTCCTGGATTTGGCCAAACGCGCAGGCAGGTCAGTGCACGTTTTCGCCGGTCCGGGCGCAGACTTCTAGGCGCCACCGCCACTGACGTCACTGCAATTGTACTCCCCCACCCGCTTTCTTCTTTCCTTCCCTTTTACTGGTCTTTTTTTTTTTTTTTTTTTCTTGACATTGACGCACTTGAGGGGGGCCTGAAGTGTAGGCTTGACTATTGTGTCCAGCAACGGAAACCACTTCGTAAGGAGGGGAGGGAATAAAGAAAAAAAAGGGGGGGGGGCAGAGAGGGGGAACACAAATAATAATAATAATAAAAAAGAAGGGGGGGACATGATGCCCGCATATGACACACGTCGTCGGCTTTTTCCCCCACTCTTTGCTCCGTTTCTTTCAGGTTCTAGATCTTTCCTGTTCTTTCTTTTCTTATTCTTTCTTTTTTCATGTTTTTCTTTCTTCCTCTTTTATGAAAATCTCTCTCAGATAGGTATAAATAGAAGCGGAAATACAACTATAGGCATTCCTGATGAAGGCCGGTCTCCGGCTGAAACGTTGAATAAACGCTTTCCGCATTTTTGTTGCCAATTCCGAGGGTCTACTACTCATCTCTGCCTTCACGCCTCCGGCCTATTCACCACCATGACTGCTATATTATATATATATATATATATATATATATATATATATATATATATATATATATATATATATACCTTTTTTAATTTTCAGGCTATCAAAGCCTGTGACATCCCTTGGCTAATATTACACCAATAGGCTGCTTTTATTTCTGGGAAAATGCAGTAGAGTCGGTCTTACTGAAAGAAATGGTGGTATGTTTCAGTTATTGGCCATTAAAAGAACCCAGTATGTATGCTTCCAGCAGCTACCACATGCATGCTGTTAAAACTGCCTTGATTGCGAGTGTTAAAGGTGTGCTGACACAAACATTTTCGTTCGGTATTCTTTTGCTGTAATACATAGCTGAGGATCTGTTAGACATAACACAGCACCACATCAATTGTTCCAGCACGCGGCAGGTAAATATTTACGGCCTGTTTATTACCGACTAGTTTCAGTTTTGGTTTGGGAGAGCTCCAAAAAGACAAGGCACCGGGTACAACTGGTGCCATCTCGCACTCGCGATGGGGTAAACAAGTTTGACCGTGTGAGCACACATAACTATGCCGCACTTCCACATGACATGTGGCGCATGCTCGTTTTCTTTCACCTGTCGCACATCCTGCGCGTTGTTGTTGCTATCATGGTCATTGGGTGGCAACTATTTTCGTGAGGCCTGGTGTCGCTAGTAGTGTACTAACGCACGCATAGCGAATAGGCAATGAAGGCCATGACATCATCATTGCTAGTTGCACTGCTCGGAGCTCGGCTGCCATGGTGATGTTGCGCAAATTGGGGGTCTCTTTCAGGTCACTTTTGCTATTGTTGATGTTGCAAGGTATGGCGTCTAGCGCTCAATTGCGCATGCAAACTTCAATATTCATTTAAATTACCTTCGGAGCTGTGTTCGCCATTGAGATTTGGCAGATGGCATGTGCATGTCCACGAAAATCGATCCCGCAGGCTATCTCAGCAGTGAAATTTTGGTGTTAGTGCCCCTTTAAGGTGATACCACTGAATGCGGTGTGTTACGTACAGCACGATGATTTGCTAGTATTGGAAGAGATCACACTGGCATTTTCTTGTGACACAGTCGGACGAGTACTGCGGTGAAGCCACCATGTTGGGCAGCTACTGCTCTCGATCATGTGCGCTTCCCGAATTCTCGGTTGCACGTGGGCTCTTGTGGCCAGAAAACGTATCATGTGATCGTAGTTGGATGATAAACCAAATGTTGGTGCCGAATAATCGTGCTTTCTGGGAACGTATTATCTGGGATTAAAAAAGCAGCATAACTCTATGTGAAAATTTTATGTTTTTGCGATCACAGACGTTGGAACAAGGAAATTGTGTCAACAAGGTTCTTGTTTGAATTTTTGAACATTTCTTCATAGTGCTTGCTATTCCAGCTATTCTAAGTTTTTAATACAGGGACGAAATATGCTATGTCTGGTGACAAGTGGCCAATTCTTGCATGTTGTATGCTGTGCCGCATAACGGTTGTGTACTGCGGCAAAGCTAATACTTGCGTTCTGCAATGAAGCTAACATTTGTGTACTGCTGCGAAGCTAACACTCACTTACTGCGGCAAACTGAACTCGTACATAGTTCACTATTAGACTGGTCTTTTTCTAGGGATGACATTGTTGGAGTACACTAGTCATGCAGTAAATACCATCGTGTTTTCTTTTTGCCAATGTTTAACAGTATATTTCTCTGTAATTTAACACAGTATTATTGAAATATGTTTCATGTGATTCGTACTCGAACATTAATATTCAAATTCACTTCGTGCTCAAATTTTTCTTTTCGCACAGCTCTAGTAATAATGTTTTATTTAATGCCATTTTATGTTAAAGGGACAGTAAACAGGCCCAAACTTTTTTTTTTGCACCTTGCTCACTCAATTGTAGAGATGGCAGCAGTGATCACTCTTTGCCAATATCCCAGCACTGCATGCCATGTGGACGCTCTGTTCCAAAAAACAATTACCACGCGACCCTCCAGTGCTTCGCTAGGCCTCTTCACCACTTAGTGCCTTCACTTTTTGCCATGGGGAAGTTGACATAGCACTGAGCTCACTTACTGGTCGAAACCAGTGCTACGAAGCTGCATCATGGCCCTGAAGTGATGCAGTGAACTGCTGAGGAACGCTGATTCCTTGACGTTGTGTCAAGTTGCCAAAGTGAGCAAAGCCACGATGGGCTGTACCTAAGCTCTCAGTCGTGGAGAAGGACAGGAAGGCCAAGCAAGAAACTGAAACTAGCTGAAGCTGCCATGAAAAGATTGTTCTATCCCTGTAACTTCCTTATTACAGCACATATTCATGTAATTTGTCTGGCATCATGTTCACATTGTACAAGTGCATAATTACCTCGTAAAAACAGAGTTTGTACTTCGGGGTTGTTTACTGGCCCTTTAGAAAAATACAGTGATAAACTATCAAATCAGAATATATTACTTTGTGTTAGGAATACGCTGCTGCAACTGGCTTGTCAGATTTTAGTTATCTTAATAAAATGTAACACCACAAAGTAAGTGATAACTAATGCGAGAGGCTGTCATGGAGGAATATTAGTTGTTCCCCATGGTCAGGCCACTACAATTCATGCTGAAAAGGTCCTGCACTAAGGGGTCACTGTGAGTGTTAGGGCAGCATATTATAATTGCCTGTTAAAAGCATGCGGAACACCAGCATGTTTACACAAGCACCAACGGTGCTGCCGAGCTTGTAGTTGAAGATGCCTATCATGATAGTGTATGCTGGTGGCAACGAGTGAGAAGTGCTGGTGCGCTCGTCATTGGCCGCCATAACATCTCCGTGCAAAATTGATGCTTACTTTATAAGCATTGCCAGTCTCAGCACCCGGCATAAATGTGGAAGGTCACCCTTATTTGACAAGCTAAATGGATTGCATGTTCAGTTTCTCTGAATTTTCAAATACCTCATTTTTATTGAATATGAATAATAAAAAACAACATGCAACAAATATTCGGAACATTCAGATGTTTGCACACACTTACTTTTCACTACATGATGAAAGAAGAGGCTGTCTCAGGGAACCACGGGAACAACTTAAATGGTTTCTTTGTTTCTTTTTTCTCATGTTGCCTCATTTTCATTAGTCTACCAGGTTGCCATTATATGTAGACCAGCTTATGAAAATTAGTTATAGTAAAAGAACAATCTTTTTGTCTTACCATAATGTTGTACACTGACCCGTAAAATTGATCATTCCAGTTGGAATCTCGGTGCCTTAAAGGGTTAACAAAATGAAAAACCACATTTCTTATATGTGAACAACTGCACATTGCAAGAATGATTGCATTCCAGTGTACCTATGTTTTTATGCTTCTGTTCCTGATATGTTCCAACTTGCCCAGCTGTCAGTTCTGTGGTATAGTGCACACAGACTGTAGCATCATGGCATAAAACACTGGCACGCTTTTGTTTATCTACCTATGAAAGCTGATGATAACTGCGGTATTGTACTTTTTTTTTTCCTTTTCAGATGTTTTCTCTTCTAAAGTAACCCTCACAAGTTTTCTGAGCGATGCACAGTTTGAGCGACTTAAGAAGGCTGGAATTGATGCAGCCTTTGAGGCAAGTCATTAGTTTTCACTTCTGTATGCTATGTCAACCACAGTCAGTGGCTGCTCAGCTGCCATATCATTTCTGCTACTGAACACAATGTCATATTGTCTCATTCCCAGCCAGAGCGGCCACCAGCTGATCAGATCTGAAAACAAGAATGCCTGCTTTGATATTTCAGCATTCCTTGAAAAACCATAAATGAAGAAAATCGGTGATTCCACTCGTGTGCCAAAGTGCACCATCTTGATAAAATCGATGAAAATTCCGCTTAACTGCACCAGACAGTCTTGGATGCCCCAGAGGGGCAAATTTATACTGGAATTTTTGGATGCTGAAACTCTTCAGAATCCGATTTTTGTGACATTTCGTTAGATAACACTCTTAGAAGCACAAATTTCAGCAGCAATTTCATTGTTTATAGCGGCAGTTGTGGGAGGAAGGGGTGTGAGATCACAAAGGAAATGACAAAAGTCTTGAGCAGATGTTCTTTTCAGCAGCTGTAATGTATAATATACACTAAATCAGCATGATTTTGTTGACAAGGCACTAGAACTAAAGAACTGAAGATTGCCCAGAAACACCATTCGTGGAGTCAATTATCTTTCCTGGCACCAAGCGCCTTTACCTTGTGATTGCTCAAAAACTCAGTTTCACATTTCTGTTCCACCATTGTGGCCCACGATGGCCGCATGTAAAGAAAAATAAAATTGGTGGCTGGTCTGACGAAGTTTGTGCATGGACGCCAGCGTGCTTTGAGGTGCCTACACTAGATTAGCCACTGTATCTACAGTAATTGCAGACTGCCACTGCTTTGGGATGCTTGCCTGCTAAGCCTCCTCACTAAGATTTTTTGTCGATCCACTAATTTATTAATCACACTGTGTGCATCTCCTACAATGCAACGCTCATTTAAATTGCAGCTCCAGTGATTTTTCCATCATATTCTGATATTGCTGTTTTCCACTCGTACTGATGCTGTCCTGTAGCAGGCAGGATGGTTCAGTTTGCTCAAAAACTCACCAATGATTTTAAATGACCAAATGAACAATGTGTTCAAACTGAAACTGAAATGGGTAGATGCTTCGTGCAGCGTATGAGATGACGCCACAGCCTCTCCGCCTTAAGAAATATGGAGCTGGTCTCCAAAAAATGAAAGTAACAATGTAACCGACAATATATTGAGTTGTTCCAGCTTTTCTGAGCTTGACGGCTCCAATTAGAGCACTGAAGAACCGTTGTTTCGCTTTTAACTGCCCACCTACTCAGGTAGGCAGCGTTAAAGGTAATGACGTCAAAAACACAGGGTGGCACGCATGACAGTCCGCAAAAAAATTTTAAAATTCATCTTCAGGAAATCTAAATGACTTGCTTGGCTTGGCATATATTACTACAGTACTGATGAGAACATATATTGAAAGTTTCATTGAAATCCATGGACACTGCAAAATCGCTGGAGTCACCCTTAAAAGGCAACTTTGGTGTCTTTTTTTCACCATGTTCTGATATCAATGTTTTCGAATGGTACTGACAGTCCTGTAACAGCTAGGGTGGTTCAGTTTGCTCAGAAATGCACCTGTAATTTTAACAACCAAATGAAAGGCATGTTCAAACGGAAACCAAAACAGGTAGATGCTTCGTGCAGCGTATGCGATGATGTCGCAGCCTCCCCACCATCAGAAATATGGCGCTGGTGCCAGAAAAATGCTAATGGCGAGGTCATTCGAGGATGTATTGAGTTATGCCAGCTTTTCTGAACTTGACAGCAAAGATTTGAGCGCTGAAGTATCAGAGTTCTCCTTCTGATGGCCCGCAGGCTCGGGTAGGCAGCGTTGAAAAACCCAGGGTAACTTGCATGAGAATCAGCTAAAAAATTTTTTAATTCATTTATAGGAAAAAAAAATGACTTACAACCACCTGACTTGGCATATATTATTACAGTACCGACAAGAATATGTCATGAAAATTTCATTGAGATCAATGGACACTGAAAAATCACCCGAGTTGCCCTTTCAGGGAAGCAACAGTCGAACGCTAATACGCACACAGGAAGCAAAGTGCAAACATTCTCTGCATCATGCTCCGATAAATAGCAAACAGTTATATTAAGGATCAGACAAGCCAGTGGTCAGAGTGGCCCATCCCTCGCTGCTTCGGTAGAGAGAGAGAAATGACTTAATCTGCACCTGTCAATTAGACGATAGGGTAGAGGCTTTCTGCCTGAACCCTTAACATCCTCCCTAACGGCCTGCCTAGCTCCCTTGTGATGCAGCGGTGTTCAGGGTGAGGCGGATGACTCATCATTGAGCCTCCCTTTCTTGGTTGAGTAACAAGGACTCAAGCCGTTTACTACGTGTCAGTGCTGGTGCAGCTGTACTTCGGGAACTGAGGACACACCCGAAAGCTTTGTGAACACACATCATGGTGACGTGCACAGGGAAGCACCTTTGAAATGCGGCAGTTGTGGGAGGCATGTGCTGGTGATACGACAGTCACGTGACCCCGTGTTCTCGAAGAGCCGGCCGATCACCTGGAACAAGGAGCGTACAGCTCATTGGGCTCCTTTCGTCACTTTCTTGGGACAAAGGAGCTGATAGAGGCTGGAAGTTGTAGAGGGGCGGCCATGGAGCGGAGGTCTGATAGCTCTGGATGGTTCTCTGCCTCTGAGCAGCTATGTCTGCCTGCTTGCTTGCAGCAATGGTTCTTGTTTTTATATCATCCATGATGGATTCAGAAACTATATGTATAAGCATGAACCATGGCCTGTTCTATATAATGTGGGACATTTCTCAAGTTTGTATCATTGTGAAATTTGCATCAAGTGTAACTGTATATTTGAGATTCTACTGTAAGATTAAAAGACACCTTACATGTGATCTTACATTTTCTTTACTCAGACAGACTTCTGTAGATGTTTTGTAAATTTTTGTGTATGAGTCATATCCATAGAAGAGCATGCAAATTATGGAGTGTGTGCCAGTACATTTATTCAATTATTCTTTCTTTGTTCTTTGTCATCTTTGTTGTTTGTCATCCAGAATGGCTTTTTAGTAGTGCCTTCCATGCACTAGTACATCCGGGATCAAGGGAACTGGCACCTAAGAGTCCTTCTAAACCAAATAACCTGTAGGAGGGTTGTTTTTAACCTAAAAGTTTTAGTTTTAAAATTTACTCTTTTTGAAAATGCTACTCCCCGCAGGGGCGTCTGCGTGAGCAGGCGTTTGGTGTGTGGCGACACCACGGACCCGAGCCAATGGGGGGGTTTCGACCCCCTCCCACGTGTCGCCGTGCGTGGCTTAGCTGTGTCCGAGGAAAAGGGGATCCTGGGGGTTGAGCCAATGCCGGGTGATTGGACCTTTAAGGCCCCCCAGCGGAGGCAACACACCCCTTTGGCCCCGGCTTCACGTAGACGGCACCCCCGGATTGACCCGCCCGGGGGAAATCGGCAGTCGCCTTTTCCTGTCTCTATCTCCATATCTTCGTCTTTTCTCCAACTTTAAATCTTTCCTGTCCTCTACTCTCTTCTATTTACTTCTGTTTTTCTCGGCGGCTAGGGTTAACCTTGTGTATCTGCCCTCCCTTGGGCATAGTACATTCGGTTATAGTGGCAATGTACGGCTGGCGTCTGCTGTCCTTTACCTTAAGTGCTGCAACGTCCCCAAGTTGGGCTCCGTGGTGGGTGGCCGCCATTGCTGCCGAACAGCAAACACATTCACATGGGAACCCCTGCCTTTCCCCGTCTTGATCGTCACCCTCAGAAGAAGGGGCGCACCGATGCATCCATACACATGTTCAGTAAACCCATTGAAACTTTCCCGCGGTTTCATGTAATACATAGCGAGAATACAGAGAAGACAGCGAGAGCAATTTCTCCATTTGTAGTTGCAAAATGTTTAGCCGAGAACCTTGGACCTGGCTATAAGATCACCAAGATGGCTAGCGGTGACCTCTTGTTGGAGGTTAAAGACCAGCCACAATATGAAAAATTGAAATCTCTTCATTCTCTTGGACATACACCGATCGCTGTTACACCACACAGAACCATGAACACCTCACGAGGAGTTGTCTCAGACGTAGACCTACTTGATTTGACAGAGACCGAACTTCTGGAGGGCTGGAAAGGCCAAAGTGTAACGAACGTACAACGCATCAAAATCAGGCGTGACAATAAAGAAATTGCAACTCAGCATTTAATACTGACATTCTCATCCAGTATCCTGCCCCAGACCATCCAAACAGGCTATATCAAACTGAATGTACGACCCTACATTCCAAATCCTCGTAGATGCTACCAATGCCAACGGTTTGGCCACGGCTCGCAGAGTTGTCGTGGTCGGCAAACCTGTGCTAAGTGTGGTGTCCAAGGGCACGCCTCAGACAACTGTGAGGGCACACCTCACTGTATAAACTGCGATGGTGAGCACCCGGCATACTCTCGTTCTTGCCCAAGCTGGAAAAAGGAAAAGGATATAATAACTCTCAAAGTACGCGAGAACCTATCATTCAGAGAAGCGCGCAAAAGGATCTCACCATTTCATTCCACCACATACGCCGATGCGACGCGTCAGGGGGCAGCGTCGCACCGGCCTCCGCCACCAGCCCAGCTCGCACGCAGTGAGTCGTTGGCTGTGGCAACCGCCCCTATGGTGGGAGCAGCCAAGGCCGCCCCACCCTCCCTCAATTCGGCCACACCAGTGGCCTCTTCAAGCTCTGGCAGCAGCCAGAACAATGCAGAGGCAAAGGAGGTGCAATCAACCTCTGAACTGGTGGGGGCAAAGGCTTTGTCCCTAGGGTCAAAGCCTCCACGTACGCATCGCTCTTTGGAGCGGGTGTCCAAAACCTCAGATGAGGCGATGGACACCACCACAAGTGAGACGGCGCATCGAGCGCCTAGGGTTCGCCGAGGTTCACTCGAGCGTGCCAAAAAGAGCAAAACTCCTATTACAGGGCCTGAAAAGGCACTGTAAGGTTCCACCAAGTACAGCTTAAGACACACAGCAACTTTCATTCAAACATGAACACCATAATTCAGTGGAATGTTCGGGGACTTCTCCATAACCTAGACGACATTCAGGAACTTCTACACAAATTTAACCCAAAAGTGCTGTGTGTCCAAGAAACGCATCTTAACTCTAGAAACAGGAGCTTCCTCCGTCATTATGTTATTTTTCGGAAAGATCGTGAGGATGCTGCCTCATCATCAGGAGGTGTGGCCATAATACTTGACAAAAGTGTAGCTTGTCAACACTTTCCACTGCGAACCACTCTTGAGGCCGTGGCTGTTCGTGCTGTCATTTCAAATAGACTAGTAACCCTATGCTCGCTCTATATACCGCCGAACTACCAGCTGAAAAAGCAAGAATTTCACTCTTTCATTGATGAGCTCCCCGAGCCCTACCTCGTGCTTGGAGACTTCAATGCACACAGTGGTCTCTGGGGCGACTGTCGCACCGATGCTCGAGGCCGTCTCATTGAACACTTCCTGTTCTCATCCGGTGCATGTCTGCTCAACAAAAAAGAACCCACATATTATTCTGTCACAAACAAATCCTTTTCTTCTATAGACCTCAGCATAGCTTCTCCATCCTTATTACCTGAACTTGAATGGGAAGTTATAAAAAACCCTTATGGGAGCGACCATTTTCCAGTAGTGCTTAGAACACCAACACAATATGAATCTGCACCGCATGCTCCCCGCTGGAAGGTAGATGCCGCAGACTGGGAGAAGTTCCAAACACTGACCAGTACTGTTTCGTGGGCGGACATATCTTCGCTCGGAATTGATCGTGCCGTCGAGTATTTTACTAATTTCATCATAGATGCAGCTTCGAAGTGTATTCCCCAAACAAGTGGAATTTCTAGAAAACGTCGTGTCCCATGGTGGAACGAAGAATGCCGGAATGCGCGCACTCAGCAGAACATGGCATGGAGACAGCTCCGCAATTCTCCTACTGCTGAAAATTTAATAAATTTCAAGAAAATCAAGTCCCAAGGTAGGAGAACGCGAAGACAAGCCAGGAGAGACAGTTGGCAAAAGTTCTTATCGAGTATCAACTCTTACACGGATGAAGCCAAGGTATGGAACAGGGTCAACAGAGTAAGAGGACGACAAACACATCCGCTTCCTTTGGTACACACGCAGGGAGACAGCCTGGAGGATCAAGCGAACCACCTCGGCGCATATTTCGAACAGGTGTCCAGTTCGTTACACTATTCTCCGGCATTTACAAGATACAAAGCGGTCATAGAAAAACAAAAACTAGAACGAAAGAGCACTGGAAACGAACCATATAACTTACCTTTTTCCCTAGCAGAGCTGCACGCATCGCTCACGTGTTGCAACAAATCTGCCCCAGGTGGTGACCGTGTACTATACCAAATGCTGAAGAATCTGCCTTCGGAAACGAAGAAAACCCTTCTCTGTCTGTACAACTTTATCTGGGCCTCCGGCGAGATTCCCTCAGCCTGGAAAGAGGCCATAGTTGTCCCTATCTTGAAGCAGGGCAAGGACCCATCGTCCGTATCGAGTTACCGGCCTATAGCTCTAACAAGCTGTGTCTGCAAAGTTTTTGAAAAAATGATAAACCGGCGTCTGATGCATTTCCTGGACTCTAACAAGGTCCTTGACCCATACCAATGTGGATTTCGCGATGGCCGATCCACTACCGACCATCTGATACGCATTGAGGCTCAGATTCGTGAGGCTTTTGTGCGCAAGCAATTCTTCTTGTCTGTTTTCCTCGACATGGAAAAAGCATACGACACCACATGGAGGTGTGGAATATTAAGAGACCTTTCACACTTTGGAATACGTGGCAGTATGCTGAACATCATTGAAAGCTACCTCTCCGATCGAACATTTCGTGTCCGTGTGGGTGATGTCCTGTCAAAACCATATGTGCAGGAAACTGGAGTGCCGCAGGGTGGTGTGCTCAGTTGTACCCTTTTTATAATAAAAATGAGCTCTCTGCGTCTGTACATCCCACGAAACATATTTTATTCGGTATATGTCGATGATGTACAGATAGGGTTTGCCTCATGTAACCTTGCAATCTGTGAGCGTCAGGTCCAGCTTGGTTTGAACAAGGTATCCAAGTGGGCCGACGAGAATGGGTTTAGGCTTAACGCACAGAAGTCGACATGCACCCTCTTCTCCAGAAGGAGAGGTCTGCACCCTGATCCCAAGATTGAGATACAGGGTGAGGGTGTAGCTGTAAAAACGGAGCACAAATTCTTGGGCATAATCCTAGACGCAAAGTTAACGTTTATCCCACATCTAAGGTATTTAAGAAACAAATGCCTAAAAACAATGAACCTCGTAAAAGTGTTGTCTCGCACTACATGGGGTAGTGACAGAAGATGTTTGATCAACCTGTATAAGAGCCTTGTCCGATCACGTATTGACTATGGTTCCATCGTATATAACTCTGCGACGCCAAGTGCATTAAAAATGTTGGACCCTGTCCACCATCTGGGCATTCGCCTTTCTACGGGCGCCTTTAGAACAAGCCCCGTAGAAAGCCTTTACGCTGAATCCAATGAATGGTCGCTCCATCTGCAGAGAGCGTATTTATCTTTCATGTATCTCTTAAAGGTTAACTCAAGCCATACACACCCTACTTATACAACTCTAAATAATCGGTCAAGTGCCCTAACCTTTCACAACCGTCCTTCTGTGAGAAAGCCTTACTCGATGCGAGTAAGAAGTCTCGCCGAAGAAATGGATATTTCGCTCCACGAGCACAATGTAATGCCTCCACCTGTACAGCTGCCACCATGGCAGTGGCAGATGATCGATTGTGATTTGTCCTTTGTTAATGTAACAAAGCAAGCGCCGGTTGTGCATATCCATATGCACTTCCGGGAACTGCAGCAGAAGTACGCTTGTCTGGAATATTTCACTGACGCCTCAAAGTCGCACGCCGGTGTGTCTTACGCTGCGGTTGGTCCGTCCTTTTCGATTGCCGGTGTTCTAAACCCAAACACAACCATCTTTACAGCGGAGGCTTACGCCATCCTGGCAGCGGTCAAACATATAAAACAATTAGCTATACCCAAGGCAATCATCTATACTGACTCTTTAAGCGTGTTGAAATGTCTGAATACTCTGGGTAGGCACAGAAACCCCGTAATTATAGCCCTTTACTCAATTATCTGCGTCGCGTACGCATCCAGCCAGCAAATCGTGCTGTGCTGGGTGCCAGGGCACCGCGAGATCGAAGGCAATGAGCTGGCTGACAAGTTAGCCACATCCGTTCACACGGACGTTGCCACTCCATCGATGGCCGTCCCTGTGATGGACCTAAAGCCCTTTATCAGGAAAGAAGTTAGGGCCTATTGGCAACGTCTGTGGGACAGTGAAACAAATAATAAACTGCACACTATCAAGCCTCATCTCGCTCATTGGTCACCCGAATCCAAGACACGCCGCACACAAGTTACTCTCTGTAGACTCAGGATAGGACACACATACAGTACACACACATACATATTGTCCGGTAGTGATCCGCCTGTATGCAATTGTGGTGAGCTGCTCAGCGTACTTCATGTCCTCCTGCAATGCCGCGAACTAGAACCCCAGAGGAAAAGACATTTTCCAATACCATCACGACAGCACCTGCCACTGCACCCTTCTATGTTCTTGGGCAACGAGCCTATTTTTAAATACCAATCTCTACTTGCGTTTTTTAAGGATGTACATAATTTCCGTGTCATTTATCCAGGTGACCTGTAGCACGGCCTCTAAACAGAGGCCGCTGCTGCGGCATTTTCTTAGAGAAAGCACGCGCTTCCTGGCCTTTGTCTAGAAAGGCTTTCGGTAGGTGTCGTGCTACTTCTATATTTTAGATATTTTAGTACCATGACCATTTCTC
Organism: Hyalomma asiaticum; assembly: GCA_013339685.2. Classification (NCBI taxonomy): domain Eukaryota; kingdom Metazoa; phylum Arthropoda; class Arachnida; order Ixodida; family Ixodidae; genus Hyalomma; species Hyalomma asiaticum. The sequence goes on from CM023481.1 coordinate 153,492,049, forward strand.
TTACATTCCCGACCCATAGATCACTCCACACGTCATTGCCATAATTTTACCCTATGTTGTTTTTATGCTCCTTTACAGCAATTTGTCTTTAGGCCCCCTTACAGCCATGTACCATCCGTCATTGTAACGCACCAATCACGGCAGACATACTATTCACAGTCTTGGCGCTCTTTGGCCACACTTGGCCCTTGCGCCACAAAACACCAAATATCATCATCATCATTGAAAATGCTACTGTACTAAGAAAAGTTTGCCTCGTGGCTGCAGCAGCTGTAATTTCATAGCTGTCGGTTGGCTACCAGTTATCAGTAGCGCAGTTTAATTGCCATACTGACACTGGCAAACTAGTATAAAGACCATGCTGATACTACTGAAAAAATAGTGTTACAGCATCGAAGGATCACCGCGAGGTGGCTACCCAAAGTTATATATCCACCTCCTGCATGGTTCAACCATTACAGCACTAAAAAGAGAAAAAGGAAAGAGAAACACAGCTGTTTTCTCTAAGGCAAAAAAGTGCTTGCACGGAGTGGTCTAGAGGCAGTGCGAGATGTATTTATACCTTACATATTTATATATAAGGTATAAGTTTATTGATCTAGTATATTGTTTGCTTTCTTATGTTAAAGAAATAGCTGAAGACGTTATTTGACCACTGCCTTTATTTCTGCATTACTTCATGCATCACTTCATGAGCTGTCCTGAGAGATCTTTTCTCCATTAGGTCTGCAGTGGATGGGAATTTTTATGTAGCTGTACATAAGAGCTATGTACTAATTATTCAAGTGTATCAGTATAAGATGAAACGCTCTTCTCTGAAGTACACCAGAGTGCAAAATTAAATGCTCCGAGGATAAAATTTCTGCTGCTCCCAAATTTGCTCTCAATTAGACACCCCCGGTAACATCATTGATAAAATGAACCCCAAGCCTTCTGCAGCGTTGTGTCATACCCTGGGCAGCGTTAAAGGGACTGTCTACTGCTCTGAAGATTTTTTTTCTGTTGTAAAAATGAGAAGATCATTCCTTATGTATTGACAAAAACAAGTGTGCTTATGCCCCATAAAAAAGAAGTAAATATATTTAACTTGGCCCTGAAAGTCATCAAAAATGACCGGTGGTGCCATCAGTCATGAGTGTCGATTTCCGAATGTAACGAGCAATGAATAAATACCCATACATGTTTATTTATCCTGCTCGAAAAGCCAGAATTTATTATTTACTATTGTATTTGACAGACTGCCAGTAGCATTCTTTCACGATGGAGGGTCACTTTCATATATGAATCAACATTACAAAAGCCCAATAACTAGTGTTGCAGGTGTCCCCACACATGCAGAAGAGGTGAGCACAAAGATAAAGAAATTCCATTTTTACAATTTCTGCTGAATTTCTAGCGATACCACTGCAGCCCTGTACACTTCAAATGATGTGCTTGCCATTGAGATAAAAGCAGGAAATCAATGAAGGACAGTAGACAGTCCCTTTAAAGCTATATATCACAAAACAGTGTGCTGTTGGGTTAACCTTTGCGCTGCAGTATAGCATGACTAATTATATGTATCATACTTTTGTTTGTAGTTGGTATTTGAAAAAGAGAACAACATGCTAGCATTTTTCTCAGCATTCATCCCCCTTCCTCCCCTTCTTCCTTCCTACACCCATGGTTGGTTTCAATTTTAGTTTCATTTCACCATCAATGCAATCCATAATGGCCGAGGCGCCCACAGTAAAAACTATCACTCTGTAGCGTGACAAAGCCGTGGACACTCATACCATTGTATAACAAGCACTCTGGCAGTATTGCAGCTGCATAAAAGTCAGACAAAGAGAAAGTAAAATATTCACAGTTTAACGCAGTAATTCTAATTTAGACAAACACATTCAAAGTACAGCCATTTGGCAACAGAGAAAAGCAATAAAAATACAAATTCATAGTCTACTTTAAAAATTTCTGCAAAAAATAAATGAATCATAGTTCACGAAGAGCTCATCAGCAACATGCAATGAAGTTGAGCATAAGTTGAAATGCGAGTAAAATGTGATGCATGGTTATGAAAGTATGGAAATATGACAAAACAACATAAGGTGGACACTTTAATGAAAGATAAATAAAGCATTTATGTAATACTAAATGTCAATGAAAAAAACTCAAGAATCACTTTGTTAGTGGTATTTTCTAAAATAATGTTCTTTGCACACAAATTGTTCAGAAGTCGTAATGTATTTTCTGATAATTTCCAACCATATTGTTTTCTGTACCTTCAAGCAAGCCATCTATCATTTAATTGATTTTGATAGATTAGAACTTTGTTTTTAAAAAATGTGTTTTGGGCTATTTCACATTTAAAGGGACTGTCTACCATCCTTCATCGCTCTCCTGTTTATTATTTTTTATTTTTTTCTCAATAGAAAGTGTACCTATCAAAGTGTCCCAGCATCCCAGCATGCAGTGGCTTCTCCAGAAAGTTAGTAGAAATTATTAAAACAGAATTTTTTTCATCTATGAAGTTGCTCCTTTTTATGTGTAAAGACGCCGACAACCATGGTTGCTGGTAGCGAAATTGAAAGCTACAAAGAAGAAGCACATGCAGTTTTTGTGGAATTTTAGAAATGTTTGTTTAACCTTAACATCTTTAACATTTAACATTAACATTAATGTTTAACATTAACACCTCAACAAACGTTATCAGTGCACATTTTCAGCGAAACAGAGCATTGTCACAGTACTACAAGAAGTTTTGCTTGTATGTAGAGGCAGTTTGTGGTTATTTTGGTGCTGCTATCGAAATGCAAGCCAGGTCAGTTCTTGAAAACAAAATAACACTTTAGCAGGGAACATATAGCGCAGGTAATGATAGTTGCTTAAAAAGAGTAGGATAAGTCACCGTACATGTAGGAAGCAGATGTTTTGGTTTAAATAAGGCACTTGGGGAGTATACTGCTGGCATCCAGAGAAGTTAAAAGAATTTCAAAGTGGGAAAGTTTAATTGTGTTTCTGCATTTCAGCACCATAGACTGGTGTTGTCCTGTGCACCGCATATACTAGGACATCTAAGGTGGAAAAATTTTTATTTGTAATTTGACAGTGTTAGTGAAATTACTTTTCCAGTACACATTCACGGCGGTTTTGCAAATAGCTCGTCACTAACTAGTAGTTGTTTTTTCAAAGCAATGTATCATGCATCAATATTTTCATCTTTCGATGCCTTAATAGGCATAGGTGACACGATTAAAATATCAATTTTCATCCTAGTGTTATAGTGGCAAATGTGGAAAAAGTTTCGATTTTGAAACTTTCCTATGTTAGATCTCCAATATCTTACATTGTCTTTGCTGCCCCGCCACGGTGGTCTAGTGGCTATGGTACTTGGCTGCTGATCCGAGGGTCGCAGGATCAAATCCCGGCTGTGACGGCTGCATTTCGATGGAGGCGAAATGTTGAGGCCCATGTGCTGTGCTATGTCAGTGCACGTTGAATAACCCCAGGTGGTCAAAATTTCTGGAGCCCTGCACTACGGTGTCTCTCATAATCAGAGCTGGTTTTGGGACGTTAAACCCCACATAACAACATAACAACAATAACAAACCTCGTCTTTGCCAACACACAGCTTGAGAAAAGAAACAGCCATACTTTTGAGCCACTTTCGTGATCTCTTCCCTTTTCCAAAGGATGCCAGGTAGTCAGAGGCAAGAAAAGGCTTGGAATAGGCTCTAGCATAATTGGGCAAACTGTACCCGAGGGCATCTTCCCACTGCCTTTTCTGACACTGTGTTGCATGCACATTATGAAATGAGAAGCATCAAGTATCGCAGTAACGATGCCTGCATGCATTCACAGCGCAGCACGTGAAAGAGATCCTGAAAACAAGGCAGCACCGCACATGTGACAATCACAGGACTTTGCACCCATTCAAGCAAGCAGATTTGAAGGCAGTGCCACCTGTGCCACCCTAAAAGCCACGTAGAGAACGAATTGCTCTTGCATGCTATAAAGAGGTGTCTTATAGGGTGAAGTACACTTGTAAGGCATAAGTGATTGTTTTTCAGAAAAATATGCATACCTGTGTGGGTTTGTCCTGTTACACTTGGAAATTGACAAATGCAGTTGGTTGACACTAGTGGTGTTTTCTTGCGCAACTTTCAGATCAAAATAAAAAACATAATTCCTTTTCTCTGGGGTAAAAGCGTGCTCATTCCCACAAATGTGACGCACTATCTTCCCATTTTTACCACACACTAAAAAAAACTTCCAAGCAGTAGACAGTCCCTTTAAAAATTGACGAATGGCAATCATATAATTTGTCAACTGGAAGCGCCTTATATTTCTGAAAAAGCTTTTTGGTATGAGGCAATCTAGAAACATTTGCAATGATCCTAACAAATTGTTTTTTTATAGAATGTATAGCTTTCTTTAAGTTTTCATGTGATATGTGTTGCCCCAGATTAGGTGGCAGTGTGTAGTTAAGTTTGTGGTTGTGGGACTTCATATTCCATTCAGTTTTAGAGACACTGAAGAGAAAAATTAATTCTCTTGTATTCGTGAATCACCCGTTCATAATGCCAACAGCATCACTCTTTCAACTAGAAAACACGCTGTAAGCCAGAAAGTGTGCAAAACCAAAAAATTTGGAGTCCTTCCCCTATCGGCAAAAGAGGGGCAAGTGAAGCTTCGTTCACCTTTTTTCTTTCTTGCTGTCCTCCTTTCCCTCTTTTTCCTTTCCCTCTTTTTCCTTCTTCCTTTTGTCTCTTGTCTTCCTTTCTCTCTTTCTTTTCATGTTTTTTTTCCTTTCCACCTTTCTTTGGTAGAGAATTCAAAGGAATCATATTGCTCAGATAAGTTTATGGCTTCGTTCGCTGAGTATGCACTGTAGAGTGTGCACATGTTACAAGCATGCCTTATGCTACATCTACTTCATCTAAACTCCATTTGAAAGCGTGCGCATGATGAGGCGACAGTAGCTGAATTGGTTATGATGCTGGTTTTGCAATCCAGCAGTCAGTGGTTCAAATCCTCAGCTGGACTAGCAATGTTTATTATTTCGTGACAGGTTTTTTTTATATATATATAACATCATCTAGAACAGCTTCACAAGTCAGCCAATACAAGCTTCACCTGAAAATACAGGTGGTGAAAACACACCAAGGTTCCCATGCCAACTCACCCTGTTGTCATACATACATTTTGAAGGGGTTTAGCAGGCCCACATATTTACGTTGGGTTCTATGCTTGAAATTGGAAGTTTTAAGTTTTATTGAGCCAGTGTACAAAAAAAAGATGAAGAAAGACAAAATCTGTGATGTCTCACTGACATTACGGTGCTAAAGTGAAATTAACAACAGTGGTGTTCTGAAAGAATATTTTGTCAGCCTGAACTGATTTAGGTGTTTCATTTTAGTGTTCCATGAACTAATGTTTGTGTGACTGCTTGCATAAGCTTTTTGTTAAGCTTTTGTGGAGGAAGTTGTGAAAGAAACTTTGTCCTAGGTATTCCACTCAATTCTGTAATTCTTGAGTACAGGCTGTTAGGAAGTATACAATGTGCCTTTAACTTTTCGAGTGAATATGTCAGCAATGCTGAAATTTCATGTTCTCACAAATATTGTGCTCTGAAAACTCTAGTTGTACATTCTTTGTACCGCAGTGTCCATTTATTGGTCTCGGGCATATTTCTGGCCTCATTTAACAGCTAAAAAGAAAAATTCCATTGTCCTGAACTTTTGATTGCATGATAATAAAGTGTAGCCTAGTAGCCTAAAAATGCAATGTTCTCAACTCAATGTTTCCCATAGCCCATCTGCTGTTACAAAATATGACGTAACACATAACATGCTGATAAAGAAAAAATGATAGGCATGAGTATAATATGATTGATTTTTCATGAGAAGAAAACTGGGCAGAATACAAGGCCAAACTGTTTAATGAAATGATGGGACATTTTCACATTGCATTAGCATGAAGTAAAAGCTTCAGGTGACAGTTAATACATCTATGCTTATGTTATTTTTTCATTGTTCTGTGCACAATGTTATCAACCACCAATTAAACCAACCAACTGATCACCGTGAATTAATCCAAGTGCTCTGTCTAACATGACATATTGATCCCATTTTTTGATGCACAGACTGAAGAAGACCAAAGTGTGTGGTGCTGCTATGTCATAAAATGCCAAACAGTCTTACTTGCTATTTTTATTCATTCCTTCTAGGTGTTTGATTTCGAATGCAGAAACTTTTCAAGTGAAAAGGCTTATGGGCTCTATGAAGCTAAGCTCAAGGTGATTTTTTTCGTGTTCTTAGTGTTGTAGTTATGGAGGTTTGAATTAACGTAGATATTCCTCACTCTGTCATGCGTACGAATGGGTGTTGGGTTTATTGATTCAATGCTCAAGCTGTGCTGCCGTGATGTCGACAGTTAAAAGCACCGATACAATTTGGTGGCTGTAGGAGAGAAATGCTGAGGCAAAATAAAGATGTCTGCTTCTTCAACATTGTATACATGGCATTATGTAGGCCACATGCAGGCAGAAAGTTCCCTGTCATACCAATGCATGCAGCTATGAAGAAAGTGTGCTGGTTGAAACAATGCTGATTTTTGTACAGCACTGTATGGTATCGGTACTTTATAGCCCATAATAAATAAGGGCATGTTTACAGATGTTCAGAAAGTAAAAAATTCAACTGGTAATTTCAAGCTCCTGTGAAAAGTTTATTTGAAATTAAATGTGTGTGTACTACTTGTGTGCTCGAAACTATGCACAGTGAAATGCATTCTTCATTATAGTTCTTAAAACATTAATGGATAAAATAAATCTGTTGCAGGAAGAAAAGGAAGTGGTATTTGATGCTGGTTGAACCCAATTTTCGAAACAGTTTGCACTCTCGAAAACATGCCCACGCTTGAAGTTTGTGGAACATTTCTTTTGTGTGAATAGCTCACGGCACACAAATACAGTAAAAGCTTTTTACAAGAGACACTCAAAGGAACCAAGAAACACATTACCAAGGTCTCTTGTAACCAAAAATTCTAAAAATACTGGGGAGCCAGACTAGATCACTTTACTATATACATCAGTATCAAAGCGCATTTGAATAAGTTAACAGAAGATTGCTTAGGATGGCTTAAAGAAGTCATTCATAATACTTAGTCTTTTTAGCGACTGCAGGTTCTACAGCTTCCTTCCCAACTTCCGGAAGTAGAGCACTTTGCTGGCCAGCTTGTTGCTCAAAATACGTTTGAGGTGTTCTTAGCTGTTCATCAGTTTGAGTGCCAACCCTTTCTGCCCTACAGTGTGCAGTGTTCCCATCACCATGCTCCTTCTCTAACTCACTCTCTAGGGCACATGCCCGGTTGCTTTTTATTGCCTGCTTGTGTTTGCTTGCCGCAAAAGAACAATAGAAAGCAGTAGGCATTTGGCTTCAGCTAAACACCATCGGTCCGAGTACCACAACAGTAAGGGTGCTCTTTCTGTGCTGATCCATAGCATTTAGCTGCATCCAAATGTCTGCTTTTTTCCTTTGCAGCAAAAAAATGCCAGCAAGTGAGAACTGCTAAAAAATTTTGGAGGCCATGCTTTGTTGATATGTTTTTCACAAGTGTTGTACGGCGCACAGCAAGCATTTTCCTTCGCGCAAGTTCTTTTTATTTTAACATAGTTTCTTCGAATTACGCCTTGATTTTTGTGTCAGTGTGTAGCAAATAAAGCAAACATTTGTCACTAGTGGAAAGAAAAGCATTTATAACTGAAAAGGTCATGATAAAAAGCAATAAGAGTATGTTTTGCTGAGCCTTGAACCCAGGTTCTTTTAGTGGGAAGTAGGCATTCTACCACTCCACCACCCTATCATTTAGGCTAACGATCGCAGTGCCATGAGTGGTTTTACCCCCTTTGGCTTCAGTTTCAATATTGATAGTGTGGCCGTTCTGAGCACTCTCTATTTCTAGGTCACTCTAATACTGGTGTCACACGAGCGTTTCAAAGGCCTTTGAACCAATGGTCCATCGACTCAAAGGTCAAGTTTGAGCTGCTACACGGGCGGTTTCGATGGCCGTCGAGTCGATAGTCTATCCAGTCAACAGAACACCCTACAACTCCTTCGAGACTTCAAAGGCTATTGAATGATGGAAGCGGAAGCGGAGCGAACTCCGAGACTTGGCGCACCGGCAGCTCCCACGCGCGTTAGTTTCTGAGGCCATGGCCCTATTTATGTCGTTGTATCAATAAGTAGAATCTTACACCTGTGAAAAATATTGAAAACGTGCCGAGAGGCCAATGCTGTCACTTTATTGCATTCGTTCTAGAACGAGCCCCGCCACGGTGGTCTAGTGGCTAAGGTACTCGGCTGCAGATCCGAGGGTCGCGGGATCGAATCCCGGCCGCGGCGGCTGCATTTCGATGGAGGCGAAATGTTGAGGCCCGTGTGCTGTGCGATGTCAGTGCACGTTAAAGAACCCCAGGTGGTCGAAATTTCCGGAGCCCTCCACTACGGCGGCTCTCATAATCAGAGCTGGTTTTGGGACGTTAAACCCCACAAATCCATCATTCTAGAACGAATACGCCATCACTGGTATGAAAAACAAGCGCCATGCAGCTGGTAGGAAACACTGCGTGTAGTGCCATCTGGTGCCTATGAATCAAGCTACTTTTGAGGCTCACGCTATGACTGCAAAATGTCGCACATACTTTGTCCATTTTAGTACATGGGATTTAGAGAAAGCTCAATTTATAGTTTGTTTCTTGCCCTCGGTGCGAATAGGAAGGGACTAGTACGAATTAGAATTGAAGCGGGTGCCTTGGTTGCCACCATGTTGTTGCGAAATCACTCAGCGACTCAACGGCCGTTCAAAACTGCCATGTAGCAGCTCCAGAATGTATTTTGAGTCTATAGAGTTGTGGGCTTTTCGAAGGTCATCGATTCAAAGGCCTTCTAATGTGCCCGTGTGACACAGGTATAACTAAGCCCTGAAGGTGAGTAACATTTTGTTGTGTGATGCAGTAACAGTGAACAACATCCGTTTATGAAGCTTTTGTTTTATGGAAGCTTTATTTATGCAGCCGTATCCACGTGAAAGCCTTGCTCAATGCCAGCCAACATAAGCCTCGCAGACACACATGCCATAATTCCCATCACAACGCAGCGCCCCTTAATTAAGAAACTCCAGTAGGTGGTGATGCCAAATTTCCGTCTAGGTAATCGTGAGAAACGCTATGGGAATACCAACCAAACAATAGTCAAATGTCTATAGCAGTGAAGTGTCCCCTGTAACCAGGTTTTATTAGAGCTCTGTGAATAGCAAAATTTTGAGTGCAAGGCAAATTCGGATATTTATGTTCAAGTGCAAATCGAATGTGTTTTGAAAAATTTATAATATTTTTGTATAATACCATGTCTAACTATGGGGAAATGTACTGTTAAACATGCGCAGGAAAATTATTGCATGAGGTATATATTTCCACAGTGTCATTCCAAAGTCCTGAAGAACAGTCCAACACTCCCCTTTGCAACAGAAAGCTGAGGTAACTTCGCCGCAGTACACGAGTGTTAGCTTCGCCGCTGCACACTGGTGTTAGCTTCGCCGCAATACCTGAGTGTTAACTTCTCAGCAATACCCGAGTGTTAACTTCGCCGCAGTATGTGGGTGTTAGCCTCGCCGCAGTACACGGTTGTTTGCTCCACCGCCGTACACGAGTGTTCGTTTCGCCGCAGTACACTGGTTTTATGCGGCGGAGCGCACTACTTCCGGGAATGGGCCACTCATCATGAGCCAGCATGATTTTCCCCTTAATTCCCTACTTGTTTACGAACTTATTATTCGAACTATTCGTTCGAATTGTAAAAGTTCAGTGTGAATCAAATGGTATAGCAAGCGCTGTTCGAAAATTATTCGAAATTTCGAATATTTGCACAACTCTGCATTTTATACTACACTTAAGCTTGCAGCTGGTGCGAAAGCTTTATGTAATGAACAAGATGGCAGTGTTTGTAAGGGGGAGGTGGAAGCCGAAGGTGCTGTGCATTGGCAGAGCTACATAATATTTCCACGCTCTAAGGCAAGAGCCACTGAAGAACAACCAGATAAAAACACTGGATACGAAGGCCTGGCCTCCAAATGGCACAAGATCTTCTTCTCAACGTTCTTTGCCAATTTGCTGGCTGCATGCTTGCTCATAATACAAGTGGCAATATAAACAATTGTTTTGGGTCTAATTTTAAGCTCAGACATGCAAGGTTTACTCCTGCAGTCTATTACATGTCTAGAATTAGGTGCACTGCTGCCAAAAAATGCCAACTAGCCCATACTGTGAGATTTCATTATCAAGTCAAGTAAAAATAGTTTATATCGGTTGGCAGATTTGGAGGAAAATAAGGTGCAATATTGCAAGTTCTTGCAGGATCAGGATGGCAGTCTGTACTAAATATATTTTCACAAGTTCATTAGAAATTTGTTTTCTTACCTATGCAGAAATTTCAATTTGTTGCAAAAACAGTGTATTGTCACGACGATTTGGAAGCAGCAGAAGTTAAGCGATGTCAGGCGAACTGTTTATTGGGCGAACCTGTACCCAGCAAAACAAAGCCAATCACACTACAAAGCAACAGCGGCGTGAACAGTCATCGGTTGACAGAAAAACTGACAAGCAGCAAAATGGGTCAGCTTTTATACACACATCATAACATGTTCTCACATCATCTCTGAGATTCTAAAAGACACTCAAATGTGTGCGTCAGGCATGCGAAGTTTCATGAACGGTCGACACTGTTCCCAACGCAACATGCAAGATAAGTGTGACCTGTGCTGCGTGTAACAAAAAGTGATAACGGCACTCCCCGCAAGAACCAGAACAAGCGCACATGTCAGTATGTTTCCGTGCTCCAATCCATCGAACTGTGTCAACTTTCACAAGTGATTCCGAAAAGAAAGGATAAATAGTTGTGATCCGCTTAAGGAAAGAACGCTGTTTTTGTAGCCCTTCTAGGCACCATGGCCCAGAGTCGTGAAGGAAAGGGAATGGAATAGTGGAAAGGCAAGGCATGCCGTATTGGATTTAGTATTGGAGGCTGCAGAAGTTCTGACCACCTGGAGTTAATTAGCGTGCACTGGCATTGCTGATGCACACTCTTAGCATTTCGCCTCCATTGAAATGCAACTGCGTGATGAGGTTTCGCTCCCGTCTTTGGGGTCTGCATTCAAGCATCACTAGACAGCGCAGTGGAAAAAGAAGGGACAATCGTAAGAAGCAAATGAGTCAGATAAATAAACTAACCGATAAAGCCTGACCAAGAGAAAGGCTGGAATTAATTGTAGTGACGAGGCACTTCTGGTAGAGAACCGCTTTGTTCTGAACCAATAACCAATATTTCTTTTTTGGTTCAGGTTCAGTAGGGGTTCAAGTACACTCCGAGATTATCGGTTCTTGTTCGGGCTCAGTTCTGGCCAAAATTCCAGTTCGGGTACGGTTCTTGGTTCGCATTCATGTTCATTTCGACACCCTGATATGTAGTACCCCATACTAATGTCGATGAACAAATCGCAAGGTACGATTTAGAACAGGGAATGTCGCAGGAGCCAACGTTTCGACAAGCGGACGTGTCTTCGTCAGGGCGGCAACTGCCTTCTTCAGCGTTCGTTTATGTACGCCTTTGCACACTCTCCCCCGTCCTCAGAAAGAGAGGAGAAGAAGAGCAGCATGTGCGAACAAAAAAAGGGGGGGGGGGGGTTGGGTGCAGGGGTATGTGGGTGACAGGTGTTAGCGTGACTAATATAAAGGGCAAGAGAGAAAGTTTCCAACGGCTCCTTGTACATATCTTGCAAATGCATTGTGTGCACAGCGCCAGAAAGCAGGATGAAAAAAGGAACACACGCTCAAAACAGAAGTTGGTCCAATGGCATGTGCCCCCCTCTCCATTCCACACCACCTGCGCCGCACCAACAGTGCATTTCACTGAAAGCTTGTGGCTAAAAATATATAACTACACTGTTTAACGCCGTTCTTCTCGTCGATCTGCATGGGGGCTCCGCACCTGAAAGTAGACTTTCTGGGAGAAGCACTGTTAGCTTGTGCATACCTTAACCTTTTGTCGTCTTTGTTAACCCCCCACCGTATCTAATGGACTCAAGGGTTCCCTTTGAAAGGTTTATGCCTGTAGGCTGGAGAGTTCTGAACCTGTATATGAGATACGATTCCCTGTATTTTCTGTCCCTCGGCGAGCGGAAGTTTCCCTGAAGTATGTAGAGTTTCAGTTTGTCAAAATTATGACCTGTCATATTAAAATGCTGCTCCACTGCCTTCGGCAGGTTATTCGCGGTGTCCACGCGGTGCCCGTTTAATCTAACATTAATTGGTTGACCAGTTTATAATAGATTTAATAGTCATCACCCACGACACTGCAAACAGGGGATATTTATAGGACAGGCAAGGCACATAAGAAGGATTTGTAGCAACGACGCGGATTACGTTCACCATTTAAGCAATTTAAAGGCAACCTTAGCTGAACGAAATCACCCGCACGACGCTCTCAACAAGGCATACAATGACGCGCGTAAACTAGATAGGACACCAGCACTAGAAAAAAGAGCCCCTAAAGCGCAGGCCAACCAACCGCTAGCATTCATAACAAAATACTCCAATGCGCTTCCAAACATTAATAATATTCTTCGCAAATACTATCCAATACTAACGAGCAACAATCGCCTTAGAAAAGCGTTTCCGGAAATACCAACAGTCACCTACCGCCGTAATAGAAACATTAAGGACCTGTTAGTGCATGCCAAAGTAAACCCTTAGCGCAACGCCTGCGTAATAACTTGCTCCCGTCCCAGATGTAAGACTTGCAAGCATATTCAAAATGATCTTAAAGTTAAAAGTACGGGAAGTGACTATGTCCATCATGTAAAATCTAGTTTCACTCAAACGTTATTTACATGTTGGAATGTTCACTCTGTCACAAGCAATACATCGGCGAAACTGGTCAACCAATTAATGTTAAACGGGCACCGTGCGGACACCGCGAATAACCTGCCGAAGGCAGTGGCGCAGCATTTTAATATGACAGGTCACAATTTCGACGAACTGAAACTCTACATACTTCAGGGAAACTTCCGCTCGCCGAGGAACAGAAAATACAGGGAATCGTATCTCATATACAGGTTCAGAACTCTCCAGCCTACAGGCATAAACCTTTCAAAGGGAACCCTTGAGTCCATTAGATACGGTGGGGGGTTAACAAAGACGACAAAAGGTTAAGGTATGCACAAGCTAACAGTGCTTCTCCCAGAAAGTCTACTTTCAGGTGCGGAGCCCCCATGCAGATCGACGAGAAGAACGGCGTTAAACAGTGTAGTTATATATTTTTAGCCACAAGCTTTCAGTGAAATGCACTGTTGGTGCGGCGCAGGTGGTGTGGAATGGAGAGGGGGGCACATGCCATAGGAGCAACTTCTGTTCCGAGCGTGTGTTCCTTTTTTCATCCTGCTTTTTGGCGCTGTGCACACAATGCATTTGCAAGATATGTACAAAGAGCGGATTCTTTGGAAGCTTTCGCTCTTGCCCTTATATTAGTCACGCTAACACCTGTCACCCACATACCCCTGCACCCAACCCCCCCCCCCCCCCTTTTTTTTTGTTCGCACGTGCTGCTCTTCTTCTCCTCTCTTTCTGAGGACAGGGGAGAGTGTGCAAAGGCGTACATAAACGAACGCTGGAGAAGGCAGTTGCCGCCCTGACGAAGACAAGTCCGCTTGTCGAAACGTTGGCTCCTGCGACATTCCCTGTTCTAAATTGTATTTTGCGATTTGTTCATCGATTCAAGCATCCATCTTCCCCTGAGCTTCTCTTCTAGTTTGGATCCCATACTAATGTACAATACAAAAGCCTAGAGTAAAATAATTGGTGATGATTCATTTTTGGTGATGATTCAGTTGGTGATGATTCATTTTTGACCAACTTCTTGTCATCTTGTCTGTTCTTTGTCTTCGTCCCTTTTGCACTGTAAGCTGGTCTAAAATACAGTAGAACCTCGTTATAATGAACCCAGATATAACGAAGCAACTGCAATTCCCCTTTGCCCCGCCACGGTGGTCTAGTGGTTATGGCACTCGGCTGCTGATCCGAAGGTCGCGGGATCGAATCCCGGCCGCGGCGGCTGCATTTCGATGGAGGCGAAATGTTGAGGCCCGTGTGCTGTGCGATGTCAGTGCACGTTAAAGAACCCCAGGTGGTCGAAATTTCCGGAGCCCTCCACTACGGCGTCTCTCATAATCAGAACTGGTTTTGGGACGTTAAACCCCACAAATCATCAACTGCAATTCCCCTTGAAATTCCCACAAATGAAATGGATATTGGCTATAACAAACTAATGGTTATAACAAAGTAATTACAGCTCCCCCTTCAACTTTGTTATAACGAGGTTTTACTGTAATGAATGTTACGGAACTCTCAATCATGTGGGTACAATATTGCATATTTTAAAGAAGCTACGTGTGATTTTGCTCAGGTCAGTCGTAAGGTTGATAACATGAGTATTCCATGACAGATACTCTTTAAACTATACACCTAGAAATTTGTGTGTTTGTACTTGTTCAAGTTCAGTCCCACAAAACTTCAATGAAATTTTGTAACCATGCGGTTTATTATTGGGTACAAATAATATGTACTTTTTGTTGACATTTAGCTGTAGCTTATTTAGGTTAGGTGCAACCAATTTGATAGCTGATCTAAATATTTATTACTGAACTTTGCAACACTGTCATCGATTTATCCATGGAAAGCACATTAGTATCCTCAGCACACATTATTAACCTTTTGGAAATGGAATGAGGGAAAGATCATTAATATAAAGGTTTAACAATAGTGGACCTAGTGGGGACCCTTGGGGGACACCAATTACGGTTTTAAATGTGTAGCATTTCTGGCTCGCATAAAATGTTTGGTGTGTCACAAAACTATCATCATCATTAGTTCTGATCCCCAAGAGTGCGCGTGCACTTCTTCTGTGCAATGCCCAATGTACGCGAGCTTCTTCTACATATTGTGCACATGGCCGTAGCCTGCTACTACGCTGGCAAAACTGTAGCTGGCGGGCACACGTGTTGCATGCGCAAGCAGAAGAGAAAGAAGACAAGGACAGTCTGAGCTATTTGTCTGGTGCACAGCATCTTGCAAAGGCTATGCACTTGTGCATAGCTTTGCACCATAAAAGCATGTGACCTCTCATGGTGCTAGCTATGTGTAGCATAGTGTAGTAAGCAAAGGGGTGGGATAGCATCAAGCCAAGGCCACGCATGCCGCATCTGCCACCGCCACCATCTGTGGTTCAACATGAACGTTTTTACGCTGAGCTTGGCGTAAAACTTCGAGAAGTGTTCGCTGGGCCTCACAGTGCCTTGTGAGACATTTCCCGAAGCCTCGAACCACAATGAAATGTGGGTGTGCTTTACTGTGCCTCTGCTTTTTCTTTTGCCTCTTTAACTAGCAAAGCATGGGTGCTATAGTGTAACTATCCTCTTTGTGCTTTGTCAATGGCGCAAGCTGTGTGAGTCTGCATGTCAACACAAGCAGCTGATCCAGATCAATAAGTGGTAATAAAATATAATCCTGAAAATATTCGTGTTGACATGTGGTATGCTTATGCATTTCCTCAAATAAACAGCCACTTACTGCTGCTGTGACATGTTTATGCATTTCATCACATTGGCACTCATCTGTGTTATTTACTTTTTCATAGGTAGTCATGTCCGAGTTTATTGAGCGGATCAAAAATGAAAATGACCTCCTTGTACAGAAGCACATGGCTGAAACTGTAAGTTATTTTGCTCCTAAGATGCTGTACTTCAGTAATATGTTTTTGTATAGACTTAACTTTGCTTTTAAACTGTTCAATAATGAATCCTTTTAGGTCAAGGCATTTCTTACTAAATTTGAAGAAAAGACTGGGCCTGACTATATGCCTTTACCCATGAACACTTCTGAACTTGACCTCAGGCAAGATACTACTTTTTGTTTTTATAGTAAATTTTGTTGGTATCAGCTAAAACCATTGGTAACAGCTGCGTTTTGCTACAGATCTTGAATCATGCATTTCTTAAAGCTAGTGCCTAAGATATCTGCTGAACTGATATGACTTCGTTAGTGCTAGATTTGATGCAGTTGGTACATATGCCTTAAAATGAACCATTGCAAAAACAACCAAAGCTTTGCTAATTAACTGTCACATTCCTATTTGTATTATGAGTAATGTTAGCCTCATCAAGTGCTGTACAGAGGAGTTTACTGTTAAAACATGGCACCCGCTCAGTACCACCTGTCGTGTGGTGGTGGCAACGCATCTTGCGCATTGCATGACTATTGCACATGCAAGACGCGACTTCGGTGCGTGTGGTCACAGGTCCATAACCCAGGACACCCAGCAGTAGTTTCCTTTCTTCATTGTAGTTATATCTTTACAGCAATTCGTCTTACCTTAAAGGAGGATGGAGAAATTTTCCTTTCAGCCGGCATAGAAATGTTTACGCATTCAGCGTTTGTTGATATTGTTATGACACAAGGCAACGTCTGGAAAAATGTCTTTCAAGTAGGTGCCTCGTCTAAATTCCTTTCAACTCTTCGACTCTACTGCCTGTGACGTCATGTTGCATGATTTGGTTCACGTGTCCAAATTCAAATTGGCTTGGCGAGCAGTGTCCAGTTGTGACGTCCTCCTGTTCCTTTTCCTCCTTGCCCTCACCTCCCTTTCCCACCCTTTGCTATGCTCTGCCTATCTATGCAATGCTTTGATACATATCTGCCTTTATATAGTAGTGGGCTGAGGGCATGAGTGTAGGAGAAAAAAAAGTGCACATACACATACTTAGTGATGATACTTTTTTGTTTGCATGTACATAGCCTCCTCGATAATTCTGTGCCTGTCAAATCGCACTTGAGTGGCCATCAGTTTTCCGTCTCTATTATGCCCGTTTCCACCTAGAGATGCCACCACCAACGTGGACTAGCTCCTGCTGTACGCAGGCGTGCACGAGCATGTGTACATGTCACTGTTGCTTCCAGGGGGATTGCAGTGCAGCAGAGTCATCATGCATCCTGTATCCATTTTTGTCGTGTTGCACAGATAATGTATTTTAAACTTTATATGTGCTGTGCTTCTCGACCAGAAATTAACATCGAGCAGCTGTGATTTTACGATGCTTTTGACGTGCATAATCCAGCTAGCAGTTGCATCTAAATCTCGATGTTCTGAGAATGACCATAAATTAGAGGTGTGTGAACAAATAGTTTGAATAGTAAGTTGGTAAGTAGGAAATTTAGGGGGAAAAATTATGCTCCATCTCATGACAAGTGGCCCATTGCCGCAAGTAGTGCGCTTCGCTGCATAACACCAGTGTACTGCGGCGAAGTTACCTCAGCTTTCTGTTGCACAGTTCAGTGTTGGACTGTTCTTCTGGACTTTGGAATGACACTGTGGAAATATATACCTCATGCAATAATTTTCCTGCACATGTTTAAAAGTACATTTCTCCATAATCAGATATAGTACTATTCAAAAAAATATTCGAAAAATATACGAAAAATATTTGTTTCGATTCACACTTGAACATAAATACGCTAATTCGCTTCGCACTCAGAATTTTGCTGTTCGCACAGCTCTACCATAAATATTGCTTTGTAGGAACATCGAACAGTGGACAAACCCTTCAAAGCTCTGTCAAATGTGGAAGTAATTAAACTGGGTTGTTTTCAGCACAGGATGTTTTGGAGTTTGTGTGTTTGAGATCTATAATAATAATTTCCAGGGTTTTATGTACCAAAACCACAATGTGATTGTGAGCCGCATCTTAGTGGAAAACACCGATTTCATTTTGACCACCGGGTGTTTTTAATGTGCACCTACATCTGGCTACTTAAGGGTGTTCTTGCATATCGTCCTGATCGTTTCAAGTTTGTCAAATGACTGCTTTGTGTCACCTTCAACTATCGTTTCCATGCTGGCTCATGCCTTGATCGTTCATGGTATGTGCACTTTTATTTCGTCCTTAAATACTTGTGTCCGTGTTTTCCGGTAATTCATTAAGCCACACGGATGAAGTAGAAATTAACTGATTTCTGGGGATTTACGTCCCAAAACCACAATATGATTATGAGAGACGTCGCAGTGGAGGGACGTCGCAGTGGAGCCGGATGTGCTGGCGTTCTCTCACGATTTGCAATGCATCTACTGGTAGAGCGCGCTGAGATGCAGTTTTAACAATTCTGGCCACCGCTTACGTGCTCCATTTTACTTTTGGAGCACCTGTACATAGTTGAACCCCTTCTATAGAGAGATGCACTAGGGAGCATTTATGAGGTGTCTTATAAGCAGGATGCCATGGTTCCTTTTTTTTTTTATTTTTTTTAGATTTTCTGATCAACCCTTGCTTGTTTTGATATGGACACACTACATCTAAACAGAACGTAAGAGAAGGCTGCAGTCGATTACAAAGGGTTTATTCTATAACATTTACCTTAATAATGTTAGGTAGGTGATTTGCTGGGTGAACTGTGTCACTTGGAACATAATTCATGTTTTTCTCCACCACAACTTTCTCACATTACTTAGTTATCATTTCCCATTGTTTCCACAAAGAATTAACTGCAGGTAACAGCCAGTAGCACTGCATTTACAATTAAAGGTCTGTTACAAGCAAGACTGCTCACTAAAATATAAGGATATTTTGCCCTCAGTAGCGGGTCAAAAGAGGTCGAAGTAATGAGAGAGATAACGCAGCCAACCACGCGGGTAAACAATGTCTCTTATAAAGTGGTTCAGCTGTGTGTGTGTGCTTGCATGTGTGTTTTGCTGCCACACAACTCTGCACCTGGTGTGACATTCTTTATGGTAAGTGCATTCTGTTCCAATGCAGTGGTCTTTAGCATCCATATTGCGCTTGGCTCGTCCACATTCCTGTGAAACTGGAAAAAGGACAATGCTGTTGAGCAGTCAACAGCCAAAAAATGTCAGTCATGAACAAGCAGCATGCCTCCCCCAGCCCAATGCACTGTCTTTGCCACTGGTCCAGCCTGTGTGGAACATCCACTAGTAGAGTTTTCTGTTTCATACAGGTGCTACCTAAGCTCTCTCTACCTAGCGAGCCCTAAATAACCCCCATGTGCTCCGCGTCCACTTGCTCCCGATGACTGTACTTGGGTGCGCTGAAGCAAGCAGGAAACACGAACACGATGACACTGAATGAACCTTTTCTATAAAACAAATTTATTCCCATAGGGAGATCGATGTTTCAAGAGCGCAACTACTCCAGGTGCTTACCCGGTTAGTTGTTCGTACATGTGCTCGACGAGCGGCAGCAACTTGGGCCTCTGCCTGTGTTACCGGCAATCCAGGGCCATGTGTGCGATGGCTACTCGGGCATCTGCCAGAGTAGCCAACCATTGAGAGTGCCGCGACCCAACACGTTTGTCAGGCCGTGCAGGTGATGGGTCAGCAGCCGCAGTACACAAAGGGAAGCCTAGGCCTTCATGTGCTCTCCCGCATGGTTTTTTCGGGCCATCGTGCCTCCTCACTGGCACTGCCCATCCTGCCTTGCGTCCCCATTGTCATGCTCTCGGTCCAATCTGTGCACGCCTCCTGACATGCACATGACAGTGATGTCTGCCAACCAATTTTATATGGGAGGAAAGGGAGAAGGGCACACCGCATGTGCACTGCCACCATAGGAATGCAGTTTTGAGAGGAAAAGGCCCCTGCCCTTCCTCTATTGGGACATACCGTCTAGGACATACCGTGGCGTCATCTTCCAGAAGCTTTCCATGATGTAGAAAACATCACGAGATACCAGGTGCGAAGGTGTACAATGGCTACAATGCTTCAGCCCGTTCAGACACTGTGGTTTTTTTCCCTTCTTCTTCTTCTTCTTCTATGTTGCCAGCATTGCATGTGTGCTTGTGCATCTTAGCTGCGAAATGCTCTGGTGTAGAGGCCAGCAAAGTATTCTGCGAGTGAACATGAGGCATCGCCGCGTTGTCCACTCTTCTTGGAAGGTATGCAGGCGGTGCTATGCCCGACAAAAGTGGTGAGGCCACTTGCATCAAAGGATCAGGAAATGCAGTTAGCTATCACTATAGGTACTCCGCATGTATTTCTGTTTGCGTATTCAAATGCAAATACGTGCTCTTGTGCTTTTGCACAGACAGTGCACAAGCAATAGGTGACATATCGATTTGCGTTGTCAGCGGTGCATGGTTCATGGCATACCTTCCCGTCGCACTGGGCCAGTTTTGGCCACATAATGAAACAGGTGATATACATGATACTTTGCTGTTGCTAATTAAATCTGTGTGACCATTCTTACGGCATGAGCCACTATAAATTGCTGTTTACAGCGTTCATCGCAGTGCACATGGCCTGGCGCTCTTGCCAGTATTATCATGTGACGGTGATTTATCACCAGCCTGTTTATCACCAGTAACTGGTCCCTCTGGGAACAAGACACAGTTCCGTTACAGCTCCAAATACGTGCTGTAAGTTCAAAAACTTCCAGTCCGAGAAAGCTTATGCCATACCCTTTGAACATTTGAAGCTCCAACGCCGTACACAAAATCTAATTCACAGGAATGCTTGCCACACACTCGGGAATGAGCGCTACGCTGTTTCCATTCTCAACTTTTTCACCCAAGATGCTTTGTTTTAGTACGTACGCGTGTGAAAACTACACTAAGCTTGCCCAAGCACCGAGTTCAAGTTACTCTTCCACAACAGTGGAACCATGCCTAATTACAAAGCCCAGCTAGCAAATCTGCTTTCTATCTCCTTCATATCACGTTTAGGCAAACTATACAAAAGGGTAGAAAAAATGTTGCAGTGGCTTAGCTCGGCTATGCCAGGATATACGTAGCGTTAGCCAGTGCTGGGCAGTATCGAAGATACATGTATCTTAGATACTATCTTAGATACTCTTTCAGTATCTTGTATCTGTATCGCGATACATCTTGAAAGACGTGTATCAGTATCTGTATTTTCGATACATTGAAGAATGTATCGA
Organism: Hyalomma asiaticum; assembly: GCA_013339685.2. Taxonomy (NCBI): domain Eukaryota; kingdom Metazoa; phylum Arthropoda; class Arachnida; order Ixodida; family Ixodidae; genus Hyalomma; species Hyalomma asiaticum. The sequence goes on from CM023481.1 coordinate 153,513,079, forward strand.
GTATCTTAAGATACAAGATACTGATGTCGGAACATCACCGCGCGACACTAGAAATACTGGCAGAAGTCCGCTGCTCAAGCAGGTACTGCCGCCACTAAGCTTATAACGCTTATAACCACCCGCCACGGCGGCCTAGACTGCTGGCCTGAAGGTCGCGGGATCGAATCCCGGCCGTAAAGGCCGAAATCCGATAGCGGCGTTATACTTGAGTCCCGTGCAGTACTGTACTTAGATTTAGGAGCATCTTAAAGAACACCAGATGGTCTAAACTTTCAGAGCCCTCCAGTACGGCATCCCTCATAATTATATCGTGGTTTGGAGATGTAAACCTCAACAATTATTATTGTGACCGTCCCCACGAGCTCTTTCATGACATTTTCCACAAGCAGTGAAATTTCCAGTGTGTGATCTATCTTACTTGGTAGGCTGACGACACCTTTTGCTGAGAAACATCGTAACTAATAATGTTACAGCACGATTCGTTCTATTATATATATATATATATATATATATATATATATATATATATATATATATCCATCCTTTCTGAGTCACATTGTTTTTTTCGCTGTCACAAATCACAAGGTAATTCGCGCAATCAATGTCAAGAGTATGAGTAGCGGAGGTATCCTGCGACACTTTGTACCGCTACGATGTCTGGAATTCTCTCGTAGAGAGAAATTATTACAAAAATTGCACATTCGTGAATCCGTCGATGACGAGCGCTTTACGCGAGCACATAACTAGAATTTAGGAAGTCATTGCGGTTTTATGTCCTTTCTGTATAGAAGATCCGTCACAAAATATGTCGCTACGAGCGTTGTTACTCCTGTACACTTGTCCCGTGGTCCGGTACTGCGTAAACGGTATACGCGTACGGACCAGGTTAAACTCAAAGTCGTAATTGCGGCATCGTGCCGAGGTTTTGCATCGCCATTTTTGTTATTAGGTGGAAAACCACTACCTGGTTGGCAAGTAGAGCATCGACTTCCATGAATTACAAAAACCACAAAATACCGCCGACAGCGTAGCTTACACATAGCTGTCATGTTTAGCAGCCAAAAGAGCCCCAATCAGTTGTTTGGGAATGAAAACAATATAATTATAGCCAGAAAACAACAGTTGTTGAGATACTAACACATGTTTCATTCAAGTTAAACTTGGTTGGCCGCAGTTCTGAAATTCTAAAGCAAACACTCCTGTTCATATTCGTTTTCTGCTGCATTATATATGTCTATAATATGAAATTTATAAATGTATCGAAGTATCTTAAGATACAAATGGCAAGTATCGTATCGGATACAATTATTGAGGTGGTATCTTGTATCTGTATCCGAAATACTTCTTGCCGGAGTATCTTGTATCGTATCGCGATACAATTTCAAAGTATCTTTGCCCACCCCTGGCGTTAGCAAAGGTTCAGCTGATTATTCTTAGCTTTCCTGGTTGTCTAGATTGTCTAGGATGAGCTTGATTGTCATTCTCACTGCTGCTCCAATGACACACACGCGGTATACGATTATCCAAACGGATTGTTTACGAAGTCCGTCTGGAAGGTCCGAGTCGCACTGGCGCTTTCGCTGAGTTTCACAGTATATTCAGTCGATCGGCGAGCCTTGACGTCATCGACGGCGTTTTGTTGTTGCTGCAGGGGTGGTCGGGTACGTCGCTCAGCCTCCTGGCGACGCCGCTTTGCTGGACGTTCGTCCCTTTGCTCCAGTGTCTCCGCAGCACGTTTAGCCTTCTTCTGTTCATTCCTCCTACGCTCAACCGCTAATTGCCAGGCAACTACTTCGGGATCCGATGAGTCAAGCTTCTCCGCTCTTCTGCGCTGTTGAGCAGCATTTGCGCTCTCCTTCTCCATGGCTATACCACACTGGCAAACGCCAGTCAGAAGCGCAGCGGCTCCAGTGCAGTGTCAGACGGCGACTGCACAGCGAGCGCGCGCCGGCGCCAGTGCGTCTACCACGGCTACGACGTCACTCCTCTGGAATGCGCAGACCGGCGGCGGTGAGTCGCGCACAGCGGCGGCGGAGTGCGCGAGAGGTGCCGGCTCCGGTGGCTCCGATGCGCAAGCTGTGTGACATCACTGATCCTTGCGCATGCGCAGCACGGCTCTTGATGTGCTGCGCAAAACGGGCTTGGCTAGGCCAGTGTAGCTAATGCTGCAAAACAAATGGCTGCAGGACCATGTTGAAAACAGTGACCTGATGCCACACAACAGCTTTGGCTTCAGGCCCCATCTTTCAGCCCAGGATATGTCCTTCATCTGAAAGAGGTGCTGTTAACACCAAAATTGGGATGCGGGCATGTTGTCATGTTAGTCAGTGTAAAAGATGTCTTTGGCAACGTGAGTCATCGGGGGTTCTGGAAGCTCTCAATGTTATAAACTGTGAGGAGAGAAGCTATAGAAAAACCTCATTAATTCAGTCACTGGGAATGCATAATGTCTTCAAATTAAGGGTATTTTAAGATTAACAGAACACACAAAAAAATGGAAATCTAGGGTACTTGGATTACCGAAACTAGTCACAGATTCTGGTTTTCGTGTCTGGTAGTTTTGCCGCTCCAAAGGGCATGATTTCCAGCAAGACTCTATCCTGATTTTGCTTTGAACCCAGGTAGACAATGACCGATTGGAACCACAAGGCAATTCCACATTGTGATGTTGGTGATTGATAGAAAGAATTTGCAATTCTAATTAAATGCTCGCCACCTAGTGGGTGCACCTGGAAACGGGCGATCCAGGGTTGGCCTATAAAGGCAAAACCTTATCGCATTACTATGCACTGAAAAACAGCCATATAGTTCTTTAATCATCACACTGTGGCCATGCACAAGCCAGTAAATGATAAAGGTCCAGTTAAAAGACTATTTTTGTGCCCCTTAATGTGTGTCATTGTGGTGGAAAGGCCACAATGCATTTCCCGAGAGAAGCAGATGATGTGCTGCAATGGCCGTCAGGCATTAGAAACTGGCACATTGACAACAAATTGACAGACACTATGCTGGTTGGTCCTGAACATTCCTCATGTCGACTTCACTTGTGACGACTTCTTTCTCCCCATTGAGTAGACCATTTTTTACATGTGTGTTTTTTTTTAACATCCTATAGGCTTACCAAATTGCAGATGTGTACTTTCGTCTATAGGCAAGTGCTTTTATATATGTATATTGGATGTACACGAAATTTGGCTCTGCTCGTTCTCTGCACCAGCCATCTCGTTAGTGATGCTTAAATTAAGCAGCAGAAATATTCACCGACTTTTTCACTTACTTTTCGGTGCATTTAACTTAGCAAAGGAGCAGGACGTATGATGCACACACATGCTTTATGCCTGCTTTTGTCAGGCAGTGTACGAGGACATTGTTGTGTTTTCACTCAACATGCCACGTAGGCAGTTCATCTGTTTGCTAGAAATGTAGGAGCAACCACAAGCAGCGTTTGTTTAAGGTTTGGAGGCATTCGGCTTCTGCACTGTACTGCTATTCGCTTTCCAACACTGTGGGCGCAACTCAATTCCATGAAAATAAACCCGTGTTTCAAGAAACTCATCTCTCTGAGAGTCTTGGTACCTACAAACACTAACTTACGTCAATGTCCAGCTCACTTGGAAGGTTCCTGATTTTCAAAACCTATCTGAAGCAGCTCACTGAACATGGTGGACATTCGCATGCAAAGTGCAAGTGTATATTTGTGTTGTTTTTTTCACTGAAATCCTTAGAGTTATTTATCATGAGGTGATCGGTGGCACACACCTTTTCACCTTAAACAAAACACCGCAATTTAATGCCACAATACAGAAACTCCAGCACAGCATTAAGCAACAGTGCCGCCGTGACCCTGGATATCGTAGCCACCTGTGTTTATTTGGGCAGCATTGCCAGATGAACCAGCGTTTTCTGGAGTTGCCGATAACTGCAGTCTTGTTGCTGTTAGTGTAAGCAGAAAAGCAATAAAGAAGTGTGTGCTCTACGCACGTACCTGCCAGCTTAGTTGACCTCAAAAACCAGGAGATTCACGAATTAGGGTGACAACAAAAAAAATGCTCATTTTTTATTCCTTTTTTCTCAGCTAGGACTGCACATCATACACAGTTTTAAAGAATTGTACTGGTACTCGTAATTACAGCATTTACAGCAGTAATTGATTACACGTATGCTCAGTGCAATTCTGCCGTGAATGTTCCGGATTAACAAAAGGAAGCAGTGCCAAATTGCTCATTGAGATGACTGAAGACTGTTATGCTGTGCGATGCAACATCAAAAATAATCATATTGAAACGTCCAAGGATATAAAACAAAAAAAGAAAGATTGAATTGTTGCAATGGCACATCACAAGTCGGTGTAGGCATCGAGGTCATACACAGTTATAACGAAACTGTTTTCTAGCAGCTCTGATAGCGTTCACACAACAATAGCTGTTTGTGCACTGTAAAATGATCATATGCTGCTGCCTGCAGCTCACAGCATGGTGCAAAAATGCACCCGCAGCAGAGTAAAACACTCTGCGCAGACATACATGGAGGGGTGAAACAGCTGTGCCATCCTGCGCCACACCACCCGTGTTTACCTGCTAGGTGCAACAGCCATCAAGTGCTGGTCCTGAAAACGGTTATGGTGTCGGTTTCATTGGCTCCATGGGCTCTACGCGCGATGGAGGAAGGGAAAGAAAAGGTGGCGGCGGCGTGTAATTTCCCTAGCCTTGGCACAGTAACCTTTCTGACGCCTCCTTTGCCTTCCCTTTCACTATCCGGGCCTTCCTTCCTCCATGTCCCTCGCCAGGTTCGCAGTTCTTCTTGCAGAGGATATTTTGTTCTTTTTTTCAAAATCGTCACGTTACACGCTCTCCAAGCTGCACGCCTTTGTTTTAAACTTCTTTGTGTGCCGTTTTGACAGTTTTGTTTGTCAGTGCTGGCTGCTGCACCATGACTAATGAAGCATGACCAAAATTAAGTGAAACGTTTTTGTGACTGATCGTAAAATATAATCCCATGAAAGGTTTTATTTTATTGTGGGTGTAGAAAACTATTCTAGCTTTGCCGCCCGCGAGTTTCCATAGCTGCTTCTGTTAAACTATCAGCGTATTAGACAGTTCACCCGTGTTTGTTGATTCTGTTTGCTTTTGTAGTCAACAACCAGTTTTTCGGACACCCAATTTTTCGGACATACTCACAGTACCGCCACAAGCCCCATATAATCAATGTTTAAGGAAGTCTGAAATTTCGGACACTCAAACCCTTCGCTGTCCAGTTTTCTGGAGTTTTTGACGTGACAAAGTTCGAACCATCCAAAACTACAATGAAGCTACCAAATACAAAGAGCCAAAGACCGTGCTGCCATAGTCATCAGCGAAGGGCAGGAAAGTTGGAAAGTTGAAAGACATTACTAATAACAGGAAAGTTCGGGCAGTTGGGGCACATAACAGTTGGATGGCGAGGATGTACATTGACAAATCAGTAAAGGAACCTGGTCGTGGTCTCACTAAAGCACCGATGGGCTTGACCAAAGAGCGGATGACTGAAGTGCGGCATGTCAGGCTTGTGAAGAGGACGTGGGACATGTCTCGTGACAACGGAGGATGTGGGCGACTAGGCAGCTCACTCAGGTGGTAGCGGTATCCTGGCCAGGCATCTGGGCGTGAAGCTCATACCCATAGCTGAACTGCTTCCGCTTTGTCTGCAGGTGTAGGATTTGGTAGGCTCGTGCTTGGAGCTTGCAGACTGCTGCAGTTCTGATGACTGGAAACAGGTTGCCTGGAGGGATGGTCAGGTGAAGCCCTCAGGGAGGCTCTGGGCTTCATCTGGCCAGGTCAGGGAGGTCCTGGTCAAGTGAAGCTCGAGTCCGGAACGCGACTGCTTGTCTTCAGTGCCTGGCCCAATAGATGACCTGATTTCCTCTGTTGCTTGGAACTTGCCCAACTTTTCAGTACAGCAATCTTTTCTTTCTTCTTGGTGAATTTGTACCTTTATAATCGCTGGCCATTTGAGTCCCGTGTTCTTCGGGGATTGGCCCCGAGGAATTTCGTGGGCCTTTCTGATTGGGCACTTTTATGTTCTTTTGCCCTGCCACATGTTTTCATTCTTTATCATCATCTTCCATTTGCTGTTATGTCCTTTTTCTTGGGCCACCTTTTGCTGTCTTCATTTTGTTCCCCTCAGACATTTTTAGAATGTGCACTTTTTGAACAGCACACTTCACACATCACACTTATGCAGCAGTGGAAGGAAAATTAAAAGGACGCTCTCCACCATTGTATTTTCCTGTGGCCTTTCGTGATTTTTTTCTTTTATGTTGTTGTAACATGGATGGGTTTCCCTACATGCACGGCAAGTGAACACATATGCTTTAGGCAGTGAAACATAAAGGAATGAATGAAAACAAGACAGAGCTAGCTTGCAGGGGGACAAGCATGGACACATTTCCTCTGAACAGCTATGATGATTTGTCGATGTGTGCACATTGGCTCACACTAGAACACAAAAACGGACAACTGATGGGTTTGGGTGGTCCAAGGTGGAAGTCAACAATGAAGTGAGAAGCTGAACACACAAAGAGGAGGCATAAAGCAACAAAAACAAAAAGAGAAGAATGTAAGGAAAATACCAGCTTTCTTTTGTGTTCTTGCTTAAAGGCTCTGTGAAAAGTGATCCGCTTCACTTTGTGAGGCCAAGTAGCACCCGTATTCATTCAAGATTTAGCTTTGTCATGCCACACCCACCGCATCTGTGTTTTTGTTACGCCGTTTTTCTTACCACTGGGTATGTTTCATTTGCTGCAAATGACAAAAGAGTGCCCCCGGCTAGAGATGGTAGAAGCAGTTCCAGCCTCTATGTCACTGCTTTCAATGAAAGGAGTGATCGCTCTTTTCACAGCGGCAGCTGTGGCCCTTCCACGCTGCACATCTTGCCACTGCACAGAGGTAATCTAAGCTTCAAAGTGCTGTTGTCACATTGTACTGATGGAAATTGGAAAAACCTGTGTTCTCCTACTGGGGTTGTCATGAGAGGTGAAGCGACAGATGACATTATTTATGTTAGAAATGCGTTGCATACATGCGGCAGCATAGCTGGCTGGACCCAGTTCATTAGTGGCAGTGTAGTCTGTTACCGCGGTCTACCAAATCTATTTCAGTCCTAGGCCACAGGGCTGCAGTCATGTACAGTCCAGCATCAGAAAAGGTCGATTGCCCCAAGTGTGCATTCTCCCACCTGGTATGTGTAACCCCCGTTTAATGTGGTGGTTTAAAAAGCACAGCTAAACTATTATCACTCTTGGTGGTGAGCATTGCCAGTTTCCCAACGGCAGTCCTTATGAAGCGCAGCTTCTTAGCATAATGCTTTGCAGCTCATATGACCATTGCTTTTGTCAAGCACCCTGCAAGACTTTGGAGGATGAAGAACAAGGGATAATTTTTAGGATTCGTATGGAAGGTAGTGGCAAACTGCTTTTTCTAGTGGGACAACTGTTCTAGCTATGAAGTGTATTTTGTCAACACTATAAACAGAGAAATGTCTTTCTAGAGGTGTGGATGTGGAAGCATTTTTGTTGACCATGTAGATTCTTGTGTTTCTAAGTGTTTGAAAGAACATGTTTTCACCCCATCGTTTTATGTTTTGTACACTAGGTGGAGAAAATTTTAAGTATACCTTTTTTTTTTTTCACACGTAGCCTCAAGAGAGAACAGTCAAACGCAGAATCACAGTTTGCTGTGGCATTAGAAGATTTTCATACTTCACCTTACTATTCACAGTTCTTCAAAGAACTCACGGTAAGATATGAAGTTATTGTGCATCTGATGCTTTCCTCTATTTTGCGGGCCACTTAAAGCAAATACTTATAAAGGGACCCTGCGACGCTTTCTTTTTTTATTACTATTAAGAAAAGACTTGAATGATGTCCTTGAATGTTTTCTCATGGAAATGTTTTGCCTAACAATGGTGTAAATATAAATAACACGAAGTTTATTTTTCCCCATTCCTCCTCGGTTTGTTTCTTCTCTGCTGGTAGAATACTCGCAACAGTGACCTGCCTATTGCTTGCTTCTGTCTTGCTTTTTATTTTTTTATTTTTTTTTCCCTGTAGTTTGCATCTGACGCAGCTGCCACATAGTAGCAACGAAAGATTTATGACAGGCTGAGTTGAATGAGTTAACTTCGTTTTTCTCTTTTGTAGAAGAAAGAAATAACTCGTAATGAACATTCTGACATCTGTGAGTTGTCGCGTGGGTGTATGTCATAGGTGAGATATAAAAGAGATGTCTTTGAAGACAGGTGAGAGTGAGTTATCTTTTGTATGTGATTATGGCTGTCTGCTGCATGAAGTGGCAATATATAGTTGGTTTGCATGTTCTTGGCAGCACTGCCTAGAATCATGATCATTTTCTTACCATATTCAGAACATGCTGCAATGCCCCTTTATGGCTAGTTATAGTGACAAAATACAGTCAGCATTTGTTGTACACTAGTAGACAGCTTTGCAACTGAGAAGGTAACAGTTGTAGGAAGCGAATGGCACAGGAAATTGGTGTGCAACGATTTATTTATAGGACAGTGCAGTGCAGGATTTATGAATATGCAGTATTAGTGATTTAAGAGGTTATGCCAAGCTAGATAGTATCAAACTGACAAACATCAGGCCACATACATCACACTTTCAGAAATTGTACTTTCAGAATTGTCACACTTTCAGAAATTGTACTAGCAGAGTGGTGTGATGAAAAGGCATCAGTGAGGCCATCAGTTGTTAAGATGTAATATTCGCTGAAGCGAACTATTTGTTTTGAAATTGGATTTAAAATTATTGGTTGCTATTGATAAATTATATTTAATATTTAAGGAGCTGGCTTCATATTTTCTGATTTCTCGTTTTCGAAAGCTCTTCTTTGCTTTTGATTTATGCACAAGTGTACATTCCCTGTCTTTGAAATTGGAGCAATTATGTTCTAAACTGCAAAGGAACAGTTCATAACCACTATTGGGGATTGACCTAGATGCAGACACTTTCGCTACCTTATGCACAAACGTAGGTGCCCTCTCTGTGAAATCAGTGATATTATGTTGGAGGCCACTTACAAGCAAGCACCAGACAGAGGTGTAGATTAAGAGGATTTTAGGGTGAGAAGCAAGTAACAAAGCCGGGGATGTGGAAGGAGGTGGATCACCATGGAGGAGGAGGCATGGTGAGACCAGAGGGGGGAGGGGGGCACAGTGATAGTGCGCATCCTGCCTTCCCTCTAGTCAGGCCATAGCAGAGGTGCACTTGATTGACTTCTGGCTCTTGCTATCGACATTGTGTGTGCCTTGGATGTGCCTCTCAATTGTCAGACAAAATTGTTTGGCATTTGTTGTGTTCCCATGTTAGGCCACATATGGCATGTTGTAATTTTGGGTTGGCAACATTGTTAGGATTTTATGACGTCATGTAAGTTAATAATAAGCGACTGCAGCAAGCAGCTGCAAGCAGATTTAGTTGCATCAAACAGGTGTCAGCGTGTCCTACTTCCACGACGCAGTACTGGCGATGAGGATGGGATTGGCGCCCTGGTAACGGAAGGGTATCGGCGGTATCAGGTATGAGCACTCGTGGGTGCATCACCGCAAATTCATCATCTGGGAAGGACAACACCCCCCCCCTGCCGCTACAGAAAGCTACATCGAGCCATTCGACCTATCCCAGCTAGAGGACTGGGAGGTCTGTGCTCAAAGATCCAAATTCTTTTTAGACGCCCACGATATAATGGATGCCAACAAGCAGAGGTCCACTTTCCTGGACCGATGTGGTCCCGCGACGTTCCAGTTAGCCAAGGCCCTTCTGGCACCGGCACAGTTGAAGGACACCGCACTGTCAACAATATTGTCTGCCCTACAAGAGCATGTTGCCCTGAAACCACCCGAACTAGCCAGGCGTTACGATTTTCATCGCCGCAACCAGGCGCCATGGGAGTCAGCTGCTTGGCACCTTGCGGTCTTGCAGAGCACAGCGCAGCACTGCAACTTCACGGCCCTCGACAGTATACTGAGGGACCATTTCGTATTCGGCCTTCACAACGAAAAGGTAAAGAGACGACTGTTAGCAAAAAAGGAGGTTACCCTCGCCAGCGCCATGGACGAGGCGATTGCGGCAGAGGTTCTGGATCGGGAGGCTGACCCTCTGCCGCGGACCGGCATTGCAGCAATGCAGATGGAGCCAGTGCACCAAGGAACGACAGGGGACAAGGTCAAAGGGCAATACGCCATGGAGGAGGATGTCCTACGATTACGAGATGCTGCCGGTGCTCGGAGGGACCAAGTCAGACTGCAGGATGAATCCTGTGCTAGTTGTGGCGGTCTGTACCAGCGCCGTCTGTCATCTTAGGTACGCAAAGTGCCGAAATTGCGGGAAAACTGGGCACATTACCAAGGTGTGTCGTTCTCTGGAGCGGCCCGACCAACGAGAAGACTGGGGAAATGGAAGAAAGAGTCAATTCAAGGGCGCCTCTCGCGAAAACATTTCCTACTGCGACAACAGTGCACCAACGCCCATTCATGTGCTGCTGGAACCTGCCAAGGAGAAGGTGTATGTCAGCGTCAATATCGAGGGCGCAGCCTGCCGAATGGAAGTGGACTCGGGCTCGACATTCTCGATTATTTCTGATGTCACAGCTAGAAAAATTCTTCCAAACGGACGACTGCCAAAGCTGCAACCGCTGGATAATATAACGAGGGACTACAAACACAACCGCATTGCCATGCATGGGATCGCCACAGTCAGAGTGACATTCAACTGTTTCAGTGGGCTACTGAAACTGGTCATCGTCAAGGGCGAGCGCCCGAGCCTGCTCGGTCTGGATTGGTTCCCACCATTAGGCATCAGTGTCACCTGGGTGCAACATGTCAGCCAGCCAAATAATCTGTGTGAATACGCAGTCACAGAATTCACTTTTGTTTTCGACGGGGTGCTGGATTGTTACCGTGAACCAGCAGTGACGTTCGCTCTCAACCCGGACGTTGCACCAGTCCGCCTGAAGGCTCGGAGGGTACCATTTGCACTCTGCCCCAAAATCGATGTCGAGCTGTATAAGCTCATACAACAAGGAATTCTTGAGCCCGTCGGCCACGCCCATTGGGAAACTCCAGTCGTAACTTCGTTGAAGGCCAACGGTGATATATGCATTTGTGCTGACTACAAGTGCACTATTAACAAGGCCCTGCAACCCTGCGTGTATCCTGTGCCAGTGATTAGCCATCTTCTTGCATCCCTATCAGGGAGAAAGGTGTTCACAAAACTAGACTCAGCCCAGGCATACCAGTAACTGCCGGTGACTGAGGAAGCTGCGGACGCACGAACCATAGTGACGCACTGGGGGGCATTTTGCGTCCGAAGAATGCAGTTCGGGGTGAGTGTCGCACCAGGCATTTTTCAAAATCTGATGGAAGCCCTGTTGCGTGGCATACCAGGCTTCATTCCGTATTTTGATGACATCATCATTGCTGGTGTTTCACACGAAGAGCTGGCTCACCACCTCTGCAATGTCGTCAGTCGGTTTCAAGAAGTTGGGCTGAAAGTCAACACGGACAAGTGTAATTGTGGGACGGATCGCGTGGAATTTCTCGGGTTCCTTATCGATGCCGAAGGGGTCCATCCAACGCCCAGCAAGAAGCTGGCGGTCATTAACGCACCTCGTCCCACGAACAAAGCCGAACTGCAGGCTTTTCTGGGGCTCGTAAACTTTTACCATGCATTCCTACCCCACAAGGCAACAATTGCCGAGCTCTTACATCGCCTGCTGGACAAGCATGCAACTTGGGGCTGGGGTCGAGAGCAACAGGATGCATTTGTCGGTGTGAAACAACTCCTGGCTTCTAACCAAGTCCTTACACATTTTGACGAAAGGAAACCGGTGATCCTTGCGTGCGATGCATCACCATATGGTATTGGAGCCGTGCTCAGCCACCCATTGCCAGACGGAACTGAAGCTCCGATCGCCTTTTATTCGCGAACCTTGTCCACTGTCGAGAGGAACTATGCCCAGATCGACAAGGAGGCACTCGCTATTGTGGCAGGTGTAAAGAAGTTCCACGATTACGTGTACGGCTGCCCGTTTCAGATTCACACGGATCATGAGCTACTGCTCGGGTTGTTCGTTCCCGACCGCCAGACGCCACAAATGTTGTCACCACGGATGCTGTGTTGGTCCATTTTTTTTAATGGCTTTCAGTATTCTCTACTCCTCCGACGGGGGCAGCAGCTGGTTCACACGGACCTCTGCGGACCTCTGCCGCAACCGCACCAGGATGATCCCAAGCCGGCAGAGGTCGTTTTGCTGTTGAACACGATTTGGGAGCCCCCGTTCCATGCTGCGGATGTAGCCACCTGTGCTGCGAAAGATAGCATCCTTTCCCGTGTGCTGAACTGAGCGTGGAAGAGCTGGCCAAGGGACCATGTGAGCACCGAATTCGCGCCATTCATTTCACGGCAACATGAGCTGTCAATTCACAAGGGTTGTTTGCTGTGAAGCGATAGGGTGGTGGTGCCCGAAAAGTTGCGTTTCTATGTACTTGAAACTTTGCACGCAGGACACCCATGAATCGTCAGGATGACGGCATTAGCTCGGAGCTACGTGTGGTGGCCTGGAATGGATGCTGCCATAGAAGAATGGGTGCGCCGCTGTAAGGCGTGCTAGGAGATGCGGCCGGATCGGGCCATTTCAAGGTCAGACCTTCCTGGTGGTGGTTGACTCGTATTCGGAATGGCTCGAGGTCATTGTGGTGTCATCGATGACATCACTCACTGTGATTGGCGTCCTACGAAGGCTGTTTGCAACACACGGACTGCCGGACACGGTTGTCTCAGATAACGGGGCACAGTTCATGTCCCTTGAATTCAAGAATTTTCTTAATGAAAATCTGATCCATCAGGTTACATTGGCACCCTTTCACCCCTCCACTAATGGACAAGCTGGGAGAATGGTGCGGACGACGAAAGAAGCCCTGTCTCGAATAATCAACGGAAACTGGGAAAGAAGACTAGCCGACTTGCTGCTGCAGCAGCACATAACCCCACACATGGCCACAGGTCGTTCGCCGGCCGAACTATTAATGGGCCGTCGGTTGTCAACTATGCTGGACCGGCTGCATCCAGACAAGGCTGCAGACATATCGTCCCGACAGACAGAACCTGTGCCCATTTCGCGGATGTTCCAGCCAGAACTCATCTTCACTCGTAACTACAGTCAGGGCCCGCCATGGACTGCAGCAGTTATGAGAGCCACAGGGCCAGTGTCATATGAGGTCGTGTTACCGGATGGCCGAGTACTTTGCCGCCATGTAGACCAGCTCCAACGTCGGAGTGGCACAGCTACCACGACATCGGAAGCAGCGGTGGCAGACCGACAACTAGAAAGTGAGCCTGCAACCAATGGGCAGAGCTGCGGAAATTCCGCAACCGAAGAAGTGATAGAACAGCAACCTGAACGCATTCAGCGTCCTAGCGATACGCCCGAACATCAACCAGCGTTGATTGAGGGAGTTCGTGAACCGGCCATGGCATCAAGTGAGCCAACGTCCACTATCATGCAGCCACGTTTGCTTCGTTCACAGCGAGTTCACAAGGTTCCACAGAACTTGAGAGACTGTGTGTTAGCATTAGCGGATTGCTAATAATGTCCTATCTAAGGGGGGAGGGGTATTGTTTTTCTATGTTAGGCCACATATGGCGTGTTGTAATTTTGGGTTGGCAACATTGTTAGGATTTTATGATGTCATGTGAGTTAATAAAAAGTGACTTCAGCAAGTGGCTGCAAGCAGTTTTAGTTGCATCGAACAGGTTTCAGCGTGTCCTACTTCCGCGATGCAATAGCAATCAAGAGACTGAGCATTGACTGAGAATGACAGAGCAGCAACTGAAGTGCTGGCACACCAAGCGAGAGTTGACTGACCCCGCAGTCACCGCTGCATATAAGTTGACTAAGAACAGCAAAAGGCAAATGAGACTATTGGAGAATGTTCTGGATCAAATAACCGCAACACTTACAATCAAACCATTTCTAAAACATTCTACACACAGTGCACAGAGAGAGATTAGCACATTTGTGCATGCATGGCCTCTATACACAAAGTTCCCTTTTTGTCACTATAATCATTCCAAAGTGACCATTTTGGTCAGTGTGTTATTTCAGAACATTTAGCTTTCTTCAATGTGTTAAACTTTCCGTATGTGGATTGGCCACAAAAGCATTTGCTGTGCCGTTTGCTTTTTCTTTGGTAACTGATACTATTATGATACCATTTTGTTGGGAAAGGACAATGCAACGTCCAGCAGTTCTCATCTGCTACCATGTTACTTTGAAGCTTGAACAGCGTACCAAGTAGCTTTCAGTACGTGCTGCACTGTATAATCACACTCACAGTAAACTGTTTCACATGTGCAGTTTAAAGTTAAAGGTTTCTGCACTCACTGATTAGCCTTGTAGTCAAGCAAAGGGTTGTAGCATTTTACCAGCATGATATTATAGTGCTGACAAGGTGAGTGACTGACAGAAGTGTAATAGAAGGATGCAGGGTAAAGGCTGTTGTAATTTAACTTTTTTCGTGTACCATTTTGTAGCACGTGCAGTTTGGTATATGCCATTTGATTTTCTTTTCTTTTTTCCTAACTGCACTACAGTAAGTTCCAACTCTTATACTTAATGTTTAGCTCTTTTAGCAAGAATAATTTTTTTATGTGTTGTAGATTGCACAATGTTCACTACCTGTTGTTCAGACTTTATTTTATAAACTGAAGAAATAGACATGACTAGCCACCTCAACAGACCTGCTGAAAGTCACAATTTGGATGATGATAAAGGAATGTGGTCATTTGGCATAGTCATAATTTTGTTAACTGTGCCATAATTTGACCCAGTGATGTTTCATTTTTATAGGAGGCATAGTAATTATGATTTACCTTGTCAAGGGCCTTCATAAGAAACAGCAAGAATAAAATTATGGCACCACTCCAGTCGAATGGTACACAAATGAGACTTGATCCAGAACTTGGCACGGGCTCTTTTTAGCATGCCTAGGCATGCAGTCTGGAACCATGATTGTACCTCAGCATCCAGCAGGAAGTGTGCTCCTTGTGCATTGAGCCAATGAAAGAGATGCACTAAGGAGCTTTCATCTTTATAGGCAATATGGCTTCTGAATAGGCATCTTTTCATATAGAAAGGACACAGTATATCTGACACCAGCCTTCTTTGCTTAAAAGAAGAAAGGGCTGTGTGTTGAGTGCTTTGAAGACGGGCATCTCCGCCTTCCCTTTCATTTTGGGCTATGTTAGCTAAACCATTGTAATAAAGCCTACTCAATGTGAAGATATTGAGCACTTCTAGTTGCATCTATTTTAATTAACTTCATCAGCATTTCAGTTATGATTGAGTTATGTCATCATGATGTACAAACATTTGAGCCCACACTTTCTTAAAAATGTTGGCTTATGCAAGTATAAAACCATTGAAATGTGGTGCAAGAAACTTAGTTTTAAATTTAAGTAAAGAATAAGATATCTGTGCATCTTTAATGGCAAGTGTGCTAGGTGACAACTACTGGACAAATGCAGAGGCAAATGAGACAGTGTGGTAGTGATGCAAAACTATCAGTAAATTGACTATCAATAGTATAGACAGTTTTTTAAACTATCGATAGTGTATAAGAACTATTGATAGTATTAATATCGATAAACTATCTATAGTGATATCGATAGTAGAATCCACAGTATTACTATCGATAAGATATCGATAGTACAATCTATGGTATTACCATCGGTAACCTAATCGGTGGTACTACGGACAGCTTTATGAATAAGCATGCTGCTATTAGCCTGCGATATATACCGCCAAAATATTTGCGATAGCGTATTGTCTGCAATACCCCGTTCATTTAATTTACGAGTAGTTTTTGGGGAATGAAACAAATTATTTCTGCTCTGAAATTTCCGAAACAGTTCATCCAATAAATTTACACTAAGATGTAGCCAGTTACACCTCACCATCAAATTCAAATCTTGAAGTTTCTATTAATAAATCATAAAATGTGATATAAACTTGGAACCGTTCTGTTTCGCGCATATAACTGTTCCATTCCGCTACTGGTGAACCGCCCAACCTTGCACCGCCAACATTGCTTTCTCTGCTTATTTTGCACATCCTCAGGCGAATCCGGTTTCTTTTGCGAATTCGCGGACGGATCTGCTAGTTGGTTCGCGATTTCTACCTTCATTCACTTGCTTTTCCAGATCCGTTGCTGGATCAAGTAGGTCCGAAACTTCAGAAGCAGGCTGAAAATACCAGTGATTTTATACTACAGTAAAACTTCGTTATAACGAAGTTGAAGGGGGAGCTGTAATTGCTTCGTGATAACCATTATTTCGTTATAGCCATTATCAATTGCATCTATGGGAATTTCAAGGGGAATTGCGATTGCTTTGTTATATCCAATAGTTTGTTATTTCTGGGTTCGTTATGACAAGGTTCTACTGTATATACCGGTGGTGTATTGACACAATCGATAGTACTATCGATGGTGTAATCAGTAGTTTTTACACCATAAATAGTTCAATAGTGACTGAACTATCGATAGTTTACTGTATTGTACCATCACCGCTGGGTTTGTGATTTGCGCTCAAAATTCTTTTCACCTTTGAAACTTTTGATGATCTGTGTGCCTATTGAAGCCTTTCTTGCATGCTTGGAAGTTCAGAGAAAAGCATTCAGCGCTTATACCGTGAATTTTAGAGAATTTGAAGGGGGGGGGGGGGGGGTATCAGGACCCAGGAAATTCAAGGAAAAACATACTAGAAATGGAACTTTACTTGCACTTGTCTTTCCTTATCGTTCTGTTAAAAACATAATATTGTTTTTTGCAGCTACAATTATCCAAGAAAGCAAATGAGCGGCAAAAGGAGAATGTAAAGGCATTTGCTCAAGTTGTTGATGGGCCATTGAGTAAGGCCCGTCAAATCATTCTTCTTTCTGCACATAATTACAGAACAGAGTTTGGTCTTCGCTCTTATGTAAGTCTTCTGTTTTCTTTTTCTTTTTTATTGCCCTCTCTTTCTGCTTTTGTTATTCTCAATACACTTGTGAATACTCTAAAGCAGACGAGTCCAAGAAACATATTGCATTTTTAAAGCAAATTGCAGGGTAAAATTGTCTGTGTAGACTGTAATAGATACATTGGATTTACATGTACAGATGTTCAGGTCAGCATAACCTTATATATTGAACCCAACAAATGTGAGGGAAATAGTCATAAAGCCCTTAATGGGGAATGTAGAAAATAAATCATAGAAATGGCAGAATCACTGATGGAGGATCACTCATTAATCTTAATGACGCATCACACTCATGAAATGCCAATAAAACAAGCAGGTGCTTAGAAAATAACATTACAATGCAAAAAAAAAATTGTATGACAGGCCCAATAATGTGAAACCTGGGGAGGTGCGAAGCATGTGGTGATGCACCAGTGTTTCCCACCGGAATATGTCAGTCACTGCTAATAGGCGTGCTTTACCATGGCCATGACGATGGTGACATTAGATGCACACAGCCCACGCTCATTAACAGAAATTCGTTAGAATCTCTCCTGCCCAGGTTCATTAACAGAAGTTCGTTAGAATCTCTTCTGACGCAACAACCCAAAACATAAACTGTCGACTGCTTCCAGGATCGGCTCACCATGACAGGCGACAGGAGAGGCTGACAGCCCGAGTGCATAACTGCACTACCTCCAGGATGGGCCCGCCGTGGTGTGGGCATTAGCTCGACAATCGTTCCTAGATGGCAGACCACTGCTGCGAATCAAAAGTGCAGTGGAAGGGACGCAATGTTAATTTAGAGTAATTTTGCTTCCTAAACACTTTTACTTGAACAGAACATCAGTTAGATGCAAATTGTAAAGCGGTGTAGTGGATATAAGGCCCGTTTGTCCTGCTTGCATTCTTCGTGGTAGTAGTGTGATTGTCAGAACTTCCAGCTCCTATCGCTGCATCCCAGCTAGTTGTAAGTTCGAATCCTAGTAGGTGGTGCTTTTCCTCATCAACTATGTGTTAATTTTTTTTTTTTTTTTTTGCCTAGTTTGCTTTACCATGACTACGATGACAGGAGACGCCAACAGCCCGAGTGCATAAGGTGCTTTGCACCTAAAGTTCCAGCTCATTGACTTTATTAAGTGTGTGTAGCCATGGTTACAGTCGTGGTTAGTGTAGCATATACCACGACCTGAAAAAATTGACTGCTGGCAGAATAAATTATTGCATCTGTGCTAATCTTTTTGTTTTATTGTCCTTGTGTAGTGCACTGCAAGCTGTGCCACTAGCTCTTTGCCTCCTGGTTAGCTCAAGTAGTAGAGTAACTGCCCCATGAAGTCATTGGCCCCGGTTTTGATCACAGACAAGGAGGAATCTTTCTCAGTGTGGAACTCACTTCTTAAATAATCCGCTTGGGTTTCCTTTGTAGCTTTGTGCTACAGCTGGGTGGATCAAATTTTTCCTGAATTACCTTGCACAATCCAATAGATCTTGCTTGTCATCAGCTTAAAGGAGCCCTGTGACACAAATTGAGCAGGCTGTTTTTATCACTGATTCTAGAACTGTTGCACACGGGGATGTCGCAGAGAGAGTAGAAACGCCGAAAGCAAAGTGGCTATAATTTTATTTCAGCGAACAAACCGCCCAAAATCGCCTCCCCTTTGAACTGAGGTGACACACAACGGATATTTTTGTTACAGGAAGTGACATGGAGTGACGACATAGGAGGGGCCAGGCTGGGCGTTCTGATTGGCTTGACGCTCCAAGGTGCTTGTCACACACGTGTTGTGTCTGCTTGGTCACGCTTTTCAGTACCAAAATATACTAAAATAGCTTTTATGCTTCGTAAGAAAGAAAGCAAGTATCTGACATTACTTGCAAAACGACACTAGGCGCGCTGTGCAATGGTTTGCGCGTCCATATGGCACGCCCACTAAGCACAGCGAGTTCGGCGCGTGCCGCCGTATTTGGACTGCGCGTCACGCCATCTATTGCAGGTGCGGCGAAACAACGCGCTGAGCTACCACACGCTCCCGGTGTCTTCCGGTGTCGCTCTATAAGACACGCATTGCTATTGAGCGCCTCCATTGACGTCACGGGAGAGCGAAATACGAAAGGGAATGTTGGTTTCATGCTGTCTGCTCGTGTTTTGAACTTCGAGGGCTAATAACTCCAGTTCTAGACCACCGATTTGCATAATTCTTTTTGCATTAATCTCAGCATTTGATCCTACACACACTGCAGTACTGCAGACGGCAGTTGAAAAAGTGTCGCAGGGCCCCTTTAAAGGGGCCCTGCGGCACTTTTATGACTGCCTTCCTGGACCACTGGAGTGTGTGTAGTATTGAATGCCGAGATGGATGCAAAAAGAATTATACGAATCGGTGCATGAGTCCTTGAGCACGAGCAGGCGGCCTGTAAAAACGTTCCCTTTCACATTTCGCTCTTCCACTGACATACGTGGCCGGACGCAATCATTGCACACCTCTTATACAGAGATATCGGAAGTTTCTTCTCAAGGTGGCCTGAACACATTACCTTGCCATCATTCTTCTCGACAGAGTAGTCATTGTGGTTACAACAGAGACGAGGAACGACATGTGTCAGTTAAGAGAGACAGTTGGTTTTTATAATGTTATACTGAAAACAGATTTCTTTTTTTTTGTGTCATCAATGCTTCTGTTGTGCCCCTGATAAGCCTCCGCTGTATAGGCGATGCGCAAAGCACCGACGACGCCATCTGCCGCCACGGCTCGGAAGCGTTGGTGGGTCCGAGCGAGCAGTGTTCCCGCGAGCGTGTACGCGAGTGCGCGGATGGATGTGTTTTCATCATGATTTAACGACTCTCTCGGGCTTCAGAGATGCCGAAAAACAACTGCTGCGTTGTCGGCTGCTCAAACACATACAAGAAATCGCCACGAACGCACTTATACAGATTTCCGGTGCTATTTCATGAGCGAGAGCGGCGGCGGCGGTGGATTGCAGCTGTACGACGCAGAAGGCAAGCAATCGCGCTTTGTTTACAGGAGTGTAAAGTCCGAGGACTTCGATGAAGAATAAACCAGGCTTCGAAGTGCGGCGGAAGACAATACGCCTGAAGAACGCCGAGCAGCGAGACCCTACGATGCCGTTTTTTTTTTTTTTTGTTTTTTTTTTCTAAGGAGAAAAACCCAGAACATATCACGTGCCACGCGCTCGCGATCCTACTTCGTCTTCTTTCGCGCCCGCTATTTCTCTTTTCTTCTTAACAGCAGTGTTAGAACGATTATCGTGTTTTATTTCTCCATTTATACCGCTACGTCTTCAGCGAACGCTACTACGTTTACACTTGGTCGCCTCGCCTGCATTGTAGACGCTACAATGCACATGAGGTTGTTAGTACTGATAAGACGCGATGCCTAGGCTCTCTTGAAAAACGAATGGCGCGAAGCGCAATGTCAGAGAATGTGGGTCAAGTGACGGCTCCTTCACAAAAGCGCCGTGGAATCACACGTGTGCTGCACGAAATCGGCTGCATTCTACCTATTGATGGCACTGGAATACGATCACCGGTGCAGAATGTTCGCTGTGCGCTCGCCTCAAGTTGCATATTGGCTGTAAAACATGGCACCTGTGCACATTTAAGACTTTGACGATCGCTTAGAATGTAACGCCATTTTGCAACACTTGGTAATAGCTTGCAAAAAGCCTAGTAAATATACGTAGCCAAGCTGCTACGACAAGCTAGGTGACCACCAGCTCCGCAGTGACTCAGTCTCGCGCCACTAGCGCAAGCTTCCGAGATATATATTCACAAGTTTATCGTGCTGGTTTCAGTTTTACCAACGCTGACCCTTCGCGTGGCCGCGCCCGTGAAATCCATGCGCCGGTGCGACAGCGATCCCTCAAAATCTACTATATAAACACATGGCACGTAAACGAAGCTACTGTGTCGAGAAAAAAAACGTTGGTTCACGCGTCAACGCATGCAGGCATTAGTGATCGGGACGGTATAAAGAAAGCGGTGCGATGAGCTCCACTTCGTAGGGAAGCGTGTTGACGCTTGTCTGTGGCAAACACTTGGCACATATGGTGACACTGTCGTCCCACACAGCTGTGACATCGGACACATGTCCACTATTATAATGTGCAGCTCCTTTGCACACACTATCACCGCAAAAGTAATTATCTGGGACGCGCACAAGCGGCAAATCGCACGCGCGCACTTCCGCGATGCTTGCAGTGAAATGAGGCGTCTGCTACGCGACCCACCAGCGGTTCCAACGGCCGCCGCTACGCGGCTTTCAGTGGCGCCCCTATAGGCGCTGCGCATGGCGTATAGCACAGCACCGCTGCTGCTGTCGACCAGTTTCTGGCACCCCTTCCCTGCCATGGGGGGGGGAACAGGACAATAGTCTCCCTGCATGGCTGCATCTCCCGTTAAGGGCAGACAGTAAAGCTTCACGTGTTCGAGGCTATGCCTAGAAAAGGCGCTAGCTATGCTTTTTACACCACCGTGACTGACGTGTGCATTCATGGGCTGAGAACATCCCTGGACACAAGTTATATTTTTTGTGCTCAACCACGCGGCCTCATAGGGATCGATGAATGTAAAATGTGAATTGGCGTGTCAAAGCAATCACAATGCCCTGCAACAGTTGTCACTTCTTGTAACAAAATTCGTCGTTGTGTGCCGCCATGGTTCAAGAACTCTGCAAAAGGTGGTTGAAATAAAATTATAACCACTTTACTTCTGGCGCTCCCACTCTCACTGTGACATCCCCGCATGCCACAGTTCTGTAATAAGTGGTAAAAACGGCATGCCTAGTTGGTGTCGCAGGGATTTTTCGCGTATTACTGAATTATGTTTTCACAATGCCAACAGCACCATTCGTGCCACGAGAGAATGCTAATAAATGAGAAAACACACAAAAGGAAGATAAAGGTGGCAACACTGCCTTCACATTCCCACACCAAGTTGCTGTGATTTTGAAGGTGCCTGCTATGGCACACAAGATTATTTTCCATTAAAAATTAATCGAGCTCTGTTGCAAGGGGCACAGAGATTTAAATGGGCACTGACACCAACATTTGCTGCTGAGATAGCCTGCGGCATCGATTTTTGTGGACATGCACATGTCCACAAAAATGTCGCCTACTAAATCTTAAAGGCGAACATAGCTCTGAAGGTAACTTAAATGAATATTGAAGTTTGCATATGCATCGAGTGCTTGTGCATCGACAATAGCAAAGGTGACCCAAAGGCGACCCCCAACTTTCGTGACGGCAGCCGAGTTCCAAGCAGTGCAGCTAGCAATAATGACGTCACGACCACCATTGCTTATTCACTGTGCCTGCATTAGTAAACTCCCAGTCATGCTGAGCCTCAGGAAAACAGTTGCCACCCAACGACAATGATTGCAACAACGACAACAACGTGCAGGACGTGCGACAGGCAAAAGAAAACAAGCGCAAGGAAGTACTTAACAGTTATGTGTGCTCACGTGGTCGAATTTGTTGACCCCATTGCGAGCACTAGGTGGCACCAGCTGCCTTATCGTTTTTGGAGCTCTCCCAAACCAAAACTGAAACAACTCAGTAATAAACAGGCCATAAATAATTATCTGTCATGTGCTGGAGCAGTTGTTGTGCCGTGTTATGGCTAACAGGTCGTTAACTACGTATTGCGGTAAAACAGCATCAGATGAAAATTTTTGTGTCAGCACCCCTTTAATGTAGCAAGTTTCATCAACTATCATTGAGCCAATGTGGCCAAAATATAAAGGAAATAGTTTGAAATCTGTGATGTCACGCTTAAGTTGGCGTGCCCAGGCTTCAGCTTTAAATTCAAGGACAAAGCTTTAACCTCCGTTTTCTCTTCTAATACTGAACCTATGGTGGCGAAAGCAACGACAGAGTTCTCAAATAATAATCTGTCTGTCTAAGCTGATTCATTGTTTCCCTTTAGTGTCCCTTTAACTCACGGTAAGCCGCTGGCCTTAGTGGGCAATTTTGGCCATGAGAGTGAACAGCAATGAAAAAAGGTTTTCACTCTGGGCGTTTTTTGCATGAGAACCACTATGCAGTTATGGGTCGCTCCATAGTAGGAGACTTAATATTGACCTGCCTGGGTTATTTTACAAGTTAATTTCAAAAGGGCAGCAGAATGGGCTAGTCGGTATGTCTGCGTTACTGGAAAGAGCCATAGCACTTAGTAAATGACGATGCTTGTCTTTATCACTTTGTCTGTTATTTTTCTTAGTGTTGTAGCTGTGGCTGGTTCCCTTACATGCACCTAGTATGTTTAAGTGTACAATGGAGTGTACCTCCCTGGTACCAGCGCATTTTAATTGTAAAAAGTAATGTCCAGTCAGCCATTATGGGCCATGAGTAGCTGGTACTGTAATATGTTCTAACAGGGGTTTGCAGGACATGAGATTTGTGGAAAAGCTGGATTCCTGCTTAACCTGGGAACCTACCCCTTAATTGAAATTTTAAGCTTTGTTAAGCCAAACTTCTGCATTCTGCAATCATTGTTTTCTTTGACCTACACTGCAAGACAAAAGCTTTTGCTGATGTTTTTTTATTACCCCATACCTTCTGTTCTGTTAGCTATATTTACAATGCTATACCTGTGAACTTGTTCATTTTGTCACTTTACTGCATTATTTGCTACAGCTGACTACATTTGTTTTCATTTTTGAAGTTCTTTCAAAACGGCTTTTTTTGTAATTCTACCTCTGATTTGGCGGCATTACCCAACTGACCATAGTTGCTTAGAAATAGGCAAAGCATGGTAAATGACCCAGACAGTTGTGTCATCGATAGAAAGAACTGTCTTGCTTGTGTGTCTATGATTAGAGCAAATGATGGGTTCTGTACTATATGTGCACATGTTTACATGTATGACTTTTCTTTCTGTGAGTTTCAGTCCACAGTATATTTTCTGCTGGACATTTTTATGTAACAACACTAATCTCTGGTCATTGCCCTAATCCTGATATCACATTTTCATCAAGATCATGCAAGTGTGCCTCGTACAGCTGGAAGATGGAGAAGCCAAACATTGGAATGAAGACCTCAAGAAAAGTATTATTGTGGACTTCATGAATGCAGACCCAGACCTTGCCAAAGCTTTGGTAGATGTTAAGGGATTGTGGTCAAGCCTCCTGGGATTTTTTCTTTGGTTGTTTTGGATGCTAGGTATAAAACTGTAGAACCTATTAATTAGGCTTATAGGCAACCGACACCATCTGTGCTTCAATATTTAGTCTTCTTAAAAAGCATGCTGTTGCAGCAAGCTGTACACTACTTAGTGCCAATGTTGTGCAGTACTAACTACAAGTAGATATTTTAGCAGGCTTACAAATGTAGCAGTATAAATTTTACTTTGTGTTAAAACAAGTAATCTATTGCATGGCATAGAGAAAAGCCATTTAACAGCCCTTCACATTGTTCACAAGCTTCTGTATGTATATGTGTACATGTGCAAATATTTTAAGGATACCTTACAACTTTCCCACA
The DNA here is from genome assembly GCA_013339685.2 of Hyalomma asiaticum. Lineage (NCBI taxonomy): Eukaryota > Metazoa > Arthropoda > Arachnida > Ixodida > Ixodidae > Hyalomma > Hyalomma asiaticum. The sequence goes on from CM023481.1 coordinate 153,537,632, forward strand.
GGAGAGCATGCACATATATGCATGTAGCAACACAACAGAGTGGTGTGAAATATACTAGTGGTGGTGATGGCACACCATATATATATCCATTATTGGAAAGTTTGTCTCATTCAAAGCTTAAATAAACCTCATTTTTATTCATTGTACTTTGTTTACTGTTCAGCACCTGTGACCTGTCTGCAGCTGTGTGTGCATTATGGTACAAAGTGTTCGCCTTCAAAATGTGTAGGCAGTGGATGTACGCTGTTTGGGTATGAGTGGGCTTTGTCTTAAAATTTCGCATAAAATAATGCTTGAGGACATATTTAAGTGACCAGGATACCCTTACACAAAATAATGCACACACCTTGTCTACATGGAACCATAGTGATATACATGAAGCAGAAACTTTCTTTAGTAGCTGTGAATGGTTCAGTTTAGTAGGCTAATGTACCAATTCTGCTGTTTTAGTATTTGGTGACAGTTATAGAGACGTGGTACTAAAAAAAAAACTTCAACAGCTGATATTTCAAAGAGCCTTCTCTTCTTTACTAGCAACTTGAAACTGATTACATGCTAGTTAAGCACAAAGGTGGAGAGCTTAGTTCTGATAGACATTGTGATTCATAAACACATACAGCATGATTGCCCACATTACATGGTGGTAATAGTGCCCATGAAGCAACTCGAAGTAGATATATATATCCAGGTGCACCAGCTCCTACCAGAACAGGATCACATTCCTGTCAAAACTATGCCACTTCAGAAATAAGTTCTGCGACATGTCACACTAATGCATATTTTGAATTTGATCCTTTTATCTGGACCAGCAGTAAGTGTGGACCACCTCCTTTTTTCTATTGCTACCATCACTGATGCTGTCACCTTAAAAAACCACTGTCACTATTTATGACTGTGTTCCCGGCTGTGAGAGTATAAAAATAAATAGATATGAACCTACTGTGTGGACCCCTACACCAATAAGGATTTTCATAGCTTGGCAGCATACTAACAAGGCAAACGCATGGATATACATTGCAAAGTCGATAGGGGGCTTGTATATGGCATATGGAAAACTTAGAGGGAAGCTCCAAAGTGCCTAGCTTGTGTAAAATGCACAGGACTGACCAACCATAACTAAACACTATGAAAGGCTGTAACAAGTCAGCGCTAAGCAACACTGAGTGAGGCAACACTAAGTTGCCTTACTCAAAGTTTGATGCGAATTGCTGAGTAACATACCACTTATTCAAAATTTCATAATAGGTGAACATGTGTTCATGTTATTTTAGAATGTTCAAAAGTTACCAACAGCATATGAAAATATTAAATATCAGTGTGTACATTTGTATCCAATTTATTCTTAGGTGGTATACTGTAAAGCTGTGATGCACGTAAATAACATTTAATTATTGGCAAAGCATGCAAAGTAAGCTGAGTGCCATGGTTTAAAGATGATTACCACAGGCAAAAAGAGTAGAAGCAGCTCATTGTTCATGAACATTTACCTTGAGTCAAACCACCCTTCAAAGCCTCAGTCGAACAAGCGCTACAATAGACATATGACAAGGCTATAATTCCATTATATTTCTAACATCAAAAGGCTGCTTATTTCCGAGAATATGAACATGGATTTTCATTATGGCAAAAAAGGCCAGGTTAGCCGTCTACCCACAACGGACTGTGATGCTTACTATGTTAAAGGGCCCCTAAACTAGCCCCGACATTTTTTTTAACATTTCAAGTTAACATGCGCATCGAGTTGAGAATGGCGCCACAATGAACGATGTCAAATGTGGCAGCACTACGCGCCGCGGCCGCGCCACAAACTCGAAAAACAATCCCGTGCGCCTCTCCGGCCATTTCCGGCATACCAAAGTTAGCCGCGACGACATTGTGGTTTTAGGTGACGTCACAAGAGTCCGAGCTCCACTAATTGGTCGAAGGAGAACTTCGACTTCCGGTTAGTCTGCTAGCAAATGCACGCGCTGCCTGCCTGTTTGTTTTTCCTCGTCGTTTGTCGTTCGTGTGGTGTTTGCATGTGCACGCTTGTGAATTCGTAACTGCACTACGCCACGCAAGTGCAAGTCAGGTACAGCCGACTAGAAACTGCAGCAACTGACAGAACATGACGGATAGCGCTAGCAGAGAGCGTTGGTACAGCACCCACAAAACACTTGCGCGAACGCGGGAGCCCGGCGTAGGCGCGTCAACCGGATGCGTGTCATCAGCAATGTGTGTCACGTGACATTCAGAAGAGCACTCGGCAAGGAGGTGGCACCAGCAAGCAGCCGCTAGGGCGCAGGAGAGAGCGAAACAAGCAAGCGCCGCATTTTAATAATCAGATGCGTGTAACTCCGCTATTTCGGCACCGTTTCGAAAAATTGTTGCGGCTACGTGTTCGTTGCGGACACCGGCACAAAATCAACGTCACAACTAAATTTTGAACTCTGGGTGGTTTAGGGGCCCTTTAACGCTACTCGCAACACATGGAAGACTACTATGACGCATTTTGGACAACAAGCCAGACACCAATAGCCACCAAGTTATGTATTGAGCATTTTTAATGATTGGACAGTGGTCAACAAACAAATATTTAAAAAACAAATTTTCATTTTTGCTTGCTGATGGTTTATCTATGATGTAAGCAACAACTCGTAAATTGGGACTTCAATCTCAAAACTTTAGGGAATAGTTGTGGGCCTGTTGGCATCTTGGAACAAAAATTATGACTACGAATGCTACTCTCCACAAATGCCAGGTAGACCAGCGCCTTTTGTCTCTGCATTCCCACTAGCACCATATCGTTGTGAATATTAGAAAGTGTTGCATGGTTGTAAAAATGCAGTTATTACCTCTTACACAAAATTCCATCCACACACAAGCATAAACATTGTACTTAGGTTGATGAGGTTATTAGGAATAAAACATGAAAACATGCCTAGACTTGCATCATTCAATACTGACTGACCATTTTAATTCATCAAATTTTTGTCCTGAGGGGTCAAAGTAAAACATAGCTCAATCATCCAGTCCCAGCCCATGCAACATTAATCTACTCTTCACCGACACTTTCACTGCAATACCTCTGACAAACTTGCTCTGAGAACAGACAGTGCAGACAAGCATGTCAGAGGCATATTGGTTACTCAGTGTATCACACACATGGATTTCTTCCATGTGTGTGTGTAACAACATGCAGGGAAGAAATTGCAGCTACTGATTGCCACAACCCACCTTCATTGCCTGTTCCTGAGAAATCCAGATTACCCCACCCAGCAACAATGCACATTTAGCTTACCAAGGCAGCCTATGGTAACAAATGGACAGTGTGAGCATACATTAATGGGAGGAAATATGGCTGGCCAGAGCTGTTTTCTGTGTCATCTTTTGCTCACGCTGTGTTCTATGAAAAGTTGGCGATTAGCTTGCCATTAAGTGATTTACTCAAGCATAGCACAGATCAAGCACATCAAGCGATTCTGTCCTCCAGACCCGCTTAGAACCTCGCATATGGAGGGAGCTGGACTCCTTGACACTGCCATACAATGAAACAGCTTTCATAACTGCTGCCTCATGGCACTGTGTTGTTCTTTAGTTTTCAGTGCACGTTCATCATGGTAAATACTGTAGATAATGGGACAGGTGATTGCCAGCTTGCTGGTACGAAGTGCAATTCTAACTTCTAATCAAGAAGAAAAGCTTGCACATGGCTATTTTTCCATTTAATGTGCAGCTAGACATGTTCACTGAGGTTTTTTCTTCTATCTCTTTATTTTTTGACAGCTGGCTGAGCAACTCAGCATTGTTTCATTTTTCAATCTTCACAAGTCAGCAAAATCTTTTTTAAAATACATACTGCATGTTACAAAGAAGAGGATTCTCAGTACTCCCCCTTTTATATTTTTCATTCTGTGATCTGCACAGTTTGTTGTAAGAATGCAAAGCAATTAGCCTAGCTTTGAGAATATGTTAGGGAATATACGTTGGATTATTTCTCAAAGATGCAGAGCAAGCCGCCAACCCCCCCCCCCCCCCCTTTCTTTATTTAGTACTTTAAACAAACCAGCGAAGCAGCTTGCCATCTCGGTGTGGCCTTTAGGAACATGGAGTGACAGCTTGATGAATATCGGACTGCTGCTCATTTTCATAAAGGCCACACCACAATTTTCTGTGTCAATTCATTGCAGCTATGAGTAGGATGGGTACAGTTAAAACTACTTTAGAAGGGTCCTCCAACACTTTTTGAAAATAGTCAGAAAACAATGCTAATCAATAGTGGAGGCTCCTGTAGACATGCAAGTGAAATAGTATTGCACTGCATGCACCAGAGAATTAGCCATTCTGTTTCAAATACAGCTGTAAATTGCCTGCCCTTTCAACAAATTAAGCCACAAGAGGCATATGGTTACGTAGCATGGGGCAGAACTAGCATGGCTAATTTCATGACCATGGAAACATTGTCAACAATGCTTTGTTTATTTGTTTAGAGTCCAACAAATAAAGGAAGTGCTATCGTCGCAACATTCACAGGCTCTTGGCCTGTCCTGAGAATATACATATATCGCCAACACCCCAGCGCATTCACAAAGGCAGAAGTGGTCCTCCTTCGTCCAGCACAGACCAGCCAGCTTCTGTCACCAAGAGAGTTGTACATCATAAAACCGCAATCATACCCAACCCCTAAGTGTCCTCAATGCCCGGCCCAAGGTACAGCCAAACACCTTCTGTGGAGTTGCCCTGCTTTTGACACGATCCGAGAGAGGACACTTTTTTTCCCTGGGCAGGCTCCGACCTGGCACCCTGCAGGAGTGGACTGATCCACCATCGCACATCGGGCCAAAGGAAGCAGTCCGGTTTTGGCGAGCTTTCTTAGAATTTTTCAGGGAAAAAGAAGGACCTGGAAGCCATTTTTCAGAGCTGAGCTCGGGACCGCTCCACCTTGAGGAAGATGAGAACCCCTGTCCCCCTCCCCAACCCCTATAGAGCACCCATTTTATGCCGCAAGGTCCAACCTATTAAATGCAAAAATAGAGTTTAAAAAAAAGGGGGGGGGGGGGGGGGGAATGCTTGTAGTGTCCGTCTTGAAGACCAAAAAAAAATGCCACGTGACATAGTGGGTGTTGCCTGAAACATTTTTTGTCAAAAGAGCAGGTGATTCCCCACTGCACTTGAATATAAATTGCAAATTCCCTGGTATGTGCAGTGAAATATTTAAATAATTGCTGGGGTTTCACATGCCAAAAACCATGGTATGATTATGAAGTACACAGTTGTGGAGGGCTCCGGAAGCTTCAACCATTTGAAATTCTTGTATTGAGAATGCACAGTGCATGGATCTCGCATTTTCACCTCCATCGAAAATGTGACCGCCATGGCTGGGATTGAACCCGCATCCTTCATGTCAGCAGCTGAATGTCATAGCTATTACTGCAATATTTGGCTCACTAGTGTATAGGAGCCCCGGCAACTGATTGGCATCATTTTGCAACCACGTTCAAAAAGTGTTGCAGGGCCCCTTTAAATGTTGTAGCTGTTTGCAGACGGCAAAAAGTAATGGCATCATTCTACAGTGGACATCACTGTCAGTAATATGTCTGATACTGGGTGAACGAAGATACTGAAGATCATTCCAAGCTTGATGTGAAGGAGAAAGTACGGTGGGGCTTGTTTCAAGAAGGTATACCTCTATGTAAGGCGGGATCAACAAGAATGGAAAGGCAGCATTGTTAACTCCATTTATATAAAGTGCTTCCAAGATTAAAGCTAATAAAATATGTTCATGAGCACTGATTTAGGCTCTACAAGGTAGCGAGACCAATGCCACATGGTTCTTCTATATATAGACTCCAGTCTAGATTAAAATAGCAAATCTAAAGTAGAGAAACAACAGTGGTAAATTTTAACGAAGTTTCTGCTGGCAAAATCTTGTTCTTGGAGGAGTATGGACATGACGTCTTTTTTTTTTTTTTTCATTATACAATGGCCTAAGTCCTCTAAACACTAGAAAAATATAAAGGCTAGCACCAGAATGCCCTCGATTTACCGTGCTTCTTTATACAGAACAGTTATAGCACTTGAGGGGAGTGAATACCTCAGAAGAATGGCTCATTCTCTTTTTGCAAGTGCAGTTGCACAATGCAACAAGGAATGCACTAGTAATAATTTTTATTGGTCATGTGATGTTAGCCTATATATGAGCCAACATTGTTGCTGTCAAAATAGAGCAAAACTTGCAAAGTTGCATTACAAGCAGGGGCAGATGCAGAATTTCCACAATAGGGGGGTCAGCTGATGGGCCACCAACGCCTAAAGGAATTGGCATGTATGCATGCTTTCAGATGCAGGATGGTTGACACAACTAATAAAGTAAAACCAGTGCTTCTTAAATAGTCCTCCTCTTATGAGGGGGTTCAGACGTTCCCCCACTCTCTTTCTGGATCCACCACTGATTTCAAGACATGCTGGTATGAAATATTTCCTGTCCCAACCTTCAAGCCCGACAAATGTCATACTTCCACATGCAAGTAGTATTGGAAAATTTGTGAAACTTCAAGAATATGGTTAGTTTTTCAGTTTTTTATAGGAAGGGATAACTAGACTAGTGGAAAATGGCATATGCATATGCTAGTGAAATATACAAGCTTTTTGGTTTGTCCATCCAGAAAAAGAACGCTGGCAGTGGGCACAAGTTTCAACATGATGCTGCTATAGTGAAAAACCAGAAGAGCATTACATAGTTAATAGGCTAGTACAAGTAAATCAAATAAATTTTCAATCAATACAATGTAAATGACGGCAAGTGGTGCTGCTCAATGTAGGAGACTAAACATGTGCACCTTGTTTCAATTATTTTCAAAGGTGATTTTACTCTGCACAACTACCACTATGTGCTCAGCATCTATGGGCCACAGCAGTTTGGCACCATGTAATAATTTGCCGTGTTTTACATCCCAACAACATGATTATGCTAGACTTAGTGGAGGGCTCCGGAAATTTCAACTACTTGGGGTTCTTTAACATGCACTGGCATTGCAAAGTACATGCACCTCAACATCTTGCCAGCATCGAAATGCAGTACCCACAGCCATGACTCAATCTCGCAACCTTGCAGATCAGCAGCTAAGTGTCATATCCACTAGACTGCACAGTCTGCCATGCTAGGAACTCCACACTGTGCAGTACTATCGGCCAACAAATAAATGGACCACAGCCAGAGCAGCTTCAGGATGTAACACAGCAGCCTTATTCCACTCGGCATGCTAGAGTGTCCAAAGAGAAACTTCAGCATCGCTCGCACTACCTCCACCTTTCTGCCGTGCCTTGTCATGGCTAATAACTTCCCTCTGGCCACCTAAGGCATGGCCAGTTTGTTTTCTTACAGTGCATCCAATGCTAAAATAGTGCCAAAGTTATAGTTGGGACATCTGGATGAATAAGCCCATCCAATTCTAAATAGTGCCCTGGTAAAGCATGGACAGCAGTCACAATCTAGCCCAGAGACACTGCAGCGAGAGCATTCAAACCTCTTTGCACTAAAGGCACTGCACTAATTTGCTGGCATAGTGCATGCAAGTGAACTGCACATTGATTTGGAACACTGAGGCAGCAGTTTTCCATTGCAACCATTGCCAGTGCTTGCACTGCATAGGCATTACAGATGTACAAAGCCAGTCTCTCTCGACTGCTACATATAAAGGCTCCAGCACTTTTATCATACATGTGCATACATGTTGCAACACCAGTTGAGACAAGTGCTGCATGAAAGTTCACAAGGCAGAAGAGAAGTTTGTATGTACAAGTATTTATTTGACACCCGATGTAAAAAACCCTTCAAACATAACTTAAGTTACCAGTTGAGTTTGTACACAGAATGAAGATGGCAAACAAGTCCAAGAGAACACGTAGCTAGCCAAAGGGTGGATGGAACTAGATGTGTCGGCCAAATGATGAAGCTTGTGATCGTTAACAGATGAATTATGAGAGACAAGTTGCCAACCACCCTCTGGAAGTTCTAGTCTTTTCCTTCATACACTTGAATGGTCACTGTCGACTGATCGTCCGATGCAGTGGAGAAGATCTGAGACTTCTTCGTGGGAATCACCGTGTTGCGAGGAATGAGCTTGGTCATAACACCACCAACTGTTTCAATGCCAAGGGTCAATGGGTTAACATCAAGAAGTACAAGATCACCAGTGTCTTCCTCTCCTCCAAGAACACCAGCCTGCACAGCAGCGCCATAGGCCACAGCTTCATCTGGGTTGATGCCTCGAGTGGGTTCCTTGCCATTGAAGAACTCCTTCACCAGCTGCTGCACTTTTGGGATCCTGGTAGAGCCACCAACCAGCACAATTTCGTCAACATCACTCCTCTTCAAATCTCCATCTTCAAGTACCTTCTGGACAGGTTTCATTGTGGAACGGAAGAGATCCATGTTCAACTCTTCAAACTTTGCACGTGTGAGAGTCTCACTAAAGTCTTCTCCATCGAAGAAGGATTCTATTTCAATCCTAGCTTGGTGAGCAGTCGACAGTGTACGCTTCGCCTTTTCAACTTCACGACGAAGCTTCTGCACAGCACGGTTGTCCTTGCGAACATCTTTGCCGGTTTTCTTCTTGTACAGCTTAATAAAATGCTCCATTACACGTTGGTCAAAGTCTTCACCACCTGCAAATACAAACGAAGGAATATGTTGAAGTATTCATCGCAGGCCACGAACTCTGGAATGGAATGTAGCGTCTAACACATTGCCAATAAATCTGAACCAGATGAATCTGGTATTTTACAACATTTGTGCAAGATATTTTAAAGCCAAAGCTGCACATGCAATGCCATAGCCAACCGCTTAACTGTTGCAGGCATCGCTGCAAAATGCCCCTCACAAAGCGCCTGCTTTCATGTATAAGCAGTCCTCCCCTCACAATACTACAGTTACATGAGCAGGGGCCGTATTCAGAGATGTGTCTCCAAAGGCAATAGCATCACTGGCGACATAAATGTGTCCTTTCGCATCTCCTGCAGTGGCAATTGGCTGGTTACACAAAGTGGAAAAGTGAAGGCGGGTCTCCGGTTTGTTCAACCAGCCAATCACACCGCAAGAGACTGCAAGGTGACAATTACATCACCAGTGATACTATCACCTTTGGCAACGAGTCAATACAGCCCCAGAGGTAGTCGCATTCATGCAGCAAGCTCTGCCTCTTCCGTTTTGTTTCACAGCACAAGTGGCGTTGGTGCACACTCCGTAGTGGAAGCTCAGGCTGCAGTAAGCCAAGTACAAACCAGCAAGTGTTGCATAAAGCATGTGTGCATGACCTTAGTGAACAGATTATACAAACCAAGGTGGGTGTCTCCATTGGTAGACACGACTTCAAAGACCCCATTGTCAATGGTCAGGAGGGACACATCGAAGGTTCCACCACCCAAGTCGAACACCAAGATGTTTTTCTCTCCCTCCTTTTTGTCAAGTCCATATGCAATAGCAGCAGCAGTAGGTTCATTGATGATCCTCATCACATTGAGACCTGCAATTGTTCCAGCATCCTTGGTTGCCTGGCGCTGGGCATCGTTGAAATAGGCTGGCACAGTCACGACAGCATGTGTTACTTTCTTGCCAAGGTAAGCCTCTGCAGTTTCCTTCATTTTCGACAAAACCATGGCAGATATCTCCTCGGGAGCAAAAATTTTCTCTTCTTTTCCAGAGGTCTTGACCTGCAAGACAAAGTCGCAGAGTACAACAACGCAATTGTAAATACAACTCAGTGGTACAAAAGCACTTAAGGCTATGGCACAGCTGCCACAGGGTGATGAACTTCGTGAATCACATATTGTGTTTGAATCTTCCTACAAGAACTTTGTCACATTAGTCATAAGCAGAAGTGAAGTCTTGACCAAAATTAACCACAGGGTTAAATGTCCAGAAGAGTTTCAGCACCCAGAGACAATTTGGAATACTGTTGGCAGTATACAGCAATTATGTTGGAAAATGTGTCTGAACACATTTGAGCGAAAGCAAATTTGAACAGTACTAGTGGTACCAGGCAGCACTTGCACAATTTAAACAGGCGATGCAGGTGAAAGGAGGGAATACTAACCACAATATGAGGTTTGCCATTCTTTTCCTTCACAATGAATGGGAAGTACTTGACATCATGCTGCACAGATGGGTCAGTCCAGTCGCGACCAATGAGGCGTTTAGCATCAAAAACTGTGTTCTCAGGATTGCTGGTCAGCTGATTTTTAGCTGCATCACCAATAAGACGTTCCCCTTCAGCAGTGAAAGCAACGTACGAGGGCGTGATACGGTTTCCCTGATCATTCGCAATAATTTCCACTCGCCCATTTTTGAAGACGCCAACACTGAAAGAAATAAAATTTACACATTTTTGGTATACAAGCGAACGAATATCTTATTACGAGTCCTAGCACACACAAGCGATATATCGTGCAGATCTTAATGCGGCCCAGCACGTACCACGAATACGTCGTTCCCAAATCAATGCCTATGACCGTTCCAACGCTCTCCTTGTCTTTCGAAGAGTCACTGTCTTTCTTCGCAAAGGCTACAACAGCGCACAAGAGCGCTGCTGTGAGGCACAACGACACTTTGTGCATCTTGTAGGCACCTGCAAGTGGCGAGGGAAGTAATTAGAACCTGGCGTTACCACCAAACCGGCTACACAGTGCAAGGTCACTAACGGTCAGACACCCCGGCTTCGGGCATATACAGTTGGATCACAACTTTGCAGCAAGGTGAAATGACACACGCAAATTGTCAAGCCATTACGATAAAGTACTGCACATGCAGGAAAAACAGTGAGACTTGCTTCGATCAAGCCCGCGAAGGAAAAGTACCACTAGTTCCGCTTGCAACGAGGTCGGCAAAATCTTTAACCAACAAAGAGCACACGTATTACAATGTCGACGGCTTTTTAAGAAGTGCTAACGATGAGCAGAGCACACGATTTGTGCACAAGCGCTAAGTAGTGCATACATGCACGAGGTGGCCAAGAAACACGATAATGGCTTTCAGATTCAAGTCCACGTCAGCACAAGACGTGCACTTGGAACTGATGCCACCAGTGTCGGCGCGAGTACAAAAGAAAGCAATAATTACGAATATTCGCATACCACGCGCAGGCAGCAGCACCAATGTACAGTACTAATAACCGATATATTCTCAACAATCTGGTACCGGCGTACGGAACCTCTGTATCTGCGACACATTTGCTAGGATTTCACCGAGCTCAACGCGGTACTACGCTTCCAGCGGTGATACACTAACCAAATGAATTGGGAGGTAGGAACACTCACAATTCGCTCTGGAAACTCCAGATGAACACTGACAACACAACGCCCAGACGGGGAGCACAACTTCACAACTGCTCACGAACAACTGGATTCACGCCGAGTAACTGACAGACAGCAGTTGTATGGAAGGCATGGTATAAGTGGCGGCTACTCGTCGTGTCGACACCGCATTGGTCGGATGGAAACAAACCGAGCACCGTGATTGGTCAAATTCAAGGCACGTGGTACTACCAACAAATGACACGTAGCGTTCCTGCTTTCGCATTCCCGATTACGCGAGAAAGCGCTAGAAGAACGAGGGGCGTGGCGACACGTATTTGCGTCGCACTGTTTTGGTTTCTTTTTTAGTCTCTTTAAAAGTTGATGTTCGGTTTCGAGTGCATTAAAAGAAAAAAAAAAGCAAGTTGACGTATATGGCAGCGCTGTGACAGAACTGCTACAGATTTCGTTTCCGCCGTACTTTATTTTTTATTACAGTATCTAGCAAAATGAATATTTATGCACTTTTACGGGAAATTCTGAACAACGGGAGTGCATCATGTAAGAGGAAGGAAACAGGCTAAATATGTGAAGGTGCGAGAATGTTCTCGTAATGTAACTCAGAAACTGAAACTATCATTATTTAAACGTGTGCAAGTATGTTATTCAAATATTGCACAACAAAAATATTTTATATTAGTAGTGTTACACGTTAACTTTGTGTAGCGTACGAATGAATCAACGACGTGTGTTTAGAGCGTAGAAGTAAGGCGTTCGTGGTGTGAATCATAGCCGATCCAGGTCGGGCAGCGTCGTCTGCACCATCATATTACATACATGCGATGTAATTTTCCTTTTCTGTGTGGTATTTTTGACCTTGCGTAGTAGGTAGCCCGTTTCTTTTTGGAAAGAAAAGCCTACATTTCCTCCCGCAATGAGTCTGTGAGTTCATGTCCGTTGTGACACTCCTGAGCGCTTTAAAGGCGTTTATTCGGTTAGAGTTTAGCTGTTACGCAAATTAATAAAAATGTGCGTTTGAGTGCTGAATCAGGATAGCGGGGAGTAAGTTAATCGCCAAACATCGTAAATTGCATCAGCGCTTCAGTTGGACTGGGGTTCCAAATCCAACCTGGTGGAGATAAGTGGTGAAACTGGTTGTCAACTGCTGTTCGAAGTGCTGGCTGCGCAGTCTGACGTTTTCTCGTGTTGCTAGAATCTGTCTGCATTATTTCGCAAGGTTGTCACACGTATGGGGATTTTAGTGTCAAGTGACTGGGTTGGCTATGAAGTGCATACGTTGCATTAGTGAACACGTACGTTGAACGTTAGCATTTCAACATTTACATGATGTGCACTATGACGTGTACTACCTGTGTATCTCGGCATAGTACTTGACGGGGAAAATGTATTGATGAACCATGCCCAAAGGTTTTTGCCTTTTGTGCGTGTGTGCTTTATGGTACTGTAATGTATCGTAGAGTAGTACCCTAGCTGTGTAGCCAATGCAGGATTTATTACAATTATTTCTCTGGAAAGAAATTCCTAGCTTCCACTTATGATTATGGTGAAACAGTGTTTCCAGAGCAAATCTTAGATACTTATGTGCAGCCCTCGCTTTCTCGGGAAAGCGAGGGCTGCACGTATTTTTCTTTTCTGCATATCTTGTTGACGTGTTAGGCACAACCGTCCTCGCGAACCTTCGATGTTTTATTAGCATTTTGCGATTAAGACCCGCCTGTACGTTTTAAATATACTTTGATCTCGTCATTCTGAATCAACCACAAATATCCCATGACCGATTGGGTATGGAATTAGTCCCCTTTGGATATCAAAGTGATGTACAACCACATAAATTTCTGATGGAACCTCAAGGAATATTCATTAATGCTGGCTGTGCATTTAACCAATGTATATGTCAATTATGTCCAATTCAGACTCAATTAGAAAATAAATTATATAGATGCATCATCAGTACTACGTGTTAATGCATAAACAGCACGTATTTTATATGTTCTAGTTGGTAAACATGCATTTGCCACAGAGAAAAAAAATTATGGCATACTAAAACCATATGTAATAGATAGTGCAATGGGTGGACCATTAGGCATACCAATGATGGTTCAACTTCGCTTACACAAGCAAGGGTGCAGTAATGATCTGAAATTTTTTGAAATGTTTTTCTCTTGTTCACTGTGACAAGTATTTGCTTACCTTTAAAGACAAATTAATGTCCCTCGTCAGACTGTGCTCGATGGAATCCTGGCCTGTTATTACTTCTTGTCCATTTAAGTGGACACTATCAGTCTTGGGCAGTAACAATTTCTAGTAACATGTTACCGGTAACTAGTTACTTTTTTTCGGTAACTTGTACCTGTAACACTGTTACTTTTTACACAATAACTGTAACTGGAAATACTGTTACAGTTACTTCCTTCATAAAAAAAAATTCAGCAGCAACACTCCTTAAAAGCAGGGCTCGTTGGTAGGCGATACAAGACTGTCGCGATGTTTCTCATAAATACTTTTAACTATCTGTTTCTCTGCATCTAGATAAATGGCGATGCTGTGCAGGACACGGACATCTCCTGGCTTTCCTTTTCTTTTTTGAAATTGGCTGACCCGTTTCCAGGGTGGAAATGAAGACTTTTTTTCTATATATGAAGGCAAGCAAAGCACCGCTGGTCAGCGACAAAAAAGGGCGGTGAAGGGTTCTCCTTGCCCCCATGCACAGAAGGGTACACGACATGGCAGTATGGTCGGCCTAAGTGACAAAAGTCACTGTTGTGCAGCATCCTTAATATTTTTTGCATGGCGAGCCCTTTCTTCATGACTACACGCACGTAAACCACCTAGAAACACGCTTTGCAATCTCTTGCGTGCATTTTGTTCTTAAAGCGGCGGTATTTACAAAAAGCACTTCCCAAAGCACCGGCAGCAATGTGGCTCAAAGGGGCCTATCCTCTTTGTCACATTTCAGGATGAGCTCTAATTTCATTTACGAGTATGCAGCAGTACTTAGTGGCACCAGGCTGTCCTAACATATTTTGTAAACAAATTCCCAACAATCAATAAAAAAGTTGTTACAGAAAATGAGGCATGCGCAACGATTGCTGGTGTTGGGCTTTTGAGTGAGCCCCATTACATTCCTTTTATCTGGCACTTTGCAGCAAGCAACTTCGACTAACCGCATGCCTTCATATGTTTCCGTTGAAAGAGCTGCATAGTTTCATTTGCGGTGTATATTAACCTTGTACAGTAACGGAAAAGTAACGACATTACTTTTTAACAGTAACTGTAACAAGTTACTTTTCGAAGCTGTGAAACTGTAACATAGTTACTTTTCTGGCTTAGGTAACTGTAACACTACCTATTACTTTTTACTGGTAATGTGCCCATGACTGGATACTATGAAGACAAATATTTTCATGCTGCATTGTTTGTGACTATGGTAGCTAGCAAGAACGAGATGAATGTTCCAAAATGATGGTATGTTCAGTCCCATCGATCAAATCAAATCACATTGAGTATCTGTATGCTTTATTCCGAAACAACTTGGCCCCCAAACAGACATCACTGTGTATCTACAAAGAGCACTCTTACCTTTTATTCTAGGTAGTATATTGTGACTACCATTGTTCTTTACATTTATTGATGATATTGTAATGTTTTATTCTTCACTTTAATGCATGATCTATGCTGATGACATAAGTGTACTTTTTTTTTTCAGGACAAGTATACGTCTTCCTGTAATTTAGCTAAACAGCATTACAAAAAAATATTGATGTGGCCATTTATAGATGCCTTATCAATAATTGTTCCAATTCTAATGTAGTTATTTTTTGCTCTAATTTTATCATATTATTAGCTCACTCATCCCCACAGTGACATGTTAAATGAGAAAAAAAACTATCTTCTCTTGTCTGTAAAAAACACCAGCTGTTATCTTCCACAAATACATGAAATAGAATCCCTATGCAAAACTTTTGCACAAGCTTTGTAAAGTTCTGGGTGTACCGTGAAAACATTAACAAGTATTATTACCATTTTCCCAAAAGCATTCGCGATACAATGTAATATTTGCACCACATCTGCACAGCCATCACTCAATTTGGGGCGATAGAACCAAACAATTCATAAATAATTTACTTTGTCTACAAAAAAAAAAGGAAAAAGAAAAGCCTCTGTATTGTTTCAAACTTGCCATTTAATGCACATGTTTCACAGCTATTTGTCAAGTATAAAGCAAATAAATAAAACCCATATGAACACATTTTAAGCTGTCTTTCAGGGTCAATACTGTGAATAATCACAATAATATATGCAATGTAGCTAACTCACAGATCATTTATTCCTTATGCCTCATGCATAACTGACACTGTATGAGCCACGTGCACATCAAAGAACCCCAGGTGGTTCAAATTTTCAGAGCCTTCCATTACAGCATCTCTCATAATCACATGGTGGTTTTGGGACATTAAACCTCAGAAATCATGTATGAGCCACAGTTGTGCACCATGTGTGGCTTTCAGACATGTATTGCCTGTGGACCACACTAGACGAAGTGGCAATTTCAGTAAGTCTAATAATAGTGTAATAATTTAAATTTGAGCATGTGTTAATAAGCAGTGTCTTAATTAACCTTTTGAGAAATATTTCTCATTGTATAACATGCATATTGTCATTACACAAAAATGTATTTCCTTTTTTCATGCTGCTGTCATGAACCGGGGATGTTCCCAAATGCATCCTTTCCTTTCTCTGTCATAATCGCTTATGTATAGCTGTGTGTATGGCAAATAAACTGTTCTCTTGGACACCGGTACATCACGCACAGAATGCAGTTATTGAAATGGTCAACTTTTGCCTTCATACTAGTGCAAACTCATCAGCAGCAACAGTTATTATTGCATACCAGCCTTTTTGTTTTTTGCCATTCTGTGAAGAGTGCAATGTAAGTGTTTATATAGTGCTGTGTTAGAAGAAACCTTCATAAGATTTTAGCTTGCCGTCTCTACTATTCCAAGGCAAATCGCCCATCAAATGCAGCTCCAAGTTGTAATGGAACAGTCACAATGCATGATGTGTGTCTGCTACTGCTAAACGAAAACCACGTTTTGATTGGAAGCAGCACAAGTCCTTGTCGAATGCAAAAGGGTATGGCTGATTTAGTCACATCAATTTCCATAATTATTTTTGGCTTCATCTCTCAGTGGTACAAACAAGATGTAATTTGGGGATTTGCAGCTTGCATGTTTTTGCATGGCATGAACCATTTGTAGAAAGCAAATGTTCCACAAGCACTATGGTTCTCTAAAGTGACGCATAAATACTCCAATTAAAGGATATATGAATACTGGGAGAAACTTGTGAGAACGTCACCAGTAGTGATTTCTTGTGGTGATAATTTAACCATAATAATGTGTAACAAGCTTTTTATGTTTTAAAATTGTATATATTGCAAAAGCTAATAACTTGGCAGTTATTACTGTTACTATACACATGTTTATGCTAGCAGATAGGCCAAATGGAACATTTAACATGTTTAAACATGACTTCTGTAATCTATATTACAAAAATGCAGTTTGCAGCAAAGCACATACCTTATTGCTTGCTTCACTATTTTCAAGACATGGTGCTTAGGTAAAAATTGTAGCAGCCAAACTAGATGGTCGTGATGTGTGATGTACTTTTCAAATACAGTGAAAGTGGCAACTACATTTGCAACTGGGGACAACTGTGGTTTATTTGCTTATCGCCAACTGTATACCAAAATCACCTCTATATGGCTCAGAAGCAGTGCTGCAGTTGTAGGGAAATGAATGACTGATTTGAAGCACCTGTCCTTCGCAGTATTTTTTAAAACCTGCTCTGCAATAGTGTTGCAGGCCTAGTCCATATGGGCTGGGCCTACCCTTCCTACAATGACCCAAGTAAAAGTGTAGAATCCTGGGAGACCTTATTATACGACCATAAAACAGAAGAGCAATGCAAAGTCATCGGTCTCGCCCTGACCGTTGCTGACTCCCAAGGATTCCAGCTGACTGTTAGGGGGGATGAATGGGAGCAGATGCTAAGGCCTTCTTCTCCATCATTTTTGACAAGTGCAAATATTTTATTGCTCGCTCTCTCTCTAGAAGACTGCAAAATTCCTTGGCGAAAGCTTCATGCAAATTATGCCATTTTGTCGAAATGTACAAGGATGCAGCATGTTTCACCTGAGTGTAGTTTGGTGCAACTGGCACAGAAATTGCATCATCTATGTTTATTCATGATTATTTTAAGTGCTCAAAAAAATAATGATACATCAATAACCGTGATCATTACAGCTACAGTTGAATGTTGATATAGCAAACTTCGATTTAACGAAATCATCTATGTAACAAATTGTTTTCCTTTCATTATTTAAGTTGCATTGAAAACCATGCATTCTTTCTTGCTATTTTTTAACAAAATAATTTGTCACATGGTCTCATTTCAATGAGTTTTCGGCCATTTCAAGCATGTACTTGGAGCCTCTTTGGTTAGTAAATTTATTTATAATGTAAATCAAATGTGGCATAGGCAAAAGACACTTCTAAATGTCCCTCTACATGAGATGCTTGAGCAAAAAGCAGTGCAGTACGAAATTTTAACATGCCTGAATCTCAGCTGAATTCATGTTATAACTTATAACCATGCAGTGCATATTGCCGGAAAAACGAAGTGCAAATGTTGATCATGACTAACAAAGATACGAGTACCACTTACCACTGACACTCTATCACAGTAAGCATCTTCAACCATCTGCTCGGCAGTGCATGTGATATGGCACCCTTATATGTGTGCAACCCAAACACACCACATCTTTGTGCAGAACCGATTCAAAAGTGCCTCACCTGTTGAAACGAAGGCAACATCGCCATCATCACGGCACATTTAAATATGCACCGCACCCTTGCACAATCAGGAGCAATGCATGCGGGTACGGGGGAACCGCAATGCACGTACACTACCATGGCAAACATGCACATACATATGGTACAGCAAGTGTCCGTGCACTGTACGAGCATGGTAGGTGATGCACAGCACACACCTGCTACACTCTTTTGGGCTCAAGGATGCATCCGTAGTGGGGTGCAAAAGAGGCACTTGGGCCCCTCAGGCCCCACCAGCACCACCCGACTCTCAGAGCCACGCCAGCACGACTACCCCCCACCACCCTTCGACATAAGGTATTTGCCCCCCCTCCCCCTTTAAAGGGACACTAAAGAGAAACAATGAATGAGTTCAGACCGGTTCATTTTTTAATTTCATGCCCAAACCTAGGCACCCAAATGTAAGCGTGACGTCACAGATTAAATTTAAAGGATTTCCTACGTATTTTGGCCACATTGGCTCAATGAAATTTGATTGAAGTTGCTGCATTATGTCCCTGGGCCGCCTACAATACAATGCGTTTCATTGTTAGCGAAATTTTGCACACCATACCAAGCGCCTTCAAAATCTGTGACGTCACAGCGAGTTGGTGCGGAAACATGAAGGCGGCGTCGTCACCTGTATTTTCATTTTGTGCATTTTCTCACTAACTAAGTGTTCTTTCGTAGCAACAGCGGTGCTTTCGGTATTGTAAAAGGGTAATTTAGTGGTATGCAAAAAATCATTTTGCTCTTGGTGTCCATTTAAGACAAAATCCTGCTGATGCCCATGCCTGGGCTGCTGCACTTCAGAATTTGTTTCTGATAGGATGTAGGACCATTCTATAAACCAGTGCAGCTACTCCTACTGGTAATGCACAGTAGACTTTTGTTAATTCAAACTTGAGAAGACCCCAGGATTTTGTTTGAATTATCAGGAGTTTGAATTTTCATACGAGCAGATGTGTGGCTCAGTACAGTGTACCAGGAAAAACAGGGATGACCAGTTTTTACATGCACTGTTGCCACATTAGTGTTTATTTTTCTCTGTTTCCGCTAGCGCATCTGAATGTTATGACAGGCAATAATTTTTATTTCTTGCTGTTAAAAAATATTTGAGCATAAATGTTCAGCTAGAATTAACCAAAGTAGCCAATATTTCTGGTAAGGATAAGCAAAAAGTATGAATTAACAGAATTATACACTGGCGCAGTTTGAATTAAGCTGCTTTTAAGTACAGTAGAATCTCGATGATACGATTACGGTTGATGTGAATTTCGCGATGATACGAATTTTAATGTTGTTTTTGACGGACTACGTTGTATAAAATGCGCCGTCATTCGGTGTTATACGAACAGTTTCCCCAGCCATTGCAGATGAGACGAACGCGCGAAATGACTGCTTCACGCGAGCGACTGACTCAGATTTTTGACTGCAGATTTTTTCTGCGAGTTCCTTACGACTTTGGACCAAAAATGGCAGCGAAAAACAGAAAAGTTTTGCTTTTTGTCGACCAGTGTTCAGCCCATCCCAAAAACTGCAACTTCAGCAATGTTGCCGTAAGATTCCTGCCCGCAAACACCACGAGCCATCTACAGCCGCTGGATGCGGGAATAATCCGAAATGTGAAGCACCATTTCAAGGGATTGCTTGTGTGGAGGCTCCTGGCGAAAATTGAGTGCAAGGATGAAAACCAATTGCGAATTAGCCTGCTTGATGCATTACATTTCTTGGCCATGTCCTGGGATAATGTGACCCAGGACACGATCGCGAACTGCTTTCGCAAGTGTGGATTTTTCGCGGAATCAGATGCGGCTCCGACGGAAGAAAACCAAGAGCCTGACGATGATTTGCGCATCGGGGGTTGGGAGAACCTTGAAACTCGAGCTTCGGCGTGATACTTTGTCAGCGTGGATGACAACGTAGCCACCTGAGTGCTGCGATCCATCGAAGAATTGGTCGACGAGGCAAAAGATACCGAGTCTGAGAGTGACGGTGAAGATGCCGGTGAGTGTGATCTCCTACCGTGAATGTCGGAAAACCTTGATGCCCTCGATGTACTGCGTCGCACCGTAAGCACCGGCAGCATGAGTGAAGAGACCGCAGCACGGTTTTATTCCTTTCAGGCGGCTTTCTTGAGGGACAGCGAAGTTAAAAAAGTTCAAAAGAACATCATGGACTTATTCAGCAAGAAGTAGTTGACCCCAATAAAGTTCTTGTCCATCTTCATGATCAGCTTTAACTTGTTTTGGCTTATACGAATTCGGGATGATACGAATATTTGACGTGCTCCCTACGAATTCGTATCATCGAGATTCTACTGTACACTGAAAACATAGCTGGTCAATCAAAATTTTAAAATTTGTTTGAATTAACTGAAGGTTTCAATTATCGAGAGTCTGCTATATAAGAACCTCTACATAACTCATGATATAACAAAGTTTTTCTCTGCAATTATGACTTTTTTATACCAAGGTTTGTATTACGAATGGGTATCAGTGTAAGTAAATATGAACTCCACTTCCACTGATACACTAATGTGGCCATGGCTTGAGGACAGCTGGGGAAAAATACTCCTATGACAGTAAAACTAGTGAGTGCAACATCACCAGTAGTAACATCTTGGGGTGTTGATCGAGTTAGCCATAATGTGTAACAAGCATTCTGTGTTTTAAAGTTGGATAATTTGCATAAGCTAATAACTTTGCAATTATTACTGTTACTACATACATATTTACGCCAGCAAAGAGGCCAAATGGTACATTAACACACTTAAACATGACTTCTGTAATCTGTAACACAAATATGTGTAGATGGTTCAAACAAGCTATCTCAGCATGTCCCTCGTTTCATTATTCTGCTATATGTCTAACCAGTACGTCGACAGCAGCGAATATTCTAGAATGAAACACTGCTGGGAAAAAGACACCTACTATATAACATAAATGAAGCAAAGTGTTAACCTTCCTCTACTCGCAACTCAACATACATTTTATCATCTTATCCTCACTAGAAGAGAGGCTCAGGGGAAGATGGAGGCTTGAATCGATGAACAGATCACTAAAAATGATTTAGAGCAGGGAAAGTCGCAGGAGCCAACGTTTTGACAAATGGACTTGTCTTCGTCAGAACAGCGACCGGTCGCTGGACAGCAACTGGTCGTCAGGTCGCTGTCCTGACGAAGACAAGTCCTCTTGTCGAAACGTTGGCTCCTGCGACATTCCCTGTTCTACATCGTTTTTAGCAATCTGTTCATCAAATCATCTTAGCCTGTCTCACAAGTTTTACTACCACCAACCTCTTAGTACTCACTGGATAACCACGCCTTAGTTTTTGAATAGCTGAGCTGTTTAGGGTCAGCATTGTTTCAAAGTAGTCACAATCATTTTTTGAGTTTCAAGCATAAAGAAAAAAAAACAAAAACTTTCTTGGCAAGGCGGGATTCGAACTTGGGTATCCATGGTCTGTAGGTGAGCATCAGAACCACTAGAATATACAGCTTTTTCTTTTTCTTTTTTTACATCAAAATGACAACTGAGGTTATATTACAGGGAAGAATGTCTCCACACTCAAAACTCGGGCAAACACACATGTGTCTAACAAGTGCATTCAGTCAGGCAGCAATCCTTGCGCCGCATACACACTTCTTGCATAGCTACAGTTTCACGGTAGATTGATCTTGTGGAACATGGGTTTTCAGCATGGCGATCACGCAGTTATATAAACCAAGCACTATGAACATGTCATAGGGAGGGCCGGCAATCGTTTTAAACTGTGGAAATCTGATTGTGTAGGGAGTGATGTCCATGTCCTTGTTAAGAGTCCACTGGAGAATGTCCCAAAAAATATTGCATCCGTACAATCAATAAAACAGTGATCAATTGTTTCCGCACATGGACAGCGTCGACAGTTCGTGGACCACGGCACAAAGCAGCCCCTCGCGTTCAACCAAGTTTTAACAGGAAGTGTTCCTGAATGCAGTTTAAAGAAAAATGTTTTAACACCGGGAAGTACACACATTTTAGAAATCCTTCTAAGCACATTCTGACAAGGCCGATTTAAATAAGGTGTTCGATACAAAGGATCTGGGGAAATCAAGTCCACCAGTGTAGCAGAAATCACTTTTAGGCTCGAAGTGAAAATATACTCCAGGCTAAACTTAACATTAAGGAAAAGAAATTAGTCAACAACTTCCTTGAGAAAGCCCCAAGGAGGCTGTGAAATACCCACAAAATCTGATGACACTACTATATTAGGAAGGTGATGAACTAATCGGATCGGACCCATAGCATTTCACGCAAAAATGGATAGTCACTTTCTCAAAAGAAAAAAAGGCAAGAAACAATTTGTCTGATGAAGAGATGGACTAATCCGAGACCACCCTGTTCAAGTGGGAGGAACAGATTATCATGCCGCATGAATTCATAACCAGAGCTCCAAATAAGTGTTGCAAATACATGATGCAGTGCCTGAATGCGGAGTCGTGAGCAGTGCAGTACTTGCAGCACGTACGTGAGACGTGAAACTAAAAACACATTGCAAACTTCAGCATGAATAAGCATCGACAAATTGTGCCCTTACCACGAGTTTACTTTGTAGCTTCTTAATTTCTCCCAACCAGTGACTGTTGCTATTCCTGCACTGTAAGAGAGGGACACCTAAATAGCGTATGTCTGTTTTTCCACTCAGTTCCTGCATAGTGTGATGGCATTGTGGCCCATAGTCCACATAAAAAATCTGCAAGTGTACAAATGAATGTTCTGCAAGCCCAGCTGAATAGCTTAGTGCAATTACAAAAGAGTTTTGTACTAGGTTATGCAGCTAGGCTTGCAGAACATGCATTTATGGAAACCATATGAATGCGTTGTATCGATGATTGTACCACAACTTGCTATGGGCGAGAGAGAGGGAAAATGAGAGCAAAAGATGGAAAGAGAGAGAGTGCATGGCGAAGAAAGAGACACAACTCTCGGGTTGCGCAAAAAGTGGACCCACGCTTGCCCTCGACCCACTACTACATATGACAGTGATATCATAATGGTGATATCGTGAGTGATATCGATTATACAACAGTACAACATGCATTTTGTGTGTGTCCTCCTTGAGCATATTGGAACATTTTTCAACTCTGGCGAAAGTTAGCTAGGAAATCCTCTGAATATGCATGCACTGATTTATATCTACAAGCACATAGGGAAAAGAGAAAAACTTTTATTTGTTCATGTAGCATTTCTGAATTAATGTTCCATGCTTAATTTTGCATGTGGCATACATGACTCATATCTTTAGGCAGTCTTTTTTCTTCCATATAAGCATTATTCAATTAAAGGTGTATGAGACCATACAAGAACTGTGGTGTTGCTCATTAATACAGCTGGCAGAGAGGAAAGCATGTAGCTTGGGAGCAGCAAAAAGAAAGAATGTATAGGGAATAAGAAAATGGCAGTTATACAGGACGTGCCTTGTAAATTGTGTCAAGGTTTTAAAAATGAAAGCTGCATCAAAATCTAATGGAACCAAGTGCATACTGTTTGCACTGGTCTATGGTTACTCAGGCTCCTTTTTTTTATTTTCCCCATATTTATATAATTATGTTTAATTAGCTAACTTTTTAATTATTGGCTGGGTACTCTAAGTATGATTTGCAAAGTTGTCGAGCACCTTCAAAAACTACTGAATGAATCATTTTCATTAATATACGTAGTCGCGCAGTCATTTTTTCCACGTAAGAAAACCGTGTGAAATATGAAAAAAAAAACATGTTACACAGCATTTTGTGTACTGCTGTTGTGCTGCTCTCAAGCATATAATCGGTGAACAGAGTTGTCTGCAGCATGTGTGTGGCCATGGTGAAGTGGCAGAATGTTCTGGTGGCTGCCGGCCTCTGAGCCTCTCAGCTTTGTCAGATGACTGAAAATGCGTGCAGCTTGCCGAGCGCTGCTGGGATGAGACATCCAGGAATTCATGCTGCAGGTGACCTTTTCCAACAACTGCACACTTGAGAGCTGCATGATAGCAGTGCGCAAAACGCGCTGCCACGTTTTTATCGCTTCACACACTTTCTTTACAACATGGAAAAAATAACTACACGAGATGTATTGTAATGAAAACAATTCAGTTGGTGGTTTTTGAAGGTTGTCTACAACTTTTCAAATCACACTTAGGGTCTTTGGTCAATTATTAAAAAGTTAGTTAATTAAACATTAGTTAATTAGGGTGAAAACAATAAAAAGAGCTCGAGTAACTACAGACCAGTGCGAACAGTATACACATCATTACATTTGCTTCTGATGCTACTTTCATTTTTAAAATCTTGGTTAAGTTACGTGGTACATCCAGTACTTGATGTCACAGGGCGTAAGAGAGGACGGCCAATAGAGGCACGACATCAATGTATACCTCATCGTACAGAAATAACACTCTGCAGACTTAGAATAGGACACACACACAGTACACACTCATACCTTTTGTCCGGTGGCAATCCACCGCTGTGTGATAAATGTGGCGAGCCTCTAACTGTCCTTCACGTCTTATTGCAATGCGTGGAACTAGATGCTCAAAGAAACAAGCACTTTCCATTAATATACCGGCAACAGTTACCACTTCATCCCGCTATGTTCATAGGCAAGGAACCACTTTTTAAATATCAATCTCTTTTAGCATTTCTTAAAGACATCAATAATTTTAATGTTATTTTCCCATGTAACCCGTAGAGCAGCCTCACAACTGAGGCTGTGGCTGCGGCAGTTCTATCAAAGCAACCACCTGCCTCCTGGCCTTTGGTCTCAAAGGCCCTGAAGAGGCATTCATGCTATGTAAAGTATCTCACATGTATATATCATGATCACTGCTCAATCACTTCACACTCATAGATCACATCACGTGTCACTGTCATAATTTTATTCTATATACACATCTTTTACGCTTCTCTTCAGCGCGTGATTTTGGGCCCCTTTACAGCCGTAATACATCCTACTATCGACACTCACTAGCCAACGCAAATACTACATCATCAGTCATGGCGCTCTTTGGCCACTCATGGCCCTTGCGCCATTAAACCCCACTAATCATCATCACCAATGTACACCTGCCAACTCTCCAGATTTGCCCAGAAGACTTTTGATTTCCAACAGTCTTCCAAATGTACGGGCACGGCCATAAATCTCCCGATAAATGCTGATAAACAGCTCCAACTCCACAGCGAAAGGAAAACACAGGACCCAACTGCACCAGGGACCTTTCCTTCTACCCAGTGATGTAAAGGAAGGGGAGGCCGTGACATTTATGAGGGCTCTTTGTTATTTGTAGTTCGATATTTTATCTTTATATTGACCAGAAGCTTGCAATAACATTACAATGCAGAGCACTGTTAGTTTCGCCGCAGTACAAGTGTTATGCGGCAAAGCATACTAAGTGTGGGAGGGGTCCATGGCAGCTTATGCGACTCGTGGCACATTTTACCTTGCGCATGCATATGATAATTACACATGCGCACTACAATTTCGAGCACCGGTATGTCTAAAAGTGTTACTGGCAAACATTCAGATCTGTGTATAAGCTACTGTAGGCTGCAGCCCCTGGAGGCAAGAAGCAAACATGCAAAAGTGTTTTTTTTTTTTGCATCAGCCCCCCCTCCCCTTTGGCATTGCGTATCTCCTGATTTTCAAGGTCCCTGGTAGCTGGCAGGTATACCAGTGGAATGTAGATACCAAAACTAGTAAAAGCAATAACACTGTGTCCTACTTTTATTTTTGACTCTATAGCAGACTTCAAATCACATACACATTTATAAAGTGCTGATGACAACAGTATACCCAACCTCTTCCTACATAAATTTAGTTTGAGCATCTTGATAGCGGTACTAGTACAGACTTTGCATTGCTGTAACAAAAATTTAAAGATATCTTTTTGTATTCGCAACTACATCCTCATCAGGATGAGAAAAAAAAGCCATGGATAAAAATAAATTCTCACTAACTGTTGTATGAAGTAAAGAAAGTTTAGTCTTATCTAAAAGTGCACCCCAAAGTTTCAGAACTATTTATATCCTAAATGCAAAAAGGCTTCGAATTATTCAAATCCTAAAAATCAGGGAAAATGCCCTATTTACAAAAAAGAAAAAGCAAAGAATTCAATTATAGCCAGTTAACACACCAAATAAGGTTTAAACCTGCATGATGAGGCACATCATCACACTGCAGTTAAGTTGATGCATTCAGTACAAACCAGTTTGCCCAACAATAGCTGCTTTACTGTATGTTTGCCTTGTCAATTTTCATAACTTATGACAACATTGTTAGATACATCACAGCCCATGGAGGAATAATATATTAGGCATGGCATCTGTGATTGTCAGCACTGTGCAGGTGATTCAAGACAATGTAGGTACAGCAGTCTTCACAGAACGAACTGCAAACCTTTAATGCCTTCAAAACCAAACAGCAAAAAAAATCCACGCATCTCCACGAAGTGAATCATGATGAGTGGATAAAGCACTGGGGATCGTTCTTACCGGAAATCACCCGTGACATTGCCCATTTGAGCATGTAAATGAGCGATAAAGCGTGTGTACAGTATATACAATGTTTTATTTGTCATAACTCGTGTGTCATGTTGAGTTCTGGATTCCATTTTCCCTTCGTTATCATAGCTTTGTGGTCCTTGAAATGGAGAGCCACTGGTTTTTCAATCGGATTTAGCCTGAAGTTGGCAAAGACGAGGTCTATGCACGTTCCCTTGGTGGTTGTTGATTGTTTCCAGTCATACGAAATGCATCGTAGAGCGTATCGAGACATCATATACTGCACAAGCCAGTCATTGTCCGTGATGTCTACGACAAGTCTCCGACAAGTACGAAGGGGTTGTTCTTGTACTTTGTTTCGTAATCGTGTACGGCTAGATCGATGTGCTTTTCTACATTTCCCAAGATTCAGGTCCAAATACAGTCATGACGATGGTTCCGTCGGATAGTTTTGTTGCAACGTGTTCACCGTTGTGAGATTGGCTCGTTATCGGTAGGGAGATTCACCGCAGTCTGTGGCAATTTCATATACATCCCAACACCACCCGCTGATCGCTCTTCTTCTTCTGTGCAGACGACGGGGAAGAATCCATTGGTGTGCGGTCTTTTCATGTTCCACATTTTGCTAAAGCAAAGGACATCTGCTTTCGTTAGGGATCTCGTTCGACGCCGTCTGTGTGGGCATTGAGGGAGCGAGCGTTCAGCAAGACCAGGGTAAAGTCTGTCGTGGGATCTTCAAAGCTTGTGAGACTCCAGTTGACGAAATCACACTTGAACTGCACATCGGCGCCTCCCATCTCCGGTAGGCAACGCTTCTGGCGTTTACCCGCCACTTCCCGAGCTCTCAACTACAGGTCCGCTTGGCGTTTTTATTGTTGAGCCGCCGCATGCCGCGCCCTCGCCTCCAGAGTAGCAGCTTGTCGGCATTGCCATTTTACCACTGTTTCTAGCGCCCTCACCTCCAGAGTAGCAGCATAGTATAGGTGTTCTGTGGTAGCAGCTTGTTGTCGGCGTCGGTGTTGTCTTTCACTGGCGAGAGCGCGTTCACATTCGTTTTCATCCATGGAAGAAAGAGAATGTGTGGTCTGGAGTGCGCTTATATACGCATTTGCACCACAGCGCCCTCTCGTGTATTTTCACTGCAGCTTACATTGTGCTGCCATGTTGTTTAAATGTCGGTTTCGGTTTCAATTATACAGGATGCTGTGCCTGGGTATCGTACTGGGTTCCTTACATATCGGCCCACACATGCACACATGCCGTCTGACTGCACTGCCTCAAGGATGGGCCCACACCCACACACTATAGCAGCGGTCACCCAGAGTTGCATGTTGTTCTGTATTAATTTGCGTGGGTCCAGAACAAGCAGTATTGCTAAGGACCCAGGTATACCCTAATGGACACACAATGAACAAGCCTCATGCTTCACCCCTTGGCTCTTGGATCTGACAATGAACAGCGCAACTTACTAAGCAGATACATCGAATGGGCAGCAAAATATTTACTCCTAATCAAGAAATTACTAACATCTCCACATCCCAGTGAGCATGCAATATAAAAGGTAATCTATAGTAGGATACAACTTTAAAAAACAGCAGTTGGCAACAAGGGCTGACGGACCGCGCGCGTCCGTGCTACAGTGTACTAGAATATACGGGTAGTGGGCTCAGACAGCGGCCGGGAGTGACGCTTCTCACGTTGACGGCACGAGATGGCGCCAGTAGAGCATGGGCTGTATGCAGTACGAAGCTCGAGCAGGCTCGCGCACCATACTCGCGCTCTGCGTTACGTCGTCGCATGGAATTGTTGCTCCGCATTTCAGTGCCTGTCCCGTGAAATAGTTACTGCTGCCCGCAAGAATTTCCGGGCTAAATGGCATGTGTAAATGAGATAGTGGCTTGAGGCGCCCAGTATCTTTTAAATGTGCGCTGTCTCTAACGACGGTCTACTTACATAGAGAACATTCCTATGATAAACGGTTTGTCAACAGATTGAGAGCTGATTTTGGGAGCTCGGCGCAGTCTTGCCGGGGTCAGCACATGAAAATTATTACTGGGCATACAAAGGAGAAACCGCTGCATCCCTACCTAATAAGTTTCGTCCTTGCATCATTCCGTACGCGAGAAGTCGGTGTTGAAAAAGTGAAAATTTCGAACCATCATTGACGTGAACGATTATTCCCAGGTTATATATAACTCTGCGCCAATTCTCGGCCACGATTTGCAGAAGTCCGCCAAAAATAGGTGTTAGGTTGGCAGACCTAACTCGTAGCTTTTTCCGGATAGACCATTTTTATCATTCGATGCATCCTATGATGTTTCCGGGTTCGCAAAGGACAGACCTGGTGGTGCGACCTTCTAGCTAATTCCAAAGTCCGGTGCTGTCATTGATTAATAGCGAGGTTCCCTGGCTGCAGAGAGCTGCTGAGCGGTTTTAACATATAACTTCCTACCCTCCGAAGAAACCGAAGCGTTGGTGACTAACAAATAGCCACTTGCGTGTTCTTTTAAGAGTGAAGTACAAGAAAGACATGTTTTCATGACATACCCATTCTTTATTTACAGCCGTGCAGGTGTTTTGTGTTCCCGAAAGCGCATAATTAATAGGGCGGCCCATCATGAACTAAATTTCTAAGAAAGGCAGACGTTCTAGAAAAAATTTCTCAGCTAAATTCGCACTTGCAGTAGACGTACGTGTGTACTTACAACGGCTACATTTTATGACTAAGTGTCAATTAATATTCCTTGTAATTAGTCGACTTCATTAAATATTGCTTTAACGGCTAACAAGTCCGTGCAAAGTAGTAGTCCGCCTCAGATAACCCGGACATCAAGCATTTCGAAAAGAAAACAAAAATCGCGAAATACGTGTTATAATGAAATAGACGCATGCTTGCGCACCGCTGCTCAAGCGTCCCGAGTGATGATTTGGCAAATGCACGGCTGCATGCGTTTGTCGTCGCAGCGTACATGTCTTCGCCATGCAAGGAGGTTCAAAAAGTGTCACGACTTAAATGGCAGCGAGGTAAGCGTAAGCATGTTTCGAGATGCATCATGTCAAATATCGCTTGCAGCGCGCATTTATTTCGCATTCCACGTATACTCTGCTTGTCTTTACTGGTAAAAAACAAAAAACAAAACAAATGTGACAAAGTTCAACATGAATTGGAATCATTCCCGGTTTATCTGAAGCGAGCTGTAACTTTCTAACTGAAATATAAGGGATTGAAGCGATATTTAAAATTTTGAGTAGGTAAAAAATATGTAATTGATACTTACTGATAAAAAAATGCTGGTTGAAAGTACACATCACTGCCCACAAGGCATGTGAGACTATTTCGCTCCAGCGGTCAGATATTTTCAAATTCTTTGTGCATGGTTGTTGAGACACCACCCCGTGGTGTTCTTTCAGAGAACATATGCTGAAGAGCACTCACTCAACTTCGCATGCAAGTTTGTTTTTTTTTTCTTTATAGTGCTTTCGGTGACACATTAAGGCCTTTTACACCATTACAAGAAAGTGAAGCCTTCTGGCAGCACCAAACTTAGCGATGCTGGGTGTAAGCATCGGGGTTAAGCACTTCGGGGTTCTCGTTGCATCCTAAACAAGAAGTCTGAGCTTTGCGCAACAGCATCACATCGACTCTGCTGTCGCTGCAGAACGGCGAAGGAAACGCGAGCTACTTCATTCTGCACTCGAGGTAACGGAGAGCAACAGCGCACGACACAGCGACGCAAACAAGACAGCAAAGAAAGCATACGCGAGTCGCTGCTACTGCAGCAGGCGGGAGTGCTGGGAATATTGCTGAGCGCAGCCGCCGAGCGTACAGCCCACGCTACCGCAGCGCCGCCGCATACATACGCGACCCGTCAACACTCTCCGCTTCGCCCCGGCGCGTGGAGCATGCCCTCTCCTGAACCCACTACCCATATTCTAGTGCACTGTATCCGTGCACACTGGCGGAAGAACGCGAGCCTCTGAGGCTGCCGCGAAACGGGTATATAGGTGTTCTCTGGCCGCGCGTCAGGTTTCTCGTGCCGAGAGCGATCGGTCAG
Organism: Hyalomma asiaticum; assembly: GCA_013339685.2. NCBI lineage: Eukaryota > Metazoa > Arthropoda > Arachnida > Ixodida > Ixodidae > Hyalomma > Hyalomma asiaticum. The sequence goes on from CM023481.1 coordinate 153,568,369, forward strand.
TGCGCGATTTTTCGCGGCGCGCCGCGTGCCGCCGGGGAGGAGACCAATCAGAGCGTCCCCGTCCGTGACGTACGCGCTCCATCGCGGAGTCATGCGGACCCGCCCGGAGGCTCGTTTCGTACCCGTGCGGTGGCTCGCTTGCCTCTCGCGCCCGTTCGCTCGGAGGAGGCAGGATTTCGCGGGGGCCGTGCTGCCGCCGAAGCGTTTCTCCGCCGGCGGCGCGCCGCGCGCGTTTTTCCGTTTTTCCTAGAGTTACTACGGGAGCATATGCAGTAACTCTAGTTTTTCCGCCAGTGTGCACAGGTAGAGTGTACTAGAAAGGTTCTAGTACACTAGAAACCTTTCTAGTACACTCTAGCACAGGCCTTTACTCCGCCAGCCAATCACAGAAGCAAAAAATCGTCATGAGACCTTTTCAAAATGGCGCCTTGTTTATGCCTTCCGCTTCTGCGCAGTGTCTGCTGTTTGAGTCCTTTCATCGGTATAAGCCATGATGTGCTCAAAAAGCATGGACTAAAATGTGTGGAGTCTCAGCGTTACCATCTGAAAAAAGCCCCGGTAAAGTTTATTTCGCTCCCGAGCCCGTTTTACGCGCGAAACCTCGCTGAACTGAGTTGAAAAACTCGGGTGGCGGAGCTTGTGGCGCGTTGGATTTTCGTATTGCAAGCTCTTGATTTCAGCTCAGTAATGAATTGTCCTTTTCATGCTTCACTCTAACAAACAAATGAAGACATAAAAATTTATGCACCTATCCATTATTGTTGACACCCTCGCTTTATTTTGGTAACATGGAAAGTTCAAAGAAGGAACTATTTGAGGATTCGCGGAGGCATGCGGAGGTATAGTGGCTGGCGGTTATAAGGGCGTGGGAGGGGCTTCACTGCAGACTTGAGTTGTATCCGACTATAATTCTTTCTTCACATTTTACTAAAATTGTTTTGTATTTTGCTTTTGTTCACTGTACGACATACTTCAGTAGCAGTAAAAACGGACTAAGCTATTTTATTAGAGCTGTGCGAATAGCAAAATTTTGAGTGCGAATTATGTTCAAGTGCGAATCGAGTATTTTACAAATAATTTTCGAATATTTATTAACTAATACCATGTCAAATTATGGAGAAATGTTCTGCTAAACATGGGCAAAAAGATTTATTGCGTGACTGGGGTACACCCACAGTGTCATTCGAAAGTCTTGATCACAATCCAGAGAACTGTGCAACAGAAAGCTGAGCTAACCTCGCAGCAGTACGCGAGTATTAACTTCGCCGCAGTACACAAACGTTAGCTTCACCGCAGTGCACGGGTGTTATGCGGCGAAGCGGACTACATGCGGAAATAAGCCACTTGACATGAGACATAGCATATTTTTCCCCCTCCGTTACCAACTTCGAATAGTAAAAGTTACGTGCGAATCGAATCGAATAGCAAAAGCAATTCGAAAAATATTCGACATTTCGAACATTCGCACACTCCTATATTTTATATTTTAATTTGCTCCAGAAATAAGTTTCTGTGCTGACCACAGGTTCATACAATGGCAATTTACAGCGGCGGATGCGAGTCAGAAGGCACGTATGTATGTAGTCACTACTTTCTCACAAAATAAAAAAAAGCAAGGATAGTTTCACACCTCTTAATACCACATAGGGGTCTCAGCAGCGTGCATTTTAAATCAAAATTTTCAACTGCCACTGTATGTGCACTGTACAACAATCAATACAAACCTCCAACACACACTTGTGTTGCATCACACTGGGCCTGATGAAGATTCCTGTCCTTTGAAAGGTGAATCTTTGTACAAGATGGCCCATATAGTGCCTCACTTTATTCCTGGGATAGTTGTAATACAGTTCTGTTCTATTATAGGAACTCTTCAGGCAGCTTTAACTTGCCCATAAGTTGTTAAACTGAAGACTGTATACAAACACTGGCATACACAACAGCACTGGTGGCACTGTCTTGCAACACTGACATCAATTCTACAGCATAAATAATGTTGCAAGGGTCAAGTTTTACCTTTCTACTAGTTCAAAAGCATCACAGTGTTATCCATTAGCATTACTAGTTACCCCAGCCGTGGCGGCTGCATTTCGATGGAGGCGAGATGTTGAGGCCTGTGTGCTGTGTGATGTCAGTGCACGTTAAAGAACCCCAGGTGGCCTAAATTTCCGGAGGCCTCCACTACGGCATCTTTCATAATCGGAGCTGGTTTTGGGACGTTAAACCCCATAAATCAATCAAATCAATCATTACTAGTCATCTTTAACCATTCTGTGACAACAATGGTGCAACACACATCAGGTTCTGTGGTTGAAATCCTCAGATGTAGGAACCAGTGCTCCGGTGAACTAAATTGCTTGTCAGAAAGCACAGAAAAGGTTGTCGTGCCAGGGCCACAAGAAAACAGCTTTCACAACTGCTAAATAAAAACCCACATTTTGATCGGAAGCTGTGCAATTATTTACCCATCAAGTAAAATGTCAGAGGGTATGCCTTTTGCTCTTGTATTTTGGTTTATTTATTACTTAAGATCCTAAGGGTATTATAAAGGGGAATTGGTGTAATTTTATCAAATACAATAGAGCAGTAACAATAGAAACAGTACAACTGAGAGCCATGACAGGAGCGACATGACACTTGTGTTTGTTTGCAAACCAGGCACATAACATATTCTATAAAGCATTAAGGTCCCTCAGCTTCTTGTACTTCGCCAAATTAAAATGATGTAATTGCCTGCCCAAAATTACATCAAGTATTGCATAGTTCTGATGTAAATTGGTTCCTAAAACTGCATTTCATTTTCTCGAAAGTGCTTTTGTGCTGGACACCTTGCTTATGAAAAGTGTAGTGCAGTGACGGCTTGACCAATTCTGATTATATTTGTTTTGTTGTAATCCATGAACTGTAGGGTATGTCAAGGCAGCCTTCAAGTTTTTGTTCATAATTACTGCATGGCACTATGCATTTAAATGTGTTCACCTACATGTAATGTTCAGCACAAAATTAAGGCAGCAAGCAAAAAAAAAAAAAGGAAAAGGTAACACTGCCTTGATACGCAAACTTGCGAGGAAACATACAAAGCATTTCTAGCCCACTGACATTCTTCGTCGCTGTGCAAGGCTGTCCACATGCAAGGAACTTGTCAATTCTCATATTATACAAATTAATGGAGACAGCTTAATGAACATATATATTTGACTATTTGTAGAGTACTGTGACAAATTCCAGCACTCCATGACAAAAAACTTAAAATTTGTACAATAAGTTACCTGCTAATGGATCCTGTGCTTGCAGATTCTTTGGGGGTGTGTTGCAAAAAACTTCAAACTGTCTTCGTTATGCAGAACGGACCACTGAACTCAAAATTTTTTAGGAATATTGCAGTGTCCACCTCCTTGATATCAACAAATTCTTTTCGCACCCCATCATATCTGGCCAGTTATCCAGCAATGGGAAGGTGGGCAAAGTGGTATCACTGTCAAGACTAGTGATGTTCGTCTTTTAACTACCTACGTACCTATATTGCTAAGTAGTATTCGTTGCAAACTATTACAGCATATCATTTACTCCTGTTTAATCACTTTCGTGAGTCTAATGCACTCTTTACCAGCAAGGGTTTTGTAAATCGTTTTCATGTGAGACAACCAACATGCTTAACCGACTTTTCAATGCCCATGACAAAAAGCACTCCTTTGCATGTATATTACATTTCCTAAGAGTATCTAGCTGGTCTGTCATCCGTTACTACACTTAAATGGTCCTTGAAACATTTTTATTGACATTGTGTCAGTCAGTAGGCTTCAGTACCATCAAACCATTCGTACTATAAATTACACAAGCCCTCCCTCTAAAAACTCTTTTTTTTTTCTTAACTCTGTCAGTTGGCCGGGTTCGCGTTAACGACAGCTGTGCCTCCCACAGTCTCTGCAGTGTTCTTCCATGGCCTCTGAGATTTGACGTGCCACCAAATGCCGTGACGATCCCAGCCACTGGCCGTGAACACTTTCATCCTCGGTACGTTGATTTTAATGATTTGTGGAGTTTTACGTCCCAAAACCATGATATGATTACGAGAGACATCGTAGACATAGGAGGGCTCCGGAAATTTCGACCACCTAGCTTATTGTGCACTGGCATAGCACACTATATGGGCTTCAACATTTCGCCTCCATCGAAATGCAGCCGCCATGGCTGGGATTCGATCCCATGACCTTTGGATCAGCAACCAAGTACCATAGCCACTATACCACTGAAGTGGGGCTTTCATACCCGGTACAGTGAATTTGGGAACGTTAAAAAGTGTATGGACAAATGAAAGCTGTTCGAAATGATGTTGTTTTGTGGGGTTTACCATAGCCACTATACCACTGAAGTGGGGCTTTCATACCCGGTACAGTGAATTTGGGAACGTTAAAAAGTGTATGGACAAATGAAAGCTGTTTGAAATGATGTTGTTTTGTGGGGTTTAACGTCCCAAAACCAGCTCTGATTATGAGAGACGCCGTATTGGAGGGCTCCGGAAATTTCGACCACCTGGGGTTCTTCAATGTGCACTGACATTGCACAGCACATGGGCCTCAACATTTCGCCTCCATCGAAATGCAGCCACCAGAGCCGGGATTCGATCCCGCGACCCTCGGATCAGCAGCCGAGTACCATAGCCACTAGACCACCGTGGCGGGGCTCTTTGAAATGATCAACGATGCGGAAGCTGTGGTAGTATCTTTGGTGGCGAATTACGGCTGCAAATGTGTTGGTTCAGGCAGTAATTGGACAGCGAGAGCTGTACTGTATTGACGCCTGTCGCCTTTGGCAAGTGCATGATGTTGCAGCTTGACATGTCACCAATGACGAAATCTGCAGCCGAACGATGGCAAAGAGTAAGACAAGGGACCGTGAAAATGTAGACCAATGAGGAAGGCAGAGAAAGAGAAAAATATGATCATGTAGCCTCAATAAACTATTGAAGGCACGCTGCTTTCGTAGACTCACATTTGGTGCGGCTGTGTACAAACCAAGATGTGGGTGATGATCAGTAGTGTACAGGGAAGTGTTCGACCTGTTGTCACACTCTACAAACTCGACTGAGAAGTCTTCATCTCTACACTAGAGGACGCAACAACCTCAACACTACTAGGAGCTATTGCTGCCAATGACAACACTACTACACTAGATGACATCACTGTTAAATGTACCGCAACAATTAATACGGACTTAAAAGAGTTTAGCTGTCTGGCTAAGCAAGCAAGATATCTACAACACTTACACTTCACCATAAATGCATTATCTAGATTGTGCGATGCACCGATTCAACCCCCCCCCCCCCCCCATGGTGGCTGCATTTTGATGGAGGAAAAATGTTGAGGCCCGTGCACTGTGCTGTGCTAATGCACATTAAAAAGCCCAGGTGGTTGAAATTTCCACAGCCCTCCACTACAGCATCTCTCATAATCATATCATGGCTTTAGGATGTGAAAGTCCAGAAACCATCCATGCGACTTGCTGAAGTTCAAAGCCAGCAAGCTGAAAAAAAACCACAGGTATTTGATTCATATCTTCTGGTGCGCACGCATGGCTTGAATTTTATGTGTACGCCTTTGTGTGCATTGAAGGATACTTTACCCTTCTTTTCAAGGAAATTTGCTCAAGCTGTGTGACCAGGCACTTACATATACACAGAAGAAGGAAAAGCATAGATTATTTTCTTGAAAAGTGCCACCTACTTCAACTCGCAGAACCTAAGCTTCCAGAGTCGGCCACTGTGCACCTAGTAATACTCAGAACGACGAGAGAATGTTGACAGGAGATACAAATCATGTCACCGCGCTCTCTGGACAACTGTATTTACATGGTAAAGAATCTTGTTGTGACAAATACATACAGAGAAATGAGGGCCACGCTTCATGAAACAGTCTAAGTTCCGGGTTCCCGCTTTCAGGAGAAAGCATGTGGAGAACTTATACACGATTTGTCCTAGTACTCTCTAAGAGTCATGAAACACTTCGAGACTTGGGACATATTAAATACCCTTGAGACTCAAATGTAGCATGATAATGTAAAGACCATATTTATTACCAAAATATACACCCTACATGTTCTTATGTTTGTTAACAATGAAGTATCAGCAGTCATTGACACCAGAGCGCCTATTAGCCTGACCAATGCCAAGATTCATTTCAGCTATTGGGAGATTATAGTCAAATGCTTGGTATTATCTGGAGTTGACTTTTGCTCTATCCTGCCTTGGCCCTTGTATGAATACCTAAAAATCAACATTTTGTGGAACAGTGTAATCACAAGAGATGAAGGCAACAAGATGAACAATGGGATAAAAACAATGCATAATGCTGTGGCCAAGACAAGAAGAATAGCTACATGCCTTGATGTCATCGCAACCGGGTCCCCAGAGCAAATATGTGTTGCCACATTCCCATTATGGACAATGGCATTTGAGGTACCATTTGAGTTGCACAACAAAACCATGGTCCAGAGGAAGTCGTATGACTTAAGTCATGAAAACAAAATCTTGGATGAAGCAAGAACGCCAAGGTATGCTTGACTCTAGCATCATCACATCGTCAACGTCCACATTTGCATCACCAATCACTGTTGTACCCAAAGAAGACAGTTCCCTCCAACTGTGCACAGATTATTAACAAACTACATTGTTACCTTTCCCAATGCCCCGCATAGATGAAATTATCAACGAAACTGGTGGATGTGAATGGTTTATGAGAATTGATTTGAGCAAAGGACACTGGCAAGTGCCACTGAAGGAAGAAACAAAGCAATTTACAGCATGCCACCCTTTGATATCTATATGAGCACAACCGTCTGCCATTGAGATGGAAGAACTCAGGGGTGTGGTTCCAAAGCTGATGAATAATATCTAGAAAGATCACATCGGCAAACTTGCAACATACATGTGGATGACATAATCATTTTCTTGAGCACTAAGGATGACCACAATGAGCAATTACCAGAACTACTCGAAGTATTGAACCATGCAGGTCTCAAGATATATGTAAAAAAAAAGCTCAATATTTTGCCAAACTAAGGTATTATGCCTTGGCAGAGTCTTCAATGGGGAAAACAAGAGGCACCAAAAAAGAAAGTGTGCCGAGAATTTCACATTTTGTCAGGCCATATGATCTGCATTAAGTTAGTTTTCTTGGGTCTGGCTGGTCACTTTAGGGCATTTATCAAGGATTACGCAATGAAAATAAAATGCTTAGCAGCACTAACACTAAGGGAAGTTCCTTTAAAGGAACTGTCCTTCATCGCTCTCCCCCGTTCTTTGGCTCAATAGAAAGCATACCTTTCGAAGTGTCTCAGTGTGCAGTGGTTTCTCCAAAAACTCAGGAAAAATTATTAAAACAGAATTTTTTTATCCACGAAGTCACTCCTTTCCTACGTGTACAGACGCCAGCAACAATGGTTACTGCGCACGATGCGTTGTCGTCTCCCTGGCAACCCTTTCGGACGCGGGAGGCATCTTCTCAACAGGAACCGGTTCCAAAGACAACATTGCAGAGGTGACGAAGAGGAGAGGCGAGAGAAAGTCGGCATGATAGGGTGCGCCTCGAACATGCAGCGCCGCGTTCATAACAAGCACAGCACTATGTGCCTGTACAAGCAGATGAATTTGAAGGCAGCGCCACCATGAAAGCAGCGAAAAGAAGAACAAATTGCTCTTGCACACTATAAAAAGGTGTCTCATAGGGTGAAGTACACTTGTAAGACATACATAATTGTTTTTCTGCAGAATATGTGTACCTGTGTGGGTCTGTTCTTATACACTCGGAAATTGACAAACACGCTGTTGGGTGTTGCTAGTACCATTTTTTGCACCATTTTCAGAGCAAAATTAAAAACATAATTCCTTTTTTGCAGGGTGAAAACAAAAACCACGCTCATTCTCATAAATGTGACACACAATCTTCCCATTTTTACCACAATCTAAGAAAGCTTTCCAAGCGGTAGACAGTCCCTTTAATATGGACTGAAGAGTGTCCACGCTGCTACGTTGATCTTGTCAAGATTATTTCATCTGAACTCGTGCTGACGTTGCTGGATTTTTCGTTACCTTTTGAACTGTGTATCAATGTAGTGCCACTTCTACTATGAGATGCCTTGCATGTCAGTGCCAAATCCTCCGTTGAACCCTCCTTTTCTAAACATGCCACCACCATGCAGCGGCATTGTGTTCTGAAGCTACTGTCAAGCCTCCTAGTGGTCCTGCCAATGCCCACACAATCTTCGTGGTAGCCCGCTTGGAGTGAGAATTCACGGCATTAGTGATTGTTTTTCGTTGATCTCCATGCTAGATTTTATTGTGTCCTGCTGCTTCGATGCTCTGTCCAATACAGTGGAAGCAATGTCTACAGCTCCACATCTTTCAGCTCTTTACAGGCTGTTAGTAGAAGGAAAGAGCAGCACAAAAGTTGTTTATGTGAGCACCAAACACATGCAACAAACACCGTGAGAAGTTCACTTATGAGCAAACCCCCCCCCCCCCTCCTTTCTTTTTGTTTTTGTTGCTGCTGGCTCCAGCTATGGCAGCCATAACAGTCATTGAAGGGTAATTACAAATAGTGATTATAATATTCAGTAATGAGCAAACAGATTGTGTCTGGGAACTGCATGACATTAGTTAGGAAGCTAAAAGGAAACTCGCAGTGGGTTGATTTTCCACCAAGAAAGAAGTGGTCCCTACTACCTGACACAAGAACTCATTACAGTTCTTTATGGCCTGAAACAATATGTAAAGATAATGCTGTCAGATGGAGAAGCTATCCTGAAATCTTTGAAGCAGTACTATTTACAGCAGAGCATGAGTGTAACAAAGGGCTTGCATGTATCAAAACTGCAACTATCACCAAAGAGGTTTTTGTACAGGCAATGCAAAAAATTCACAAAGCTGCTATTTGTAAGCATGCATCATACATAATAGACAAAAATGCAAGAGCTAAAGTGTATCCAAGAACAGATGCAATATTTTCCTGAGACCAGGGTCATCTTTTTTTTTTTATTTACAGTGTCAGACTGACTATGCATTTCTTTTTTTTTTTATTATGGGCAGTCGATAGCTAAAGCTGAATATGAGCAGTCAACAACCAAAGAAGTCGGCATGCATGCTTCCAGATGTAAGGTGGTGCATTTAGCACCACTAAAAAGTCACTTATAAGGATGTTCCTAGAAAAGGTCATCCTCTTATAGGTATACATTCATAAATTAAGAGGTCATGACCTGTGCCCCCCCCCCCCCCCCGTCCTTCTGAATCTGCCACTGGATGTATCAGATAAGATGTTGTTGCACAGAGTACTGAAATTTGAAGTCCTTGCCTTGAAACTGCACCAAATGGTTTGGTTCTAGCCTTGTTTAGTAAAGCGATTTTTAATGTGCTGCAGGCACAAAAGAACTCTAATAAGTTTGGGGACTTTTTGGTGCAATGCTTTGATTTTAGTGATAGTTTGCTCCTTTGATATGTATGACATGAGGAGCTGCCTTATGTTTGTGTAAAATACGAAATTCATTCTCCACTTTACACCTTGATCAATTGTCAATGTTTTACATTTTTCGTCTTTGTGGTGACTTCTGCTAATATGCATAGTCAGTCTGACACTGAAAAAGGCATACATATTCCCTTCTTCTTCTTCTTTTACAGTTTTCTGAGCATTACGTTTTATTCCACTTTGCAATGACGACGTTTGATCCAACTTTGCAATGATTTGTCTTTTTGATGTTGAATCAATTTGTTATTTTCATTCAGTGAGAATGAGGCATCTGGAACATGCCCCATTGGCTGAGAATATTTGCTCTCCAGCTCTGTTGCAGTACTGTTTTATGTTGTGTGCTTTCTCATTTGATGTGGCAAACTTGACCACACTTTCACACTGCAGAGCGATGCAATCCTTGCACACAAGATTTTCTTGGAGTTAAGCATTGCAAACCTCCACAATGGGCCTCATGCAGTTACTTTCTGTGACAGAGGCAGTTCAAAGTAGTGTCAGAAGCTTGAAATTTGCAATTAGCAACAACAGTGCACCGAGTAGACGAGAACACACACACAAAAAAAATCTCACTTTCGAGGCTGATCATGGGTTTGAGCACAGGCGCACACTGCTTGATAACGGGTGGTACCACGATCTGCCTCATGGGAGGCAGAAACTCCGGCTATTAGGTATGATAAAAAAAAAGGGGGGGGGGGGGGGGGGAGGTCCCTGCAATGTCTCGCCTGCAGACTCCGCATAGCCGTTCGCCATAGCCGACGGCTGATTGTCGCGTTTATCACCCTCATTCCCACCTCTCTGATTCCTTTCTCACGACGCAAACACTAGTCCATGCCTGTCAATCATGTTACAGAGTGAAAGAAAAAAAAAGGGACAGAACAGAAAAAGAAAAGCAGAAACCGCCCGAAGAATGTAGCCGAAACAAGCCCACTGCACGCCTATGCATGACCACATTCACCCCTGCCCCCTCACAAAAATGCAACTAAGGAAAAACAAAGTTCATTGTTGCAAACAGAAAGATCTCTCCGTAAACATACAGCACCACGGTACTTTCTCGGCATCCTCTGTTAAAATCAGTGACTATCACAGGCTCCAAACATGTTAGGATGTCACACAGACTCATTTCCTATATGTAGGGCCCCAATTTAGGCAAAACTGAGCACACCAGAACTAAAAAAAAAAATGACGAAAACTGCATCCTACCCCATACCGACCATGCAAAAGCGAGCGTTTGCACAAGCCACGCGGGTTGCCAGATCGGAGACGGCACCGCCCGCTAGGCAACATGGCGGCGCCCACGAGAAAACGGTCTATAGGTGAACAATAGGAGCATGGCCGACGTGTTAGGCATCTTAAAGTAGAGGCAACAACAAGTAACAAGTAACAAGCAGCAACAAGTAAGTGGGTATTAGTACCTATACACATTTTCAAAAATTGAACTGAACTACGCAACCACTTTAAAAAAGGCGCTTGCTGTCCATGATAGCATTAAGGTACATTAAACGTTACCTCAAAGGCTGAAATTTCAGACTTTTTACTGACAACCAAACTCTAACACACCTCCTCCAGCTGGCTCAGCCTAAAGGGAGACTGGCTGGTGGATAAGTAAGATGCAATAGTTTAGTTTTGAAGTCACATATTACCTGGGACTCAAACACCAAGACACTGATGCACTCTGAAGATTGCACATGCCAAGCGAGAAAAAACGTGAGAACATAAACATGACAATACTCTGGGAAGGCACACAGGATCTGATATAGAATGGTTGAATCCACATACCTGAAATGAGTGTGCCGGTAATTCTAGGACGTTACCACCCCATACCATAATACCGGAAAAATCAGGGCCCATATTCACGAAAACAACTTACGATAAAAATGGTCGTAAGAGAAAATTTCAGCCAATCCTGATGCAGGACATATCATTATAGAAGCCGACCGCCAATGGCAAGAATCACTTACGAAAGAGAAGTTTTGTGAATTCGGCCCCAGGTGTCCATGATGGTTTCTGGTGGACATACTGAAAGCTTACCCAAAGATTTACTTGGAAAAACATGAAGACAGACGTTGACCAATACATCAAAACTTGCCATGCATGCCAAATACACAAAGCCAAATTCAAACCCAGAGGGAATCAGATGGTCATGCCAGCATGTGCAAATCTTCCCTTTGAAGTGTTGCACCTCAACTTTGTTGAGATAAAAATGAAAGGGCAGCGTGTTATAAAAATGCAAGCTTTTTCTTGTAGCAGTAGATGAATGTACACACTTTGTTTTTGCCAAGGCCGAAAGAGAGGGCACAATTAGGCTCTGTTTAAAAAAAGATATCTTCAAAAACATGAAGTTTGCAGTCGCTGAAAATGGACCAGCTTTCCAAAGCGACAAGCTGCGAATGTGGGCCCAGCAAAAGGTGCAGAGCTTCACTTCACTGGTACTTATATTGCCTCAAAGCCAACTCTCTTGTTAAAAGGATGATGTGTGATTTCAAGATGTTCAGTTGCACTGTACCCAGAATGGGAGGTTGGAAATGTGCACAGGCGCTCCCTGAATTAATTCTTGGTGCTCTCCAAATCATGGAGGGCATTAAGAAAGCAATAAACAAATGTACACTACATAACCTTTATTTTATGATTAGATAAGCAAGTCCCGTTCTTATTTCACATAAGAGCTGTGTGAAAGACATCCGGCTTCCGTCTTGTTGTGATTGCGGAAAATGACCCCCATCACTTAATTCAACCGAAAAGTGCCAATCACTCCCCCCCCCCTTCCTTCTTTTCCAGCTGCCGCCACTACTAACACCAATATCTGCACGTGTGGCAGCAGCAGTCTCATTTTCGATGGAGATGAAAATGGTGGAGGTCCGTGCACTGTGCACTGTCAGTGCACATTAAAGAACCCCAGCTGGTCAAAATTTCTGGAGCCCTCCACGAGGGTTTTTCTCTCCTCTCTATCTCTTTCAGTCCCTACCCCCACAGATGCTTAGCCATGCTCCCGACATGGGCAGCAGAAATTACCGCAGAATCAGTTCTCCGTGATATGACTTTCAAAGTACTAGTCCCCTTCAGCATTCACACAATTCTGCATTTGGTGCTGCCATTGCTGGTAACAGTTCCAGAACGAAGTTTTTGGAAGGCCCTTCAGGAGATTCTCTGTTTTTGCCTGAGCCTCTTCAACTGAGATAAAATGGGTCCCTTTAAGTCACATTTAACTTTCTAAATAAAAGAAAAGTCACAGGGAGCCAAATCACGTGAATAAGGAGGATTCCCCATCACAATAATGTTTTTGCTGGTCAGAAACTGCCCGACGGATAGAGCCGTGTGAGTGGGTGCATTGCCCTGGTGCAAGAGCCAGCCATCACTCCACAACTGTGGCCTTTTCTTCCTCATTTTTTTCATGAAGTCATTTCAGTACTTCAATGTAGTAGTGTTGATTAACAGTCCGACCACTGGGAACCCACTCAATCATTACAATTCCATCAATGATGAAGACAATTAACATTGCCTTGAATTTTTATTTTGACATGCACGCTTTTCTTTTGGGTCTGGGGGATACTGGAGACTTCCACTGCAATGACTAGTACTAACTTTCTGGGCAACATGTAAAAATCCATGTCTCATCACATGTTACAAAGGATTCCAACAAGTTTGGCTAGTGTGCAATGTGTTCTAAGTGGACATGTCGTTACAGCACTGCTTTTGGTCATTGGACAGAACTTTCAGAACAACCTTTGCACAAATCTTCATTTGTAATTCACCAGTTAAAATGCGTCAAACAGCTTCCCTATCCGAGTTAACCAACTCCGCCACTGCCCGAACACTAAATATCTAAGAATAAACAGCGCAACAAAAAACAACAGATTATGAACCAACTCGCCCAAGCTTCCGCTTTATTATCTTCGGTCACCGTGGATCAAGCCACGAACTTTGGCAATGCTTTGGTCTATAATCACTCACCTTGGGCGCCCAGCATGTTCATCATCTTCCATACTGTCTCTTCTCTTCCCCCTGAAAACTTCTTATGCCATTCAAACACACATGCACGAGTTTCATCTCCATAGGCCTCAGTTAGCGTTTGAAATGTTTCAGTGGCTGATTTCTTAAGTATCACAAGAAACTTGATGTTGATTCTCTGTTCGGCTTTTACATTAGAAATTTTTTCCGGCAGAATACAGTAGCATGTGTTCACTCAATGATGCAGCATTCCCAACTGGCCTCATCAGTCGCAAATGGCTGCATGGACAGAGGAGGTGTGTGTCATGATGTCAGCAAAATGATTGCTGCCAACTCCACTCCTTTTTAAAGCTACACACTAACTCTAATTTTTTTGTCACACCCCTCATATTGTTCATTCATCGTGATTGCAGTCCATGAGTTTGATGCCAACATGCGGACTGTGGTGCAAAATCACTTTTCCTTGTCACCAGCTTTCTCCATGTTTGAATATTTGCGACATTGTGCCAAGTGAAGACAAAACTACTGCTTCGGATGGAACCATGGCCCCTAGCAATGTCATGACAAAGCACATGACCAACTCTGTGTCACATGTGGTGGCAAGTGCAAAGTTCATGAAGCATGTTGGCTTTTCTATCGTTTCTGCACGCTTTGCACCTGATGACGATGACGATTTGGACTGCGCCACCTCATTTCGGTTGGATGCTCATGTCATTTTCACGTTTCGCATAGCACTTTCGCGGTAATTAGGCTCTGCAGGCATTGATGATCGTCCAAATTAAACAAGATGCGGCTGAATATGGCTGAATTACCGAGCGTTTGGTGACACTGAATAATGCATATTTTAGCCGGGACCAGAGCATAAGTCTGAACTATCCAATTTTCTGAATTAACGAGAGTGAGCTTACGAACGAGAGTGGCTGTATAAGAGTGATTTTACCATAATCACTCTTATATATGTACAGCCAAAATAGGATGCAGTCCACATTTTATGGCTTTTGGAATGAGTGTATGGCTTGTGGCTGATAAAGAATTGGACATTACTGGAAAAGTGTTCCTTCAAGAAATGCCACTATCAGCAGAACAATTTAAGAAGTGCCACTTCACCATGAGGGAAAACTTTAATAAATGACCCATGTCAAAAATGCTGCGTATTGTGCATAGAGACATGATTTTGATGTGTAAGTCTTGACATGAAGCATCCAGTCACTGGCCCTTACACAGTACTTAAAACAGCAAAACAATAAGGAATTATGAAGATATACAACCGAGGCCTGAGAGAGAAAACAGAAGAGGCTTCAACAGGAAATGTTGTTCTGTACAATCCCAGGAGGGATGAAAACAAGGTTGGGAGGTTATAATGTTCCTCATGTTTAACCAAGCCAAGGCTGAATTGTGACAAAGAGGAAGACAAAAGACAGAAAAAAAGAAGTATACAATCGCGTAGCCTCAATAAACTATCCAAGGCGTACTGGACTTTCACACAAGTCACCCACAAGGAATTTTGGGTGCATCTCAGTGGCAATGCCCTTGCTGTGCCACTGAGTATCCAAGCACCTGTGGAAGGAATTTAAAGGCGCTGCTTTCAGAACTAAATTTCAAGTTAAAATGTAGACATGCTTAAAGGGGCCCTGTAACAAGTTTCCAACTAATCTTCAAATGAGTTCACTGTAGGAGCTTACTGCATCATGAACTTGGCACAAATATTTTTAGAATACATCAAGTATGAATTACAGTGGCAAGTATGAGTGGAATTATATCCTCTGAGCACCTTTTGTCGTCCTTCGTCCCAAAGAGCACGCTGGAAGTTACGCAAAGGTGGTGTGGAAAAGGGGCAAGAAGCTTCAGCTTCTTAAGAATTTAAGCTTCTTAAGCATGACCTTAGACATCTTCTCCTTTTTTCTTCGAACACGTTCACACACTTCCATTTTGATGATTTGTGTGCCGCCATTAGCACAAAAAGTGCTAATGGGCCATGGGTCTAGCCTACAGAATGTGTGCAATGGCAAGCATACCGGTGATTTTAGAACAGTGATACAGTGGTAAGTGCTCTCATAGTAGGCTCAGTAAAGAGAAGTGTCTGACTAAGGCACGCATGTTTGTAATGGCGAAGTACACCATGTGCTGCCTCAAAAGAATATAGGAGAAAACAAAACAATAAGTAGGCAACCATTGACAGAGACAGGAAGTACTAAAATAAATTACTTTTGGTGCTTCTGAAGATAGAAACACGAATATCTCTTATTTATTGTACTTAAAATGAACAAGTGAAGTGTTAACGAGGGTGTTTTCACAATTATGAAATGGGCCAATACTAGGGTGTCCCCTTTATGACACAGTCAGTTCCCTCTAATTTAATTTTTCAAAAGACCAAGCGATTTCCAGCTGTAACCGACATGAAATTGAGAACCCCCTTCTGCATGCAGTGCAACAATATTTGGCTCACATGTTCAGTGGTGCCTTCACTGCTGGTCATTTTTTTACTATAGTCAGAGAGTGCTGCAAGACACTTTTAAAAGGGTGCTGAACCACCCCCAGGATTGGTGAAAAAACATATTCTACGACTAGCTTACGCTGTAAATAACATCTCAGCCAAATGCTGCAGTCATCCGTGAAGCGTAGCATTCACAGGTGGAGCACAAAGTTTCCACTTCCTCAGGAGCCCTCAACTCAAAAAGAGGCTTCTCCTAACGCTCCTTGTATATGCTTTGTTTCGTCATAGAGCATATAGACCTACTCCACCAGCCTACGTCACAAAGATGCGGTGGTACTGTCATCAGGCGTTTTGGTTTCACATGGTAGGTACCTGCTGGCACGCCTACCGTAGCAGCCGCGTGTTTTCATCGGTGTGGATGCTGCTTGCCGCCGTGCAATGAAGAAAAAAAGTGTGCACTGACGAGTTGCACTGTGGGTTGGTTAGCAATGGACAAGAAATGTGTGATAGGTTTTTATCGGTTTCCTGCTTATGTCTGTCCTAAGGAATAGGACGAACCTATAATGCCGGCTCATCGGCCGATGAGCCGGCATTACAGGTTCGTTGTTAAAATTGCTGTTAAATTGCTTCGCTATTAAAATTGAACTATAGCAGGATACAATTTAAAAAAAAAACGCAGTTGGCAACAAGGGCCGACGGACCACGCGCGTCGGTGTTACTTCGCCAGCCAATCACGGAAGCAAAAAAAAAATCGTCATGCGACCTTCTCAAAATGGCGCCATGCTTATGCCTGTGGTACATGCGGAGCGTCTGCTGTTCTTAAGTACTTTCACCGGCATTAGCCATGATGTGCTCGGGAAGCATGGACAAAAATGTGTGGCATCGCAGCTTTGTCTGCAAAAGGCCACGGTACAGTTCGTTTCGCTTCCGTGCCTGTTTTACGCGTGAAACTTCCCTGAACCGAGTTGAAAAACTTAGTTGGCAGCGCTTGTGGCGCGCCGGGTTTTTGCATTGCAAGCACTTGATTTCAGCTCAATAAAGAATTATTCTTTCCACATTCTATTCTAATAAACAAACGAGGACATAAATAATTATGAACTTGTCCATTATTGTTGCCACCCTTGTTCTACTGTTTTGGTAACATGGAAAGTTGAAAGAAGGAACTATTTGAGACTTCGTGGAGGTACAGTGGCCGGTGGTTATAAGGGTGTGGGAGGGGCTTAACTGCAGACTTGGATTGCATCCGACAGTCGTGGATGTCAGGGTGTATTCACACTTTAAAGGGCCCCTAAACAACCCCGAGGTCCAAAATTTGTTTTAAAGATATAACTGCGCTCCTGTGCGGTGTGAACATGCTCCCGCAAGAATTTTGCGAATAGGTGCAATAATAGAGAAGTTACATGGGTTTAAGTGACCGCTTGCGCCGGTTTCGTTTTCTCGGTCGGCCTCCCCACCCTTCTCTGCTGAGGAGAGGGTAGGGGCGGCGCGCCGTCGAGACTCCGCCCACTTTTGACACGTGACCTGACGTGATCATTTGATGTCATTGACGCTTGCGCTGCGGAACCGGTTGCTCCCGTTCTAGAAACGTTGGGTTGCTCCTGCGCTCACGCCGGTGGGATGGCCAGGGGATCTGACAATAGACGTTTCGACCAATCAACGAGATACGACTACGCAAAGTTGTTCGCGGTACGACATGACGACACCTAGGATGCGAGCGCGACTGGTCAGTCGCCGGAAAGAAGCGCGCGAATTGTTTTTTGAAATACGGCGTCTGTGTGGCGCGCAGCGCTGTCATATTCGCAGAATGTGATCGCCGCAACCTTCTCTATGATTGAGTTAGCTTGTTTGGGCGGCTTTGACAAAAAGTAGGAGCCTGTTTAGTGGCCCTTTAAGTTAATCCATCCGTCTCACCGCATCCTACTCCACATTAATCTGTGGGTTATTCCACATTAATCAACGGGGGTTTGAGTCGTAAAGGTCTTCCTTTCGAGTCAGAGAAGTCGCGCGTTCGAGCCCTACAGGATGATTAACCCATCTACAATCACTAATAAACCATTAACTTGGGGTTATGCAGGACACGGTGGAACAGTGTTGGTAGTTGCGAAGTTTATCCCGACGTCGTATGCGCAACATCGAAGATAAACAGCGCACTGACAAAGTAAGCGCGCACACCTCCGGGCTTAAACGACGGCAGTGCCTTCACGGGGGTGATGAACGAAAACAAAGCTTCGGAGGATCGAAAAAATGCTGTGATCGCGAGGGCAGGCGACAGAGCCCACGCACGGAGTGAGCAGGCGGCCACAAGCGTGTGCTGCCAACAGCTCCCGGCAGTCGCGCGCTTTCAGTCAGTCACTCTAATACGTTGTTGAATCCCGGTGACATAACACGGTGGGCGGGCACCTTCTTCGACACCGCCCAAAAGAGCTCTACATGTTCTCTTCCGACTGGAAAGGGAGGTTTTCCAGTCACAATATCTTCGCTCCTAACAAACCTTTTTGAAAAATTTTTTTCGGCTGCGAATTTCTTAGAGGCTTTCAACATACCCAGATGTTTTCAAAAGCAAGCCGGACGGGTTGTTCAGGACCCCTTTGGTGTGACTGTCTACTGCTCGGAATTTTTTTTTTTTTGTTGGCAGAAATGACATTGTTCCTAATTTAGATGGAACCAAGCATGCTTGGACTATTTTTAAGTTGGCCCTGAATGTCATGGAGAAATGACTGGTGGAACCATCCTTGGCGATGAGTGCCAACCTCCATGTGTAACAAAAAATGAAGAAATACCCACGCAGGTTCAATTATCCAGGCTAAAAACAGAAATGTATTACTTACAGTTCTATTTGATACACATCTGGTAGTGCTCTTACATAACTGAAAGCAACTTTCATTTTTAAATTAATATCGCAAAAACCCAGTAACCAGTGTTGCCGGCATCCCCTCACATACAGAAGGGGTGATGTCAAAGATAAAAAAATTCCATTTTAAAAACCACTGCAAGCTTGTACACTTAGAACAGTGCACTTGCTATTGCGACAAAAACAGGGAATTGACGAAGGACGGCAGACAGTCCCTTTAATGTGGCTAGTTGGGCGTGTTGGTACATAGCAACGACAAACTACAGCGCAAAAAAGAAAAGGACGAACAAAAGGAATGACCAGGACAAGCGCTTTAAAGCCCAGTATTTTTTGTCGTTAACCATACTGGACCTTCTGCTTTCAGTTACAAGAAAATGAGATTAGTAGGACAACAGTGGTGTGGTGCCCTTGGAATGCAAGCAGCTGCTTAAAAGCCCTGAAAAGGTCAAATAACCTTGAGAACTGCCAGGTATGCAGGCATTCGAAGCGGCATCTGCCAATGTTAGGCAGCATTGGCAGGTCCTGTGAAAATAAGTGACAATTATATGCGTTTGAAACAAAGAGTGCCCCAGCAAAGCATTTTCAAACTACAAAAGTACGGATAGGCATTTACGGTCACACATGACGAAAATAGCCAGTTGTACGCACCATATAGTCAGTGCTGAGCCACTTCGTATTACCTCATTTGTGCTTCCACACCAAACAGGCGGGCATTTTCCTCACACTAATATTACCACTATTGTTGCCATTTGTTTTCTGCTTCAGGTAAAGCAAGTATGAATAACATTGTATACAACTTATTCTTTGCATGCTGACTGATATTGCTTGTAACACATTTGTTATAGATTAACAGTATGCATGAAATAATTAAAGGTTTTCATGTGAAATAAAATCAACAAAATGGCACAATGCTGCTGGCTTTATTTAAAATTTGCATTACATTGTTTAAATATTGAGCAGAAAAAAACACCCGAACCTTGATATCTTCCATTTAAGTATCACTGCAGTAATCCATTCGACTTGAGTAGTGTTTGCAGCTTGTTCTTCCCGTACATTTCTTCCAAGTCACTACAGCCACCCAGACATTGCTTGTTTACGAACACCCTTGGGACCTAAAACACATGTGGCTATGTCAGCTACTTCAGCAGAGAAATGCTCTGAGATGCTCTGAGCAAAATGATACTATCTTACCGTCCTTGCACCAGTCATTTGCTGCAAAACATCCTGTATCTGACTGGCATCCGTCCTACTGTCAAGCTCAACAGCAAGATAAGGTACATGGAGTTCATCAAATACCTGCAATGGGACATAGAAAATACACAACTAGGTGCAACGTCCACAACTTGAACTAAATAAGACACCATTAATTGGAATACTGGAAGTGGTAGTCTTAGAGCCTTGAAAAAGCCTCTGCAATTTCCCTAGATGTTTTTTTTCATTTCACAGCATGGAGAAGATTGTGTTAGTCATCCTTCCATTTCATTATCAGACAAGGAAATATCGCTTTTGTCCACTTTATTGTAATTATTGTTCATGTTAATGGTTTTGTTATTTGCACAGTTGTTGTACAAGTAGGCCATGTGCATTTTTGTTGGAATAAAAGGTTTCGAGTATTCTGCTAATAAAACCAGTTGTTAGAAAGCACATGTCCTGTGTGTTTCTCTGCTTCATCCCGGTGTTCTTTTGCACTTCACTAGCATGGATCGTTTCCACTTAGGCCAGCTAGCTGTGTTGCTTCATTTTATTTCTAGTTCTTCTGGCCTCCTGTCTGCATGTTCCTGCTTGGGCTTCACTGATCCCACAGTTCTCCGGCCTATCATAGCAGTATGTGAATGCAGGGCTCATATTTTGAGCTTCATCCTGAAAATAGGGCAATGCCTGGTTGAAATGCAGTTACTCTCAAGTTGGCTACCACCATCCACTGGACATAGAAAAAGAATAATCAAGATTCTGAGGTCTGAGAGCCGGAACCAGATGAGGCATTTCAGGGAGTTCCTGAAGGTTGCCTGTACGTCAACGTCTGATGGGCGACTTCCCCTGAAGTCTTTCCATGAGTGGTGTAAGCACACAACCATTCTGACTGAATCGCTGAAGGAATTCGCACGCCGACATTTGCCGAAGGACCAGAAGAGGACTCCTGAAGGACAACTTCTAGTGCTAGGGAATGTGCAGGTGGATGAGAAAGAGCAAGAGGTCCTGAAGCTAGGATCCAAATTATGTTTCGAACCTTGACTCAACATTATTGACAAGCTGACGCTTGTAGGGGACATTGCTAGACAAGTTTCTGAAAAGGAAAATAACAGATGTGTGTTCACGTTGTGGAAAAATCATCAGTGCACGCCAGGACTGGATGAAAAGTTGCAACGACGGCCAAGTATTTGTGTGAAATATGTTGGTTGTTATGCCGAATGCTTTGTACGTAGAAAAGGCGTCTTTGGTGATAGGAAAGTTCTTCAGTAAGTCTGAAGTCAACATAGAATGAATTAAGAAAAGAGCTGCAGAATTGTTAAAACAATGTAATCAAGAGAAACTTGCGTCAGAAGTTAAGGATGCCAAAGGTTTGAAGCTGGAAGTGTTTTTTTCCACAAAACACATAAACCGGGTATACCATTTCGACCAATCGTTTCTAGGAGAGGATCGGGCAAATTTTGGTTTGCGGGTATTCGCATAAAATGCAGAAGTCATTGACTGTATGGGATTCTTTTTTGTTCGTCAATTCGGAAGGGCTTATTGATCACCTAGCGATAGGAAGCGCAAACAGTGGCTTGCGCTTCAGTCTTGATGTCTAGGATTTGTATTATTCTCTGCTGCATGGGCCACTTACACAATGTGTATATGATTGCATTATATGATTGGACAATGACAAAGTGGAATTCCGAAACACTTGTGGAATGACGGTTGAAGCTTTTTTAGAACTTCTTGAGGTATATATTAGAAACACACACAATGGGTTTGGTGAAGGCACATTCGTCCAAACTAAAGGAGTTTGCATAGGTTCAAAGGTGGTTCTCGCCCTTAGTGATATCTTCTTGGGAACTGTTGACAGAGGTTCAGAAAGAAATTTAGAAGGAGTAGTCAAGAAAATGTTCAGGTATGTGGATGATTACTTAACTTTGGGTTCGAATACTGATGCAGAGCCTTTTAAAAAAGAGGGTTCTAGATATCTTCATTCTTGTGACAAAGGGCTGTCGTTTACTTCAGAAATTCCTATTGACAATAGGCTGAAATGCCTTGATGTTAGCCTAAACTTCCGGCCGGGTCACATTTGTTGGATGTATTCACCTTGTGCTGGAAAGCCTCTTCTGAGCTATGCTTCAGGTCACTCCAGGTTTGTTAAGAATGCTATTGCAGTGTCTTGCTTTAGGTCTGCCTTACTGAAACCTTGTTTTCACTCTGAATTCTGCCTTTGCTTCGCAAGTTCAACGCTCAAGAAAGGCTCGACATCCTTCCTCTGTATTGACAATTTTGTGCGGCAGACTTCTGAAGAAATTGAAGAACATGGAACCATGCAGTGTATCAAGCAGACAAAGTAAGGTTACTACGGCATGGCCTATCCCAATGACTAAAAAAAGTTGCAAGCGAATATGGTGTCAAAGTTGTCTTTTCAGCTAGAAACAGAACAGGCAGTATTTGTTCAAGAGTGAGTCGAGAATATTAAGGTGCAAAAAATCGTAAAAAATGCACCATAATATATAAGAAGAATCAGTTTGTTGAGTGTATCAAAAATGTGTGTATAGGATTCCCATGACTTGTGAGCACATGTATGTAGGAAAAACTGGCAGGTGTGTGAACACGAGGCTGCTAGAGCACTTAACAAGTTTAAAAGGAAATGCCAACACACATCTAGCCTTTCAATGCAAAAAGTGTGATTGCACTCCCTGTTTTGATAACACTATCACTATGTTCAGCCATAACAACAAAACGCCTAGGGAAATCACAGAGGCTTTCTTCATTTCACAGCATGAAGAAGATTGTGTTAGTCATCCTTCCATTTCATTATCAGACAAGGAAATATCACTTTTCCCGCTATTTTGTAATTATTGTTCATTTTAATGGTTTTGTTATTTGTGCAGTTGTTTTACAAATAGGTCATGCGCAGTTCTGTTGGGATAAAAAGTCTGTGTGTTCTGCTAATAAAACCAGTTGTTAGAAAGTGCTTGTCCTGTGTGTTTATTTGCTTCATCGCAGTATTTTTCACATTTCACTAGGATGAAAAGTAGGGCAGTCTCATTGCTGTCGCAATCGAGCAATGACGGACCGCATATCCAGTCAACCACGCAGTCGACATGCAATTTCGGCTTTGCAGACATATCTTTATCTTCTGAAATGTGCCAAAATGTTCGGGATTATGTTTACTGCACAGCGAATCGAATTTTCAAGCCTGGAATTACATTGTCAAATATCTTTGAAGTGAAACGGCACAACAAAAGGTGTTCATTGTAGCGAATATATTTACGCATTGACTCCTATGGACTGCTGATAGGGAACCGAGAATTTTTTGTTGTACCGGAAATTTCTTTGAAACGGCGTTCATTGTAGCTGGGTTCAACTGTAGTATAGGTAATAAATTAACAAATAATAACATTATTGAATGCTATGAAATTCGTAAATGAATTCAATTACTAATAACTATTCATAGAAAAATGAGTGCACTTTTGGAAGTTTTTTATTTCTTCTTTTTGCCCCCTTTTTTGAATTTCCATGATCATGTGAATCTCAAAGAGTAAAAATCAGTTGTTTACATTGAGAAGCGATAATGTGGGCCTGAATGGGATAAACACCACTTTGTATGCCCAGATTTCATTTGTCTTTAATATTTTGCACATGCACAAAAAATTACCAGCCTTTCCCTTGTTGACAAAATGGGGCTTGTCTTGCCTGCACATGACATTCATTAGGGTAGTCTCAATATCACAGCAGGTGATGTAATAAAACAAACGCGGCGATGCGGCCATGATGCGGCGAGCGCTGGAGTCGGCCAGCAGCGGCTGCTCGCGCCGGCGCAGACGCGCGATGCGTGCAGCTTTGAACCGCGTCGTCTGCTACGACAGCGTGTACTGGCTGTATTGTCGAGAAGCGTGCTACTGTGTGCGACATCGCACTGATTTCATCGTTAACGTGAGAAGTCAGCCGATATTCTTCACTAAAGGTTGTGCGGTGCCATCTCTTTTGGCCTACATTGGCAGGAAAAGAGCTCTGCAAACCTAATTTGACAACAGACTTGCTTTGTGCTGCCGGAGGGCCGGGATACTGAGCGGGTGCACGTATGCTTCGTCACCGCGTCTGCTACCGTAATGCGCAGCGAAATAAACGCTGCGATGTGTGCACCTCGTGCTCGGTCTTTTCTTGACAAAAAATGAAAAGAAAGCATTCCACAGTAATAACTATGCAGGTTGATCACGATGAGATAAATGGATCGGAATAAAGGAACGCTTTAGGTGACGAAATTTAGAAGGAAATAGCTCTTCTCGACAACACTGCAGTGACACGACACAGGCGCTATCCGTCGGCGTGAAATGCACGCGTTGCACTCCCAACTTTGCTTAGTCATGTCGGATCATGTCCCCAGCAGAAGCCATGAGAGCGCTCATTCTTAACGGAAGCAAGGCATAAAGAACTGAGTGGGCGATGTGTTTTATCGGAGCGTGGCCCACTCGTTGAGGATGTTGGGCTTCTTGGTGATTCGTTGCTCTTTAAACTGCGTGAGATAAAAAGGATCAAATGATATTGAAAAGACAAAATGCAATAGCACTGCATTCCTTCAGCCATTGGCGAGGCTAAAACCACACGACTACCTGTAGATACGGGATTCAAGGATGCTTTGAGCAAAACTGGTGCAGCGTTTATTGTCGCTGCGCATTACGGTAGCAGACGCGGTGACGAAGCATACGTGCAACCGCTCAGTATCCCGGCCCTCCGGCAGCACAAAGCAAGTCTGTTGTCAAATTAGGTTTGCAGAGCTCTTTTCCTGCCAATGTAGGCCAAAAGAGATGGCACCGCACAACCTTTAGTGAAGAATATCGGCTGACTTCTCACGTTAACGATGAAATCAGTGCGATGTCGCACACAGTAGCACGCTTCTCGACAATACAGCCAGTACACGCTGTCGTAGCAGACGACGCGGTTCAAAGCTGCACGCATCGCGCGTCTGCGCCTGCGCGAGCAGCCGCTGCTGGCTGACTCCAGTGCTCACCGCATGATGGCCGCATCGCGATGCAAGGCGCTCCGAGATTTCCCCTAAGTGTGAAACAGACTGTACATCCAGGGAAGGAAAGGTATAAAAAAATGGAAGGAAAAGTTGCACTGAAAGAAAGGAAATGTAGTAGGTCATGTGCACACAAGACAAGCTTCATTCACTCCCATGTTGTTGACAGGGGAAGTGCTGATAATTTTTCCATTATTGCTGCAAGTTTTGCATGACAGCACAGTTTATTTCCGGACCCCTTTTGTTTTGCGGTTACAGCAAATAATGCAGTCCTCACTGCTCCAGCCAATGAGCTTGTAGATCAAATCAGGCTTAAGCACCACATCACCTGTCAGCTTCTCAATGGTATTCTGACAGTACTGCAGGTGTCGCTGCTCTGTCTCTGGTTCAACGACTGAGTATGCAGATGAAGAGGCAAAACCTTGGAAATCATCTGTGTAGGCTCTCCAGCTGCTCAAAGCCCATGGTCACATATTGCTATTGCCTTGTGTGTCATCATAGCTGTTGTCTCCACTGCTGGCTTCAGTAGAATCACTATCTCTCATCTTTTCTTCTTGACTGAAATTGTCTTTCACTACCATTATCAAACTAGAAGAGAAGCTCAGGGGAAGATGGAGGCTTGAATCGATGAACAGATCGCTAAAAGCGATTTAGAACAGGAAATGTCGCAGGAGCCAACGTTTCGACAAGTGGACTTGTCCTCGTCAGGACAGCGACTGCCTTCTCCAGCGTTCACTTATGTACACCATTGCATGCCCCCCCCCCCCCCCCCGGGTCTCCAGAAGGAGAGGAGAAGAGCGGCATGTGCAAACAACAACAACAATAAAAGGGGGGGGGGGGCTAGGGGAAGTTGGGCAACAGGTGTTAGCGTGACTAATATACATGGCAAGAACGAAAGCTTCCAAAGAATCCACTCATGGTACATATCTTGGAAATACATTGTGTGCACAACGCTAAAAAGCAGGATGAAGAAAGAAACATGCAAGAACAAACAGGCATTGCACCCATAACATTGCACCCGTACAGGTATTTCACCCTCCCCCTTTTTTTTGTTATTCGCACATGCCGCTCTTCTCCTCTCCTTCTGGGGATAGGGGAGAGCGTGCAATGGCATACATAAACGAATGCTGGAGAAGGCAGTCGCTGTCCTGACGAAGACAAGTCCACTTGTTGAAACGTTGACTCCTGAAACATTCCCTGTTCTACATTGCTTTTAGCGATGTGTTCATCGATTACCATTATCAGTATTATAACCATAGAAGGCTCTTGGTGAGAAAGTAATCATACTTCACAGCGAGTGGCATGATGGTGAGAGCACTCAAATGTTTTGAGGCTATGAGCAAGGAAGCTCTCCACCCTTGTGTAAAAACGAAAAAAAGAAAGCAAAGAAGTAAAAGAATTTT
Organism: Hyalomma asiaticum; assembly: GCA_013339685.2. Taxonomy (NCBI): domain Eukaryota; kingdom Metazoa; phylum Arthropoda; class Arachnida; order Ixodida; family Ixodidae; genus Hyalomma; species Hyalomma asiaticum. Next base: position 153,594,722 of record CM023481.1, read on the forward strand.
ATTTATTTTTCAAGAGGTGGCCCATCATGCACAGGGAGAATGCTAATGTAACACAGACAGAAAACGCACATAATTCAACCACAGAAAAGCATGTCCGGCAGTGCCTAACAGTGGACTGCTATGGCCACGTTGTATTGTCAGCAGGGGTTTGACAAAGAACCACAAAGCTCAACATCATTTAGCATAATGAGTTACACTACTTAGCCATGAGATTATGTTCCTGAAAATGATGGCTGTAGACACTGAATATGCTGTTTGACTTCCTAATGGTGACATTTATAAAGCTAACACTACAAAAAAATATGGCAGCAAAAAGTGCCACACTACCCAAGCACGCAGTCAAAGCATGAGCAAAAGAATGGAAATGCAGCCATTAAAGCCTAAGCGTATCAGAAAATAAAATCATGCCTCTCGCTGGCACCAGTGAAACAGTGTTGGTAGCCTCACCACTGGTGTCAATTATCATTTAGAAAACTGGCAGCTGCATGCTCACGAGGTAAACAAGTGCCACAGTATGACACACTTCAAATGCTTTGTCCCCCCTTGCTGGAATTTTTTAGATTTCGGCACATGCACAATCATGGTTTACAGTGGACTGTTCTTTCTTCTTTTTTTTTTTTTGCTAATAAACTTAGTTACTAGTGAGCATCTACCCTGTCAACACCTTTTCTTTTGTAATATTTCAGTGCTCTTCTTCCCAAGAACTTTCTTACATTCCACCTTTCCTACTTTCCTGCTGCATGATCGCTTCCCAGTTGCAACTTTTGAATATAGTTCCTCCTACCTGAAACAGGCGTGTTCTAGATGAGTCGGTATGCTAGCTCAAAAATTGCATTGCAGGCACCTGTGAACAACAATGTAAGAGCCAAGCTGCTTAACTTCAGGAATATTTTAGTTATGTTATATCGAAACTGTTATATTGAAAGTATAATATGGAGCGGATTGAGCATGCTCTAAAGAACGGAAGGAGCCTGAAAGAGGCGAAGAGACATCTAGGCATAGGTACAAATCAGATGTATGCATTACGAGACAGGCAAAGCAATGTGATCACGAATAGGGATGAGATAGTGATAATAGCCGAGGAGTTTTACAGAGATCTTTACAGTAGTCGTGATAACCAGAATAGTGAACGGGGAAGCAGTTTAGAAGAGGTTGACATTCCACCAGTACTGACAGAGGAAGTAATGAAAGCTTTGAAAGAGATGCAAGTGGGAAGGGCACCCGGTGAGGATCAGATAACAGCAGAACTGCTAAAGGATGGTGGGCAGATTATACTGGAACAACTAGCAAGCCTGTATACGCAATGCCTAATGACTGCGAGCATACCGGAATCTTGCAAGAATGCTAACATAATCCTAATCCATAAGAAAGGCGACACAAAGGACTAGAAAAATTACAGGCCGATTAGCTTACTGTCAGTCGTCTACAAGGTATTTACCAAGGTAATCACTAACAGAATTTGTGCCACCTTAGATTTCAGTCAACCTAAGGAACAAGCAGGGTTTTGTAAAGGCTACTCAACAGTAGACCATATTCACACTATCAATCAGGTGATAGAGAAATGTGCGGAGCATAATCAACCCCTATATATAGCCTTCATAGATTACGTGAAAGCCTTCGACTCGTTCGCTACCTCAGCAGTCATGCAGGCATTGCTGAATCAGGGCGTAGACGAGCACTACGTAAGACTTCTGGAAGACATCTACAACGGCTCCACAGCCACCATACTCCTCCATAAGGAGAGCAGCAAAATACCTATAAGGAATGGCGTAAGACAAGGGGACACAATCTCTCCAATGTTATTCACAGCATGTTTACAGGAAGTATTTAGAACGCTGGATTGGGAAAAAGTGGGTGTAAGGGTTAATGGGGAATACCTCAGTAACCTCAGATTTGCTGATGACATTGCCTTGCTAAGTAACTTGGGAGATGAATTACAAAGCATGATTACTGACCTTAAGAGGCAAAGTATAACAGTGGGCCTGAAAATTAATATGCAGAAAACTAAAGTAATGTTCAATAGCCTTGGGCGAGTACAGCAATTTCAGATAGCTGGCGAGGCACTGGAAGTAGTAAGTGAATATGTCTACTTAGGTAATGACCCCTGATCCGAACCATGAGGCTGATGTAATTTGGAGGATTAGAATGGGGTGGAGTGAATTCGGCAAGCACTGTCAGATAATGAATGGTAGCTTACCATTGTCTCTGAAGAGGAAAGTGCATAACAGCTGCATCTTACCGGTACTCACCTACGGGGCAGAAACTTGGCGACTAACTAAGAGGGTTCAGCTTAAATTGAGGACAACGCAGCGAGCTATGGAACGGAAAATGGTAGGTGTAACCTTAAGGGACAAGAGAGTGGTGTGGGTTAGGGAACAAACGCGTGTTAGGGACATACTAATAGAAATTAAGAAGAAGAAATGGGCCTGGGCGGGCCATGTAATGCGAAGACAAGACAACCGTTGGTCATTAAGGGTAACAGAGAGGATTCCTAGAGAAGGCAAGCGTAGCAGGGGGCGGCAGAAAGTTAAGTGAGCAGATGAGATCAGAAAGCTTGCGGGGATAAATTGGGCCCAGTTAGCACAGGACAGGGATAATTGGAGATCCATGGGAGAGGCCTTTGCCCTGCAGTAGGCGTAGAAAGGCTGATGATGATGATATCGAAACTGTATTCTTCTATCCGCTTATAGACCTCATTGTTCCATTTGTACTTGCGCATTGAAAAGTGACTCAAACAGAATCACCACCTCTATTGTGCACAAAATCATAAAATGTGCTTGCTTTTCAAAACGGCACATTTGGAAATCATAGTCAAGCTGTTTTCTAGCACGAAACAGCAAGGTAAACATATTAGCGACATCTCACGCAGAAGATCCTCCTTTTAAACTGTACATCATTTGGATGACAGTGCCAGACTAGTTCGAGTGCTACACATACATTGTAAGCTCACTGTCGCCACAGACCCAACAAAAATCAGACCAGCTGTGCAAGGCCAGCAATCGACCATTTGCGGAAATGTTACGCGCTTGCATGAACAAGGGTGTTTTCCAACCAAAATAACCTGGACTATAGACTAGCAGCAGGGGACCACTCATCCCATTCACCACCATTTCCTGCCTATCCTTTTTTTTGTGCTTCTGCCCCTCTCTTTGTGCATCCCAGAACTCACTATGGGATAACAGACTCCCTAGGAAATTTTTGAAAAGGCTGATGTAGTGCTTGTGCAACTTCGTTGGAATGTGCAGTTGTGAATGTGCTTTGAGCAGAAAAGCAATCTGGGGGCGAGACCATTTGGTTCAAAAACATCCTTGTGGTGAAGCAAAGTTACAGGTTTTCACAACATATCAGGAAAATGGTGACATATTTAAACTGTCATTACCTAAACAAGAAAGTTTAGCAAGCATTACGCAAAAATAGCTTCTGCAATTTTCGGCTGCATTTCGCATAGGCATTGTTGTGTTTGCCTACTTCTGAACAACATCCTTAGCAGTGGCGCACAGACCGGGGGGGGGGGTTCGGGTGTTGTAAGCCCCCCCCCCCCGCCCACCCTGAGGCCGACCTAACCTCCTCCCCCTCTAACTGCTCCTATGTCCTAGAAGAATGTGGCGCTAATGTCTCTGCAAAACGCCGAAAACAATAATAAAAATACTCATCATCATTGATGTTACTATTATTTGGCACTTTATTTGCTTTACGATTCCTCCAGATGAACCAAGGAAATGACGTATTGCGCAAGTCGCATGCCCTTCGTGAAAATTTGTACCCCCCTGACAGAAATCTGGGTGCGTTACTGATCCTTAGTCTAGCAGCTGTTTCTCTCAATGTCTCTCTCTCTCTCTCTCTCTCTTTGCACAGTCTGGCAATAACGATGACACTTGCAAATTAAAGCAGCAACTCAATTTTCTCATTTCCTCGATAAGTTTGGTCCAACCTCATAGTGACCGACACAATCGCCACAACGAGCCGACAAAGAACTGCGACAAGAGTCGAGCCGACAAAGAACTGTTACAAGAGAGATAAATATACAAAGAAGTAACAGCTGTCCTGGAGCAACGACCTTTGCGCAGACATGCCCCCAGGTTGTAAGCTTTGACCACGGTGTCAACGATTATGATTTATTGAAGTTCTGTCAGCATTTTGCCCCTGACTGCTGCGTCGAAAAAGCAATCAATGGCTTTCATCCGAACTGTATTGTATTTGCCTATCAAAAGGGGACACCTGGAAGTTAACGAATCAACTTACTTGCTTTGCCTTTCTGCAGTATGGGCAAGAACTCTTCGAAAATATGACAACAGGACTAGTTTCCAACGTTTTCTCGATGAAGCTAGATGCAGCCGACATGTTGGCTGCTGTACTCTGCTTGCCCCAAAGACGCTGAAACATCTGAAAAACAAAAGCGCCAGTTTTCAAGAGGCAGCCAAGCTTCGAACTCTGGATCACGCCAGCGTCAGGAGGCGTCCAACGACATCCTTCTGGTAAATCTCACGGCAGAGAAACTTGCAATAAATGCTGTGTATTTCAGGCAGCTTTACTAGGGTCCACTCCAATCTCGATAAAGCAACCATACTCTTTGGAATGCGCTGGCCATGCTTGTCGATTTGTAGATGACTTCTGCTGAATGATGTGTTAAAATTACTAAGCATTCCACCGCACAACACGAAATACACAGCTCACCAGTTCACCGCTCAGACTTCACACCACTACGACGTAGCACAAACAACACGGACTACCAAAATTGTAGATGTTGTTGCGCTCAGTTGCAGTTTCGGTTTCAGTATTTGGGCGTACTGATTCCATAATATCTCGGCGCAGTATTTAGCGTACATTTAATAACGCCCGTTTCAGGATACAACTCGGGTCTGCTGTGAAGTCCAGCTGCTGTACCTTCGTGAAGCTTCAAATCATAGAGTTTCTTTGCTTCAAATAGTTCCTTCTTTGAATTTTCCATGTTACTAAAATAAAGCGAGGGTGGCAACAATTAATGTATAGCTGAAATTTTTTGTCTTCATTCGTTTATTAGAGTGGAACACGGAAAGGATGATTCTTTATTGAGCTGAAATCAAGCGCTTGCAATGCAAAAACCCGGCCCGCAACAAGCGCCGCCACCCGAGTTTTTCAACTCACTTCAGTTGGTGAAGTTTCGCGCGTAAAACGAAATGAACTGTACCGCGGCCTTTTGCAGATGGAAGCGCTATATAACGCATTTTTGTCCATGCTGCTCCGAGCACATCATGGCTTATACCGATGAAAAAACTCAGGAGCAGCAGACGCTCCGCAGGTTCCGAAGGCATGACGACGATTTTGTTTTTAATCCGGTATAATCTGCCGGAATGGATCCTTAATGCATATTAGTCTGTTTTAATCCATCGGATTATGTGTTAATTGGAATCGACACCTGTGGATTCGAGTGCTGAACATCTGCCGTTCGAGTCATAGTAAGTGTGGGCACCTAATGCGCTACTCTTCGTCATCTCCCTAGCAAAATTTCTAATAGAAAAACTAATAGCCTACGAGGTTATTGGCACCAATAGAATTTATTAGTATTAGACTAATAGCTTGTACAAGACTTATAGGAAAACATAATACGATTGTTCTAATAACCTAGACGTATGAGGCTTAATATACACTATAAAATTTTAACTCCCTTAAGGGTGTAAACGACCTATCCCATGGACACGGAGTAAGCTCATGGGCGACACCCTTTTTGTGTGTAGAGCAAAAATGGAGGTTGCATGTGCTTTGCAATTGCACTGTGAGTGACACAGCGTTTGATTTTAGCTGCATTTATGATCACGCATTACACTTCAAGAAACCGCAGGAACATCACACATGCAAATACACACTCCACCATTTCAAACCAATATATAGAACAGAGAACATTCGCATTATTTCACATCTTTACAGAGACAGTCCTGTATATATACTCCAGATTCCTGACCTACTATGTAGTGCCAGTGGGGAATTACTGTTATGCGCAATTACAAAATAAGAACACACAGGACATCTCCCAATCAAGGGTAGGATAACTGGTAGCTGTGCATCACACATTTCTGTTAATCTAAACCCACCAAATTTTCAATGCCAAATTGGCAAGAAATCATACAAATCTAGGTTTCTCATTTACACCATTAAGGGTGTAAATTTTTTACTGTGTAAACTAATACAAACTAATAAAGCTATTTAAAGGATTACTGAGTTTCAAATTTGGTGTTTTAATAGTTATCTAAAGCCCTAGCCATCTTGCTTGAGAGTATATCCATTAGACAAATTTAAAAAGTCTTATAGAGCATATTGATATAAACTAGCAAGGCTAATAGAACAATGTATTAGACTAATACAAACACGTATAAGACAAATAAAGATTCCTATAAGACTAATACAATACTAATAGGACTAATATAAAAGCTTATTAGACTAATACAAATCTATATTAGAATTTTTGCTAGGGCTGTACATAATCATCGTCACATGGGTTTCTTCTTCATCGATTGTGGGTTGTCACCTCGCGTCTCGTCTATGCTTTGGGCTCGGCCGGTTCGCCGCATCATCCAGGCCTAATAAATACCCCGTGGTGACTGCATCGTCACAAGTGGTGGAGGTGCTGGGTTGGGGCGTGTTCGAGCCCAACAAGCCTTGGCTTAACGCAATTAAATTAAGGGAGGTTAAAGGGACCCTGAAACGGTTTTGGTGATTTCGTACAAATGCGTTGCACCGATAGCCCGAGTCCTTCTGATCGTTAGCGTAACAATATCAGCACTCTGCGTGTAATTTACTACAAAGTTTTAAATATGCACATCGTGAGAGATCGACGCGACTCGAAGCGTTTTCAACCGCCCCTTCCCACGAAGCGGAATCCACGTGACGTCACTAGCACTGAAGGGCAGCCAAAGGTATCGTCGCGGCATCTAGCTGGCAGCGCACACACGAGTCGCCGGCGCACTATTACAGAGGCTAGCACTGCCGAGGCCGGCGACCTCAGGAAAGCCACCATCGTGGCGCTCATAGAGTTAATTAATATATTAACTCTATGGTGGCGCTATGTCGCTACGGAGGGCTCTGCACAGCGGCTGACGTGGGAGGCGCAGTCGTCGCTAGCGCGCACTTCGCAGCTGTTAACAGCAGTGGTCAGGAGGAAGGCGAAAATAAGCCCGTATCTACCTCAGCACAGGCTGCTTCGCTTTATTTATGGTGTGAATAATTTCACAATTGTGTTGCCTAATCAATGACACAATGTAAAAAAAAAAAAGTTTCAGGAACCCTTTAAGGTTGCTTAAGGTAGATTAAGGTGGCAAAGTGAGGATTAAGATAAATTAACACATATATTAAAGATAGGTTAATGGAAAATTAGGGTAGATTTAGAATGATCAGCGTAAATTAAAATTTATTGAGGTGGATTAATGGGGATTCCTGTGAAATGAGACGTGTTCAGCGGTAACGTGGGTGGACTGGTTTAAGGTGTGAAGAAATTCCAATCAGCGCTTGAAGGGGTCGTAAAACGTTTTCTGGACATTTTGTGCTAAGTGCGTATTCGGGATCCTGACCCTCCAATCAACAATATGCATTGTTTCGTTGCACTGTGTAGGTTGATGTAGAGCGATAAAAAACGCGGTTTCGGTTTCACTGCACGCGTTCCCCTCAATTCTTAACAACACAGCTTGCTGGCCTAGTTGGTATTTACTTAAAGGAGTACTGACACGATTTTGCGGCGGCGCAAAATATACATTTTTTGTTTCCTAGTCATGTATTGTTAACGCCCTCCGCACAAGGAAGCCAGGAAACACGTACAAAATATTTTAATTTGGTTTTAAAGTTCGCGTCGCCCAGCACAGCAAGCCAGCCCCATTGCGATGGACACTACGATGACGTATGAACACGGGCTCTTAAAAATCGCCGAAATCGCGGTCAGAGTCACTGGACGACCGTGAAATTGCCGTTGTTTGCGTGCCTCAGGTGTAATTGACCAAAGACGACAGAGTTGCAGCGACGCTATGAAGAATTTCTGTCCCTACGTGGCTCAGACGTCGTCCGACTATGTTGATACGTCACTAGGAAACCGCCCCCTCGAAATCGAAACCGAAAGTCAGCTTTTAAGGGAGCCGTATTAAAACTATATTCATTGTGTTGCGAGCCACCATGACACTGTTCTTGGGGTTTTCCACGCCAGTGCTCTCATTTACAGCAACAACACGAGAATGTCAAAAATTCGTGTCAGTACTCCTTTAAGGTCATGATGAAGCCGCCACTAGAACAACATACACACAAAGGCAGAAACACAGGAACAGGACATAATCAAAAGAAGAGGCGTGCAGGACACGGACACAAGGAGAGCAGTGAACAACACGAACGCCGACTAACTTTGATTATGGACTGTTACCAACTCGCTCAACTTTCTGTCCTTTGGAACAGGACAAACCGCTTGTCCTGTTCCTGTGTTTCTACCTTTGTGTGTATGTTGTTCTAGTGGCGGCTTCATCATGACCCCTCAACTCTGCAGTTGACGTCATGTTAATAGCCGCCAGACCTGCGAGATTGGCGCGCCCTCGGAGGCCATGGGGCATATAGTTTCTTACTATGACAGTATGAAACTCCATGCCACGGGAAAACGAACCGTGCTACAGCTTTGCTTCCGGAAGGCGGCACCGCACGGTTTCTAAGTATTTTCTTTCTTTCTATAGTCTTCAAGTAAATGTCGATCCTTTTAGAGCAAACGCGAAGGTATAGTGAACTCGCGAAGGTATAGTGAACTTCGAAATGACAGGCAGTACGAGTCAGAAAGGAGACTCGATGGCGGCATTTTGAAACGAAACGATGTTTTTCGGGTCTGCCGACACAGCACTAACAACACACTTACACGATACTGGCTCAGTGATTTTGTGGCGCACTTGGGGATTTAATAAGAGTTGTTTTAAGGTGTAGTTGTCGCCGTACATGCCTTTGCGTTATCTTTAGCGTTTCGCTCCCTTCCGCTATACTAAAACTCTAGTTTGTGCCGCTAAGTGCACCCAGCTTTACTGTAACGTTAACCTTAACGCTAAATCTTTACGTTTGCTGCTTTCCGATATACTAAAACTCACTAGTACCTTGCCGGCCGGTAGTGCCGCATAGTCGTTTCGGGAGCGCAAGAACGCTGGGGATTCAAAACGGGCCTTATTAAAGGTGCATTGAGTATTTCGCCGAAATATTTCGAAAGCGGCTTGTCGAATGCATATTGAAGCCATCAAAATTACAACCGGGCATCTCCATATTCTTTTCACGACCCCTTTAAGCTATTAGTGAAAGTGTGGAAAATCCGCAGTAAAATCCTTTAGGCTATTTAATTTAATAACCGCCAGCCGTACCTTCGTGAAGCATCAAATAGCGCATTCATGCATGTATAAACCATTGTAATAGCCCACCGATCATGTGAAACCCTTTCATTGGGGCCTTTGAGCTATTGTAAATAAGTCATAACATGCCGATCACGAACATGCCAAACAGTAACACCAATTTAAGCTTGCTAAGTCTAGTTAAGTCACGCATAATTAAGCTAAATCTAATTCAACATAGCCTAATTAAGACTAAATAAGCGAAGCCCATTTAAGCTAAGACTAGTTGAGCCAAGCCTAGCTAAGCTAAGACTAATTAAGTCAGTACTAGTTATGGCAGGCCTAATTAGATTACGTTTAATTAATCCAAACATATTAAGTTGAGACTAATTAGGACACGTCCAAATAAGCTAAAATACGACTAATAAAAAGCTCGGGGGTAATCGAGGACCATCGTCGTCGTTGCCGTTTCACTGGTTGCATTGCAAAATGAGCGCTCTGTCCTGGCTATATGAACGGCGAATGGCTGTTACAGATTGCTGATATTTCAGTCGAGCTTAGTATTCAATTTATTTTTAGTGTCCCCTTAAGGAAGTGTTGAGGCGGAATGCGAAACGTACTCATTGAACATGTACCGCGCTCAACCTTCCAAACAGTATTCAGGATCCGCCGCAAAGAAAATGAAAACTAGAAATGATATTGTTAAGGACGGCTGTGTATACCATGGTATCGACGGTCAGTCAAAATCGGGACAGACTTTTTGAGAGATTAGCTAGACCAGCGCATTGGCTAGAATTTGAGATGAGTGCCATTTTTGTCAATGGCCCAGGCAGTTAAGGCGGGCGAGTAAATGCTGCTCCCCTTTTGTTCCCCCCCTTTCTCTCCTTCCCTTTTAACCCGGGAAGCAGCTTATGCCCGACGCCCCTGGTGCATGTGCACATTGGGAGGTTTCGCGTGTATACACCTTCAGAATGACTATGGGACACTGAAAAGTATACTCACATACGGTTGTCATACCGGCCATAGTCAGCAGAATCTTTGCGTCCTTCGCCATTTAAAGATAATGCATGAAGAAATGCCGTCAGGAACGTGCGTTGGTAATTGTTCCAGCCCCCATGTCCGATGTACACACGGAAACGCTTCGTTGGAGAGCTGCTGTTATGTCAGATAAGCCACGAAGGCGAACTGCCTTATTGTTTGCGTGTACGTGTTTGAAAAGAATAAAGCGGGAAAGAAATTGGGGCACCAGCCTGCTTAGAGATTTTGCAACAATAGTTCCTTCCGTGGCTGCGACTCAGATGGATGAACAGAGCAAGATAAGAGCTCTTTAGAAACCGAAGTTCAAATATCGATGACATCCTATTTTGCTGAATGGAAATCGCTGGCCCATAGAGGTACGAGAGGTCACCCGGAAGAAGAACGTGCCCCATCATTTACAAGATTAATGATCTCAATCACTCGCGGTTTGTTTGTCTTAATTATTGGGAGCGTAATCGTTTCGCACAATCACGCTGTTACCTACGAGGTGCAGCCGACGGAAAACAGGCGTTGCGAAGGTTGCACGCCGTGGCCCCCCTTTTCAGGTCGTGTACCTGTCTACCGATATGCGGTAGGGGCGTATCATATTGTTCGAATGAATGCGTTGCACACTAGTGTCGCAACCAGCTGATATTCGCGAGCAGGCGAAAATCAGGGGGTTATGCCGAATTTCAGCACTTTTACAGAAGCTTGCCTTTTGGCAAACTTCTGGACGACTGAGCCTGAAACATATCCAAAGTAAGCAAGTTCATTCGTCCATCAATTGTAAATACTTACATTTAACTTTAGCTTCACAGGAAAAAAGGAAAGACCATTTAGCTCAAACTTCGCCCTACGGTGGCATATGAGCAGTCGTTCATGAGGAACAAAGGGGCGATATACACAAGCGGTTCCTTTCGCTAGATTCCATTTATTTCTCGTCGTCCGACGCTCGTGAGCGGGCGATCTTGGTAACAATACCGGAGGACTGTTCGCAGCACCGACGAGGCGTGAAATTAATTGAAATTTAAAAGTGAATGGCGAGAGGGCACATTTCGCGGGTGACGTTCTTTCTGCGATGAGAAGTATACAACACGTAACAAAAAAAAAAAAAAAAACGCAAATATAAATTTTACCAGAGTCCTTCTGAAGGACTCTGATTTTACTATAGGTCATCGTATTGAGCTGAATCTGTTCCGCAAGCACTTCATCCGTACCTGCAGCCACAAGAAAGGAAAATATTGAAGTTCGTATTTGCTTGTACTGGATCGATTAATTATATAGCAGGTGGGCTATTCAGGAGGAGTGCTGTAGGGATGCACAAGGACACGATGAAATCTGGCGAGGTTTAAACTTCCTGCGTTATATATGTATGATTACCATCTTTTCAATTCCAGGGGTGAACTGATATTTCTTAGTGATTTCCGGATGTTTCAAATCGCGGCGAGCAAGAAGAAAAAAAAAGGGAAGAAAGGAAAAAAGAGGCTTACAGTGACCACAATTTTCATTTATAGGCGTCTGGTAGTGGCGCGAGCAGGGAGATGTGGCCTACTTGTGTAGACTGTGGGGTACATTATAGGTTAACCTATATGCACTGTATGTGCACTGTATGCGGGCATCGGCCATACATGCCTAATTTTTTAGGGGCGAAGCTCCTTAAGGCGTGGGTCGTTCGTCACCTGTATGTATGTATAGTAACCACCGCTTGCACTCAGCCCACTACTGCATAAAGGCAGGTATGCGGCACAGAAAGCGGGTATGTGTGTCCAGACTGCTACCTGGACAAACGCATAATAATAATAATAATAATAATAATAATAATAATAATAATAATAATAATAATAATAATAATAATAATAATAATAATAATAATAATCAGCTACCTCTTTCCTGAAGCCACGCACTACGCCACGAAGCGCACATGGAAACATGCACCACGATGACACTAAATACCCAACATTAACGAAAGACTGCCCGTTTCTAACGATGATGATGATGATGATGATGTTGATGCGTTTGTGCTAGCGCGTTATGGCGCGTGTAAGAAGCTGGTGTAAGACGCTGCGGCCTCTCCGCCTTATACTCTTTCAGCAGTCATGTGATGGCGTCGGCAAACGCGGTGCGCGTTCCGGCCTGTGTAAGCGGCTGCGTAAGACGCTGTGGCCTCTCCCCCTTACTAGAGTGTACTGCACGTTTCTAACGCGTTTGTGCTAGCGTCCCCTTAAACGCGAGATCCCAGCGTTCGAATACAGTGTTTCTCACCTCTTTGCATGATGATCGACTGGGCGAATTACACGGAAGAATTTCACGGTATACCGATGATTCCCTCCGGAGCTTCGCCCACTCATCATCATTCACCCCGTGGATATGCTGTGATTTTTTCTTCCTTTCTTTCTAAATTATTTCCTACACGCGACCCATGCCCGCATACCCGCGTGCAGTGTATCCAATGCGGGCTTACACTTATGAAGATATGCATCACCAACTAGCCTGTCAACAATCCTTATTGGAATTTGCACGCTTAAAAATTTTTAAATGTAATTTAAGGTAACTGCGGGTTTGCCAACCTTGGGGTCCATATATGTTCCTGCTAGAGCAGCCTCCCGACAGCGTTACATCCGAATATTTAGTCGTCAATTTCTTACTTAAAATATTATTCATTAGATAGTAGCTGGAATCGATTACATTTTTCTTCTTAGTAAAACGCACATGAACGCACTTACCCGTATTGAAATTCATTTTCCGCTTAGAACATCATTCACAAATACGTTCTAGGTCGGCCCGCAGTTTGAGGACATCATGTACATTATCAATTTTTATACACATATGCAGTCATTCCCGAAGAGCCGCATGGTAGAGTCAATACCTAAGTTAATGTCATTAATGTAGGTGAGAAATAAAAGATGCCGCCAGAGAGATACTCGCAGACGCCTGGTTTGACCTCAAGATAATCTGAACTATTGCCATTCAGGACATGTTGACGGCGTTTTGGTTGGTTGACGACTAACTAACATAGGCGAATTACCAAAGAGAAGAACTATAGGGTACTATGCGAGTGGGTCCGAGAACATTCTGAAACAAGCCGAAATTATCAACCACGTTTTTCATTTCCATATTACACCGTAAGCTGTTATGAGATCACAACAAGGGCCGTTTTTGGCGCCGTAGTTGTCCGTCGCCGCCGCCGGTGTCCGTAACCGCTATCGCGCAAATTTTAAAGAAAATAACCAGGACCGAGGAGGATTCGAACCCACACCCTCTGCGTGGCAGTCGAGCATTCTACCACTGAGCTAGGCCTGTTTTTTTTTTTTCTTTATTGACCTGCGCTTGAAAAATCTTCGCTAAAAGACCTTAACAGGTATAACGTCTGCCGAGAAATCGCATTAACAAATGCAATGTTACGTGGCAGAATAATAATACGCCACAACACGTCGCGGAAAGCGGATTGCCTAACGAGTTCGAGGAATCACTTCAAATAACACAGGGGTGCTTGCTTCGTAGCTCTGCACCCATTATAGAGGCATCATCAACATCATCATTATGAAACAATCTTCTTCAACTTTTCCGTCATCATTATTACGAAGCGCTGCCCTTTATCGTGTCGTATCATGCCATGCGTCACGCGGCCGGCGACGTGCCCCGACAGCAACCTGACTTGGCTCTCCGATATACCTGATGGCGTCTCCACGTAAAGTGCGACCGCTGCTGAAGAAGCGAATCGCAGAGATACGCGCGCGGCTGCAGCAAGGCAACGTCGGGCACAACAGACAGCTGTGCAGAGAGAAGCCCAAACCGCAGGTCGCCGTCGACGCCGGGCCGAGAGTTCAGTTCGTTCTCGGGAAAACGACGCCAAGAGTCTCTAAGATGTGGAGATATACAGATTTGCACGTTACAATAACATCGTAATCATTGCGTAGTGGGTACATCCCTACTTGGCGAAATGATAAGAGTTATGGCGCAGGGGATACCTACCACCTCTACTTGCACTAGTTTTCCTTTAAAATGGCCTTTAAGAAGGTCACTCCTCCAGCTTACGCTGTCACTGTCCTGCGGTTCCGCGCAGGCCTGGCTCTTTTGAGTACGGCTTGCACTGATTACCTCGCGCGCATCTTTTTCCCAATTTAAGTCGGGTAAATTAAAATCACCCGCAAGCAATATATTTGGTCAGACGGGTCCGAAACGATAACGTACAGCATTTCTAAAACAGAGAAATCCGTGCTTGGTGACAAATAAAATACTGCAGTCACAAAAGGAAAAACTGTTAATTAGTGCTGCTAAGACTTCACTAAACCGTATGGACTGCAACATCGGTCATCGGCCATCGATAAGCAGTATAACTGCGTGGAAACACCTAGTGATGGATGGGTTAAGCCAGGATTCAGTACCAAACACTATATGTGCCTTTAATGACTCAACCAATCCAGCAAGTTCACCTGCCTTGTTGAATGTGCTATGGCGATTTACCGCCGCAATAACCAAATCACGATAAGCACATGAGATATGATTGTTGTGCCACCGTTTTTACAGGGGAAGAACATGTACAGGGGAAGAACCGTTTTTACAGGGGAAGAACTTGTTTTACAGGGGAAGAACTTGTTTACAGGGGAAACTTGTCCCTTGTAAACCCTCTGCCATTTACGGTCATCTTAGCGGCTTTAGCTTCTCCTGGTTTTTCGTATTCGCCTTCTTTAGTTTGTCGTATTCTTTCGGACTGCTAGAGTTTCAAATGAAAAGTCCTACTTTACACTGTAAGAGGAGCCCTTGAACTTGAATTTTTCATAACGGCCACCTTTTCTTTATCAGATAGAAAATTTACAACGATGGGTATTTCCATCCGTTCATGACAACGGCCAACCCAATGTGCCCTTTGAACTGACTGCAGTTCAACTCCCAAATTAGTAGCGCAGATACCCTTAACCAAGACTTGCTCCCATGTTTCGCAACGGTCATTGGCATCTATCCCATAAAAGACGAAGCTCAATCTACGGCTTCTGTTGTCGAGGTCTGCATTTTTCTTTTACAGAATTTTTACTTGGTGACTTGGATACCTATGGTTGCTTGTTCATGTATACTAGCTTCATAACGTTACCTGTTTGTCTAGTAGAGTTAGGCAGCCGAGCTGCCGTACTCAAAGAAACAACAGCGTCAGTTACAGAACAAGGAATAATTCGTGTTTATTCTTGGGCCGCGCTTTTATAGGCATGCGGTTGCTTATCCGCTGCCGCGTCAGCGCAGCTGATGATGAAGTGGAACGTCACGCAGTAGACGTTATCATAATTTGGTCTTTGGTGATGTTGAGCTTGCTCTCAATTTCAGCCATTTTGGCATTATATCCTGGCATCGACGTTATCTAACTTATTCGTGATCGTATCGTGTAGCTTTTTCAAGAAATTCATTTGGCCTTCATTAAAAGGCCCAGGGTTGAGCTCGCCGGAAAGCAGCAAGAACAGAGCGAGATACAACACTCGGTTCACAACGAAACGAAAACGTCTAGTGCACTGTATACTCGCACTGCACATGCAACACTTGCCCGCGTGGGAGGAGCCGGCAACGCCATGACTACTTTAGAAGTTTGAGTTACGTGAACAGCACTAACCTGCAGAAACAACAGCGGCGCGAGCAGCATGTCAGCAAGCGTGCCGGCTCCAAATCCCACTCAGTCAAGGTACCGCGCAATAAGCCAGTCCCGCATCACGTGGTTCACAACGCTCGACGAGACTGCTGTATACACGTGGAGGATGTATACGAAAGCGCTCTTTGTTACGCACGCCCTGTAGTCCTCCAGCGTAGGGCTTAAGTTGTACTTCCAAAGTACATGTACTAAAATTGGAACGATACAGGGAAGATTAGCATGGCTCCTGTATTCTCTGATAATCGTGTCCGCATGACGAACGTACAAATACGCCTCTATTACGTGTCCCCTTCCCCTACCAAAAATGGATACAGTTGAACAGGAAGAGTTTCTCCAGGTTAATTTAGATCGCATTATCTCTGCTACCAAAATGTTAATAGAAACTATGCGAACTCGCCAATATGTCTTCGCATATGTTTGCGATCCTCACATTTGCGCTGGCTCAATACAAAACATCCTTCCTTAATTCGCACAATTCCACAGCTCCGCAAACCGTCGCGTGATGTTATTGGTTCGAACGAAAGCTTATGTTCTTTTTCCACAACACATTTCAGATAGCCTTGTTATGCTTAACTGTAAAAATACCTCCAACTCATTCACGTTAATAGCACTTTATGCCCCTCCTCATCATCCCATAGATTCGGTACTAGATGAATTACAACACTGCTTATCCATTACTCACGATCCCAACATAATTATAGCAGGTGATTTTAATGTCAAACATTCCATGTGGGGCACCCACCCAGCTGATTCTCGCGGATCTCTAATTTTGCCCCGCCACGGTGGTCTAGTGTCTATGGTACTCGGCTGCTGATCCAAAGGTCGCGGGATCGAATCCCGGCCGCGGCTGCTGCATTTCGATGGAGGCGAAATGTTGAGGCCCCTGCACTGTGCGATGATAGGTGCACGTTAAAGAATCCCAGATTTCCAGAGTCCTCCACTAAGGCGTCTCTCATAATCAGATGGTAGTTTTGGTACGTTAAACCCCAGAAATAAATCAATCAAATAATTAATTTTGAAGCCTCCAGTGATCTCATTATCCTAAACAATCCTCAATCACCACCTGTCTTTGTCACACCTTATGCAGAAACATGGATCGATCTTACCCTCACCCCTAAAGACATGATTACTGCAGGATTTGATTGGCAAGTATTGCACCTACCAACCCTTTCCGATCATCAGTACATTTCTTCTTTTAAACATATACTCCTTCCACATGCGAAAAAAAAAAAAAGTTGACACGACATGGAAATCTCCAACTTTTAAATTATCTCTAATATCTTGACTGGTCTGAAGTGCTAGTTCTAAGGGACAATATAACACCTAATGCTCTGGACATTATACTGGAAAAGTTTTACTCCATTTATCGACTTTTATCGGCCAAATATTCACGGAACATTTCAAATGCATGGTGGACACTTCAAAACATTTCAAATGCATGGTGGAAACTCAATTTAAGTATTCAACGGGAAAAAAAAAATACGGGCGATGCGCCGTCGATTTCAACGTGCGAAAAATCCCTCGCTTCGAACATCTTTTAAAAAAACTATATGCAGCTGAATTTCTTATTGACAAAGGCAACATTAGAAAGTCTAAATTATCATATGAAAAAAAGTCACAGTTTTGCCGCAAGGGCGAAGCAATGAATGCGATAGCAAGAAACTGTAATGCTATACGAAGTGAGGCTGGCAGCTTCAGGAGCAATATTAATTGTAGCAAACATGCACTTGCTAAGCGAATGCCTCCCGCGGGCAGCGCGTGCTGGTACGAAGGGCTTTATACTGTCGCGAAGACCGCGTCGCGTAGAATGTTTTCTTGTTCTTTTTTCTTTTTCGACTGCTTTCTTAGAAGGGTGCTCCAGCAAACGAGCCGGCGCGCCGCAGGGAGTCTTCTTGACGACGTAGTACAGAGAACGAAGACCACGTGTGTGCGTCGCGGCCAGTTTCTGGAATGTGTTATTTGTATTAGTTTTGTAGCAAAGCCGGATGCACGCGATCACGAGGGCTCGCGTTGAGCTTGAGCATCGTTATCTTCGACCTGCCTGACTGGCCCGTGTAAGCCGTTTTCCTATTGGTGGGAGGCAGTGGTGTTCCGAGACGTTCATGTTGCCGTGGGTGCTGCAAAGTGCTATTTAAGCGGCGACACTGGCCTTTTTTTTGAGAGCGGACTAGGGGACCATGACGCTCGGAACCACCGGCGACCAGTTCGGCAGGCCGACGGGGTATGATACCATTTTCTATGTTGTATAATTTTTGCCCTGTGTGTTTTCCAACTTCAAGATGTCTTAGCTAAATAAACCCCCCAATGAGTGCTCTCCCAATTCACTGTGTCGACTCCTCCTCGCTTGCCTGCGCGGAGTGGCTCCCACGCCTCTTCGTCTTCCTGACCTTCCGATGCGTCTAACATTAACGGCCCCGACGTTTCGCTACAATACGTTGTGTGTCACAAAGCTGCACATACAAAGCTAGGAGAGGCCGCTAAATGAACAAACAGAAGATGAGCGCGAACTATCAAGTGAAGCCCGCACGAAACGAACGCACAGATATACACCGCACGAGCGCGAATAAGCTGTCACAATGGATACTCTCAGTTTGAACAGCGCTCCTGTTGCAAAGGCGGCCGAAGCAGCGAAGGAAACTAGCGTGCTTCAAGTGTCGATCTGTGACACTTGATAGTTCGCGCTCATCTTCTGTTCGCTTAGCGGCGTCCCTTGATCTCGAGTGACTTTCGTACGCTCCCTTGCGCTCCTCGCGCCATCTCGCTGGTAATGAAGAAACGCTTATAAGCGCCTGCCGTCTCTGAGTCCTGCCAGCGGTAAAGAGTGTGTATATAACGCTCGCCGTTAGCTCCGTGAAGGATCTGTTGCTCTTCGTGGCGTAGTGGTTAGCGCCACGCGCTGCGTAGCGAGAGGTTCCTGGTTCGATTCCGCGCCTTGGAAGCATTTATCTGAATCATTTTTCTTTATGACGTGTATATATATATATATGTATATTGTGAGGTACCGCTTTTATTCCAGCCGAGCGCGTGCTACAGCGGGCAAAAACGAACCGGGAAGCTGATGATGATATGTACAGATGAGGAAGATGTACAAGTAATGATGATATGTACAGATGAAGAAAAGGCGACCGTTCGTTGCGCTCACACTAATTCCCCCCGGTGGTGGAAGCGGCCGCCTGGCCGCTCGAAAGCATCACGGGATGCGCCGAATATACGGCTTTAAAGGGTCCCTGAAACGTTTTTTTGACATTGCGTCACTGATTAGGCAACACAATTGCGAAATCATTCACACCATAAATAAAGCGAAGCACAATGCGCTAAGGCAGCTATGGACTTATTTCTGTCGCCTTCCTCCTTACCACTGCTGTTCCTCCTCAACTCGATCTGCTGCGGAGTGCACGCTAGCGACGACAGCGCCTCCCGCGTCAGCCGCTCTGCCGAGCCTCCCGTAGTGACATAGCGCCCCGATATCCTCACTGAGGTCGCCCGCCTCGGCAGTGCTAGCCTCTGTAATAGAGCGCCGGCGACTCGTGTGACGCCGCCAGATGCCGCGATGATACCGTTGGCTGAAACGAAGGAGTACGTTGTAGAAGCACGTTGTTCGCAGCTAGGTTTTGAAAATTACGTGCACGTCACTTGGGTCGGGGCCAATCAGCGACCTCTCATTCGATCGCTCGATGACGGGGGCGTTTGAAAACGCTTTTTGGCGAGCCGCTGCGACCTTTTGCGATACGCGTGTTCAAAACCTTATTGTAAATTACACACTTTACGCACAGCGCTAAAATCTGTCCTGTAATGGTCCTAGTGACCCGCTCTACCGGATCACCATGTTTGCACAAAATCGTCAAAACCGTTTCAGGGTCCCTTTAAGCGAGAGACGTGGACGATCTCTGTCCCACGGCAACGGTGGTCAGCTGGAATCCTCAGAGGCGAAACGCGGTAATTCACTGGCGATGCCTGTTCAGTGACAACGTACGGGCCAATAAAACGACTTGTCAGTTTTTCAATATATATATATATATATATATATATATATATATATATATATATATATATATATATATATATACACATACATACTTATACATATACAGTTCATGACGGCGGCGACGGGGACGGCAAAAACCAGCCGAGACTGTCCATATAATTGCTATCGCAATAAAAAAAACAGTTTCCTCCAACACTATTACACACTGCCTTTATGGCGATTTTTCCAAACTATATATAGCGTTTAACATACGACGTAAATTACAACCTTACCACCAGTGATCAGACCCTACACTAAAACAACTCCCACTCTAGACTCAGCTAAACTCCTTCTTGATACTCTTATTGCAACTGATACCACCTCGTCCGATCTTCTCTTACATTCATTACATTCATTGATGCGCACTATTACTGCGGCTCCATACCCATGGCACACACAAGGTATACCGTCTACATACAACGAAACTACGCAGGTTATTAGCTTAATCAATATACATTCAGCTCCTGGATCGGATAACTTAAGAAGACTCGTTAAAACCCTTTTCTAATACCACCCTCAGTTCTCCTAGTTTATTTTTAATAACCGTCTGTTTGGTCATTTCCCTCTAGCATGGAGAACCGGAAAAATCACTTTTATTCGCAAACCTAATCGGTCATCCGATCAACCTTCTTCTTAGCGCCAGATTATCATGAATCCAATATTCGGCAAAGTGTTGGAACGCTTTCTTAACAACCGCCTTTGCTACTTTCGTTATCAAAACAACCTCCTTCATGAAAACCAATTCAGATTCACCGGTGAAAGAAGTTCCCTTCTTGCTCTTTATAAATTAAAACAAGTCCTCCTCAACTATAAGACTTCTAAGATCCCAACTCTTTCAAACTCCTTAGATTTTAAGGGCGCTTTCGACAGTGCTTGGCACATTACAGTTCTCAATATTCTGCGTAAACACCAATGCCCCACCAATTTATATCATCTTTTAAAAACGTTCCTATCCAACCGAACAATCACATATCACTCGCATCTCGGCAGTCGATCCGTATTCCCCGCAATAGGCAGTCCACAAGGCTCACCCATCAGCCCATTCCTCTAGAATATTACTGTGTATTCTCTCCTTGAATTTAAATTTCCATTTCCTGCTCATTTACAGGCCTACGCAGATGATACCATTCTTACACCTCCTGGATGTTGTCACCACCCTGGATAATCTCGACTTCAACTACAACGCAATGCTGAATTTTCTACTCTTACCAAATTTCTACCCGGGCAAAAGATTATAAATTGCACATAAACCCCACCAAATCCTATTTTTTATTCTTCAGTAACGGTCATGTTGGTATGCTTCTCATCGCCGCCTGACAGTAAAAATGGCCGACACATTCCTACGACATAAGCCTTCTATTAGAAACCTCGGGATCTTGTTTGATGCTACGCTAAACTTCCACAACCATGTCGAACTAAAGCTAAACTCGAAGAAATCTCTGCTCGATTTATCACATTTATGAAACTGCGCCACCTACTTTGAAATCTATCCATTCTACGCATTTATCGACAGGTTCTCCTCCCCTCTTCAAAAACGCATCCTGTCTTGTGGGGTTCTAACCACCTTGCCGCCAATGATGAAGTCTCGAGTCACCGGTAACTCAATAGCAAACGTTTATTAAAGAACTCTGAACACTTAAAATAACTTGGGAACACTGTGAACGTCGAAAATACACGAGCGAACGGGCACCTGCCCTTAACCCTCGCCCTGGCGGGGCACACGCCTTGCGCGCACACCGTAGTCCCCTGCCGACTCGGCACACTCACTACGCGCACGCCACTCGCGCCCGTCCACCGGGCGCGAGTGGACGGGCACGCCCGCTGGACGAAAAAGTTAACACGCATCGCACCTCATATCAGCGCTTCAAATCTTAGCTAACACACCTCTGCTTGATTTAGAATTAGATAGATGCTCGTTTTTCTTTATCCGGAAAACAACCACATACTGCGAACTTTATACGTATCATGCTCAGGATTTATTCTCAACTTTCACACGCTGGACTTATTGCCCTTCTGAAATCTGTCTTTTCTTACCATAAATCAGATGCATCTCCACACTACCACCTATTAAAAATTCCCGCAATACACATATATGCAGACGGTTCATATATGGCACATTCAGCCGCCGCGGCCTTTATAGCTCCTTTACACTCCTTTACAATACTTAAATGCAATAAGATTCATATTTTCAATGCCTCCAGCGCACTACGGAGATCACCGCGTTCGAGGAAAGCTTAAACTACATCCAGTCACTTCCCACGCGAATTCGCATGCATATTTATACAGAATGTCTTTCCATACTCGCGGCACTCAACAATTTAATCGAAACAGACACCCGTATACGTAATATAAAAAGAAATTTAGAAACACTAGTGACTATAGTGAAAAACGAAGCTTCTTATATCACGTATCCGGGCGTTCTGGGATAATAGGCGATGAATTGGCAGAAGCTGCACATCCAGTCTCCAATGAATTTAATGGCACCACGCAAAAATCTATCCTCACAGTTAAAACCCAATTTTACAAAATTATGCTCTCACAATGGCACACATATTGGTAAACCGAAGGCCCACAAACTAATTTATATAATTGGATCTCAAGCGTCTACTGTATACCTAATTGGTTTCCCCCTAACAGAAAACTAGTACATTTATTGACAGGCCGCGGACATTACAAATATTACATAAAACGTTTTAATATAACGTTATCAGACCATTGCCTCTGTGGAGCCATATGTACAGACATATTAGACTATTTCAACGATAGCCCCCGTACTTCACCCGTCACAAAACATCTCTGCAAACCACACACAAGACACATAACTTACAAAGATTTCCCGCGCCTTCTAAAACATAAAAAAATACGAGCATAGGTACTCCAGATTGAAACGCTCATGACATTACTAACATTTATCGCGCCTCCCCCCACACATGTCCCAGAAGCCGACTAATTTCCATTTCCATGACCTCGGCCATGTGTATAGTTTATGCGCACGAAAGCGGGGTTTCTTCTGTGCACATGCCCACGCCTATGGATCATAATACTCATGTTCATTGTACATCTCATATTACCTTTTCTTTCTTTTTTTCTGCATATCCTAACAGGTCTTTTTAGTTTTGCAGGTCTCTATTCAGTACTCCCTATGGAGCCTCAAGACCAGTCTCGTCAACCAGAGCATAAACATTACTGCTGATAAATAAATGGCTAGTGCAGCGAACACCGGAAGCATCAAGTTAATAGCCCACAAACATTTTCTCTTCCCTTGCTTCCTAGCTCCTCTGGAAGCATTCGCGCTAATCTGTAAATTGGCATAACATCGGATAACATAGCTTCTCCTCATTCCTCACAATTGTGACTGAATAGCTTCCGAATCCTCCTTTTTCTTTTTTTAAACCTAATTGGCTTTTCCATTGAATTTCCTTTTGCGATATTATGCCCCTCGAATTTTGTATTTGATTGGCATAATGCCCGCTTTACCTTATGGTGGTGCGGGCTTCCCGTACATTCCATTTATTTCTTTTTCTTGCACTTAGCCATCGACGTCATGGCCGAAAAAACTGTCGCCGTGAGCCTTGCAGGGTTTTCACTGTAGTCCAGCGATCTATCTGCGTCGATTGTCGACGTGTGCCATGATGGGTCCGAATATTTCTCGGGATGACACAGTGAACCGCACGCCCACCAAGCGGTCGGTGGGCGATCATCGTCCAAGAAGTGCCCAAAACCTGCAGAAACGAAAGCGGCGTGAGCTGCATGTCGACAAGCATGCTGGCTCCAAATAGCACGCGCTCAAGGTACGTGGCAGTTATATAAGTCAGTTATATATGTCGATGACATCAAGGTATTTAAGGAAATTCTTTCAGCTGACGACTGTCGCTTGCTTCAGTCAGATTTGTGCTCTTTTTCTGAATGGTGCAAGATGAATAACCTCTCTGAATACGTCAAAAACCAAAGTCATGAGTTTCACTCGTAGCACATATATCGTGCTATTTTCATAGTCTGTGTCAATTCTATGTTGTTATGTAAGGTTTGTGAGATAAATGATTTTAGTTTTGTCTTTCACAGTGCCGTACACCTTTTCTACTCTCAGCAGGCGTGTTGCGATACGGGGTCCTCGTTCTCTCGGCTGTGTTTGCACAATATCTAGAAGAGAATCCAGTTCTGCTATATACCCCTCCGCAAACTGTACACCGGGAAATATCCTCCTCAACTTGGGTATGCGTCTGAGATCTCGAAAGGCATTGCTATTTCCAACAGCAACCACTGAGAGCAACACCATTGAGCAACACAAATATATATATATATATATATATATATATATATATATATAATATATATATATATATATATATATATATATATATATATATATATATATATATATATATATATATATATATATATATATATATAACCATTGATTTGCTAGAAGTGACTGCGGCTCTCAGTGTAACGCTGCTGGATTACTATATAATTGCCATCACTTAACTACTGGTGAAATCGAAGAGATCTGTTATTTCTTTACAAGTTTGTTCACGGTATCATATCCTGCTCTGCACTGCTCAGCTGTCGTTATTTTCGAATTCCACGTATTTTCGAATTCCAGAGCTGACCGTTTAATGTAGCCACTTGCTCTTCCAACAGTTAACCGTCCGAATGGAATACAAAACCTTTATAATGCTTTTTTGCGATATTTTCGCAGCTCAAGTAACTGTTTTCGACCGATATTTGCACTCTCCCAACATAGGGTGTCGCACATTGCACAAATTCTTCCCTTCTTGGTCTTTCAGCCCACCTTGCGCGTAATTGTGTGTGTGCAGTGTATGTGTGAACTAGAGCCACTTTGACCGTATCTATCTATCTATCTATCTATCTATCTATCTATCTATCTATCTATCTATCTATCTATCTATCTATCTATCTATCTATCTATCTATCTATCTATCTATCTATCTATCTATCTATCTGGAAACTGCGCCAAAGGACGACACACAAGAAAAGAGACAGGACACCACCTGCGCAAACTAACAACTGATTTTACTGAAGTGACGTGCGTGTATGCAGTCTCCACAAGCTGCGCAGGTGTACCGAAGCGAAGAAGCTTGGGATTATGCACAGGAAGTTAGCCGACCATGCACGATAGAAATTTTGCTTCAGCGTTACACAATACGAGTAAGTGATGCGTCGCTTATAAAATTATCACCCGTTCTTTTTAAAAAAAAATACCCTTCTAATATTTCACGAGCGGTTTTTCGCTTACTCCTGCCCGGGATTCTCACGCTGCGAAGCCGTGCTTCACACGTGTTGCAAGCTTTGCAGTGGTCAGTAAGATGTGCGCTTACCTTCTTAGCGACATTGCATGCGGCCTGGGTCGTACGTTTGATGCAGCGCCCCGTTTTGCCAATGTATACTTTCCCGCAGGAGAGGGGAACTTCGTACACGACATTTTTGGCACACTTGACAAAACGTTCGTCATGCTTCTTCCCACAGCCCACATTTTCGTCAGCACAGTTGGGACAACGGCTCAACTGAGCAAGTTTATTGGGGTCTGAGAAGACCAACGGCACGTTCAACCGAGTAGACACTTTTTTTCAGGTTATGTGCGACCTTGTGTGTCACATATGCACAAATTTAAAGTGCACAATCCTGCACGCGTAAGCGCATTCCCTGGTTACTTCCTCCTTTCCTCCCCCTCTCTTTCTCTCATGTTTGCATTTCCCATTTTCATTTCCGCAGCGTACGTAGGGTACCCAACCGGTCTCCTGTAACCTCCCTGCCTTTCTGGCCTTTCTGTGTCCCCCTTGGCTCCTTGTCCTCGCGCTTGTCTTATGTGAAATAGTAATAAGAGTGTGGAATAGCAATAGCGTTTGCGTAGCCTTCTCATGGAACATTCACTAAAACCAGTGCCTTCTGCTGAATGCTGCTTTTCAGAAGAATGCAGAATACTGTATCGTGGAAAAGGGGTTTGTATGTTTGCGTTTCCTTGTAGCAGCGTTTTGCTTTCACGTACATTCAAGTAACAGTCCGAGCTATCACGTGTGTAGGTTGTGGTTAAATAGTAACTTATACAATTTCTCTGGCGGATTTTACTTTGAGAAAGTCAACATCGCTCTATAACGCACACGCGCTATGGCGGAGGGCCTGCGTGGCGGGTTCGTTCGGAACTACTTTATTTTTTCCGCCAAGGACGCCTACGCTGGCACCGATACGGAATTTTCAGTAGATACAGGGGGCATTACCTTCATTTCCGTATATTTGTGTGATGCGCCGCAGATCAAGTGACGTTGAACATCTGCCAAGGTAAAATGCCAATAAGGGCACGACGCATGAAGTCTAGACAGGCACAAGGACACAATGTCGAACTCGCGTCTCTCCTTATCGGCATCGTACACAACTGAGAGAACTTTCCTCAGCCTTTGCAGACCCAAGTTGCTTAGTTTTGACGATGCATGTCACACCACCTGCGAATGTTAACTGCGAAGATGCAGCTCACATCAGTCTAATAGCGCTGTCTAAGTGTGTAGCCTAATATGTGTTTAATTGTCAGCACGTGACTGGCCATACAAGTACTGACCATGTCTCCAACCTTTTCATCAACAACAGAGGTTGCATGTGCAATTGTTTCTTTTGTGCTTTTAAATGTTATTCTCTTCATAAAAATTCAGTTGTGAGTTAAGCGCTGTCCTGTCAAATTATTAGTTCTTCTATGCTCGTTTTATGTGCGCTTAAAAAGCTTTTGCTTTGAAACATGAACAGTGGTTGATTGACCGCCTTACGATGTTTGCGATGGTGCGCATATTGCAACTTGTTGCTGGGCTAGTTCGCTCATATACTTCGGTGAAACACACGTACGTGTGACGAAACGAGCTGACAGGAAAGAATGTCGTTTTCCTGCGGCCATTTTATTCCTCGCGGTGGAGTCGATTCTTTGCGTGTTTTCGCGTCTTTATCACCGCGAAACGTGAACGGAGATTATAGAGAGACACGGCGTGTCATTAACCCCTCCTTCTCTGTGACTTTTAAATGCACCTCAGGCGAGGTCACTCCAGACTACGCTTGCGCAGTCGTTCACCAACGAGTCACTGACACAGAACTGTTCCTTTTCTACGAACGATATGTACCACTCGCGGAACACTACTAGTAATAGTATTAGCTGGGGTTTTACGTGCCAAAACCACGATAGAATCACGAGGAACGCCGTATAGCGGAAGACTCCGTATTAATTTTGGCCATCTGAAATTATTTAACGTGAACCTAAATCTAATTACACGAGTGCGTTTTTTCATTGTTTATTTTTGCATTTCGCCTTAGTCGAAATGCAGCCTCCATAGCCGGAAATCGAACCCACGACTTTGAGCTTAGCTCACACGCTAGCCGCTAAGCTACCACCGCACGTTCTTGCGGAGTACTTCAACTGCATTATCACGCATGCCATAATAAGCTCATTGATCGTTCGATTTTTAATTGAGCTCCCAGTTATGATAGTATTCATAGCAAAGAAAAAAAAACATCAAATGCACTAGCCGCTTTGCTTCTATAATAATACTGGCCGATGTTTTCCAATATTCAATAAACACGCGTACGCCTGCACTGCCAAATGTAATGCGAAACATACTCTAAACACGGTAACCTTTAGTTTATTTTATAGGTACACAAAAATGTGAAAATGCTCCTTTACTAAAGGTTAAAACACTAAGAAAAACGGTGAGCACAGCGAAAGCCTCAACGGGCCTATCGTCACACAACGGTTGGCAGAAGCGTACACCGCATGATTCTGGTATTTTTTGTAAGGTTCAAGAATGCAACATTGAGCCATCGCATCGCAGCGGGTGAGCGCGAGAGACAAACAGGGGCAGAGGGAGGAAGCCGAGAGTACGTGCAACGCTGAAGTTTCTTTAGGTGGCATTCGTACGCGCGGACGCTAACCACGACATGCGAAGGAGCAGACGCCTTCGTCGCGATAGCTGGCGATGGAAGCCACGAGTTTAATCGAGAGCTTTCCCTCAGCTTTTCACGTGCTGAGATCAGGTGACCCGTGCCGAAACTTCTAGAAGACCCACCGAAGTCAATTAAAAGGCTCGAACACGGGCTGTCGTCAGCATTCAGCCGTCAGTAGGCTGTCATGTGACACAGTGAAAGAAGAAAGAAGTCGAACGGCGCTGCTCCGCAAACCAACCGTCGAGATAGGCCAGCAGTCTTCATGTTGACGAGACGCCTTGAGTGGCCGCGGTGGATAGGACTCTGTGTTTTATTCTCTATTCTAATGCATGAGCTTGTATATTTGGTGTTAGTTGGTTCGGTGTTATGTTGTAGCCCATCTATATTTATATTGTGAAGAACCGTGTTTGTGCACGTTTGTGTAACTTCCTGTTCATTGAAAATACATTTGCTGCCCCGCTACGGTGGTCTAGTGGTTATGGCACTCCGCTGCTGATCCGAAGGTCGCGGGGTCGCATCCCGGCCGCGGCGGCTGCATTTCGATGGAGGCGAAATGTTGAGGCCCGTGTGCTGTGCGATGTCAGTGCACGTTAAAGAACCCCAGGTGGTCGAAATTTCCGGATCCCTCCACTACGGCGTCTCTCATAATCAGAAATGGTTTTGGGACGTTAAACCGCGCAAATCAATCAATCAATAAATTTGCTCTGTTTGATAGGCTCTTGGCACTGAGTCGACCTTTGAACCCACTGCTGGCGTTTTGCTAGTGCACCAAAGGGACCTAAAACTCAATTGTCCAAGCTTTCGTGGGGTAATTTTCGGAGAAATGACACATCGGTTCTTGGAATCTTTCCCGGCGATTGCCTCTCGTGTCTCACAGCTCGGGATCGGTGACACAGTGCACGGCCGCCACGTACGTGATGCGGTTCATGAGCAAGGCGTGAAGGAGCCTCAGGACGTTGTCTTCGCTGAGACCTCCTTGCCTGTTGGAGGCTCTGTTGATCAATCCGATCATGTGCTCTGTCTTCGTGGTGATTTTATCGATCGTTGGACTGTTACAGCCGTCCGACTCTATCGGCATGCCGAGAGCTCTAATGACGCACCCTGGGAACGGGGTTACCGTCACTCGTGCGGAGCTTGATGTCGACTTCCGACAGCGGCATCCAGCTCTTGAGTTCGCGACCTCTCGTGAGTGGCCTGTTTAGGAGGAGCTCCGACTTGCTCGAAGAGCACCTAAGGCCCGTGTTGGTGCGACACCATTCTGTTTGGTCAAGGGCTTCCTGAAGCGTTTCGACCTCGCCCTGGCTGGCGCCGGCACACTAGATGGTGATGTCGTCAGCGTGCGTGGTTGCGGTCTTCGACTTTGGAGAAGGATTGAAATAGCTTGCACATTGCTATGCTAAACGAAAGCGGGGGGATTACCGCACCCTGCGGCGTATACTTCGGGCCTATATAGCTCCATGGGGTCGGGTTTGAGATCGCCAATCTTGAGCGTGGCTTTTCTGCATTGCAGAAACGAGCTGAGAAGCGTGTGAAACGTCTCGCGTAGCTCGAGCTGCGAAATCGAGTCCGGAATGTGCGCGTGGGTGATGTTGTCGAGGGCTTTTTCCAAATCGAGTTCTAGGATTCTCCGGACAACCCTCGTGCTGTCGATGATTTGGTGCTTGAGTATAGCTTCATCGTGTCCTGCGTCGAAAGAGAAGCGCAGAAACCGACCGTGTTGTACGGAAAGAGATTCTTCCACACGATGTTCCTGGAGATGCGGTTGTGTATAACGTGCTGTACCGCTTTGCCCACGCACGACGTGAGAGAAATGGGTCTGAGATTAGCCAGCCGCGGAGGACGACTTGGTTTGGGGATATGGACAACCGACGCAGTCTACCAGGACTCTGGGACGGAGCGCCGCTCCCATTTGCTGTTGATTTCTTCAGTGAGAGATGTGATATGGAGCCGTCTTCCAGGTTTCGAAGCGCCTTGTTCGAGATTCCGTCGGGGCACGGGGCTGATCTGGCCGTAAAGGGATGATGTGCATAAGGGATGACAAAAAGTTGTTAAACAAGGAATGCTGTCGGAAGCCAACGACCTGACAAGACAAGTCGTCTTCGCCAGGGCAGAAGTTCTATCGTAGGAAATTGGCTCAATATTCCCTATTCAATGATTTCTTCGTCAATACGCACAGTGATATGTGTGGACAAGAACACGAACACCATACCTACTTATACCATCTTAATAAAACTTAATCTGTCAGCTCTAACACTTTCGCATAACCGTAAATCTAAGTGGACTCTTCGCATTGAGTGCGTAGTCAATAAAGCCACTGGACTTCACTAGAACATCTTATAAAAACGACCGCCCTTGGACCGTGCATCACATCTACTTATGACACATAAAGCTATTCGTACAGTCCTACATTTTTATTTAGGAACGCCAGCCTGAGTGACCAATTGCATAGTCATGCTGTGCGTCCTTCTGCTTGCGGGCATTACTCACTCCTTCCCCATTGCCCCTTGTGTATTTCATACTTCCTTATGTTCCAACCTCAGTGTAGCGTGTAGCACACTCGACGCTCGTCCAGTTGACCTCTCTACCTTTCCTTTCTCCCTCTTTGGGTAACGTGCTTGACTACTAAGGTCACTATTTGTCCGAGACACCGTAATTGACAACATTGCTACGTACTTCACAAATCATTACTGCGTCCTAAATTTGAACAAGCTGCTGTTGTGTAGGATAAAAACCATGAACACTGTGAGAGTGGTCCCGCCGTAGGCGCTGTGGTGTCTTCCACAAAACGCCTATGCAAGACCCCGGTGTCCGTGGTTCGATTCCAACCCTTTCCCCGCGTGTTACCCGTATAAGAACACAGTTCAATTCTGTAACGCTTGCCAACAGACCGGGAATCGCACAGACGTATGCTCACAGCCTGATCTACCAGTATGTCGGAAGTGTGGCAGGAAAGACCCCCAGGTGGATCACGACTGCCGCCCCGTATGTGCCTCCTGTGGCGGAGATCATCTGACGGGTGACAAGGAATGCAAGCGGAGACTGAAGCCCCAAGTACGCCCCCGCACCAAAACGCCTAGTAAGAACCCTTGGAAAAACGCACCTAAGCTACCGCCACCACGACCAAGATGGCTTAGCTCGGATGACTCGGAGGACGAAGACGACGAATGGCCCTCGCTACCCCGAGAGGTCGAGACGAAACCCAGAGGCCGTTCAAGATCAAGATCTCGCCCAAGGACGCCTAGTCCAGCCAAATCAAAAAGGCCGAAGGGGACGTCATGCTCTCGGTCCCGGTCACGATCGAGGAGGAGAGACGCGGACACCAATATGCTCCCCCCCAAACTACACTCCCCGCAGCTCAACCTTAGGCCCAGGGCTCCAGGGAACAAGGCAGAGAGCACCGATCATACAAAGGTGAGCTGGGTGGCGACGGTCAAACCCGAGGCTCCCATTACATCGCATCCTGAGTACCAGAGAGTGTTAGCAGAAAATCGCATGCTGAAACGAACCCTTGAAGAAATCAAGCATGAAATAGCCGCCCTTAGAGGGCAGATTAAAGAAACCGCTAAAATTGAACAGCCGAAAATCAATGAAGTGGTAGAGCATATGCAGCCGGCTCAAAATCCGATCGAAGCGATGCTACAGCAAATGATGCAGCAAATTCTGGGAATGCAGAATTTTCAGAAGCAGCTACTGACCGATTTCCAAAATTTGAAAGAGCAGGTCGATGAGCTCGCCTCCAATCAAAAACTGTTAAATCGTAAGCGTACGGCTGGTAGCCCAAATGCACCTACCCTTCGAAAAACGAAAAATGGAGCCGTCCCTAACTCCATGGGTACGAACAGTGTTACTGGCCATGGCAGCTAATCATGCTAAAACAACCGAAACCGTTGAAATTTGGCACTGGAACTGTCGCTCTTTCCAAAAGAAGGCGGCAGCTCTACAGTGCTACATTGATACGGCAATTGTGAAGCCGGACATTATATGCCTCCAGGAAATTGGCAAATGCACGGTTAGATTGCGCGACTACTACACACATTATAACCCGGATTATCCCAGGCTCGCGACGCTGGTTAGCAAAGGGATCGCTTCGAACGTTAG
Source organism: Hyalomma asiaticum (assembly GCA_013339685.2). Taxonomy (NCBI): domain Eukaryota; kingdom Metazoa; phylum Arthropoda; class Arachnida; order Ixodida; family Ixodidae; genus Hyalomma; species Hyalomma asiaticum. Next base: position 153,626,733 of record CM023481.1, read on the forward strand.
TTACTCCCCCAACAGTCAAACACAACACCATATAGTCGAACTCTTTCCTACAAAGAGAGGACGCGCCAAAACCGTAGTAACAAATATTTATAGTCCACCTAAAGAAAGGGGCACGGATTTCGCGCCTATAATTACCCACGCCTTGGCAAGCATGGAGAGGAAAGATATACTAGTCCTTGTGGGGGACTTTAATGCTCCCCACACAAACTGGGGATACCGAACAGACACGCCTAAAGGCAAATTACTTCTACCTTTCCATCGGCACTCTCGCACCGGCGAGCAGGAACCTGTTTTTGTCGTCTGCTACGGCTCTCCGCGCCACGCCCCCCTTTTGGGCTGTTTGTTGCGCCGAGCCGCCCATACGTTTTGCCGTGCTTGCACGGTGCGCGCTGTTTTTCGCTCACTAGAGCTATTTAAAATGTTCTTTAAGAACAGTCAATCGACAGGGCATCGCTGCATTGTCTACGGTTGCACGTACAACCAGAAGAAAAGAAACGCTGCACGTAAACAGCTGTGCACCAAGCACAACGTTGCGCAGGAGGAGTGCGGCTGCGCACTCACTGACGTACTCGTGCCAAAACGCCGCACCGCTCATGTTCCCATGTGGTCTAATGCTAATGTCGCCAACACACCCTCAACCCCAGTCAGTGCCGTTCTTAGAATATGGTGCGAATGTCCCAGATTTCTTCTTTCATTCTCTCCCTACTTGATTAGCTTCAACCATGAGAGCTAAACGCGTTTCACGGTACTACCAAAGCAAGGGGTTTTGTTACGGACATTCCTTTTTCTTTTCCTTTTTTTGTTGCTCTTGTCCTTGCTGATGTATGCCTCCGGCTTGTGCAGTGCAAACCAGGTGGGCATGTTTTGTTGAACGGCAAACGTGCTTCAGTACCTTATGTGACGCGGACGCTTCCTTCAAAAGAAAAAAAAAAGTGGAGAGCTCGACAGAAGTCGATAATGAACTAGGCTGCGAGAACGGAGCCGAATGATTGCTTCTTGACCATGAGTGCGATAAATGAGAAAACCGATTAGAAAAAAAAATCCAGGTCTCACGCACCGGTGGGAGCCAATATTATGCCAAGATGCCAGCGATGTAACTGTAAGTATTAGCCAACGTTATTCATTAAAGAGAAGTTCAGCACGCAATAGCCGACAGTTGAAGGAATTCTAGCCAAGAGTAGCTATCTAGCGCTGGTTTTAATTGAGTAGATGCCGCACATATGCCATGGCTTATACATCATGCCACAACATTATTACGTTGTTATGCACACAGATATACTGTGTCATTTACTGACTGACTATCACACCTTGTTAAAGTTTACTTGCTTTGTTAGCAGTGTCCGAACGCCGTTGCACTACTTATTGAGTTTTGTCGTTATGTTGAGTAATGACCATATCGAGCCACGATAATGTCGTGTCATGAACATGATTATAAAATATCACATCCCTCGAATTGTAGTTTGACACCCATTTCAAACCCCTTAAAGCTCTCATGTTGAGTCATAATCATGTCGTGCCATGACCATGTCGTGTCATGAAAATGACTATAACTCATATCACATCTTCTCCTGTGCCTTTCGTTTTACAACCGGTATCAAACCCCCTTTTGCATAATGATGCTCATGTCATTTCATGTAAGCGATATCATGAACATGATTATAGTATATCTTACATCACATCCCTCGAGGTTTACTTTTTCTTTGACCCCCATCTTCACCCCCTTCCGTTAATTTTCGCTCTGTCATGCTCATGTCATATTACGTATCTCATGTCATGAACATGACTAACTCGTATCGCCTCTATCGATCTATATCTTTCGTTGGGCACCGATCTTGACCCCTTCCCGTTGATTTTTGCTTCGTCATGCTCGTGTCATATGTATTTCATGTCATGAACGTGACTAACTCGCGTCTCTGGAGCTGTATCTTTCATTTGACACCCATCTTGACCTCCTTCCTTTACATTTGTTTTTGCAGAGTCATGCTCATGACATGAGCACACCATGTCATGTCATGAACATGACTATGACCGATATTACATTCTTCGACATGCACCTTTTGTTTGACACCCATATCGATCCCCTTCCAGCGGTCTTATGTTTGCAGAGTCATGCTCATGTCATAGCATGACCTGAGCACATCATGTCATGTCATGAACGTGACTATGGCCAATAATACATTCTTCGACATGCACCTTTTGTTTGACACCCATATCGATCCCCTTCCAGTGGTCTTATGTTTGCAGAGTCATGCTCATGTCATAGCATGACCTGAGCATATCATGTATTGTCATGAACGTGACTACGACCAATATTACATTCTTCGACATGCATCTTTTGTTTGACACCCATATCGATCCCCTTCCAATAGTATTATGTTTCCAGAGTCATGCTCGTGTCATAGCATGTCATGAGAACATCATGTCATGTCATGAACGTGACTATGACCAATATCACATCCTTCGAGATTCACCTTTCGTTTGACACCCATCTCGACCGCCTTCTTACTGTTTCAAGCTTTTCCTTGTATTATGTGTCATTAATAACATGCTTTGTAAAATCAGGTCATTCTTTAATCGTGATTTGGTAATTATCACGGTGCACTCTCATTATCGTAACCAGTCTAACCTACCTTGTGTGACTTACCAACATTAGTTAGGAATTTTCAGTCGTTGATTTCTGGATATGCTCACTTTCATAGTTATAGTCATGAGCATGACTTAAAGCCTGGCTATCATGCTGATTATGCCCGAGTCATGTCTGCGTTAAATCAAGGGTTCCTTTGATATATCGCGTTACGTGATTAGTCATTTATTTCTCAAGGCATCGTTTCTTGTGATAATTTTCCATAATTTTGGAACCACTCTCTTTTAAGGCGACAGAAACATTAAGGTTACTCTAATTGAGACATTAAGGCTTTCGCCTTAATGAGTGGCACCATTGTTAGCAAAAGCAACAGTATTTTTATTATGATACGAGTAATCTTACAACAGTAACTCAAACAAAGAAGAGGCGACAATGTTCCCGGTTTCCCAGTTTTATGCTACCAACCGGCCCCGCTGATCCCGCTTCTGCCCGCGCAATAAGACGCAAAACAATGCCGATAACAACTGTCCTGCTAATCAGTCAGATCCCACATACTCACAAATTAACCTACCTAACGATTCCGCGATGTTTACAAACAGCGAAAGCAAGATCTTGCTGAAATACACACAACGAATGCACGCGCCCGCACGGAGAGCCCGGCGAGCAAACAGCCCAAGATGGCGCCGCCGCTAGACGTCGCTAGCGGCATTTCATAGCGGCGCCCAGGAGGGCTCTATTGGAAAGGTCTATAGAAAATGCAGGCCTACAGCTGGAAACGTTGCCCTCGGCTCCTACTAGGACAGGGAACAGTGTAAGCGCCGACACGTGCCCAGACCTCACCTTATCGCTGAACGTTAGAGATGGGCACTGGAAAAGCTTAGAAGAAAACCTGGGGAGCGATCACTTCATAATAAGCTTATCGACTACCACTCCTAAACTCAAACACGACCTCGGTTCCGCGTCTATGGAGGATTGGCAGGCATATCGCCGGTACCCACTTTTCTTGGCTCCGCCGGCTACTGCAGATCAATGGGCGCAGGATATTAAAGAGGCATACGAAGCATCTACCAGAAAAATTGGGCTCACTACGGAAAACCCTGTGGTTGACCCGCACCTGCTGCATTTGTGGGACTGCCGACGAGGATTGACCAGAAGATGGAAACGACAAAGGCTAAACCGAAAATTGCGAGTAAGGATCGCAGAAATCTAGGATCAGGCAAACGAATATGCTCGTAAACTGCAGGTAGAAAACTGGGCCCAATTTATCGATTCCCTCAGCGGAACCCTATCTACAGCGAAAACCTGGGCTATCCTAGGAGGGATGCTAGACCCTCAAAACACGCGGACCGCCACTACACGAACGCTAAGAACACTAAGCGGCATGTACCATGGTGACAACGCCAAGTTGCTACAGGAGCTTAGAGAGCGATACATTGGAACAAAAGACTCGGTGCTCGTCACGCACATTTACTCCGGTGCAGAAAACGACGCGCTAGACGCACCTGTAACTAAAGCAGAGCTTTTTGCGGCAGCACAAGGTATTAAGAAAAATTCAACGCCAGGGAAGATAAGATCACCAATTCCATGCTACGCAATTTAAGCGACGAGCAGCTTGACCGCTTAGTAGAATATTTCAACAAGCAGGTCTGGGACATCGGGCACCTTCCACAACAGTGGAAAGATGCCACGATCATACTCATACCTAAATCTGGCAAGGCTCATAGTCTCCAGAATTTACGTCCAACTTCACTGACGTCATGCCTAGGAAAACTCTTTGAAAAAGTAATTTACACGAGGCTCACGAATCACCTAGAGGATCGTAGCCTCCTATCCGACTATACATGTATGGATTTAGAAGGCACCTTTCAACTCAGGATATATTTCTCAGACTTAAGGAGGAGGTCTTAAGCAATATACCTGCGGGAGGAGAGCACATAGTTGTAGCCCTATAGATCTCAAAAGTGCCTTCGATACTATGTCGCACACGCTCATATATACTTGAAGAAAATGTACAATTACATACGGTCTTTTCTCACAGACAGAAAAGCCACGATAGGAATAGGCGATATCAGGTCGGAGAAATTCGACATGCCAGGTAAGGGCACACCTCAAGGGGCAATCCTCTCGCCCCTTTTATTCAATTTAGGCATGAATAGACTAGCCAGGCGATTAGAAAAAATTCCAGATTTAAAATTCTCGCTCTATGCGGATGACATCACCCTGTGGACGACAACAGGCTCTCTGGGCAATAAAGAACAAGTTTTACAAGAAGCAATAGAAACAGTAAATGATTTTGCAGAACAAAGCGGCATGTCCTGCTCACCAGACAAATCAGAATGGGTAAGAGTACACGGCCGGAACTATCGAAAGGATCAAAGCGTTCGCCTATGGTTAGGTGACACGGAAATTCAAGAAAAACGGAGAATCCGAATCCTAGGCCTATGGCTGCAAGAAAACCGCAGAGCTGACTTTACTATAAAAACGCTGAAAACGACAACCAAACAAATAGCTCGGATGATAAACAGAGTGACGAGGAAAGGCAGAGGCCTAACCGAGGCGGAGGCCATCCGGCTAGTTCACGCTTTCGTGCTAAGTAGGGTCACGTATAGCCTGCCGTATCAAGAGGTCAGCCATAGCAAAACTAAAGAAGTAGACGTAATCATACGCATGGCGTACAAAGCAGCACTGGGACTACCACCCAACACATCCAACGAGAGACTACAGGGACTCGGACTTCACAACACCTTCGAGGAGCTGAGGGCGGCGACTCTGCTAGGACAAAGGGAGCGACTCGACCGCTCAAGGCAGGGAGACGTGTCTTTGCGGATTTACATTTTCCAATCGAACCACATTACTGCGAGGAAGACCTCGTTTCTGTCCCCGGGACTTTACGAGAACAACTAATAATTTGTCCAATTCCGAGGAACATGAGTCCGCTCTACCATGGTGGAAGGCGTGCGGCTAGAGCGAGACAACTCGCTAAAACTTTTGGCGGGCATGATGACGTCATTTACACGGATGTTGCGAAGTCTGAACATGGCCACGTTATAACGGCAGTTAACTACTCCACACACTCAAATATAGAAATTTCGGCCTCCGTGCGCACTAAGTGCACGAGCACAGCTGAAGCAAGTGCTATTGCTCTAGCCCTTAAACAAGCAGACGCAAAGGATACTTCAGTAACAGTTTTGACTGACTCGCAAGCGGCGTGCCGGATGTTTGTAAACGGACGTCTACCGCACATAACCGCCAAACTACTTGGAGAAACACTCCGCACATCGCACAACATTATGTGGTGCCCGGGACACTCGGGAGTCCCAGGAAACGAACGGGCGAATGCACTAGCTCGCGAGTTAGCTAACCGAGCAGGCGATTCCCCAAGCAAAATACCAAAAGCTCACGCCCCACACGACATCCTGGAGCACCAGCGTCGCGAACGACAAGTTTACCCGTTCCCGCATCCGCATCTCGGAGTAGAAGCAGCTCGAAAATATAGAAAAATTCACTCACACCTTTCCGCACTTGGGACTGTGACACGCAATATGGCCAACCCAATATGCCGGCCACTGTCCCTGGTGTGGGGGTCGGCCTTCACTTCCCCATATTATGTGGGAATGCATGTATAGGCCACCAAACGTGAACTCCCCACTAGTACTGACCTCTCTTAGGGAGCCTTGGGAGGCCGTCCTCGCTCGAGCCGACCTGGAGACCCAGAAGGGTCTCTTAGACCAGGCCGAGCGTACAACGGCGGCCACTGGAGTCCTGGACTAGGGACCCAACCTTCCCGCTCCCTTGTTCGCCCTATTTATCAAATAAGGTTTACCCTCCCTCCTCCCCGCCACGGTGGTCTAGGGTCTATGACACTCGGCTGCTAATACGAAGAACGCGGGATCGAATCCGGGCCGCGGCGGTTGCATTTAGACGGAGGCGCAATGTTGAGGCCCGTGTGTTATGTTCGGCGGCACATCGACGGAGAAGAGCAGGCGACGGCGGCCTAGCGCATGGCTTTTCCGTCGAAATGTCATGGCATTCACTCGGTGCGCAGTAAACTTGGCGGCTTTGTTCCTGCGACGCGCGCGGTCAGTAATTGCTGTGGCGTACATAGCTGCACAGCAGAGGGGACAGGACGGGTGACAGGACTCTTCACTGCGGCATTGTAGAGCATTTTCGGAGGAAACGGGGCATCCGAGAAAGGAACAACAGGGGGGGAGTCGCTTGCAAGAACAGCGGGGGCTCCCTGTCAAAGTAATCCTTTGACCTTTTTGGCGCAGTCGACTTGTCGCCAAGGGTCGCCCGTTCGAGGGAGATGACCCCGCCGTGGAAATGTACGGAAGTGCTTTTGGGTACAATAGACCTGTCTAGCAGTTCTCTTGAAGCGGCGGCTTGGTTGCATGCCGCCGGGAAAATAGAGTGACAATGTGGGCCTGCTGCAGAGTTCTGCTAACTGATCACGGGATTAGTGGCCGATGATATCTTTCGGAGAAGCTATAGGTGCAGCAAGCGGGTCAAAGTGTGGGAACGCGAAGGCGTAACCATAGGCTCTCGTGGAGAGAGTGAATACGTGTTTTTATTGGTGAAATGCTGCATGTGGGTTGGTCCCGGAAGGCGGTCGCAGAAGCGATTAGAACGAAAAACAGAGAAGAGAGGGAGAGGAGAGCTTAGCGCTAACTCGGGTCGCAGACGCGGCAACGTGGTCAGAGGTTGAGCTTGGCGCTGCCTCTGACGAGATATGATGGAGCTTTAAAGCTTGGTGCTTGTTCCCGTCTACGTGCAAACATTAAGGGCTCGGAATGAACCGCTTGGTGTGGTTTGAGCCCAGTTGTGTTGTTGAGATGTCTGTGACAGTACTGGCCGCCCCGGCCGAGTTTGTAAATAGTGTACAGTTTGAATAAACCTACGTGTTTGCTGTGAGGACATCTTGCTCCAGATTCCGTCCTTCAACGTGTCGCCGCGGACATCAGAACAATCGAGAGGGAAGATCAACTCCCAAATTTAACTCCGTGTACTGTGCGATGTCAGTGCACGTTAATGAACCCCAGGTGGTCGAAATTTCCGGAGCGCTCCACTGCAGCGTCTTGTTTTCCGATCTGAAACCCCAGAAATTATAGAAGGATACCTAGACAGTGTTGATCTCGGCAGAATTCGGAGACTGTTGTTTGTGAACGCGGGCGGTTTTGTTCGCTTTTCACTGCAAGTCATTGGCCGCAGTAATGCTCACCTCGTAAGCAGCGGGGCGCGGCCACGTTCTTCCATGACCGTGCTTTCTCTGCGCGGTCACGCCTTTAAGCTCTTTGAAGACAAAAAATATTTTGTTTAGTATATCACCTAATCATCATAATCATCATCATCATGTCTACACCCACTGCAGGGCAAAGGCCTCTCCCATGGATCTCCAATTATCCCTGTCCTGTGCTAACTGGGCCCAATTTATCCCTGCAGATGTCATCTGCCCACCTAACTTTCTGCCGCCCCCTGCTACGCTTGCCTTCTCTAGGAATCCACTCTGTTGCCCTTAATGACCAACGGTTGTCTTGTCTTCGCATTACATGGCCCGCCCACGCCCATTTTTTCTTCTTAATTTCTATTAATATGTCCCAAACACGCGTTTGTTCCCTAACCCACTCCGCTCTCCTCTTGTCCCTTAAGGTTACACCTACCATTTTCCGTTCCATAGCTCGCTGCGTCGTCCTCAATTTAAGCTGAACCCTCTTAGTTAGTCGCCAAGTTTCTGCCCCGTAGGTGAGTACCGGTAAGATGCAGCTGTTATACACTTTCCGCTTCAGAGACAATGGTAAGCTACCATTCATTATCTGACAATGCTTGCCGAATTCACTCCACCCATTCCAATCCTCCAAATTACATCAGCCTAATGGTTCGGATCAGGGGTCATTACCTAAGTAGACATATTCACTTACTACTTCCAATGCCTCGCCAGCTATCTGAAATCGCTGGGCTCGCCCAAGGCTATTGAACATTACTTTAGTTTTCTGCATATTAATTGTCAGGCCCACCGTTCTACTTTGCCTGTTTAGGTCAGTAATCATGCTTTGTAATTCATCTCCCGAGTTACTTAGCAAGGCAATGTCATCAGCAAATCTGAGGTTACTGAGGTATTCCCCATTAACCCTTACACCCACTTTTTCCCAATCCAGCGTTCTAAATACTTCCTGTAAACATGCTGTGAATAACATTGGAGAGATTGTGTCCCCTTGTCTTACGCCATTCCTTATAGGTATTTTGCTGCTCTCCTTATGGAGGAGTATGGTGGCTGTGGAGCCGTTGTAGATGTCTTCCAGAAGTCTTACGTAGTGCTCGTCTACGCCCTGATTCAGCAATGCCTGCATGACTGCTGAGGTAGCGAACGAGTCGAAGGCTTTCACGTAATCTATGAAGGCTATATATAGGGGTTGATTATGCTCCGCACATTTCTCTATCACCTGATTGATAGTGTGAATATGGTCTACTGTTGAGTAGCCTTTACAAAACCCTGCTTGTTCCTTAGGTTGACTGAAATCTATATATATAAGGTTGCACAAATTCTGTTAGCGATTACCTTGGTAAATACCTTGTAGATGACTGACAGTAAGCCAATCGGCCTGTAATTTTTCAAGTCCTTTGTGTCGCGTTTCTTATGGATTAGGATGATGTTCGCATTCTTTCAAGATTCCGGTATGCTCGCAGTCATTAGGCATTGCGTAAACAGGCTTGCCAGTTTTTCCAGTATAATCTGCCCACCATCCTTTAACAGATCTGCTGTTATCTGATCCTCACCGGGTGCCTTTCTCGCTTGCATCTCTTTCAAAGCTTTCATTACTTCCTCTGTGAGTACTGGTGGAATGTCAGCCTCTTCTAAACTGCTTCCCCGTTCACTATTCTGGTTATCGCGACTATATATATACTGTAGAGATCTCTGTAAAACTTCTCGGCTATTATCGCTATCTCATCCCCATTCGTGATCACATTGCCTTGCCTGTCTTGTAATGCATACATCTGATTTTTGCCTATGCCTAAACGTCGCTTCGCCGCTTTCAAGCTCCTTGCGTTCTTTACAGCATGCTCAATCCGCTCCATATTATACTTTCGCATGTCGGCTGTGTTACGCTTATTGATTAATTTCGAAAGCACCGCTAGTTCTATTCTGTCAGTTTCATTTGATACTATCATGCCTTGCCGTTTTCTAATCAAGTCTTTTGTCTCATGGGAAAGTTTGCTGGTAATCTCTCTACAGATCTTACCTTCTGCATCTATTGCACACTCCGTGACAATCCGTGTGAGATTATCGCTGACCTCCTGAACGCAAATATCTGCTTGGTCAGTTAGAGCTGAACATATGTTCTGCAGCACTATCTTGAATTCTTCAACTTTCACTCTTACAGTCAGCTCATTGAACGGCGTCTTTCGTACTATAGCTTACTACGGTCCCTTCTCAAGTCTAGCCCAATTCGAGATCTCAGCATCCTGTGGTCACTGCACCTAACTCTGCCCAGCACTTCCACATCCTGCACGACGCCAGGGTCCTCGCATAGTATGAAGTCTATTTCATTATTATGCTCGCCATTCGGACTTCTCCACGTCCGCTTCCGATTCTCCCGTTTACGGAAGAACATATTCATGATGCGCAGATTATTCAGCTCTGCGAACTCTACTAATAAGCCCCTCTGTCATTCCTAGAACCCACGCCATAGTTCCCGACTGCCTTGTCTCCAGCCTGCCTCTTGCCTACCTTAGCATTGAAGTCTCCCATCACAATAGTGTGCTGCGTCTTTACTTTAGCCATTGCCGATTCCACATCTTCATAGGAGCGTTCAACTAGCTGGTCGTCTTGGCTGGATGTAGGTGCATAGCCCTGTACCACCTTCAATTTGTACCTCTTATTAAGCTTAATTACAAGACCTGCTACTCTCTCGTTAATACTACAGTATTCCACTATGTTGCCAGCTATGGTCTTGTTGACCAGAAATCCCACTCCTAGTTCTCTTCACCTAATATCACCTAGTAGAAGGCAACAAAAACATGCTCGTCAATTTTTGGGATGTTCACCGCTTGCCCATTGGTTGATCTGGCATTATCTGGCCGTTCTCGCATACTTTGAGATGACCCTTCGCATAAGGGTCACCCTGTTATAAAACAGTACCCACTCAAACAAACGAGTGTGACCAATAATCCGCAGCGCGCACAACGAGAGCCGCGCCCCCACTTCGTGACGTTGCGTCGAGCGAAGGTGTTGTGTTCCGAACAAGGATCTCCGATCGCGCCCCTGTTCATTGGGTTCAATCATGACGCAACACGCAGTGCTTGCACCAAGCGCATGCAGGCCGCTGGAACGTTTCCAAGGGCAGCCGTAGCGCCCGGCGCGTTTGAACAGATGCACATATGGGCCACGCGGGTGACAAGAAAGGAGGCACCTATACAACGACGCTATCATAGCATCTGGCAAAGACGTGAACGCGTGTTTCATTTCTTACACGAATAGAACAATCACTACGTTAATGAAACCATGATTAAAACAACCACGGCGTTTTTCTGCTTTTGAGATAGACGCCTTGGACAGCATGATCCGCGGTAAAATAGGATAACAATAAATTGTTCGAAGTGACACAAAATAAACAGTTGTTTGTGGCATTAGTATATTATCTTTTCACGGTGCCAAAAGCGCCAATATTGCTATGAGAAGACGATTTGTAAGCTAGAAAACACGTAAAAAGGAAAACGCATGTGGGGACGCCGCTCTGATGTTTCCGCATAAAATGTATACGGAGTTACAGATTTTTGACGGCGTCTGCTAAGGTCTGTATACAAAGTAATACATGGGAAATATATGTACGTGATGTCCTTAAGAAACCAATGAAACTTAACACCGCGTCCTTCACAAAATTTGATCCAGCGAATATGCTCAGAGTATATATATATATATATATATATATATATATATATATATATATATATATATATATATATATATATATATATATATATATATATATACAAAAGAACCAAGATGTGTCTTTTGGCGAAGCCGAGGTCAAAGTTTAGGCTTTTACGTTCATTTCCCCCTCTAACATTGAACATGAGATGGTGAAAGTAATGACAACAGAGTTCCCGAAATACAATTTATCAGCCTAACCACTTCACTGTGTGACATCAGTGTTCCTTTGAGCCGCCAGGAAGATCTTTTAACAGCGGGCGGGCTCGTAAAGTTGTTGTTGTTGTTGTTATGTGGGGTTTAACGTCCCAAAACCAGCTCTGATTATGAGAGACGCCGTAGTGGAGGGCTCCGGAAATTTCGACCACCTGGGGTTCTTTAACGTGCACTGACATCGCACAGCACACGGGCCTCAACATTTCGCCTCCATCGAAATGCAGCCGCCGCGACCGGGATTCGATCCCGCGACCCTCGGATCAGCAGCCGAGTACCATAGCCACTAGACCACCGTGGCGGGGCGGGCTCGTAAAGTTCGTTGTTGGTGCCTGTCATGCAAGAGGGAAAAGCCAGCCCACTCATGACCTAGACCCATTACCCCTCTTCTTGCCCTCAGCATACTGCTACGTGATAGCGATTATGCGAAGGACAATACTGAAAGAGAAAAAGAAAAAATGATTTAAGCATGTAAATGGGAAAAAGAAAGAGAGAATGGGAAGCAAGCAAGCATGAAATAAATAAATAAAATAAATAAATAAATAAATAAATAAATATATATATATATATATATATATATATATATATATATATATATATATATATATATATATATAGATAGATAGATAGATAGATAGATAGATAGATAGATAGATAGATAGATAGATAGATAGATAGATGCAAGCACCCACTGCACCCACTGTTGCCGTCGGCCCATTACGCACAGCCTAGCCCGCAGCCCAATGCTACATGACAGTGATAGCGTCGCGCTGACACGTGCCCGTTCTTCCCATAGATTCGGCGCAGCGGGAGCAAACGACAAGCCGAAGCCATGCGTCGCCGGAAGTACGCTGACGAAAATACGCGGTCCGCGTCCCGCAGAAGCCTGAAAAGAAAGCGCGTGCACGGGCCCTTCCTTCCCTGCCAGCGGCCTCCTGACGTTTGACGGACCGAGATAAAAGAGGAATATGCAGACGCCCGCTCATCATACATGTGGTTTGCGTGTGTACATGAATGTGTGGTGTAGTGGTGGTGAACAGCGACGCTGTTTGTCCATCTTTACGGTATAGTGAAAGTGCGATGAATTTTTGTTGTTGTTGTTCGTGATTTGAAAGTGCTTGTTGCCGGATTTTCAAGTACATGCGAAAACAACTTCGTGTGACAGTTAGAAAAAAACACAAAAACACGCATCTCTACGAAGTGAACCATGACGAGTGGGCGAAGCACTGGGGATCGTTCAGTGTTACCGTGACATTGCCCACTATCACCCGTGACGCTGCCCACTCATGCACGTAAATGAGTGCCAACGCTTGTGCATTACGCACGCGTTGTCATTTATGCTCCTGCTCTTTATGAGGTTGCTGCGCTCCCACGCCGTAGATCGTGCCGAGTTCCGGATTACTTTTAGTTAACGCGCATGCTGCGAATCCTTATGGTTCAACTACGCACAATTCTGCCACCGGCACTACAAATTGCAGGTCAAGATCCATTGCCTATATACTGGGTGACCGGTGAACGGTTGTGCAGCGCGAGCATTCGGTTTTTTCAATCAAAAAACTCGCCTGCGTCAGGGTTGTCTCTAGCGGGCGAGGACGCGTTCTCGTTCCTTGCGAGCTGGTAAAGCGTTCATCGCAGAAAGAGCGTTTCCATAGTCAACGCGCGCCGTTCGCTCTCCCTCACGTCACCGCAGGGCCCCTAGCGCACTCCATGCAAACCAGAGCTATACGGACAACGACGGCGAGGGAGGGGGGAACAAGGCTCTGATCTAAGGTGCTTCGCCCCTAAAAGATCACCGCGTCTCCACCAACGTGAATCATGACTAGTGGCAACGCGCTGGGTATCGTGCCGGTATGTCACCACATTACGTCACCCGCGCGTTGCCACTGCGAATGTGAAATGAGTGACGTAAAGTGTATATATATATATATATATATATATATATATATATATACAAATGTATTTATTTCGTTCCTCTTTAATGCTGTTGCAGTTTAATCCTCTTGTAATTCGTATGTCGTCTTGAGTTCTGGATTCACATACTCTTATGTTTCCACTATAGCAACGGTTTTCTAGAGACCGTGACAGCTAGAGTCGACGACAAAGCTAGGTCCTAAGGTGCTGCGGTGTTTCCCACAGGAAGCGTCAGCCGCTGCTAAGGGGCCTATTCTACCGCGGCCACCACAAGGGCGTTAGGCGCCGACAGCCCGGGCGCATTAGCGGAAACTCGTTAGAATCGTTTCCGACCCGAAAACCCTGCACTACATACACTGTCTCGGTGCACAGTCCCCTGGATCGGCCCACACATGCACACACACACACTGACTGCACTGCCTCCAGGATGGGACCACACACGGACGCCGGACGGACGGACAAGCCTCGGGCTTAAGGTGCGTCGCCCCTAAAATTATGTGCCACTCAATCCGTTCTATGAAGGGGCATGAAAGGCGAAGCTTGTAGCACACGGCACGGAGGTGACAAAGAAGATATCACTTTCTTGAGCGGTGGCTGTCATAACACACACACACACACACACACACACACACACACACACACACACACACACACACACACACACACACACACACACACACACACACACACACACACACACACACACACACACACACACACACACACACACACACACACACACACACACACACACACACAAGATTCCTGCTGCCGGCGGCTAAGACCAGGATCCAAACATCTAAATCGAGTATCTAAATATGAGTATCTAAATATGGATACGATTCCGTATCCCGTGCCCGTGTATGAGAACACATATTTTCTGCGGTTTTTCGTATAGTAGCATCTAAGGTAACTTCAAACTATATGGCCTAGGCCCGGTTCACATCTATTACGGAAATGCCGCAAACGGCTATGGCTGAGCGCTGCCACTGTCATTCCGGCGTGGGGCTCATTGTGTGCGCGGACACTGGTGCGGAAGCTCGGCCTCGAGTGAATAACCACTGGGACGGAAACAATGCGCTCTGTCAGGAGGCGATGTCCAAAATAGTAGCTTTCCGCTACTCTGCGCAGTTGTTTCAACTTTCGAAACAAAACATACGCTCACGCGATAAACTGCATGCGCTAGCGCTTAATGCTGAAGGGGACCTATACGGAGCGGCAGTGCTGTCACCTTATGCTCAGCTATGCGGTGAGGAGGGTGCGCTACTTGTGTATACGATTTGTTCTCCTGTTTGTATGCTGCAGCTAAGTGGATGAACGAAAAAAAAAACAAAAAAACAAAAACAAACAGATGGGTTGGATGTGCCTCTTTACCGTACCCGAGGTATTTTTTTCTTTAACGCACCACAATTTTTTTGCGACCGCCTCCTGACTCAGTTTTCTTTTGCTTCTCTTTTTTCTATGCGCACACCGACACTCCCTGAAAGGAATATGGTCAAACGCCTCTCCAACGAACGCCGCTGCAGCGAAATAGCCCATGCCATATGACCTGGTGGGGTTCCTACTTTTCTTATGCACTGCGAACGCCACTATAGCGAGCACCAGTACATCGAATTTATGTTTTACGAACATATGAAGGAATTAATATGTTCAGTCGTTAAATTGTCGCTTTATGACGAATACGCTTAGCCGCACAAGTAACGCGCAACAGACAAAAGAAATGGAGCGACGGGGTGGTCATCGCGGTCTAACTTTTGAAGAAGCAGAAAAATAAAATGAGATATAATGGCACGTGCTACTCCTAAATGAACACGTACAGTGCGTATTGCGACGCAGTATCGGTTGTGAAGGCCGACAATTACGCCCCGGTGGACTACGACCTGCTGCTTGTCTACGACCTGAGAACTGACAACACTGGAAGCAATCGAAAGTTAAAGGGGCACCGCAAATGATCAGTCGAACAGTGAGTGGTTAATGGTTTGCAGACAAGGAGACATGAGTACCCGCGAAGCAGTAGCAGCACTGGTCAGGCTGCAGATAACGCTCTCACTCCTTGACATCGCGCTGCAGCATGCCGTGCACCCCGACGGCATTAGGTCAGCGGTGTTTGCGCTTCCAAACTCACAGAAATGCGCAGAACAGCGCCTGCTTTTTCACGCCTATAGGGCCATTTACACATACTGTAAATATTTTTTTTTTCAGTATGCTTGCCAGCTTTACTGGTGTCGTGAAAATGCTCGACGCATATAATGAAGTGACTTGTATGACGAAGTATTATCGCGGTCCCACACGCAATTCGTTCTGCAAGCGTTTCACTGCACTTGGAATCCGACCCAGAGCAACTTTGTATGATTCATCGGCGTGCCTTGTAATGTCCATCCTTGATGGACACGCAAAAGGATATCTAGTGTCACTATCATAAACTGATGTCTTAACGGTGCACATAATTTTGGGAATTCTTAGACCAAACATTTTCTGAATAGAGCCTTTCAGTCAAAGCCCCAGCCGCTTTTCCAATTTCGACATAATATTAACGCAAAGGAATATTTGTGCGCTATATGACTTTTGGACAGAGTACTTGCACGAGCTTGCTTGTTATACAGCCTATACTAATAGTATTTTACGTTAACATGACGAGCGCATGAAGTAGCTATTATAACCTTTATGTTGAAGAATATTAGTAAACTGCCATTCTTGATCTGAGAATATCTGCGAAATTTACTTCACCCTATTCTGATTCTTCAAGTTACTTCCGTCTCATATGGTTAGGATCTGCGGAACTGCCCCAAGTACATGTATTCCCCTACCGCTTCCAGAATATGGAGTCACTCGGCAAGGTGCGATGTATAGTGACCATAGGATGGTAAGTTCTCAAATTGGTCTAGACAGGGGAAGGGAAAGCAAGAGAAGCACATAAGTGAGGTAGCAGCAAGAGGAAAAATAGAGGAATTCAGGATCGCGCGCTGCAGAGCAGATGTTCAGCTCTAACAGACGAAGCCGACGTTAGTGTTCAGCCAGTGGACGATAATCTAACAGGTATCATTACGGAGTGTCCTGTAGAAGTGGGAGGTAGCGAGACAGAGAGAGAAATGAAGAGGAAAGGCAGGGAGGTTAACCAGATATTAGTCTCCGGTTTGCTACCCTCCACACACACACACACACACACACACACACACACACACACACACACACACACACACACACACACACACACACACACACACACACACACACACACACACACACACACACACACACCTGCCATTTACTATTCTGCCTCAAACGCTAGCTACACTGTGAGCTGTTGCGCCCTTCCTCTGATCGCACTCACGATAATGTGCATCCTGAAACCGCCAAGCAATGCGTTGCTATACCATTATTCATTTTACCATTCATTTCCTAACACGACATAGCCAGGCAAACACTCCCGAACTTGCACTCGGGTTTCACTGCACACGCTAACTGTAACGCCCACAGGTATTAACCTATCTCCTTTATACCCGCTACGAGGTGGCTTACCCTAAATCTTTAACATTCATCCAGGCTAATCTAAACCACACATGTGCTGCAACCAAACTTCTTGTAGATACAATGCTCAACGGAAATTATGACTTCGCATTTGTGTCCGATCCTCATATACGCGGCGGCACCATACAAAACACACCATACTTCATTAAAAACTTTCGCTCTGCCACAAATCTACGGGTCAAGCTGCTAACACAGACACCTACGACTTCTTTCCTATTCACCTAGCAAAATACATTGTCATGGTAAAATGTCAAAACCGTGATCACTCATTCACATCAATTGCAATATATGCCCATCCTCGCAGGCCCCTTGACCTTCTGCTTGACGGACTTCAGACATGCTTATCAGTATGCACAGAGAGCCAGTTTATCATTGCAGGTGATTTTAACGCACCTGGCCCGTCCGACCTACGAGGATCCCAGCTAGTCAGTTTCCTAATATCAAACAATCTGACAGTGATCAATAATCCTTCATCCCTCCCCACTTTTCAAACCGCGTATGCCGAAACTTGGATCGATCTCACTATAGGTTCTCAAGCAATCGTACGCCATGGTTATTCCTGGGCAGTGTTAGACAAATCAACTTTATCTGAGCACAACTATATCTCATTTTCCTTTGCCGACCTCCGCTTGCAAGAACGTAAACAACTTACGAATTATGCTCGCCTTCAAATTTTGACTGTACTACGAACTATGGATTGATTCGATAAGGTAATTAAATGTCATGTCACTCACCCTGGGAAGTTAGATTTAATCATTACCAAGTTTTACGACATATACGAAACTCTCGAAAAGCGCTACGCTCGAAAAGTAAAACCACGTAAAAGCAACAGGCAATGCATGGTGGACCCCTGACCTTGACACGGATCGCAAACGCCTCCGAGCTCTCCGACGAAGGAAACAGCGCGCATCAATTCCCTTCCTACGCGATCTTTACCAAAAAGAATATGCCGTCGCTTTTCAACAGTACAAAGCTCATATCCGCAAGGCAAAGGACGATTTTGACAAGAACTTATACACATCTGCAACCAAAAAGCATCTGTACGGAGACCCTTACAAAGTATATTTTAACAAACATCGCAACGCAACGCATTTACCCCCCTTAGAAATACCACACGGTACATCAACACAATCAGTTAATGAATCCGCTCGGTTACTATTAGACACCTTAATTGCCCAAGATAACGACTCAACCAATAGTCCAATCCATCAACATATGCGTCGAATTCGTAACTCGTTGTACCCCTGGCATAATGTCGACGTTGCATTCTCTAACAATGAAATTGCCCACGCTATTGCATTAAAATACACAGGCGTCTCTAGGTTTAGACAATCTGACGGGAACATTCGTCAAACTATTATACCAATAATCATCCCCAGTTTTTTCTTTTCATTTTATCTTTAACACAGCACTTAGGCTCAGTCATTTCCCAACAGCATGGCGCACGGTAAAGATAACATTCGTTCTTAAACCCGGCAGGCCTCCTCATAAACCTAATTCATACCGCCCTATTGTAATGAATTCTATTATAGGTAAAGTCCTAGAGCGACTTCTCAATTCTCGTTTGTACTACTTCCTGCATTCTGATGATCTCATACATGAAAACCAATTTGGATTTACAAAAGCACGCAGCGCAGCACTGGCCCTCTATCAACTACGGCAAAAGTTAGAGTATTACAAGGCCCGCAAGTTACCCATCCTCCTAATCTTCCTTGACTTCACCGGAGCATTTGACACTGTTTGGTATGTAACAGTGCTTAATTTTTTCAGGAAACACCGTTGTCCAACTAACCTATACCACCTCCTAAAATCATTCTTAACTAACAGAGTCATCACGTTTCCTTTTAATACGGACAAAGAAACAGCCTACCCGACGGTGTGCAGTCCACAGGGCTCTCCCATAAGCCCGCTACTCTGCAATGTCATTATCAATTCCTTACTCGACCTCAACCTTCCCCATCAGGCACACATCTTGGCTTATGCGGACGACACCATAATTTTTCTCCCTGGTGTTTCCCAACTCGATTTCAAAAATAACGTTGATCTCGTCCTTGCGCCCCCCCCCCCCCTCCCCCCGGCCGGTAGCGCAATGGACTATACAATATAAACTTACCATCAGTTCGGACAAATCATACTTTATCTTCTTCAATAATGGTCATAAAGGCACATCCAAGCGCCGCCCTTCCGTCAAGTTGGATGCCGTTTTCTTGAAACACAAATCACCTGTCAAGCTGCTCGGAGTATATTATTCGATCTTACACTCAACTTCCATGCACGTGCTGATTATCTTAAAACAAAACCAGAGATTTTCACCGCTCGATTTCTTGGTTTCATTCGCGCACAACATGCCCTCAACAGCACATTAATTCGCCGTTTATCTATATAGACAAGTGATTCTCCCTGCGTTAACACACGCATCATCCGCGTGGTGGCCATCGCACCCTTCCCAATCCCTTAGAGACCACGTCTTGTCACTGCAACGCACCATTTTAATTTCTATAACAGGCTCGTTTTACACCACCCGAACTTCTGCTCTCCAAATCGTGGCCAATGCTCCCCCCTTAGACCTTGAACTCAGTCGACTAGGAGCCATAGGTCGGCAGTGTAGGAGAACACTCACTCACACTCACTCACCCTAATTTTTCCAGCATCCGCACTCACTCGCACTCGCACTCACCTCCTCACACTCACTGACACTCACTCGCACTCGCACTCACCTCCACTCACACTCATTGGCACTCACTCGCACTCGCACTCACTTCCACTCACACTCACAGACACTCACTCGCACTCGCACTCACTTCCGCTCACACTAATTGGCACTCACTCGCACTCGCACTCACGTCTATGAAATGAGTGCGAGTGAGTGCGAGTGAGTGCACTCATGAGTGCACCGACCTATGCAGGCATTTGCGGGAAATAGAGTGATACGAGTTTTTCCTCCCGGATAGAATAAACGGCAGCGGTGTCAGTACACTGCGCAGGTGTCACCTGGTCGCCGACCTAACTCGGCGCTAGGCGCACCTTTTCAGTCGCGCGTACATCTCGAACTGTGAGCGCTGTCTAATGTGTCAGAGACTAGAACACATAGTATTTCGCGACTGTCCCCCATTCGTGCCACAGCAGTAGACGGCGGCCACTAGGCTGGCTGATATGTGAGTGCAAGCAATAGATGAAGCTGTATTTCACCCGAAAGCGACCATACAGAATTCCGAAATGCTACAAGGTCATTTTTTCAATAGAAATGGACTAGATGCTAGACGTTCGGTACCACTGCACAAGGTTGCGGATTATGAAAAGCGACTGTTAAACTTAGATGCAACTAATGTCGCTTCTTTCCATTATGCGACTATTAGACCTTTATCATAATCCTCGAGTGCATTTCCCTGCACAGCGTATTCGTCCGACTAACGGCGGTCCCTGTCACGCTTCAAGTAGAGGCGAGGTCCCAGTTACGCGTGCTGGGGCTTGATTATTACCAGTGTTTATGTCAAGAGAGCCGAGTCGACATTTTCCGCGTCACAGCACATTGTTTGCAGAAGTGAATAGCTGCCATAAGCTGGGCTAGTTCGTATCAAGCGTAATGAAATATGATTACTAGCGTCCATGTCCCCTTTGCGCAAGCAGTCATGTCTTATTATGTATATACGGATCACTCATTCTTATCCCCATCATCATGCTTCATCACTCTTCTTCCCCTGTTGCGTTGTCCCCGAAGTAGAGTAGAAGGCCGGGGCTTACTAGATCAGGCCACCCTTTCTACCTGTCTCCAGTGTATTGGACTTCAAGTACGCGAGTATGTAGCTTCATTATGAAACTGGGGTTGCTTCGATGTAACGTTGCTCGCTGTGACAGATTGTGCACTGCATTGTGATGTTGCTCATTATAACGATTATGTTAATATTTCATGCGATATTTTCTTTGAAGGTCACTTTGGTCAGTATTCATTGTCACTTGATTGATGCTTTTGGTAGTCTTTTGAAGCTTGCCTCTTTACATCAGCTGATGTCCTAGGCAAATTTTCACTTTGATACCTGGGTCATATTTGAGTTCTTTTGTTTATACTCATTGATTTTATGTGCTGAATATACTGCATAACATGACTGAAAGCGGCTATCACACAGTCATCCATTATGCTGTCTGTGCTCATATAACAGGATGCGCTGCTCTCATGCTGAAAAGTGCATAGTCGTTTGGCTTTTGATTATTGTTACTAGTGCTCTTTCTGTAAGCCTCTAGTCGTTAATAAGTTCCAGATATATTTAAATTATTTCTTCTGCAGTTCCTTTTGAATATTTGTGGTTTTATTTTTCTCGAATTTCTCTCTTTTTTAAAACTTCCATAAGTTAGTTTCTCAATGAAATGTTGAATAAAATGTTGTCGACGTCATGATCATTGGCAGTGGGGCCTCCTTGTTAGGCCGCTTGCCAAGAAACTGTCTATCCTTAACTGTAGAAAGATTTGTCACTACTATTTTTGGTAGATTTGCTTCATACTATACAAAGCTAGTACAAGCTATATTGATTTTTGTATGCATGACAACTAATTGTGACCTAAATGCTAAGACTGATGAAGCCTTTGCAGACAACTGTGTGCCTGCCTTACTGCACTATTGCTCTGCTGCACTCAATGCTGGTGCTTTGACCCGCCAGAAGAAAAAAGTTCAACGCAAGTGCGACGCCAGCACTTCTTCCTAGGACGAAAGTATTCAGCTGGGCTGGCACTAACCCCCACTCTGCAGCACCCTAAACCTTATGGTGCGGCTGGTAACATAGCGAGTCGCAGCTACTACCGTAAGGCAGGGACGACGTCCGTGGATCGTGGGTGCCCCCCAAAATTATCCCGTTGACACCTTGAGAACCACAGAGTTAATGCCTTAGGGGTGCAAAAAATGCCTTGGCGTCATTTGAACCCCTAAGGCGTTAGCTCTGAGGTCAGATTATCATTTATATATGTTCTGAGGGTGGCAACCAGATCAAAATTTTGGTGGGCGCGCCCGTTCCCGAGCACGATTCCTGCTTCTCTTTCAGATAACGGCTAACGTTTCAGGAACAGCTTTTTGATGACGTTTCGGCAAGTCCTTGAACAGATTCAGAAATCCCGGAAAATGGGATTATTGGAGTCTCCTCGAAGTCGTCGAAAACACCAGCTTTTTGAAGACGCATGTGCAACAAGCCGGACATCAGACGATATACGACGCATCCAGGACTAAGGCTTCTTACTCGTGCCGTCTGCAACGTTAACGTCTCGGATATCCGTTTCGAAGTCGTCATAAATCCTTTGTGTGCTAGCTGGGCAGGGGAGTACCAAGACCGTGGCATATAAATCAAGCCGCTCATGACATGCATGTCATGATTTTCATGTTATGATCTGTCATTTATGATCGTCATGTAGTCATGTGCCATACCAATTTTCGTATACATCCCAATAACCAAACGGCCACGAGGGCCCCGAGACTGTGGCATGTAAATCATGCTGCTCATGACATGCATGTCATGATTTTCATGTTGTGACCTGTCATTTATGTTCGTCATGCAGTCATGTTATGCCATACTAATTTTCGTATACATCCCATTAACGAAACGGCCCAGGAGAGCACCAAGACCGTTTCATGTAAATCATGCATGTCATGATTTTAATATTATGACCTGTCATTTTATTCGTCATGCAGTCATATGGCATACCGATTTTACAGCGTAAGCTGTTATGAGATCACAACAACGGCGCCGTAGTTGTCCGCCGCCGCCGCCGCCGCCCGTGTCCGTAACCACTATCACTCCTCGTGAAGAACAGGACAACTGCTGCCATCTATTGGCGCTGATTTCCTCCGCATAGCCTTTGAAATGTGTTTTTACGAAGCGCTGCCTCGTGAAGCACTTTTGTCGTATCGTTCCATGCGTCACGCGACAGGCGACGTGCGCAGCCCCAACAGCAACCTGACTTGGCTCTTCGATATACCTGATGGCGCCTCCTCGCAAGATGCGGACCGCTGCTGAAGAAGTGAATCGCAGAGTTACGCGCGCGGCTGCAGCAGGGCAACGTCGGGCACAGCAGACCGCTGTGCAAAGAGAAGCCCAAACGGCAGAGTTATGGCGCAGGGGATACCCACCACCTGTACTTGCACTAGTTTCCCCAAGCGTTTACAATGGCCTCTAGGAAGGTCGCTCCTTCAGCTTACGCTGTCACTGTCCTGCGATTCCGCGCAGGCCTGGCTCTTTTTTGTATACATTCCATGAACGAGACGGCCACGGATACATACATACATACATACATACATACATACATACATACATACATACATACATACATACATACGTACCACTCACACTCACTTCCACTCACACTCATTGGCACTCACTCGCACTCACACTCACTTGCACTCGCACTCACTTCCACTCACTTGCACCCACTCGCACTCGCACTCATTTCCACTCACATTCACTGGCACTCACTCGCACTCACTCATACTCACTTGCACACACTCGCACTCACCTCCACTCACACTCACTGGCACTCACTCGCACTCACTTCCACTCACATTCACTCGCACTCACTTCCACCCACACTCACAAGCACTCACTCGCACTCACTTCACTCACTATCACTTGGACTCACTCGCACTCGCACTCACTTCCACTCACACTCATTGGCACTCACTCGCACTCGCACTCACTTCCACTCACACTCAGTGGCACTCACTCGCACTCGCACTCACTTCCACTCACACTCATTGGCACTCACTCGCACTAGCACTCACTTCCACTCACACTCATTGGCATTCACTCGCACTCGCACTCACGTCTATGAAATGAGTGCGAGTGAGTGCGAGTGAGTGCACTCATGAGTGAGTGCGCCGACTTATGCTAGGAGCAGAGTTTTCCCTTTTCACCCAGAAAATCGTGACTTATTACGGCACTCGCACATTCCATCCTGACCAAATTTTGCACGACACCGCTCCATGTACCTACCACACAGTTTAAAGCATAAGTATTCGTTCACTAAACTTGATCCCTTAGCACATGATGATCTGTTCCGCCTTCCCGTTCTGCAAGCATACACAGATGGATCCTACACCTGCCACTCGGCCGGATCTGCGTACATTATAATGGATAGCCGAACGCGCATTTTTCAAGCTATATAATAAATACAGACTAACCCACGCTTCAGGCGCTTATACAACCGAACTCATAGCTGTCCGTGAATGCTTACAATATATTGGGACGCTACGCCCACAAACCCCCCTCCATCTTTGCACTGACTGCCTTTCATTACTTAGTAAACTTTCCTGTCTTAATGATACCGACTCAAGAGTATTAGATATAAAGAACATTCTTTATCAACTTCAAGTGCAAGGACTTTCCTTCCAGTTATTTCATATTCCTGGACATAAAGGTAACTTGGGAAACGAACTTGCCGACACCCTGGCATCCTCAGCTATGAGCAGTGGGTCTGCGAGGATGGCCAAAATTACCGTCCGCGCGACAAGGTCAGAATTACACAAAATTATGATTTCACATTGGCGTACACATTGGCAGACAGAAGGACCAAATACTTCATTATTCCACTGGATCAAAAGAGTCTACCAAATCCCAAAATGGTTTCCCCCAAATAGAAAGTTAACGCACTTAATGACTGGTCACGGGCATTTTCAATATTACCTTAAAATATTCAACATTACCATGTCCGACTGCTGCGCATGCAACCAAGTTTGTACAGGAGACTTACATTACTTCAGTGAGTGCCCACGAACACAACATATAGTTCGACACCTGCGTCACCACAACACAACTATTACCTACGCACACTTCCCCCAAAACCTTCATTTGAAACCAGCCCGCGCATGCTTAATGCAGTTGGTGACCTTAATGCGCGAATCCACCGTTGTCACTCCTCTACCCTCCCGTTCCCCAGAAGCCTCCTAATTTCATCTCACAGCACGCCGCCCACTATTTCATCCCACATACTTCTTATGAAATTTCCTCATCACCTTACAAACCCTACACACGCGAGGTATCGTATTGGATGCTGTACGCCATAGTCGTACTTTAGCCTAAAGATGGCGAGGGTACCTCTACGGCTCTGACGCCCGCACTAACCATCAACCACATTATGTCATACATCACCTCACTGCAGCTCACTGCATTGCTGCTATGTGGCTTTGTAACATGACCTGGCTACCTGTCTAGACTTTAACTACTTGCAGGCCTGAGCCCTCCCTTCCCTGCATTCTGGCAACCTTCGCCTGAACTTTACCGGCACTCCATAACAGCCCGTCTCCTGTCAAGCATTTTTCCTTGTCTCCAACTCTTTGTACATACGTGGATCGTCATTTTCCCATTGCTACCACGCCTTCGTCAACTGAACATCTACATGCTGAAGTCCCTGGTCTCCAAGTCATCTGCTGCCCGAATTCTCATCGCCTCACCCTTCGGCACCAGCACTACGTGAAGGGGACACGTTCATTCCAGTGAAACACAAGCTCCGACTACATCATCTTGTCTCTCCATCACAAAAACACCTGGACTAGTTTATACAATCGGTAGTTACTCAATTTTCGCGATAGGGCATTATGTTTGTAGCAGTTCACGCATTTAAAACATAAACATTGACAAATCTCCACTAAACTAAACCCGGGAGCCTTCTCTGCTAGAAATTCAAATCGGCATGAAAACTCCGTCGGCGCAGAGCGCGCTCAAGGTGCTGGCACCCTGAGTCCGGTGGTTGCGGATCCAGGATAAAAACCACGGCCTGCAAAATGCCGTCGTTTCAAGTGGAAGTCAGGGATGCGTCTGTTTTTCAGTGGAGCGCCAGAGGGCTTAAGCCACGCATGTCGGATTTTAGGCAGTTCGTATTCATGAACCAGTTCCCTATTATTGTGATATGCGAACCCAACCTGTCAGCTCCCATCAGGCGTTCTGGGTATGAGTGCTTTATGTCCTCTACCCACGGAGAGTGCAGCAAAGTTTTTGTCTTTATACGCTGGGACTTGACTTACGTGCATCACCTATTGCCACCTGACGAAGGAAACCAATATGTTTGCCTAACCGTGAAAAAGAACAGGGTAACCTTCACACTTCTAGGAACCTACTTATCCCCTACAAGCCGGCTAGATTGCGAGCGCTTACGAAGAATTTTGGCATCGACTCCACAGCGTTGGGTAATCACAGGCGATTTTAACGCTCATCATTACCTATGGGGAAGTTCGAAGGTCAACTCCAGAGGTAAACAATTGGTTTACTTTGCCTCGGACTGTCAACCTTGCCTCTCGAACGACGGAAGCCCCACTTATCTGCGTGGAGCAGCGTATTGTAGCTGCCTGGACCTTACTTTTGTGGCGACACAATCTGCGCCTATTTCCGCGCAGCCGTGTCATCCAGCCCATCGGAACCCGGCTACACGCTGCACCGCGTGTCCGATAAGATGCAGTGCTATCGCAGCGTCACTGGAGATGGGCGTCACCGACGGTGGCTACATAAGCGGGCTGCCCACATCGGAAAGCCTTCTCTTCTTACCTTTCGCCACCCGGACGAGCATAGCCTCGGTAGGCTCGTCCGCGGCAGTTGCTTACTGAATAAACACTTTGTTATGTTATTATGTGGGATTCGTGCTTCGACAGACCCGGCATCCCACATCTGGTGACCCGGAAAACCGAACGCATCGCACCGTCATGGTCGACCAAGACGCCATTGCCGCTCTTCGCCGACAAGTGCAACAGTTTCAGGAGCAACTGCAGGCGCAGCGACTGTTCATTCACAAGCAAGAGCAACAGCTCCAGGAACGGCAGCGCCAACTCACAGAACCTGTGCATCAGCACCCTGGCGACGCCCCCGCGACCCTGGCCGTGTCTACCCGCTCCAACGATGAGGTAAGAACAACCCCTGCAGACGGAATTCGGCACGTTGACACAAACAACGTCTGGCACGTCGATGTCAAGCTTCCACCGTTTTGGGCGAATTCACCGGACGTATGGTTCGCCCAAGTCGAGGCCCAGTTCTCGCTGGCGCGCATCGCAGAAGACCGGACCCGCTACAATTACGTCGTCGCCCACCTGGACGCCCGTTATGCCAAGGAGGTGCGAGATATCCTTGCCAACCCGCCAGCGACGAACCTTTACCAACACCTCAAGAATGAACTCATCCGACGCCTGTCGCTCGCGGAAGACCAGAAGGTACGTCAGCTTCAGTCCGCAGAACTTGCAGATCACAAACCATCGCAGTTCCTACGCCACATGCGTGCTCTCGCGGGAAACTTAGGAGTGCAAGATTCTTTCCTGCGAGCCCTTTGGCTTCAACGACTTCTACCACACGTCCAGGAAATTCTGCGGGCTCAGGTTGCACTACCTCTCGACCAACCTGCCGAGATCGCTGACCGCGTCATCGAGGTCTATTTACCACAGCAAAGGATCTTTGCCGTTTCCTAGGCATGCTGAACTTTTACAGGCGCTTCGTGCCTAAAGCAGCAACATATCAGGCCCCTCTCCACAATGCGGTGGCTAGCCTACGAGGCAACCAGTCTGTCGTTTGGACACCACCTTTAATACAAGCTTTCGAAGACTGCAAAACTGCCCTCTGCAACGCCACTATGCTCTCTCATCCCAAGCCAGAGGCCCCCTTGGGGCTCTTCACTGACGCTTCTAGTACCGCCGTTGGAGCCTCTCTCATGCAGTACCTCAAGGTGGAGTGCTAAGTCCAACGCTTTTTAACCTAACCCTTATTGGATTAAGAGATCATCTGCCCAGCACCGTACGATTTTCCATCTATGCCGATGACATATGTGTTTGGATGTCTGCTGTGACACGGTTTCAGCTTCGTGCTCGGCTTCAGAAGGCAGTCACGACGACGTCACGTTACCTCCAGAAACAAGGACTCGAAATTTCATGCGAAAAGTGTGCAATGGTGGCATTCACCAGGAAACCGATGTTTGCATATAACATCTCCATTAACGGACAACTAATACCATACTGCCGAAGTCATATGTTCCTGGGAGTAGTAATTGATAGAGACCTGTCTTGGACTCCGCATGCACGTGAACTACGTGAAGTAACGGCTGACTGCTATCTGCCACTTGTTCAGATTCCTTGCAGAAAAAAAACTGGGGCCTGTCCATACGATGCGGTACGAACCGACATAAGCAGGGTCGAAGACTGTACAAACCACTTCCCTCGAGGTCCTGTCGCGGACGCCATCGTCATGATAGGTTCTAGAGGGATATTTTCATTCTGGGAACGCGGGCATTCCCATCGAAGAGACGAGGCTGGTTGTGCGTTCCGAATGGCACTTTATACACAGAGAAGAAGACGCGCACTACACACATACAGATACGAACACGTAGGAGAGCGGATAAACAAAACGACAAACAAACTCATCAGCGCCCCTAGTAACAGTCGAATAGTCTCCGCGGACACAGGCTCACCGTCTGGCGGGACGGGCGACTGGAGGGAGCCGAGGTAGCGTTGCCTGCTGAAGAGCGTGCCGGAGACCGACGAGACGAACTAGCGATGGCTTGAAGAATGCGACCGGCAGGTGCAGCCTTGGGGCAGTAGAGGTGACGGGGAGGACATACAGGCGGCCACGTGAAGCCCGGAGCTCCAACTCGTGGACCGCTAGAAGAATCTCGACACTCGGTACCCGGGCCGGAGTGTCGAGGCTCTCTGCCAGCGGTCCACGAGTTGGAGCTCCGGGCTTCACGTGGCCGCCTGTGGGTCCTGCCCACCACATCACCTGCTGCAAGGCTGTTTGGGATCCAGGAATATTCCATCAAGCCTTCGCTCTTTCGTCTCCTCGGCGCTCTCCTCCACGCTCGACGCCAGGCAATGCTACCTCGGCTCCTTCCCGTCGCCCGTCCCGCCAGACGGTGAGCCTGTGCCGGCTGAGACTCGTGTTCTCTTATTAGGGACGCTAAGTTTTGTCTCCTCTTTTTCTGTTTATCCGCTCTCCGAAGTGTATGTGTGTGTATGTGTGCAGTGCGCGTATTCTTCTGTCTATATAAATTGTCATCTAGAACGCACAAACAGCCTCGTCCCTTCGATGGGAACGTCCGCGTTCCCAGCTTAAATACATCCTTCTGGAACCTATCATGACAGCTGTACAGGGTGCTGTTCGTCGGATTACTGCGGTACAGCCTACCTGCTATCGCCAACACCTGCAAGACTAACCTGCTCACGATACAGAGCATTCAAGCACAAGCTCTGAAGATATGCCTTGGCTTATCACGCAGTGCGTCAACGGCTGAAACCATTGCCATAGTGCAGGATTTCTCTATCACGACGCACATCGTCGTTGAGACCATGCGAATTCACATCAGGCATGTGGCTATAGGACTCCCTCACACCATCTGGCGAGCCTCGTTGCTGCAAGGCCCCGCACGTCATTCAGCGCTAACGTCAATGCACACAGTGCGGCGTTTACTCCAGGGCACGCGCCTGCGGCTAAGCGAGTGCTCCCCCCGTGGTGTTTGAGCCTCCCACAAGTACATCTCACAATTCCTGGGGTACAGAAGAAAAAAAATCTACCAGTATCTGCGCTAAAACAACTAAGCTTACACCTGTTGTACGAATGGTACGGTAACCACGTACACGTAGCACCGATGGATCGACTACGTCCTCCAGTTCTGGCGGAGCGGTGGTCGTACCGACGCAGGGAATAACGCTTCGACTGAAGACGTCTCATGTCACGACGTCCACGGCGGCAGAACTCGCGGCTCCACGTCGTGCACTAGAATTCATCCGTACTGAGAAGCCGAGAAAATGGGCTGTGTTTTCGGATTCGAAGGCGGCGTTGCAGTGCATACGGTCAGCTATTAGGCGCTGATGCCCCGAGCAGCTGACGTACGATGTGATCGTGCTTCACCACCACCTCAGAAAAAATGGCCACGAGATTGACTTTCAGTGGGTGCCCAGTCACTGCGGAATCAGCGGCAACGATTCCGCAGATGGCGCAGCTCGCACTTCACATCAAGAAGCGAACATTGTTTCAATTCCGCTCTCAAGGACAGGTGCTGCAATGCAGCTTCGACACCTGGCACGCCGTCTCTCACTGGTTGAATGGAACTCACCAAACGTCAGACGAACACAACTGTACCAGCTAAACCCTTTCCTGCATCTCCGCCCACCATCAGGACTTTCTCGACATGAGGCCTCGCTCCTTTGTCGACTTTAGCTGGGAGTTGCCTTCACGAAGGCATATTCCGCATAAATTGGAGCGATCGACAGTGCAACCTGCGAGATGTGCGACACCGACGAAACCCTGGACCATTTGCTGTGCCACTGTCCGCGATTCGTCGCGGAAAGGAAAACACTTGCTCAGACACCACGCCAAATTGACGATCGGCCACTTTCCGAGCAGCTATTACTCGAACACCGCCCTCATCGCTCGTCGGCCCACAAAGCACTAAAATCACTTTTGCGCTTTTTGAAGATGACTGGTTTGCGTGAACGCCTTTGACAGTTGGACTTGTCCTACAACGTCTTTTTCATTATTCCCCTTCTTTCTCTCTCTCCCATCTTTCTACTCCCCTTTCCCATTCCCCCAGTGTAGGGTAGCCAACCGGACGCCTTTCTGGTTAACCTCTCTGCCTTTCTGTTTTCTCCTTCCTTCCTCCTCCCTCCAAATCGGCATTATAGTAATTGGCATGGTCTTCAACTTTCATGTCTCATTACGCGCAGATTGACCCCTCACTGCCTTGGCTTCCTACACCCTCCCCCCGCACCCCCACCCTTTTTAACACGAAAGCGTTTTATGCCGGGGTCCACCAAGAAACCAGTGGCGTACTTGACGTAACGGAAGTGGATCTTTGAAAAAATGAACTCACATTCACAATGAAAAAAAATGTTGCAGTGGCTTAGCTCGGCTATGCCAGGATATACGTAGCGTTAGCAAAGGTTCATCCTCCTACGCTCAACCGCTAATTGCCAGGCAACTACTTCGGGATCCGATGAGTCAAGCTTCTCCGCTCTTCTGCGCTGTTGAGCAGCATTTGCGCTCTCCTTCTCCATGGCTATACCACACTGGCAAACGCCAGTCAGAAGCGCAGCGGCTCCAGCGCAGTGTCAGACGGCGACTGCACAGCGAGCGCGCGCCGGCGCCAGTGCGTCTACCACGGCTACGACGTCACTCCTCTGGAATGCGCAGACCGGCGGCGGTGAGTCGCGCGCGGCGGCGGCGGAGTGCGCGAGAGGTGCCGGCTCCGGTGGCTCCGGTGCGCAAGCTGTGTGACATCACTGATCCTTGCGCATGCACAGCACGGCTCTTGATGTGCCGCGCGAAACGGGCTTGGCTAGGCCAGTGTAGCTAACGCTACAAAATTCCACCCAGGCGGACCCACATTCACCGGGGATTTGACGAGAGGTGCTGGAGGCTCTACCGACACACCACCGCAACACTGGTCACAGGTGCAACAGTTGGGCTTTATATGTTCACAATAGCGTTTTACGAGTTGCATTTAGCGCCGTCCGTTTAAAGAAAACGTGTTTAGTATAGTGAACTACACTGCTTAACAAGCAAAATTACTCTTAAATTAACATAGCGTCCCTTAAACTGCACGCTTGGATCGATTAGGTTCGCTGCCGTGGTACCGCCATCTAGGAACGATAGATAGAGGGAACCAAACTGCCTGCGAATTTTCACCGGTAGTGAGCGCTTCGGTAGTCTTCGCGCCTCGACCGCAGCGGGTTAGGGGCGTGGCGGCGTCAAGGCGTCGTGACTGTGCGTTCGTCAGGAATAGTGAGAACGCGGGCGCTACAAAATTTATCCTTCATGGCCAGCTGTGTTGAGTTGCGATGCGCACTGCTCCAGGAACGCAAGGACGGCCGTCGACAAGCAAATGATTGGCATTTCGTTGCAGTGGGGCTGCGTTCTCATAAAACGATCCGCTGACAACCCGTTCGGTTTCGCTTGCCACGGCCGTACTCGACTCCGCCCTCCGCGCTCGAGTCCGGCCGTGCGCTTGCAAGGTGTCAGCAGACGCTCATCATTTATGGTAGGTTTGCGCAGAGCTCTGGCGCGTGCAATTCAGTGTTTCCGGTGCAATGTGAGTCGTTGGGGAACTTTCCCTCGTGTGCAACTGTGGAGGATCCCTGTGCCGTGTCGAGGTGCCGCTGATGTCTACATGTAACGTGTTCACATGTTCATAGCACCCAAACAATCTCCCAACCCTCGATTCGCCAGACTGCCGCTTAAGCATTCCACCAGTTCGCGAAGACTGGTTTCACTTTTGTGTTATACCGATTCCTATGACAGAGGGATCAGCCATATTTTTGTTAGATAATTGGCTCTCCCTGCAAATTCACCTTTCGGGAATATTTCCCTTCATTTTTTTATTTTACAATTGGCTGTAAGCCCGATATACCTTCGGGTGGTGCGGGCTACCCCCACATTATTTTAATTTTGTTTTCGATCGCAGAGGGGCAAATTTAACACACACACACACACACACACACACACACACACACACACACACACACACACACACACACACACACACACACACACACACACACACACACACACACACACACACACACACACAAGGCTTCCACGCAACAGCTACTTTAGCTGTTGCGTGGAAGCCTTGTTTGTTTGTTTGTTTGTTTGTTTGTTTGTTTGTGTGTGTGTTAAAGGTCCCATGACACCAAAATTTCAAACGCTAGATGCTTGCGTTAATTGGTTTTCCTGCATACGAAGGCAATCTTGACCAAGTATTAGCGGCGAACGTCGCCTCTAAGTAATTTTAATATGGTTTCAAAGTAAGCGGGAATGCTCATCCGAGCTTGCAGCACCTCGCGACATCGCCACTAGTGTGACGTAGTTTGTGGGCCATCTGTGACGTTTCACTTTCGTAAGTTGATATCGTGACGTCACAGAGAGACACGGGCGCGCCGCGCTATGGCCTCCGAGCGTAGCCTCCAAGATCGGCTCTCGCAGCCGATCGCGGAGGCCACGCCAAAAGCCGTATTTTTCTGCTTCCTCTCCGTGTTGGTCGCTCAAGCGTACATTGTACACACGCTATGATGCAAAGCGAGTGTGGCGAGCTGGTCTGGCGCTCGCGCTCTCCGCAACGTCACCGAATCTTGACCTCAAGTGATCAGTGCATGTGCTCACTTCCGACAGCCGCCGCGCTAGCCCCGCGGCGCTAGTTTCTTGCAGTTTTTGGCGCGCGTTTCGAAGCTTCATTAAAACTGAACAAAATTAACGATGCTGTGACTAATTAGACTTCGCGCTGGGGAATTTGCCACTACATGCCGTGATTACAAGACACTGTTCTACTCATTAGAACATAAAAGTCTCCAACAAAAAAATAGCTGTCATGGGCCCTTTAAATTTGCCCCTCTGCGATCGAAAACAAAATTAAAATAATGTGGGGGTACACACACACACACACAAGGCTTCCACGCAACAGCTACTTTAGCTGTTGCGTGGAAGCCTTGTTTGTTTGTTTGTTTGTTTGTGTGTGTGTGTGTGTGTGTGTGTGTGTGTTACTTTAGCTGTTGCGTGGAACAGCTATTTTAGGGCAGCACACACTGTATACCGTTGAGAAGCCATGAACTTAGCGAATAGTCCATCCATATATCATGATGTAGCGTAATGCAGTTACATTCTAACATCGTCATGAACAGTGTAGTTTGTCTAAATTTCACACAAGACTGTCACAATTACAGCAGAATATACTGCCATCAGAGATGGTATCCGTGCAGTCTGCGTGCACCTGTGTATTAGTAAATAGGCTGTAGAAGTTCCACTAAAATTAACTGATATGGTTGCTACTTCGCAGCACTTTTTTTTAAAGAGCGGGAAGCGGAAACGTTTTAACACATAAAAATGAGTAAAAGACAAACAAATGCATTTTGCTAGCAATTTTTGCCACATACTTCTAAAATATAGTGCTTGTCTCGTAGTTTTTGGTATTTATAAGCTTCTAAAATTAAACATATTTAAATATGCTCTCATGGCGCGCACTCTCTGTTATCTAATTGCAAAAATTTAGTGGGCGACTAAATCGGTGATTACAGCTGATATCTTGATATACCATGGCGTTATGATTTCTTCGTTAAAATACCACCAATTTTTCTTAACTGTGCTTATTTAGCAATCGTGTGAATTACTTGTGGAGTAGTTGCAGTGTACCAAAAGCTTTGAGACGGTTATGGGACAGAAAAGCTATATTAGTTTTCAATGTGAATTTGTAACGTATTAGCCATGCTATACTGCGTCATATTAGATATGGATTTCTCGAAAGTTTCCATGGGTGCATATGACCTCAGTTATTCAATTAAGGCACACGTAATTACCTGAGAATCTAAATAACTACTAAAAATATATTTAACA
The DNA here is from genome assembly GCA_013339685.2 of Hyalomma asiaticum. Classification (NCBI taxonomy): domain Eukaryota; kingdom Metazoa; phylum Arthropoda; class Arachnida; order Ixodida; family Ixodidae; genus Hyalomma; species Hyalomma asiaticum. The sequence continues at coordinate 153,661,213 of CM023481.1, forward strand.
ATTAACTCCTTTGGCGATATTTGCGTCACTCCTATAATATCAACCACTACTGTCGGTCTGGAGCCCGAGGAATATAATTGTGAGTACAATATACTGTGTTAATAAGCCAGGTGCAGGCACCTACGAAGAATCATGCGATATAGAAGTGTCTCAGCAGTTATCTATAAGAACAGCTAAGAAAATTGTTTGATTTGTGGGGTTTTACGCCCCAAAACCAGCTATTATTATGAGACGCCGTAGTGGAGGTCTCCGGAAATTTCGACACCCTGGGGTTCTTTAACGTGCACTGACATCGCACAGTACATAGACTTCAACATTTCGCCTCCATCGAAATACAGCCGCCTCGGCCGGGACATCACTGCCGCGACCTTCGGATCAGCAGCAACAATTAAGGAAACCTTCCTGGTTAGTAACCGCAGCAGTTACTAGCTTTACTTCTACTGTCTAGTTAAGAGTTGTGAAGGGCAGCAAAATTCACTCGAAGCTATACATGCCTTGCACCTACGTCACAACCAGGAGCTGCGGGATACCGTTTCGCCATCGTGGAGGACCAGCCGCGGCAGTGAAAGTGCGGACGCGTACGCGTTTCTGTACTCGCTCTCGTTAGCCGCGGTACTTGAGTTCCCGAATCGCAGCTAAGCAATGAAGAGACGAGTGTGAAAGGACACAAACCTTTTTCACGTGCCAAAAGACGCACACAGTCAATGTGGCCGCACGGAGAAGCTAAAAGCCCGAGGCAGCGCAGTTTGTGGCTGACACGTATCAAGCGCGCCGATCGCGACACCGAACACGCTGATACATCCAAGTGTGCACGAGGGCCTACAAATGTTTTACGAGCAGAGTTATGCGCCTGTTCCTGCCTTGAGCATCGTCCGTCGGCTCCCGCTGTAACCGATCGCGAACGAGCGTAGCGAAAGATGTCCTGGCTCGCGTGCCTCAAGCCACACGCGACGCACTTTTGCCGAGGCCGGCGGTGTTGGGCCGGCTGGGCTACTAACCTTCGACGAGTCAGGGGAACCCAGCTGTTCGCGCCGCCGAAACGGAAGCTCATCGTACTTCAAAGCGCTATCGAGCTTCTGTTAACAGTGGTTGACGTACTCGGTGGAAGTGCTTCGTCGGCGCAGCAATTAAGCTATATTTGCTGGTAGAGATCGCAGATATCTAATTCTTTTGCTCAGCATATCGCATCATTAACACACGCGCGCATGGCTGCGCTCACATCTCGCATTAGGAAATATGGCATTCGTCAGGAATATGTTTTATGACTGATATTTAGGGACACGGCGAAAAGAACAGCACAAACTGCATTTGTAGGCATTCGATGTAAGATCTTGGAGGACACAAATATCGATGGGACACCGACGTCTCTACACTGATGCAGCGCAGATCATGAACAGCGCGCTGAAAGGCGAGGCTGGTGCAGCGGCAGTCGCGGAGTAGATCGGCCCTGCGTGCGTCTACGCAGTGCAAGGCCAGTCGTTGCCGGAAGATAAAGATGAAAGCCGTACGGTGAAAAACTTAGTTGACGATGTCCCCGCGCGTCACCTCAAGTACACAGCGTTGGTGCCCGTCGACGTCCGGCAGCTTCGTGTAGGGATCGGCATTGTCGCACGTTCGCGCATTTGCTCACATAAACATCGTGCCGATACGATTAACGCAGGCTGTTAAGCTTTCCGCAAGGGACGGCGGCGACATTGCGCCTAGAAAGTTAGAGAAACCGAACCAAAACACGGTCGAATCAACAAATGTATGAACGACGCTGCAGAGAACGGACCAAGAAGTGGTCCCCATGGTCCTCCAGCATGCCCGTCGCGCCGACAGCGGGGCAGTCGTGACGTCACGTGCAAGCTATGTATAGTAAACATGCATTTGCTAACAACGTTTTACAGGAGTGTGCATATATTGTGGTGCTAACGATCCAGCATGTTCACGAACCAGCTGAGCATTGTATAGCTCTTAGCTGTCTTCTCTCGCTGACCAGGCGAGGTTAGTGTCCCTGTTTAGGCCCCGAAACGCGAGATTGATGTGGCCAGCCCCGAATGGCGTGCCAGGGGAAGATGGAGGCGGCTTGAAACAATGAAAAGATCGCTAAAAACGACGGAGAAGAATGTCGCTGCAGCCAACGTTTCGACAAGTGGACGCGTCTTCGTCAGGACGGCAACTGCCTTCTCGACCGTTCGTTTCTGTACGCTCTGCGAACTCTTCCTTTTCCTCAGAAGGAGAGGAGCGGCCGTGCAAAAAAAAAAAAAAAAAAAAAGGAACGAGGGGGGGGGGGGGGGGGGAGTTGTGGGACTAATATAAATGGCAAGAACGAAAGCTTCCAGAAGGATCCTCTCATGAGCTAGTTGGTACATATCTTGTAAATACACTGTGTGTGCAGCGCAAGGAAACAGGACGAATAAAGGAACACATACGACAGGTACAGGCGCTGCACTTGTCACCTGTGCCCCCCTCCCTTCCCCCCGCGCCACACACACGGTGTATTTCCAACGAAAGCTTGTCCCCCGCGCCACACACACGGTGTATTTCCAACGAAAGCTTGTTGCTAAACAAGTGACCACCCTGTTTAACGCCGTTGTTCTCGCCGAACTTGATGAGGGATCAGCACCTGAAAAGAGACTTTCGGGAAGAAACATTGTTAGCTTGTGTGTACGAAACGCCTTAACCTTTTGTCGTATTTGTTAACCCCCCACCATATATAATGGACTCAAGGGTTCCCTTTGAAACGTTTATGCCTGTAGGCTGGAGGGTATTGAACTTGTAGCCCTTCAGCCTACAGGAGTGACTATCAGTAAAGCATAGCAGACGATCTTTACGCGATCATCAAATCAGCTAACGCTATTTCTGCCTCGAGCGACGTAGTCAGTGCCCCCAGTGGTGTCGTTTGTTGAAAGAAGAGCGGGCGTATTTCAGCTGTATTTGAAACCAAATTGCGAATTCCCTGGTGCGTTCAGTGCGATATTTGGCTCGTATGTTCACAGGAGCCTCCAGGACTGATTGGCACCGTTTAACTTTGTTCAAAGAGCGTTGCAAGCTCCTTTAAGGCTAATTCAGAATTCCTGGCAGTCATTTGCAATGCCGCAACACACATTGCATGCTTTTAAAGCAGCTAATTAACTCTCGAAGTATCACAGAGAAAGGAGGGTCTTGGCAATGGGGACAGTGGTTGGCTTACTAGCATTGCACAGTGCACAGCCCCGGTCGGACGCAATCGCCGTCAACACTCGTGTGACGTCCCCGCTCTCTCTCGCTCTCTCTTTTCGTTTCCGGCGTGATTGTATCGTACGTTTGATATTGCACCAAAATTTGCCTCTCAAGAAAGAAAGAAAGAACCGAGGATGCAAAAAGAAAGAAAAAACTATGGAAAGAGTGAGAAGCTTTTTTTTTTTTTTTTTTTTCTGTTGCTCTCTCTGGCGTTGGGAACCTACACAGTGTGGACAGGAAGATACGTCGCTCGTCATTTGGTTGTCCTGCACGTCCGAAGTTGCGCGGTGAGAGGCGGCGAGCGCGCTGTGGGACAGACCGGTGGCGAGAGCGGGACCAGTAGCAGGCGCAACGGCCGCGCGCCTGTGCTCACCAGAGCGGCGGACGGCGGCAGCCGAGGAGGAGCATGGAGCATCGCACTGGGCGCCAAGCAGCGCCACGGCCGCCCGGCACACTTGCCGTCGCCTTCGGAGCTGCTGCCCGCTGCTGACAGCACCGCTGCTGCTGCCTGCCTGTGACCCGTAGCCTTTCTCCGTGCCCCTAGCCCACCGCACCTGCTGCGTACATCCTCCTCTGCGCGCATCCTTTCTGCGCGCAGCCGTGGGCTGTGACAACCGTGCCGCCAAAGATGATGCTGCGCCTCGTGGGGTCGGCGCTTCCGCTCGTGCTACTCGCCAGGGGCACCTCTGCTAGGGTGAGTCCGAGGGCGCCCACCATGTGTCTCGCAGTTTTTTGGCTTTTGTTTCCTCGAAACCAGGGCTACGATTTGCGAACACACCTGCTTATAGGCAACTACTACTCGCGAGAGCTCGCGCCTTCCGAAGTGGGAGAAGCGACTGCGAAGCCACCGGGCAATGAGTGACCGTGCTTGCGCGGGCGTTTACGAAAAGGCACGACTTCATAACGGGCCGCAATACTTTACCATGCGCGTGATTCTAATCTACGGATGGAGTCCGTTGCCGCTCCATTTGTACGGCAAGACGATTAAAAAGCAACTGCTGATACCTTTTGGTCACTTGGAAACCGCGTATATGTAAGAGGCTCTTTTTTTTTTAAACCTCTCATTCTATTCCCACGGAGCTGAAAAAAAGAATGCTCCACAATTACCAGAAAGTATGAGATGCCATAGAACAAGCGAAGAGCAAGCTAATCAAACATGTATGAATGAAGGTTTGTGTTTCATTGGTAGGGCGCTAACATTGCCTCCGGTCACCGAAGAGAACGCTAATATAAAGCACAGCATTATTTTGTCCAGTTCGTTTTCTTCTCCATTTTGTTTTATGCACCTAATGGCGCCCAAAAGCAATGCCTGGCAATGGAACCCATGATCACAAGCAATACCTGGAAATCGGGCCCGCATTCACAAAAGCTACTTACGATAAAAGATGTTCTTAAGAAAAAAATTCAGCCAATCCTGATGCTGGATATGTCATTAGAGAAGCCAGCCGACCAATGGCGAAACACCCTTAAGAAAGACAAGTTTTGTGAATTCAGTCCCCGACTGATCAACCTCTCTTGGTGATGTCACGTCAGCACTGAAATGTATATTTTTATTCGCGTAAGACTCCATGTGTTTGGCGGGCATTTACATTTGATGGTGTTAAAGTTTTGAACTTTGAAGAGGGGCGTTAGGGTAACAGTAGCCAACCGCGAGAACCAACTTGCATCGTGTATCTGATTGTGTGCTTTTACACTCCAGAAATTGCGAAAACAGACAGCTGGACTTTCGTAAATGACTGTTAAAACGACAAGAAGAGAGAGAGAGAGCATAAATGGGAACAGAAAAATGGTGCGTACCGTTTTGCACAGTTTTCTGCTGCTGCGACTTCTCAGTATTCACCGCAGTGCTTAAATATTCAACGGTGAAGCACATGTGCACATTTACGTACTTGTCTGCAAAGTAGGGAAACAGCTGAACTGAGACAGCGTGGCCTTGTGTACATATTCGCTGACGCAATATCCTGGCGCAGAAGAAATAGAGGACGGATGAATGAGGGCGTGAGCAGAGGGGCCAGGGCAGACGCAACACTGCCCTTGCCCCTCTTCTGGCATACGCGCTCTCTACGCGTCGCCCTATAGGTGTCGAGAAGTATACCGTCGCCGTCACGCAGGTCCCGAGAAGTGTGCCCTCTTCGGTTCACAGGCCCCGCTCCTGGTCGCACAGCAGCGGTGTCTGCTCTTTGCTGGCTTGTTATGTGTTTAAAGAGTCATCCCACTCATAACCTCCCCCCTCCCCTCTTCCAAATGTCTCGTCTCCGAATGAGTTTGCTCAATGTTACGGCGAGAGTCCCGTACTAGACATGCTGTTCTTTTTGAAAAGTTGCGCTTTTCAAACGATGGGCCTTGGGATGGCTTCATTTTTACTCAGCTGCTGGGGACTACTACTGATTGCTGTTATACAAGTGTTGCGTAAACAAGCTTTCCACGGTCCTGCACACCGCTGTCGGAGCCGGCGATCATGACCCAACAATACAATATATAGCGCACGAGTGAATGTGAAGCTCAGCTCTAAAGCACGGACGCACTCGCCATCTCATTACATGGTCCACTACGGTCGGTGCGTGCATGCATACAGATGCCAAGTCTGAATCCATTCTGCAATCAAACATTAAAAAGAAACAGGTACATATACTGTTGTAGTTTGTACACAGCTTACATGTTTTACTTAATCTGAGTGGCTTATAGTCCTTTCCCTTAGCGTATAATGATGTAGCGGCCTTGAATTTTCGGGTTTATGTACAAGTGAAACGAGGTATAAGCCCGAAATTTCGGTCCGCGACGCGCATATGCTTCTATGCGCCTACATAACTGGTACAGTGAGTGAATTCGGGGAACTTAGCTGAAGTCAGAGCACGGCTTAAGAAACTCTCCGAACGCGATCCCTCGTACACTCTATATTTCTGAGCACGACTTCCGTTGAGCATCTGTAAACACGGGATGCGAAGATATCGACTTCCGTCAAAGTGACAGCTGCGTTGGCTGCGTCTCTCTCGATGCGTTCCGCGGGCGCTCGCGCTGCTGGATGAACAGATGCTGAAAAGTCGCCATTGGTTACACCTCACTGAGGGGACAACGTGCATTGCGGCGTCGCTAACTCGTGAGGAGCGGTTGCTCCTTCGTGCGGTAGATCATTGCAACCTCGCTGTTTTATTATAAAAAGTGGAACAGCTACATACAGAGCACCGCATCATTTTTATTCGCATAATTCTATGCGTGTACGTGCACACCCACTCCGTGAGTGTTCGGGCGAGGCATGTTGAAAGTGCAGCGGTGAAAACGTATAGACAAGCTTACCGCCACTTTCATTATCCTCCTAGTAGTGAAGATAAACCTTTCTCGTGTCGGTTGAATGAACACATTATTACTATATGCAGCACGGTGTACCTCTTCGGTGCGCCTCTCAAATTGCGTTTGCTGGTGAACTTTGACTATCATGAAGTGTGTCCCGCTGTACGGGCTTCATTTATTAAGCGATAGACGTCTGCTTGCCTTGTGATAGGTTATTGTCGCCTTAAGTGAGTTTGGCGGAACACCACAAAGGGTCACTGGTGGCTGCAGGTCTCAATGAGTACAATGTAGCTGTGTAGTATATAGTGCACGAAACAACAAGAAAAAAAAAAGATCTCTTAATCACAAAAATCTACACTGCTGGCCTCGTGGCTCGTTCGCACCGCGCGACAACCCAATATTCTGTCGCCCAAATGCGTTGTCGTTCACACTACACGCCCTTCGCACCACCGGAGCTTGAAGTAACGCGGTGACAAAGAGAGCGTCCATTATTTTATACTATAAGCACGATCTGCAGTGCATGAAAAGCTTTCCCCTTCCACTTCCTTTTCCCTTTCTTTTTTTTTTTCCTCCGCTTGCATTCAGGGGCGGCATTGTCAAGCAGTCGCTTCCGTGGATTATACCGTCACTTTCGCGAGATCCTGAGTGACTCGGTATTGGAAGAATCGAAGTATATACGGCTGGCAGCGCTCGTTTCAATGTATGCCAAGATAGCGAGCTGCGTAAGCACACGTCGACGCAGGCACGTATAGTATTGCAAAACTGATCACCCGAGAATACCGCCCCAATCTGTGCGCTCTCTTAGCTTTTTCCTGTGAGACCTCCGGGGACATTATTTTTTTACACATAGTACTTTAATTTCGTCGATAACATGACACGATGCAATGGTAGCACATGGAGTGCCGGCGCGACGTGCATGAGTAGAAACCTAAAGACGAGAACGAAATCTTCAGAATATTTTGCCGATCGCGAACCCTTGTTTCCACGCACCCTATTCCTTTCACTTACATATTCTGCATTTTTGCCTTAAATGCATAGGTCATCCGTACAGTTAAGAAGGCAAAACGGCGATTCTGAAAAGAGAAAAAGCAACCATCTGTCCACTTCGAACTCCTTTTTTTTTTTTTTTTGCATAACCTTGTACTGAGAGGAGGGGTCAGTTGGCCTTGTGGTTGGGAATATAATGAGAACACCAGGGTGTCCCCTAAACGTCCTCTCTGGCAACGCCGCTGGCGGGGTACAACTTAAGGTCAATGCGCGACGCTTGTCGGAGTAACACAAATCGCTCTCGTTCAACTACATGCTGACGCGAAACATACACGAGGGAAGGAAGGAAAAGAAAAGAAAAGCCGCTGTTTATCACCTTCGAAAGATAAAAGGCAGCCCTGAAGCTGCAGTTCACACAGGGCCGCGGAAAGTGACTTCGCGCAAGGACGTACTCAATGGCGCACCGCGGCAAAACAAGGGCATGCCCTAGACGCTGGTGGTAATGAAATGAGACTATTTTCTGTTTATGCCCCGCCACGGTGGTCTAGTGGTTATGGTACTCGGCTGCTGATCCGAAGGTCGCGGGATCGAATCCCGGCCGCGGCGGCTGCATTTCGACGGAGGCGAAATGTTGAGGCCCGTGTATACTGTGCGATGTCAGTGCACGTTAAAGAACCCCAGGTGGTCGAAATTTCCGGAGACCTCCACTACGGCGTCTCTCATAATCAGAGCTGGTTTTGGGACGTTAAACCTCACAAATCAATCAGCTGTTTTCTGTTTATGAATACTGAGTATGCAGACTCGACACCGCATGACCGTCGCATTCTGCGTGCAACGTGCCGCTTGCGTTCCTTCGTCCCTTCAAGCCTTGCGTCTCTTCAAGCCTTGCGTCCCTTCAAGCCGATACATAGAGGGCCGAAGGAATCAAGGCGCATGTGTGCGGGATACCTTCTCCGAGTTTTCTTGGCCCGTTGGCAGCAAAAGATCGCTTCGTATTTATGAGAACGTAACGACAAAACAGTGCCGACATGGTCATGCCTTTGAATCTACTAAAGCGCGTGAATATAGAGACTATACGGCGAAAGATGTGACATGGTTGCATAGGCTGCTAGTTTTGCGCGTCAATGACACTTGCCAACATGGCTGTTTCAGGGGAGAGTGTATATGGAGTGGTTATCCTATATAGGATATACTTCCACACTTCCTAAATGTGTCCTGCTATTTCAGTCAGCTGCTCAAGTCGACTGATGTCGTCTTGCTACATCGAATGTTGCCAGCGTCCCTGCGGGTCAGCTATACATATATATATATATACTGTGACGTTAGGAAGTGGAATGTTTGCCGAACTTCGGAAAACAGTGAATGGCCAGAAGCTTTACGTTACTGCGCCAGCATGCGCGAGAAAGAAAAAAAAAAAGAAAACAACCAAGGAAACTGATTAAACGAACAAATGGTCAGGTGGACATCAGGGGATGCGGTAGGTAGAGAAAACGAGCGTTCTTGCACTATATATGTCGGAATATGGAAATGCGTGTTCGAGGGAAAAGAAGCTACTTCGTGCACATCGCACTGATTATATTGTGTGCGTGCCGGCTATGGATGATTCGACGCGTGGTGACAGGATATCATCTTGACTCTGGCTCAATTAGTTTAGGTGCGGGCATTTTTTTTTCTCTCTTTTCTTTTTCGTCGGCCAAGACGCAGCCACGCGCGCAGCACGACTCGAGCTCGAGACATGGGCGTTATGACGGAATGGTTCTCGAACGTAGTATCCATACAGAATTGAAACGTGCATGTGCAGTGCCGATACATACAACGTCTCCGATTCGCAAGTGCACGTCGCTGCTGTAACAACTGTAACATGCGTTTGAACTCCAACGCTCGTGAGTATCCGCGGGATATCCTTGTCGCCTGGTTGCGTCGGAGAGCTTAGAATAACTCGGAGGCTCACGACGAGGAATAAATAACGCCATTGACAAATCGTTAGCCTCACGGATTGGGCGGGTAGACAAAGCATATTCAGTTTCAGAGTGCTAGTTACATGCGCACCAAAATACTTAGACTGGCACGTCGGCTGCGCTGCTGAATTAAAATAAATATTATCAAAAGGTGGCCGTCTTCAGCGAAAGGGCGAAAGAAGAAGAAAACCCGATAAACGTTGAAATCTGCAAAGTTATTTTGTGAACTAGCGCCGGGGATTTTTCTCAATTGGTGGCTGGCTACGTCCTTTTTGTTTGTTTTCTTTTTCATTAGAGGCGGCAGTGCGGTATTAGAGAGAAAGATGCGCTATGAAGAAAGAAAGAAACGAATCAGAAAAGAAAGACGTGGCATCCGCGTCCACGCGCTTCAGGAATCACGCCGCCATAGGCAAGGGCCGTCTTATTCGTTCATGAAACGTTGAAAAGAAATGCAGGGAAAGAAAGAGACAAGCCCTATAATGCACGCCAGCGAACTCAAAACACGCACGTACACGCACAAAATAATAGTTCGTGTAGCTGTAAGCCAAAATTCTCCACGCCGCTCTTGTAGCTGGGTGGAGCAGTATATATTCGCTCGCACGCGGTCTCCGGGCGTTTCGTTCTCTCCGTCTGCTCATGTTTTATGTTGGCTCCTTTTTCTCGTGAGGCGGGAAAAAACACTGAACCACCAGTGTGTGCACAGTGGCGCGCGCGGAATCCGAGTATGGGCGCACACCTGGCGGCCGTGTTTTCTGCATGCATGAACGAGTACGGCAGAAGAAAGTCGAGCGACTGCCTGGTGTACGCGCGCACTGTTTCTGCATAAACCCGTGCACCAGCCGTGAGTCACCTTGACGGGCACCCGTGTCTCCGATATGCTGCCGCAGCGCTGCTGCACTATGCGCGCCAATGTGGATCGCGGCTGCTCCCTCCTCCAGTGCCGTTGAGCAACACCCGCCGAGCTCGGCAAAGTGCAGTAGAGGGCCTTTTATCGTGGCCTTAAGCAGAACGTGGCCTTATCTGCCGACCGCTTGCCGTATGCATCGTTCGCTGCTGGCGTTCTGTGGATGCTCCTCGCACGCTTTTGGTTGTAATGCATCCGCGTTCAATGAGAAGTGGGAGGCTCGTGAAACGTACGACCTCTGCGCACCTCCGTATGTATGTATGTATGTATGTATGTATGTATGTATGTATGTATGTATGTATGTATGTATGTATGTATGTATGTATGTATGTATGTATGTATGTGTGTGTGTGTGTGTGTGTGTGTGTGTGTGTGTGTGTGTGTGTGTGTGTGTGTGTGTGTGTGTGTGTGTGTGTGTGTGCGCACGTATGCTGAATAGATCATGGCCCAAAGATCAGTCCCTCGCGCGATGGTGTGAGAACGAAAACCTGATCAGCATAAGGCGGGCTTTCTGAGTTTGAGTCACATGTTAATGAGTGCTTAAGGGACCCTGAGAAACTTTTTGAACATAGCCAGAAAACGGTGCCGATCAGTTTCGAAGGCTCCTATGAACATGTGAGTGAAGTATTGTTACACTGTACACGCCAGGGCACTCGCAATTTGGTTTCAAACACAGCTGGAAGGCACCCGACAGGTATACGACAGGTATACGTCTTCTTTCGACAGGTATACGTCGCTGAGCGCGCCGACTAAGTCGCTTAATTGAGGCCGAAATAGCACTGGCTCGTTTCGTGATCGCGGAAAGGTGAACTTTTATCCTTAACTTGTTCGTTTGGAATCCAACAAAGTCAAGAAACGCAGTAGGTGGCCCCCGTGGCGTCATTTGTTGAAAGAAGAGCGGGCGCTCGCCAGCTGTGTGTGAAACCAAAATACGAATTCCCTGGCAGTGCAGTGCAACAGCATTTAGCTCACATCTTCACAGGAGCCTCCACGATCAATGAGCACAGTTTTCTACGTTCAAAAAGTGTTGCTTCTGTTATACATAGAATGCTGTAGAGAAATAAGGTGTTGAAAGTATCTCGGCTACACAACTTCTCTGTATGTACAACAACAACAACAACAACAACAACAACAACAACAACAACAACAACAACAACAACAACAACAATGCTCATGGGCCTTACTCATTGCCCTATTGGGCCCTGTAAGATATCATGAATAAATAAATAAATAAATAAATAAATAAATAAATAAATAAATAAATAAATAAATAGTGTAGAAATCCGTGCCGAATTATTTATTACTTTTGCATGCTTCGCAGCTATTCTCTCGTTGGTCTGTAGTGGAGCCCAGTTATGAACGACGCACATGCAAAGTTGCTTTTCCCTATCGAGGGCACAGTACTATGCTCGCCGCCAGTCAACGCAGCCTTTGCGCTCATGCACGGTACCCGGTTAAGTCAGCAAACAACCCCATTGCGCAATTCGTCCGAAACGTGCTATTTTCGGCGCCCATCTTGAGAAACCGGTGGCGGTATGACTACCAACTGCACACGCTAAGCTTTAGGGTATCGCTGCTGAACCATGAGAGGTAAGAGGGATTGAGGTCGAAGGTACTTACTTGGGAACTCCAATTCTAGCTATACCGCTCACGCCTTCCCTACCTAAAGAAAAAAAAAAAAGAAATAGTGGAGCTTGCACTAGAGGCGCAAGACTAGCGAAGCAGTGAAGCTGATGGGCATTTGGCTGGTCCGCGTTTGTCTCCGGCACACCCGCATTTCGTCGTGGTCTTCGCCCGTGTGCGTCAGCGCAGCTAATTAAAAAAGTTGTACGATGTACACATAACACCTTGGTTTTCGCGCAGCCTTCCCTCATGTGTAGAAATCTCTTATGCGTTCTTTCGATATGCACATTATGTTGTAGACGTTTAATTAGCCATACACATCCGCAATAATAAAAGCCGGAAAACACACACAGGGATACACGCCACCCTTAACACCCCCTAACATATCACTCCCCCCCCCCCCCCCAAAAAAAAAAAATGAAATTCTCCAGATAACCAGTGCCTTGGTACCCACACGGTGTGGGGTTTATACAGAATCAATGGGTGTGGGCCACACCCATTGATTCTGTATAAACCCCTGCACGCACGCACGCACGCACGCACGCACGCACGCACGCACGCACGCACGCACGCACACACACACACACACACACACACACACACACACACACACACACACACACACACACACACACACACACACACACACACACACACGCGCGCGCGCGCGCGCGCACGCGCACACGCTCACAGGGAGAGAGAACGAGAGAGAGAAAGCCGACACAATTCTAGATAGTCCGCAGACGACGTTTAAAGCATCGAAATGCGGTGCGCGAAGTTTAAGAAACAGGGAGCGCCTGTGATCTCACTAGAACGTGCAGACCTAGACTTAGTGCATCGACAAATCACGCTGTGGGAGACGCCTTTGTGGGAAGTCCCAAGATGTATTAGTAATTGCTGGGAGTTTTACGTGCCAAACACGCTTTTCTTTTCCTATCAGCGGTAAAGTCCGAAGAAATCTACGCACACACACAAAAAAACTTGAATATGTTGGCTGCACTTCACTATAATATATGTGTATCCACGTGTCATATTGTGTGCCTTCTGCATGTTTGTAATCAGGAGAAGACTTCTCGGACAGCCTGTATAGATCCAAATTAGGGCGTGATAAAGCGAAAAGCTTTTCCTATACTTCAGTTCGCAAATTTCACTACTCGGCTGAATCATACTTGGGCGAACCACATGCTTGAACATCCGAAGGCATTGTTTCGTTGAGCAGTGCGAAGTTTTCCGAAATGCGTACGGGCGACATTAGGCCTGAACACCACATGTGTGTGCGATTGACTTTGCGAATCAATGTATGTAATCATAGAGTGGCAAAAACTAAACTAGTTAAATTACGGGGTTACAGGTATGAAATGGTGCACATTTCAAACTTAAATTAAACACAAATATTTGCGATGGAAAATGACTTGCGAAAACATAATAAATTTTATTTATAAAAAAAAAAACCAAAAAGTGAAATACAACATTTCTGCGAAGTTCGCTTTGCTAAGGAAATACTGCTTACATGAACTTGGCACATTATGTACATTGCCGTTCAGCTAAGGAGCTTGAATGCCAGGAGCGAGATTTCTTTAGTTTTCTGTTACACCGTGACGATCAAAACAATGGAGAAAATCAGCAGCGCGTCACCAGATGCACGTGTGTTATCTTGTTTTCAATTTTTTCAATGCGGCCATGCAATTCATCCTAAGCCCTGTAAGGGCTTCACAAAGGCAGAGGAACGCACACTCCTCCGCCTCTACACCAAAACACTGCTGTGTCCGGCAGATCTAAAACACTTTGATCCTGCCTATACAGGAAAATGCCCGCACTGTGCGGAGAAGTCCTCGGACATCTTCCACATGGTGTGGGCATGCCAATCAACCCCGAACTTTGCCCCAAAACCAAACCCCACCCTGGAGGACTGGGTTGCTGCCCTGCTCGGCTGCTCTGACCTGGCTAGCCAGAAGGCCCTGGTCGACCGAGACCGAGCCGCGGCAGTCGCCAATGGGATCCTGTAATGAGGAGCCCACCTATAGCGTTTGTGACGGGTGGCCCTCTCCGGGTCACCTCAAACTTCCTCCATGTATATTTACCTGCATAAAGTTTTTCAAGCAAGCAAGTGTTATCTTGTTCGATGAGAGGGAGAAAGGTACTATGCCCATACGGCAACATTAACAAGGCTGATAAGGGGAAACGGGCAAGATTCGCATATGGCTCTCCTAATAGCGAGCCATTATTGACTATAGAAACAATTGAGCGAATTTATCTGACCATGTGTGTTTTCTCGGAAACTGGTGCCTCCGCGCACCGACTGCACATCTCCATGTCAGAATACTTCACTGTCCTCAAAACACCACTTTGTGTTGCTGTAACAAAAGAAAAAGAAATATTCCACAAGGAGTATGCAAATACAATACAGCATAATATTATATTTGTATTCGAGATTCCCAATGTTCGCAACGCGTGATGAAAGGTGTCATGCCTGCTCCTCAAGGTGTACGACTCGCGCGCGCGCGGGTCCGATGGCTTGCATATTATATTATGGCTATAACGAGTCATACAGAAAGGAGACTAAGGAGACTCTACAGAAAAAATACTAATAAAAAACAACAAAGGCCAACATTCATAATAAAATATCAGGGATAAAAAACGTTGCAATTTTATAACGTTTTTTTATCCCTGATATTTTATTATGAATGTTGGCCTTTGTTGTCTTTTATTAGTATTTTTTTTTCTGTAGAGTCTCCTTATTGTATTGTTTCTTGTTTTTTTTCCCGTGCGCCAGTACAAAGACCTTACGGTTGTTCCTGGGCACGTTAAATAAGCTTTTGATTGATTGATTGATTGATTATTGCATCGACATGCAACTTCACGTTTTGACATGCTTGGCGAATACGTCCTACTGCATATGCGGCGACAAATTTGTCCACATCCTCTCCATACTTATAGCTCTTGAATGTGACATCGCTACATCTTCGGTACTGGCTGAGTCATTGCTCATTGACGTAATGGGCGCACTAAGAGCGTGACACCCCCCTCGCGACGAAGTTAAAATGCGAGATGTCGCCACACCGAACAGCCGCACAAACGCTTATAAAACCAGAAGGACGTATACAGAGACAAGCGCAGCGTGGTTCAAAAAAAAAAAAAAAGGAAGATGGAGAGAAAGATTGATTGATTTGTGGGGTTTAACGTCCCAAGACCTGCTCCGATTATGAGAGACGCCTTAGTGGAGGGCTCCGGAAATTTCGACCACCTGGGGTTCTTTAACGTGCACTGACATCGCACAGCACACGGGCCTCAACATTTCGCCTCCGTCGAAATGCAGCCGTCGCGGCCGGGATTCGATCCCGCGACCTTCGGATCAGCAGCCGAGTGCCATAACCACTAGAGCACCAAGGCGGGGTGAGAGAGAAAGAGAGAGAGAGAGAAGAGAGAGAGAGCATTGCTTTAAATCTGGAAGTTTTCGATGAGAAGAAGAAGAAAAAGTGGGGCGGCAGTTATATCCATTAAGCCGCGATAATTCAATGCACGACACAAACGAGCGCTGCGGTCGGAAAAGCACAGCGACGTTCGGCACGTATCCCGCGCCCCACGAAAACGGCCGTCATGAGCGACGGAGCTGCTGCACCCTCGGTTGACGAAATCTATTCGACGAATTGAGTGAGCGATAGGAGTTCATTACGGCCATTTATACGGATCAAATTTGTGGTTAAGTTACGGGTACGACGACTTCAGTTATTTTTATTTTATTTCGCGGCGCGGTGCTCAAGTTACCGGTTCCAAACTGTCGCCTTTCCAACCCGCAGCTTGCCCCGCCACGGTGGTCTAGTGGCTAAGGTACTCGGCTGCTGATCCGAGGGTCGCGGGATCGAATCCCAGCCGCGGCGGCTGCATTTCGATGGAGGCGAAATGTTGAGGCCCGTGTGCTGTGCGATGTCAGTGCACGTTAAAGAACCCCAGGTGGTCGAAATTTCCGGAGCCCTCCACTACGGCGTCTCTCATAATCAGAACTGGTTTTGGGACGTAAAACCCCACAAAAACAACAAACAAAACAAAAAATCCAACCCGCAGCTTCGGGCTGCTAAAAGCAACAGCGGCACCTTGTGTGACGATATTCCGTTTTCCGTATTTATAGCTGCCTCCCCTGTTTTCTCCGGCCATTTCTCGTTATCTTTTTTTTTTTTTTTGATCAGAAAGCGCCGCGTACGCGCTGTGGAGGACGTGTGCTACGCGCGGGCGTTCACCGTCGTCTCTGCGTCGTTTTGGGGTCAGACGTCATGCGGTGACCTTTGCGGATGCGCGGCCGCCTTCACCCGCCGCCTCGAGCACTCACCCGTTCAACTCTGAGACCCTCGAGATGCGCAGCAAAACGACCTTTTTTTTTTTCGGTTCTTCTTTTTTTTTTTCTTTTCGTACAGAGGCGTGGTCCAGAAAACGATGTCGCAGCTACAGTCTGTACGTGTACTACATATACGGGCGCTCACCAGGCTCCAAGGCACGGAAGTTGCTCTTGAGGGAAATTCCCCAGAGAGCGCGCGGAGGTGCACATGTACACACTTCCCGATTGGTGAAGTATAGACATAACCACAAAGAAAAGAAGAGAGGAAGCAGAGAGACAGAGAAAGAGAGAGAGCGGCGACGGGGGTTCAACTGACGAAAGGAAAGTGACGAGGTCTCGATGCTCTGTTTGTCTTACTCGACCTGAACGATCCAACAGGGAGGCCCGGAGGTCCGACAGAGAGCAAGAGAAACGCCGCTGCGCTTCTGCAGTGCGCGATCGCATCGTACAAGTGCTGTCATAAACGAGGTGCCGGTGCGTTTTCCCTCATGTACGCATACATCACACAAGGAAAGCGCGTGTACGCAGCAGCGACCGTTTACAGTGTAAGACAGTGTAGGAAACGGGGCCGTGAAACGCGGCCGTTGGATTGGGTCCCTCGAGCGGACTGAGCAGAATTTCAAACGCCGTCCCGCCAGAAAATGACGCGAGAACGGACAGAGGACAACAGGACGGACGCTGTCCTGTTGTCTTCTTACTGCCATCTTTTCTCGAATGGAAAGGAGCTCACCCAATCGTCCATTCTGTATGTACAGGGTGTCTCAGTTAACTTGCGCAGCGCTCAAGAAAAAAAAAAAAAAAGGCCACGTGCTTGTTACACGGATGCAACCATCTTGGTATTACTTACTGTCGTTTTTAACCAATACAGACTGCCTTTTAAATGATCTCGGACGATTAATATTATTCATTAATTAACCAACATTTAAACTGCTACTTTAAACGCAAAATGTTCGATGTAGAAGTTGTAGAGCATGTTAATTGGCGTTCGGATAGTGCATTTCAATAATAATAATAATAATAATAATAATAATAATAATAATAATAATAATAATAATAATAATAATAATAGGCGCAGTGCTTTTCATTCGGACCGCAACATTAGAGCTCTCAAACATGCTACTGCCATGGCCGCTGTGTGATGCAGGCAGATCTTAGGCATAAAGAAAGAGGGCGAGAGGACGAGAGATGTGGCCACATCTGTCCAGCACTCTCTGTGTGTGCGCGTCATCGATCGTTCGATCTTGTCAGTACCAACAGGGATTTATACAACGCCCCCCACCCCCCTTACACACCCCTCAGATGGATCTCCCCGCACCCCTGTCCAAAAAAAAAAAAAAAAAAGAGAACATTCCCACGAACAAAATATGGAAACTGTGTGCGAATGATAGCTCCCAGAAGTGTAGATGACTAAATATTCCAAGAGCTTTTAGTTTTTGTTCGTAGGAGCGCCTATTTTTCACCGCGTAGTAAGCCACGAGAAGACAGCGCTGTGTCTTCACTGCACTTGGCGTTGGTTCTTGGGCTATTTTCTTCACGTTGCCAGAAATGTATGGACTAGTCCTGTTCAATACACTTGCAATTAATGACACGACATTTAGTAGAAAAGGGCGCGCCTATTATAAGTTACGTATAGCGAGCATCGGCCAACCAACTGCGTAAACAATGATATTAGGTAGCTCAGAAGCTTTTGGTGAAACAATATTGTTTATACGCATAAATGCCTCTCGAGGTATCCTCTCTTTTACTTTAGGAAAAAGAGAAAGAACAGAGAAGACTGCGGATCATCATCATCTCTTATGTCCACTGCAAGACGAAGGCCTCTCCCAATGCTCTCCATCCTTGCCTGTCCTGCGCGAGCTGATTCCATTTGATGCCTGCAAATTTCTTAATTTCGTTCCCCAGTCTTACTATCTGTCGTTACTACGTCGTTACTTCGTCATATAATCGCAGTCGGTAAAGTAAGTAGCGTATACATGACCTGGTCCACTCTCGCGTGTACCGTAAACATACCCAAGTCGAAAGTGCTCTCCCAATTTTTGCCATTGTCGACGGCCGCGGAGCAGCACCAGCCCATTCTATATAGCTCATACTAGCATTGGATAGCGCATGGGTAGTGTGCATAAAGTGACAAAAAGTTCGCAACACAGCCGAGGTGCAAGTGTCACTAACAGACACCTACGTCAAGGATTATGGTCGCCTACAAGTTTCTCTAGCTGTCCGATTCCCTTATTGCGAAAAGGGTGTTCATACTGCATTCATTTCCTGTCTTGTCGAGTAAATCTCTATAGTGATCACCCGCTATGGTAGCTTGGCGGTTAGGTGTTCACTTACGAAGCACGAGTTCGCCGTATCGAGTCCCGGCCAAGGCGGCCGCATGTCAATGGTGGCTAAATTAAAGAAAAAAAAAAAAACGTGGCTGATCTATCTGTCAAAGGAACCGGTATAACACGAAAGGGAAATGTCTCTTCGCATAAGCAGTTGAATGTTTATGGTTACATCGAGGTGCCCATTGCTATGGGTGGTACGGCACCGTCTGACGTGGATGAACCAAGGTTCACGCATCGCCTCCATAACATCAAGGGCCAACCCGTTGTGGTAACTGAAGTAGTTTACCTCATAACTGGGCACAGTATATAGTAAATGCCGCGCGACAGAGGTATCTGTAATATTTACTTGCGCCGCATTGACCCGTCAATGTCGTTGCCGTGCTCCGGCGCCTACCGCAGCAGCTTTCTTCTTCCCATCACGCTCGAAGAGTGGTCGGCGGGGAAACGCTACCCACGAAGAAAGGCGACCGGTGCCTTACCACTGCGCTATCGGCGCATATACGCTCGCATCTGTACGAACGCGGCTCTGCACGCGTTCATCGAGGCGTACTTTGGAACGCACCTGGAATGGTGCCGCCATTCAGGAAAGGCGAAGTAAAGCTGCAGTGATTCACTTTGCCTCTCGCCCCGCCACGGTGGTCTAGTGGCTAAGGTACTCGGCTGCTGATCCGAGGGTCGCGGGATCGAATCCCGGCCGCGGCGGCTGCATTTCGATGGAGGCGAAATGTTGAGGCCCGTGTGCTGTGCGATGTCAGTGCACGTTAAAGAACCCCAGGTGGTCGAAATTTCCGGAGCCCTCCACTACGGCGTCTCTCATAATCAGAACTGGTTTTGGGACGTAAAACCCCACAAAAACAAAAACAACAACTTTGCCTCTCATGGATGGCGGCACCGTTCCAGGCAATGTGCGCCTAGATGCGCGCGTGCTGAGCCGGAAGAGACAAGAAGGCGCGTTCCTATCGTATCGAGCTTATGCGGCGTTAGCCGAGTGGTAATGCGTCGTGCACCTTTCGTCGTGGCGGGGGGATGTGTGTTCGATTCCCAGCGCATTAACAGAAGTTTTTCTAGGTCTTTTTCTTTATTGTTCTTACATGCTTATTTTACTGCGTCATATCCGTTACGGTAGTGACGTATGGGGTCGTGGTGGACCTCGGTATAAACACTTTCTTGTTAAAAATCAATAAAAAAAACACCTCTTTAGTTAGATTTAGGTGCACGTTAAAGAACACCAGCCGCCAGTCAGAATTACTTTCATAATCATAGCCGGATTTTGGCGCATAAAACTCCATCAGTTCTTATAATTAATCTCTAGCTGTCAGCTGTTTTCTTATTTTGCCAAGTGGTTGGTATACATACTGCTTGCAAAGACAATGAAAGGGATACGTGTTCTGGATCATTGCGGATTCCTTAACGTGCACCTGAATTTCGCCTCCGGTCGAAATGCAGCCGGCAGTTGAACC
The DNA here is from genome assembly GCA_013339685.2 of Hyalomma asiaticum. Classification (NCBI taxonomy): domain Eukaryota; kingdom Metazoa; phylum Arthropoda; class Arachnida; order Ixodida; family Ixodidae; genus Hyalomma; species Hyalomma asiaticum. The sequence goes on from CM023481.1 coordinate 153,681,294, forward strand.
CCCGTCCGCGAGTGTAACAGAACTCCTTAGCCTCTCAGGTAACAAGGCGGGTCAGTTCAAAGACAACTGTAAGACGTGATGTTGATAAAGGAGTAATAACAGAAAAAAAAAGCACTGTGGTGTTTGGGCTCTCCTTTAGAGCATTGAGGATTATGCAGGGTAGGGGGGAGGGGAAGGTTTGGTGACGCGTACGTGTGCTCACTATCTGCTGCCCTTTTGTTTTCTTTTTTGCTTCTTCGCCACTGCTGCGAGAAGGAATGAAAAAAAAAAAGATTTTGCACCGTAACTGTCCAGCGTTCCGCGCCACGCCGCGTCGCAGACGATGCTATCGTACGGACGTGAGCGTATACGCACGCCCAGCAGCAGGCTTTCGCCGAGTGCGGCCAGGTGAGTGGGTGCAGCGCCTGTAGGACTCGGCTCCCTATCGGCACGGTGCAGATTGAACCGTGCCTCCGGCGAGGGCTCGCCTAAGATGTATTGATCACTCTCTTGACCCACATAGCCACACGAAGTCACGCTTTGTAGCGGTCGGGCATTTCCTCTTCTGTTTTGCTTTCATCCTTTCTTTCTTTTTTTTTTTTTGGCACTCGTATCTAATATGTTAATGGGCACGCGCGCCTGTGTGGCACGGCGGTAAAGAGGTGCGCCGCATTGTGCAAGCAATACAAGTGCGCTTTGCAGTGAAACCGCCGGCTGTTTGCAGTTGGGGTTCCTAGAAGAACCGTTCTCATATCCGCATGCACGTGCACGGAACAGGGAGCAGGGGTAGTAATTGGCGTATGCACATGCGGCTCTTCGTGAGAGACGGTAGGGGGCCCGCGCAAATGTCATGCAGATAGCGGCAACAAGGCTGACAAAATTTATGAGGCGAAGCTTTCACTTTATTACGGAATGATTGCTTTTGTAAGAATGTAACCATCATGATCTTAATCGTCATCATCAGCGTACTATTTTGAGTCCGCAGTGGGACGAAGGCCCCCAATGATTTCCAATTCGCTCTGTCCTGAGCGAGTTGATTCGACCTTATGCCTGCGAATATCTTAATTTCCACGCCCCATCTAACCTTTGCCTGTCTCTGCAGCGTTTACCCTCTTTTGGTATCTAAAATGGGGACAAATAAATTTATGTCTTAAGCCTACTTCACCATATAAGTGGTAATATGCGCTACACTGTTAATGATAAGCGCGTAGCGCGTGTATAGTATAGGTAAACTTTAAAGGGACCCTGCAATACTTTTTGAACATAGTCTGAAAACCATGCCGATCAGTCGTGGAGGTCCTGTGAATATATGAGCCAAATATTGCACTGAACGCACCAGGGAATCAAACACAGCTGACAGTCGCTTTTTTCTTATTTCAACAAATGACAAAGCAGCGGCCACCACGTCGCTTAACTTCTTTTGTAAAACGATACATGCGTTTCTCTTTATTTGTTGAACTGAAAACGAACAAGTAAAGCATTTACCGAGGATATTTTCTGCGATAATGTAATCACCAATGCTAGTTCTACTTCAACGCCCCACCGCGGTGGTCTAGTGGCTATGACTCTCGGCTGCTGATCCGAAGGTCGCGGGATCAAATCCCGGCTGCAGTGGCTGCATTTCGGTGGAGACGAAATGCTGACGCCCATGCGCGTTACGATGTCGGTGCACGTAAAGGAACCTCAGGTGGTCGAAATTTCCGGAGCCCTCCGCTACGGCGTCTCTCATAACGAAACCGTGGTTTTTTTATATATTTTTATTTTTGGGGGGATGTAAAACCCCAGAAATCACTCAGTTATACTTCAAGCGACGGCGTCAATGTTCCCTGTGACGTTATATGTTGAAAGAATAGCAGGCGGTTTCAAGCCGTATTTGAAACCAGACTGCGAATTCCGTGCAGCACGCAGCGCACTAATATTTGACTCGAAGTGGTCGCATGAGCCTCCGCGGCTGATGGACCATGCACCTTTTTCAGACTATATTCAAAAAGTGTTAAAAGCCTGCGCACACGCGTAACCCCACGAGTGTTATCGCACTTCGTCCTTGCCCCGCCACGTTGGTCTAGTGGTTATGGCACTCGGCTGCTGATCCAAAGGTCGCGGGATCGAATCCCGGCCGCGGCGGCTGCATTTCGGTGGAGGCGAAATGTTGAGGCCCGTGTGCTGTGCGATGTCAGTGCACGTTAGAGAACCCCAGGTGGTCGAAATTTCCGGAGACCTCCACTACGGCGTCCCTCATAATCATAGCTGGTTTTGGGACGTTAAACCCCACAAATCAATCAATCAATCAATCATCGCACTTCGTCCGCAGTCGAAATGCGGCTCCCTACTTCACTCGCGACCTCGAGCTTAGCAGCGCAACGCCATAGTTAGTGGATCGCCATGCACAGGTTATAAGCAAGCACCTCTATTAACGAAGCTTTGCAGGAAAGGAGTAAGTGAAAATGCAGAAAGCTACTTTCAGGACTTGCTCTATAGGCCTCTCAATTAAGGTACAAAGCTGCAAGCCTGTTCGCTTCACAGCGTTCCTCCTGGGTATTTCCTTGAAGCACTCTTCGACGAATTCCCTCCCCAACGTCCGCGTTCTCAGGCGACACACGCCGCGCCCGTATGCCGCAGCTTTGAAGTATCGAAGTCGCTTGTCGCGCGGATTTCATTCCATTTGGCTTCACGTTTTCGTACTCAGTCGAAAGCATCTCGTCTACATCCAGGATACACAGTTTCAATTAATTATGATGATTGATTTGTGTGGTTCAAGGCCCCAAAACCAGCTGTGGTTATGAGAGACGCCGTAGTGGAGGGTTCCGGAAATTTCGACCACCTGGGGTTCTTTAACGTGCACTGCACAGCACACGAGCCTCAACATTTCGCCTCCATCGAAATGCAGCCGCCGCGGCCGGGATTCGATCCCGCGACCTTCAGGTCAGCAGCCGAGTGCCATAACCTCTAGACCACCGCGGCGGGGCGGATGCACTGTTTCCGTCGAGACAGTCAATCTGGACATGGTCATCGTCGTCGCTATCTCGTGGTCTAGATCGCGAGGCAGCGTCTCTGCTGTGCGCACCGTGCCTGCTCGCAACTTTTTCCGATGCCTCTTACAAATGGTGCCAACCCAACCGGCCGCATTGTGGCGCAGATTTGCCCGCGTGTTCGTGACGGCAGAGAAGCGCGCGCTGTTTCGATGCAAACCTGATTCGCGTATTGTATCTGAAGCGATATCTGTCCTGCCAAGTTTTATTCACTCGGAGACAAGGCGCGAAAGGGCTGGCATTGTATCACGTTGTGATAGAGGTGCGCACGAAGCTGGTGATAGATATACCGGCTACGGCTGTATCGACAAGGTCGACAGCGTTTAAGGGAAACGCCCCGCAGAAAAATTCCTAGGAGTCCTTAGATTTAAGACACGCAAAGGCAAAAGCCAGGGCCTTTGGTGGTCTTAGCCAGGACTCAGGGGTTCGAACCCGGGACATCGTTCAGACGAACATCCTGTGAAAGTAATTTGGTATGAGCTATAAAGGTTTTAACATTCAATCACATGCGGCTGATATCCGCATATGCAATGCGGGTATGAGTCCATTAACGCATTTATAACCACACAACATTACATATCATTCCATAGGTACATTCAGAATTAATATCGATCGTCCAAAAATGAGTGATAGCCATTAAACTAATACAATAATGACCATTGCGAAGCGCGAAACTTAGTCAAAAAAAGCAGGTGCGGCTCAGACCCGTATCGGACTTGCGGGTTTAAGCCGCGCACGTGCTTTTAGGGGCGAAGCTCCTTAGGGTGTGGGTCGTTCCCTCCTCTGTATAGTAGTAGTATGTATGTAGCCAGCTCTAGTTTTATGAAGTGCTCACTAGATGGCGTGATGGCGCCGCGGTTTAAATTTAAAATTTAAAGAGAGGAAAAAAAAAGTTCTACGAGCCTGGTGGCGCACAAGTCACCGCCCCGTTACAAAGGGGACGCTCATAGCATCCATCCATCCATCCATCCATCCATCGCTCGCTTCATTCAGATGTATGGGAACGCGTAGCATGGGAGTCTGTCTGTCTGTTTGTCCGTCTGTCTGTCTCTCTGTCCGTCCGTCCGTCCGTCCGTCCGTCTGTCTGTCTGTCTGTCTGTCCGTCCGTCCGTCCGAGCGCTGCGGTGCTGCTTAGCGAGTACGTGAATTGATCAATAGATGGCGCGGAGGCGCTCGCTGCGTGCTCTATTGTGATAGGAGAGCGCTAGATGGCGACACACAGTGTTTGTCACGTCTTTGATGATGTACTGGGCAAGATTCACGGAAGATTCACGGTTTTTACCGATGAACCTTCGGAGCTTCGCCCACTCATCATCATTCACTCCGTGGATATGCGTGGATTTTTTTTAATGTGAAGCTTTTCTTAGCGAACTTCGGCGACTTTGAGCGTATCTATCTATCTATCTATCTATCTATCTATCTATCTATCTATCTATCTATCTATCTATCTATCTATCTATCTATCTATCTATCTATCTATCTATCTATCTATCTATCTGCCTACGACTTTCTGCTATCCTTGCCATTTCGTTAATGTGATGTATAAGAAAATTGGTATGCCGCAGCATGATTGCCTGACGAACATAACTGACAAGTCATAACATGAAAATCATGATATGCATGTCATGAGTGGCATGATTTGGATGCCCGGTCTTGGTGCTCTCCTGGCCGTTTCGTTGATGGGATGTATATGAAAATTGCTATGTCACAACATGACTGCTTGACGAACATAAATGACAAGTCATTACATGAAAGTCATGGCATGCTTGTCATGAGCAGCATGATTTACATGCCGCGGTCGTGCGGCTCTCATGGCCGTTTCGTCAAAGAAATGTATACGAAAATTGGAATGGCCCAACATGACTGCATGACGAACATAAATGAAAGGTCATAACATGAAAATCGGGCACGATTTACATGCCATGGTTTTCGTGCTTTCCTGGCCATTTCGTTAATAGGAAGTATACGAAAATTGGTATGCCACAAAATGATTGCATGAAAAATATAAATGATAGGTCATAACATGAAAATCATGACATGCATGTTATTAGCGGCATGATTTACATGCCACTTGTTTCGTTAATGGGATGTATACGAAAATTGGTATGCCACAATGTGACTGCATGACGAACATAAATGGCAGGTCCTAACATTAAAATCATGACATGCATGTCATGAGCGCCATGATTTACATGCCACGCGTTTCGTTAATGGGATGTATACGAAAATTGCTATGGCACAACACGACTGCATGACGAACGTAAATGACATGTCATAACATTACAATCATGACATGCGTGTCATGAGCGGCATGGTTTACACGCCAGTCTTGCTGCTCTTGTGGCCGTTTCGTTAACTTCGTATGTACAAAAATCATTATAGCGAGACAACAATGCAGATCCATTTTACGTTCCTGATGCGTGCTTCGCATTTCCCTGATTCCCACTGCACGTGGGACCTGCCATTTTTTGACTTTGCGCTTCCCAATGGCCATTATCGTATTAGTTTAATGGCTATCATTATCATTTGTGAACCATCGATATTATTTTTTAATGTACCTATGGAATGTTATAACGAAAGGGAAGGGGTCAAGGGCTCGTTCTTTATTTGTTAGAAACAAGTTAAAGAGCAAACAGACAATGAAGCCTAGGAAAGCATAGGGGAAGTTACTTGTGGTATTTTAATTGTGGAGAAAGTAGAAAGGAATTAAAGTGGACGAAAAGACAAACCTGCCTTCGGTGGGACCCGAACCCACGACCTTCGGATGTCGCGTCCGATGCTCTACCAACTGTTATCAAACTCTACCAAATGTTATGTAATTTTGGGGGTTATTAATTGCGTTAATGGGCTAATAATTTTGCATGCATATATATTTATATGTTTGGAACCACTTTTTTAAGATCACTTCAACACGACACATGTGCTGCTTTGGCCTATTATTCAGGCTTGTCTATATACAACAATTTCATTGCACGAGAGAAATGTGCCTTCATCGTCATCATCACCATCGCAATTATAATAGCTTAAGCCCACTGCAGGAGGAAGGCCTCTCCCAACAATTTCCAATTTGTCCTGTCCTGAGCGAATCGATTCCACTTTATGCAGGCGAATTTATCAATTTCATCGCTCCATCTATTTTTTTTTTACTTCCCCTGCTGCTCTTTCCCTGTCTTGGTGTGCATTCTGTCGCTCTCACTATCCATATGTGTTGTGTTCCTCCGCATTACGTGTCCTGAACAAGTGCACTTCTGTCTTTTAATTGATATAAAAATATCAGCTACTCCTATCCGTTGCCTGATCCATTCCGCTCACTTTCCGTGTCATAAAGTTACACCTATCATTTTTAGTTCCGCTGTGCGATGTGTGCTCCTTAAGTTCATCTCGATTTTTCTTTATCCCCCAGGTTTCCACACAGCACGTTAGTATAGGGAGAATGCAGTGATTATGTACTTTTCGCTTTATAGACGGCGGCACGTTCCCAGTCATGATTTCGAAATGTCTCCTGAATGCGCCCCAGCCGATCCTTATTCTACGGAGAATTTCCTTTTCATGGGTAGGCTTCCCTGTTAGTAATTGTCCTAGGCACACGTATTCGCTCACGCATTCTGAAGCCTGATTGCTGATTTTAAACTCCTGTCGTTTAACAAGGCTGCTGAGCACATTTCTTTTTGTTTTTTTGTTTCAATTTATCTTTAGTCCAACTCTACTACTTTCATAGTTTGGATCATTAATTAGGTTTTGTAGTTCTTCACCGACATAGCTGAAGAGTGCAACGTCGTCTGCAAACCCTACGTTGTTTAGATATTCTCCATCGGTTTTGATTCCTCTTCTTCCCAGTTTAGACGCTGAACACTTTTCCCAAACGTGTAGTAAATAACACCACAGAAATCTTGTCTTCTTGCCTGACCCTTCTCAAGACTGGAATTTTTCTGCTCCTCTCATGGAGGAGCAGGGTGGCTGAGCAATCTTTGTCTTCTTGCCTGACACTTCTCAAGACTGGAATTTTTCTGCTCCTCTCATGGAGGAGCAGGGTGGCTGAGCAATCTTTGTAGATGTTACCTATGGTTTGCACGTATATCTCAGGTGTCCCTTGTCTACATAAGTCCTCTAGGAGTGCTGGTATTTCTATGGAATCCAATGATTTCTTGTAGTCTATAACGGTAATATAAAGAGGTTTGTTACACTCGGTAAATTTCTCAATCATAAGATGGATAGCATTGCTGTCTATTGTTGAGTATCCTTTCCTGAAACCAGCTTGCTCTCTAGGTTGGTTGAAGTACAGTGTTTCTCTTATCCTAAAAGAGATAACGTTTATTACTTTTATGAATAATCTGTATATTGCCCCGCCACGGTGGTCTAGTGGTTATGGCACTCGGCTGCTGGTCCGAAGGTCGCGGGATCGAATCCCGGCCGCGGCGGCTGCGTTTCAATGGAGGCGAAATGTTGAGGCCCGTGTCCTGTGCGATGTCAGTGCACGTTAAAGAACCCCAGGTGGTCGAAATTTCCGGAGACCTCCACTACGGCGTCTCTCATAATCAGAACTGGTTTTGGGACGTTAAACCCTACAAATCAATCAATAATTTGTATATTACTCGATGTAGGCTAATCAGTCTGTGATTGTTTAACTCTCTTATGTCACCGTTCTTGTGTGTTCAAATTGCATTGATATTTTTCAGCTGACTCGATGTCTTGGTACATTTCGTGAAGAGTGAAGCAAGTTTCTTAAATATAAAACCTGTATAGTCTTTGATCAAGTCGAGTGTTGTTCCTTATTCACCTGCTGCTTTTCCGCGGGACATGCCTTCTGCATCTTTCCTGTTTCGTCGATAATTACGCTTGGAACCTCAGTGTTCTCCTCTATGATTTCTACTAAGGTTGAATGGTGTCTTTGAGAGCTGTACAGCGCAGTGTAGAAATCTTATCGTGTACCATCACTATACCATTAAAGTTGTTGATAACGTCGCCCCACTTATTTCTTAATGCGTGCATTTTGTTTGGTCCTACGCATAGCTTCTTTCTGGTCAAGTTAATGCTGGTAGCTTTCTCTATTGGCTGTCTCTGTATTTCTTTCATGCTAAAGTTCCTTACATCTCTCTGCCTAGCCTGGCTGCTCAGCTTTCATGGTTCTACAAACTCTATTTTATCTTTTGCCGAAGTCGCTTTGATCTGTTGACGTGTCTTTACTAAGTATTTAGTAGTTTGGGACTGTTTTCTAACGAAGTTAGTTCATACTTAAATGTGCCTTATATGACGCCTAATTGATGATGGATGATGTAATATCTTTTTCTGAATTTTATGTCGATTATCTGCTACGATTTCTTGAGTGCTAATGAGGTGTTTCCATTAAATGGGACCGACCCTGTACACACTATTCGCTGAAAAAGTGTTCAGTGGCGAGATCGGAGGTCGTTGTTTGTGAACGTGGGAGGTCTTGTTCGCTTTTCACTGCATGTCATTGGCCGTGGTCATGTTTACTGCGTAATCAGCGGGGCACGTGCATGTTCTTGCGTGAACGCGTTTTCTCTTTACGTCACGCGTTTAAGCTCACGAAAAACAAAATTCCTCGTTTTTATAAAAGAATAGTCTTATTCATTTGACGACGAAATACATTTTGTTTTCTAGGATATCGTCTAAAAAAAGACAACAAACATGCTCCTCAATTTTTGGGATGTTCGCCGCTTGCTCACTGGCTGCTCTCGCCCTCCAGTTCTCTCATATTTTATAGGTTGCCCTGTCCTAAAACAGTACTCATTCAAACAGACCAGAGTGACCAATCATGGTAGCCTGGGCCGCACTCAGTCGCCCCAAATATGCAGCGCGCACAACTAGAGCCGCGCCCCGACTTCGTGACGTTGCAGCGAGCGAACGCGTTGTGTTCCGGACAAAAATCTCCGATCGCGCCCCAGGTCGTCGACCCTTCATGGCATTACTTGTTGCTTCACCAAACTCAGTCTCCCGAGACGGGAGGACATGGGCTGTTCTTCGCTATATAAGACAATATGGTTAGTAGTAAACATAATTGGTCCAAGTATCAGGCGACATTTTCGCCAATCTTCACGGCGTCCTCAGTCCAAGATGCTGCACTCGCGCCTCGCCCTGTCTAATCTAGACTCACCGTGTCCACGGGGTCGGGGCTGTCCAGCCAAACTTCCCACTGCTCGACTCTTGGTTCCTTGATGGACTGCACGTCGGTGCCGTCACATTCCCATAGAGAGTTGGGTACCATGCGCTCTTTGTTGTAGATCGTCATGTACATCCGCTTTAAGAGAATGGGGTGGGGAAAGGTTTTCGTTTGGATCATTCTGGAAGCATGTGTACGGCTTCGCCTATGCTTAGCCTGGGCTGCCTCGGAAGTTAACGGGACAGTTTCTATGCCTGCGGTATGCAAAGCCCAGCGTGGCGGATTGGTGAACATGTGCTCGAGCGGCGACACCTGCCGCCAGGTTCCCTGCAAGAGTTGAGGAACCCATCGGATATATGAGTGGTCTTCATGACGCAATCACTTTTTAAGTCGTTTCCTTTCACTGAATATCAGCATTTCTTGTGCAAGCGAACAAAATGATAACCCTCTCTTACTCGCTATGGGCTCCCGCTCACTTCGCAATTCCCGGTAATGAGACGGCATACGATCTAGTTCGAGGACTGACTAACCAAGCCTCCGGCACCCCTGGTGTCGGGTGGCAGTGGAACGATCGGTTAACGAGCAGCAGAGGAATTAAACAACACTGCAGACTAGAGAGGTGACTATACCCCCTCGCAATACAAAACTCACCATAATCGACGAACGGTCGTGTTGCGACAAAGTCAAACAGGACCTTACCCCAGATTTGTACGGAACGCGTTGCAAGTATTCGATTATACTTGGAATCGATCACATTTTACTGTAGTTTTGTAACGCTTTAATTACTTCGTTCAAAGAGTAACGATCCTTGTAATTATTTTGGTTTGTCCCTGTAATCGGTTACAAAATTCCAAATTTCAGGTGAATCGGAGGCATGCATCGAAGCGATGCGCGAACTGGGGCCAAAAGTGTTCGTACGGTGGATCACAGCACATCCATCTATAGTGTGTCCATGTAGAGGGTCTACAGCGCTGCAGAGGATGTCATTGGGAGGAAACGTGGGAAAATTACCGACGCTATCTTAGAGGAGCAACTCTTGCCGAGCCTGAACAACGTGTAGAGGACAAAAAAGGCGAAATATACAAAGTTACAACACTTATTTAAAATATAGCGCGGCATGAATAACAAGGCCGCCATACGTCAAATATACTCCAGATTTTTGTGTCAGACTACAAGATGCAGTTAAGATTGTAAACCATCAAAGAAAGAAAGAAAAACAAGAAAGAAACCTTGTAGGCGACCCTATATATAGTGACTGACTTAGGCGTCTGTAAGAGGCACCCGCAATTCAGTGGTGGTGTGAACTTTGTGTCGCCTTATGTAAACCATACCCCCATGATCCATCGCAGGTATGAGCTCGTGATTTCAGCCTTTGTTAACTCATTTCCATCAATTGTTCCTGTGATCAAATGGCACTTTATTATAAAGGTTTTGTCCTCTGATATATTCGGTCATGAAGCAACTGCAACCATTTGTGTTTTTTGGTAACTTTTTCCCAGATTGATTGCTCGCAATTGATAACAGTCTACGGCGGTGTTCTGCGCTAGAAACACGAGTGTCACTCGGTGCTAGTGGCACTAAAAGTTTAGGCGAATATATACCGACGCATATATATATATATATATATATATATATATATATATATATATATATATATATATATATATATATATATATATATATATATATATATATATTCTACTTTGCCTGTTTAAGTCAGTAATCACGCTTTGTAATTCATCTCCCGAGTTACTTAGCAAGGAAATGTCATCAGCAAATCTGAGGTTACTGAGGTATTCCCCATTAACCCTTACACTCACCTGCTCCCGTTCCCAATCCACTGTTCTGAATACTCCTTGTAAACATGCTGTGAATAACATTGGAGAGATTATGTCCCCTTGTCTTACACCCTTACTTATAGGTATTTTGCTGCTCTCCTTATGGAGGACTATCGTGGCTGTAGAGCCGTTGTAGATGTATTCCAGCAGTCTTACGTAGTGCTCGTCTATGCCCTGATTCCGCAATGCCTGCCTGGATGCTGAGGTAATTAGGAGGATAAGAATAGGGTGGAGTGCATTCGGCAAGCATTGTCAGATAATGAATGGTAGCTTACCATTGTCTCTGAAAAGGAAAGTGTATAAAAGCTGCGTCTTACCGGTACTCACCTACGGGGCAGAAACTTGGAGGCTTACTAAGAGGGCTCAGCTTAAATTGAGGACGACACAGCGAGCTATGGAACGGAAAATGGTAGGTGTATCCTTAAGGAACAAGAAGAGAGCAGAGTGGGTTAGGAACAAACGCGTGTTAAGGATATATTAATAGAAATTAAGAAGAAATGGACGTGGGCGGGCCATGTAATGCAAAGACAAGACAACCGTTGGTCATTAAGGGTAACAGAGTGGATCCCTAGAGAAGGCAAGCGTGGTAGGAGGCGGCAGAAAGTAAGATGGGCAGATGAGATCAGGAAGTTTGCGGGGATAAATTGGGCCCAGTTAGTACAGGACAGGGATAACTGGAGATCTATGGGAGAGGCCTTTGCCCTGCAGTGGGCGTAGACAGGCTGATGATGACGATGATATGTGTACCTATATGCGATGTCATCATCATCATCAGCCTATCTTATGTCCACTGCAGGACGAAGGCCTCTCCCAATCCTCTCCATTCTTGCCTGTCCTGCGCGAGCTGATTCCATTTGACGCCTGCGAATTTCTTGATTTCGTCCCCCCATCTTACTCTCTGTCGCCCGCGGCTATGTTTGCCCTCTCTTGGTATCCATTCCGTCGTTGTAACTGTCCATCGGTTATCTATCCTTCTCATCACGTGGCCTGCCCATGTCCATTTTTTCTTCTTAACGTCGGTTATTATGTCGGCGACTCCCGTCTGTTCTCTGACCCACTCGGCTTTCTTTCTATCTCTTAATGTAACGCCTATCATTTTTCGTTCCATCACCCGCTGCGCCGTTCTTAACTTCCTCTCGAGATTCTTCGTAATTCTCCAAGTTTCTGCCCCGTATGTCAGTACTGGCAAAATGCAGTAGTTATACAGTTTCCGCTTGAGTGATAGTGGTAGATTTCCTTTCATGAGTTGGGAGTGTCTCCCGTACGCGCGCCATCCCATGTACTACCGTAATAAAGAAATGTATGAAAAGTACCGTAGGGAAGTAATCGATTAGTCTAGAGTAATTTTCCGATTACATTTTAGAGGCTGTAAATGTAATTACAATCGCTTACTTTTTTCAGTAACGTGTACTAGTCTGTCTTGCCCCTATCCGGTGATCTGGAACATATATGTATGCTACCTAGACCTTTATTCCAGCAATTGCAAACACTGCGACGCTAGGACTACCCTAGGCGACCCTAGGCCATGTTATGGGAATGTCAACAAAGACCCTACTGGGACGCAGCCTCGGACCGCGCTGCTCAGCTTAGACCCTGAAGATCAGCTTAGGGCCGTCCAGCGGGCCGGAGACATGCTGCTGGAGCCCAAAGGCTCATGGCCGACGCTTAGGCGGGGTATAGCCCAATCCTCTATAACTTGCCGGACATGAACCAATGTTCCTTTTCTCTCTCGACCTCCCTGTAGTGTTGTGGTTTGGTAAGGATTAGTTTTCTTTCCATAAGGATGGGTGGGCGCGTACATGAAATGTACGCGCCCACCCCTCATTTAAAACCCCCTCGGGGGCCTTTGAGGTATTCAAAATAATAAAGTAAATGTGAAAATGCAACACTTTTGTGATGTGTCGTCGTGTTGGTGCTGCAGCACGTCTGGTGTTCTTGTTATAACACAATGTCGCAAGATGCACTGCGTGGATTCTGTTTGTCGTCTGTGACGAAACAACGTCCAGTGTCAAAGTACGTCAGTTTTCCAGCAGGGTGGTGGAAATGGTGCGGTTTACACATTCTCATAGAGTTTCGCACGCATCTGGCATCACATCTGGGATCACATACGGGGTGGAAATATAATCTGGTCACTTCTTATGCAATCTTCACAGGGACTGAAACCAACGCGCGATACAGTGTGTAACGGTGTCAGAGGTTAAGATCTGTGGAATGTCCCCCGTGCCTGCTTGTTGAATTGGGGGAAGGTGAATTCAAGACCGATTCGTCTTCAGGATTCCGGGGCGCTCGGAAAGTCACGTCTGATAAGCCTAACCTCAGCGGGTTTCCTTCGTAGTTTCATCCACGCGGTCTTTGTTGTAAATTGACATAGACGCCCAATAATAATGGACAGCCTATGAAACTTTCGCGTTTTTGTTTACAGACTGCCTATATGGACAACCTGTGCAACCTACAGACTTTCTTTAACCAGTTACGGTTATCCGTAACTGGTTAACCTCCCTTCCTTTCCCTTTCCACTGTTTCTTGTCTGTCTCCTACGCACTTTCTAAAAGTTGGAGATATGATTAAGTGAATTAATGGAATGAAATGTAACGGCATGGGATCCTCCACTGCGACAAGGTGCATCGACATTTATAGCTTATACCAGCCGTACGGAATTGGTTAACTTCGCTGCCTTTCCCCTTCCTTCCTGCTTTTTTCCTTACATAAAGCTTGACCAGCCGTGCTAGCTTAGTGGCTATTTGCTAGTTAGCTCTAGGTAGCTGGTTTGATTGTGGCAACGGCATGCGGGCTAAATGCAAAAAAAAAAAAAAAAACGCGCGTGTACTTAGACTGCGGTGCCCTTTAAGATAACCCTGGGTGGTGAAAATTTATTTGTATTCACCATTACGGCGGGTTTTTATTACGATGATGGTCTCGGCAAGTAAGGCCACATAATTTATTTAACAGGGTGTTGTATATTCGCAAACAGCTTCTTTCAGCATACGTGAGTAGGCGAGGAGTGTGTGAAGTAGTACGAAAGGGAAAGACAGGAAAGCCTATCTCGCTTACCAAAGTCGGGCTCATGATCGTTTGGCATTGTAAGGTATGCACTTTTCAATGGCTTAGAACGTTCAGAGCAGGCGCAACGTCAGGGGCTGAAGTCACCGCAACCACCTTGCGGAAAGGTTTTCAGATACCCCACAGAGATAAGACGTAGGCATTCCAACGCGCCTTTCTCCATTGCCGCTAAGTGGCAGATGGTTCCAGATATCAGCAGGCTCGCCTCGAGTGAGTGTCCGCAACGACCTCAAAATACTTTATACTCGAGCTTCATTATCCGTTGGCTCGGTAATAAATTCGTAATAAAGTACGTGTGTAGTCACATGGGGCCTGCACACGCTTCCATCGCGAGCGGCGGCCGCGTAGCCATGGCAGCCGACGCCGCGCATGCGCTACACCTGGCGCACGAGCCGACCGCATCGTCACTTCAGCTGGCGCTAGCTCAAGCAGGTCAAGTGTGTGGGTGGTGCTGCAGCAGCCGCACCGCGTATATCAAACGGCTTCTCGGTCCGTGTGCCGCTGACAGCTGCCGGCAGGCGCCGAGAAGCGTTGGCGAGAGCTTGCGACCTCGCCTAACCGTTGGCTTACCGCGTCGGCGTAGGCCTCTTTCCCATGTCCACAAGACTGGGCGCTTTTCGTCCGCACGTGAGAAAATGCTGAACACGATGGGCGTCTTTCCTTATGGCTAACAGTTAATCGCGACTTTATCGGATAGCGTCTATATGTGCGTGCGGCCGCACCACTGTCCGCGGCTCGTCCTCCGGAGGGGGCGGATCTTTGGAAAACGTTGCGCTTCGAAGGACCGAGCCCAAACGAGGGCCATTTTCATTCTGCTCGCTTTTAGCACCTCGCTAACTCATGTATTCGATTTACGTCAATATCACGCGCATTTCACTTATCGGGTGACAGCTGGCACCTCGTGCACGTAATTTCGTGCCGCGTCTTATTTGTGATAAATGGTATTCCGAGAGCATATGCTATCGTTCATTGAAACGCGCGGATATTTTATCGACAGATCCGCGGGGTGGGGAAAATTAAGAGTTCGCCTATGGGCGAGCTTCCTCGCAGAAATTGTGTACTGCAAAACGTCGTGCACTAATATGTCACCAAGAAATAAACTATGAAATTTTGCCATATTCATGCCACATATGTGCTTCGTCGGAGTTGTCCATAGATTCGCCCTCGCGCTGTCAATCGCTAGACTCCTGGTTAGCGCCCCGGACAGGCGTTAATGCCGGGTTCGAACCCTGGATCAGGACAAATTTTTCGGCAACTAGGATGCTCTCATTTCTGAGAAATCTGTATGGATTTCACTGTAGCATTGTGCTATACATACGGGTAATTCTCCCTTTCATAAAACGTTACTCCACCTTGCGGGTGGCATAAGGAACTCATTTGCCACAGAAATAATCTGTGTATAGTGGTAGACCTTACGCGAGCTGCACACACTGCATTGTGATGGGCGTATTGGGGGCCAGTGGTGAATGTTTTCTTTTTCAACACAACACGCATGGATATCTATCTAAGCTTAATTCGCGCGAGAATTTATTAAATACCTAATTGATAACGCTCCACAGTGGGACTTGCGACGGAAGATATCAGAAAATGACCAATAATTTTATGTGCCAGCTAGTACACTTTGCTTGAACAACGACGACGTCACAGCTGCAACAGATGCGCAATGAATACGTGTGTTATCGTCCGTTGCCAGTGCAACTGCTAGAGCCGCATTTGTCAACGTTTAGCGAGCGGACACGTTCTTGCGTTTTCTTTTGTATTCTTTTCTTTTTTTTTGCTTGATCTCTCTCTGTATTTTCTTCCTTCATTGTTGTGGTAAAAATAAAGAGCCGGGGGGGGGGGGGGGGGGGTTTGGAGCAATATCTATACTCGTACGTCGGTATCACGTATTTCATATGACAAGCCGCATTGCTTATGTGTTCTGGGCCTCGTCGGTGAACTAGACAAAGCAAAGCTACCAAACCTAACTTAAATGATTGTTTGTGCACAAAGTAAACTACCGTTCGCATAAAATATACCGTTATTATTAGCTTTTTTTTTATTCGCTGCGACATTTATGATGCACAGTCGGTATTTCTTTATTTTATCATTTCATAGTTTCCTGGCTTCTCACGATACGTGTTGTATTTTTAAATACGTGAAGGTCTTTCGCGAAGAGACCGCACAAGGGATCTGTGAAACCTACTCTCCGCAATTAACTGTTCGTAGTTCGTGGGCTGGTCTGGCCTGTATGTGTTTCGGTACTTCCAGGCAAGTCCTCCATTGCAACCTGTCGCGACTCAGCAACAGTGTCTGTACGTGGCGAGAGCGTGTGTCCCGTCGGGGAAGAGTTTTGCTGGCTCAAAAGGTCAAGGGTGGAAGGTTCCAGGAAACGTATAGGTGGGCTGTCAGGCAGTGTATTAAATTCAACTAATCGTGGAAAAGTTGGCACTTAATTCTGGTGTTGAATTGCGCGGGCGTCACTGAGCACAACGCATACAGCCTTCAGGCAATTCCAGTGCATTGTACGCAGAAGGATGTGCACAATGCAGTGCCTCAAAGGACGCGGCCAACCAACGTCGTCTGAGTACGTTTTTCTGGGCGATGTTAATCATGAAAGTTAGCGCGCTCAGCTGTCCATCGGTGATGACGATACGAAAATACTACCATTACTGTTCGACATAAACATTCTGTCACTTCTTCACTCTTGTACATCGGGCGGTGAGATTATGGAAGTGGTAATGTCAAACACATACTTATGTTAGCGACGTCATGTGAACGAAGAATTGCAGCGACAGCTGTCGGCAGCTTTTATAAGGCCAAGTTATATTGATTGTAATCCCTGCACTCTTATTTTGTTCCTAAATGTTCCTGTATAGGTCACGTTCGCATCATTCACTGCGCAGCTTGTCACAATAAACCTACTCGTTTACTGCAACAATACTGAAATAAAAGAAAACAAGCCATAAATGTAAATTTATTATCACAGGTAACAATTACTGGCGCGCACTTTTGTCGTATCGCCAATCGCGTCCTTTATCAGCAAAATATGGTTGTCCAGCTGCTTTCACTGTCTGGTTGACGTCTTATTTTCCTCCTCTCATGAACGCCGCCTTGTCCTTCGCTTGAAGTTTATAGCGTGGCTTCCTGCTCGCGCTCTCTTACCCAAAGACCTTCCGTGCCCAGCCGCGTTTATCATGCTGACCATGGAAAGGACCTTTAATTGTCGCAAACTCTGGTCGCGTGCCTCCGGCAAAGAAAGCTGTACCAACGTCGAAACGAGCTGCATTGTGGAGGCCCGGCTCGTCCGCGGCATTCCTTGCGGCCGCAGAATGCAGATGTAGTACACGTGGCGTGCTGCTGTCGCCGCGATGAGCTTCGCCGCATGCACAAATTGTGGGCACCATGACGCGCGCGTGTGGCCGAAATGGCAGCACAAAGAGCAGAGCCGGACAGCGCTCACTGAACGCCCTATGAGCATTGCAGCATCAGAGAAGAAAGAGGCGCGCAGAAGCTTCCCACGAAATGAATTAGCTGTAATCGTGCGGAACGTGTGCATCTTCATATCAGACCTGGCAGTAATGAAATTGCAGTAGTAAAGCTACTTTTTGCTGTAATGAGTAAGGCAATGAAATTATTTCTTTGGATGGTGATATAGTTATGTAATGAATTACTTCGAGCGAGTAATTTTAAAAATAGTACTCATTACTTGGACAGTTGTTTTGACTACAATATAGCTTGCCGGCTTTCCTTATGGCATAGAAAATTGGCCGAAAAGGGGGAGCAACGATGACAAGCTGACCATGAGTGCCAAACCCCAGGCGCGGAAACGAGGCAGACACACGGAAAAGCTGCGTAGCATGCGAACTCGAAGCCTTCAGTGACGTTGCTTAAAAGCCACGGCCCTCGAAACTCCAGGCAAGAAAAGTCAACGACGGCTCCTCGCTTTGCTGACTGTCGGAAAGCCGTGCAACAAGATGCAGAAGTTTCAAACTCGTAATCATGTACCTTAAAGAGAGAGGGGCTTTCCTTAGACTAAACCACGATAGGATTCTTTAGTCAATCAAGGTCCAGCAAGCTTCGAGGCAGGCTAGAGAGACGCGTCTTCGGAACAGGTAGTTGCTGCGTCTGTTTAGCTACTATTTTCAATGTAGTGCACGAATGATGAACTGTTCCTTAAGTAATTTCCTTTTTCATTGATTTCAATGTAATTTGACCCTTTTTCAAAATTAGTAGTGGTGTAATCTCATTACTTTAGACCATCCATAATATGGAATGTAATTTATAAGCAGCTCATAAATGGATGACTGAATGAGGTAATGTTTTATTCCTTCGCAAATGTACAGCAAAATGAAGTGAACATAAATACCCTTCGGCCTGCCCCCGCCACGGTGGTCTAGTGGCTATGGTACTCGGCTGCTGATCCGAGGGTCGCGGGATCGAATCCCGGCCGCGGCGGCTGCATTTTGATGGAGGCGAAATGTTGAGGCCCGTGTGCTGTGCGATGTCAGTGCACGTTAAAGAACCCCAGGTGGTCAAAATTTCCGGAGCCCTCCACTACGGCGTCTCTCATAATCAGAGCTGGTTTTGGGACGTTAAACCCCAGATAACAACAACAACAACCTTCGGCCTGACGCGGCTTCACCGCGAAATAAAACAGGAGTTTGAGTGACGTAAAACGCTAACGAAATAAATCCTGAGAACGGTGCTCCCACATACCAAAATGCAAATGTAAGGGGCAGCAGAGAATAAACAAGCACAAACGGAAGAAAGTGTATCGGCGAAATTTGGCGAAATCGGACTGCAATCGATACCAGGTATTCCAGAAACTAGTTGCGCAAAGTCTTTTGTTCTTGCCTTATTATGTCACACCGATACGATCTACACATGCCTCTTTCCCAGCGCATGTCCTTCGTGTCGCGCACGAAGAACGAACGCTTTTACACGACTGACACACGCAAGAACGACTACATCCTGAGGTGCCTTGTTAACAAAAGTATATATGACAACTGAGTTAATCTACTAACAAAAAAAATAAAGTAGTAAGCAATGGTAGTAACTGCAACAGCTACCTACTACGTTTCGCTAACATTTACTACTGTAGAAACATACGAGAGGCATGTAAAGGGTTGTCGTTACTACCCAAGGTGTAAGAGTTAGCAGACATTACTACTTGCGTGCGCGAAGGCTTAGGAAACGCTGCTGTGCCTACTAGTGGTAGTATAGTATGCTGTAATTGTGACAGCCATATGTAGAATTTAGACAAACTTTCATTGATTTGATTACGTTGGAATAGCAGTCCCGCGCAACGTCGTGGCATACGTATACGGAGACAGTATACAATATAAGAATCTTGATGCAAAACATTGATTACTTGTCTGAATCCACGTCTGCTCACAGGTACAACATGTGCGTCTTAAAGTATACGGTCATAAATAGTGCTCAAATAGTTGTTTGAATTTATATGTAGCGTAGGAGCCTGAATATCCTGTGAGTATGGTAGTGCGTGTTGTTTATGATATGTACACGTCCCCTGCACACTGTCGCCTGAAAATGTCAGTGTGGTGCGTGTTTACCAGGGCAATCATATGAAGTAATTAGCGATTGCTAATTAGTGCAACACGATGTATGATCAGTGTAACAGGACTATGCTATACAGTTTTATTTGATCTCATTCTTTTGCAATACAGTTGACTTTATATGGCAGTGGAAACGGCAGATATAAACCTAATCGATGTAAGCCGTGAGAGAAACTGACGTGATAGTGAGTTAACAACTTTGTATTACCACTTATCAGTAATATATACAGCAAATGTAAATATCAAGGGTCATGGCCGTAATATTACTACCTGCACTTACTACGTAGGTAGTGAATATTGTGACCAGACGTGGTGCAAGTTGCTGGAAAAAAGTAGCCGATTACAGTTAGAATAACTTCACTCTAAAAAGTAAACGATTAAAATTAATATTACAGCCTCACAAGATGTAATAAAAAATTACTCTAGAGTAATATCGATTACTTCTCTACGTCACATTTCGTTGGTTGGTTGGTTTGTGGGGTTTAACGTCCCAAAACCAGCTCTGATTATGAGAGACGCCGTAGTGGAGGTCTCCGGAAATTTCGACCACCTGGGGTTCTTTAACGTGCACTGACATCGCACAGCACACGGGCCTCAACATTTCGCCTCCATCGAAATGCAGCCGCCGCGGCCGGGATTCGATCCCGCGACCCTCGGATCTGCAGCCGAGTACCTTAGCCACTAGACCACCGTGGCGGGGCGTCACATTTCGTGCAGCGTTTTTTTAAAGTTACGGTAGCACGTATACTATGCACATAAAGTGTGACACGAAACAGCGAGTCCGCCAGTAAATCGAGTGGGAAAAAAAAAATGGGCCTGCACGTACGCTTCTCAAATTTTCGACAAATGTTATTAGTGGAACGAGTACAGAGCGACACCTCTTGTTTCTTGCGCAGTGCTTTCGATTCACTTCCGACATCGGTTTTTAACAATTGTAATAATTAAATCTTGCGAAACACTTGTCAGAAATTAATGTTTGCAGTTAAGTTTCACGAATAGATATGTCAGTGACATTATTTTTATAATAAAACTGCATTTAACCGTCAAAATAAATGTTGAAAATTAGTCACGTGTATCCCATACCCGCATTCGATATGTGGGTATGATCCGTACGAAAGAGAAAGAGAGAAAGAAAGAAAGAAAGAAAGAAAATAAGAACGAAGAAAGAAAGAAAGAAAGAAAGAAAGAAAGAAAGAAAGAAAGAAAGAAAGAAAGAAAGAAAGAGAGAAAGAAATCATGGACACCCGCATGGATACGTGGATATAGTGTATGTATACATACATGACTAGAAGTTTACAACACCACGGAGGTGCGAGCGCCACTAACAGACAGCTAATTCAAGAATTAGGGTCGCCTGAAAGTCTTTTAGTGGTGGAAGCTACCTTGTCATATTTCAAAGGACAGCTTAATATTTGACACAAAAATTTGAGGTATGTACGTCCAGGAACCGATTTTTCTGACTCGATTTTACCGGCTGCCTAGCTATTTATGTCACGCAATATTTTAAATAAGTGTTCCGCATCTATATATTTCATATTTCTTGTTCTCTACACCTTGTTCAGTTTCAGCAGCAGTTGTCTCTCGAGGTCTGTGTCGGCCATTTTCGCGCGCTTATATTACGAAGACGTCCAATGCAGCGCCGAAGTGCCTCTCCACGGACGAAATAGAGAGAAGCGCTGTGTCCTACCGTGCGAACACTGTGCGCACCGGTTAGTGATTGTGCTGTGCTTGCACGCCTTCGAGTGAATTGCAATTGGTAATTTTGTAATTGATTAGAGGGAAAACGTTTCTTTTTCTTTTATTTAGAAAGCTTGCCTTAAGACATAATCGGTAGCCGTCAAGAGTAAACAAATAAATTGGATTCGTGAATGAAATCCAGGAGACAATGATGGAACGATCCATGGATCCAGCGATCTAGGTCGAGTGGTCAGCAAGGCCTGAGTCCTGTTGCACGGAGGTTGCATAAGCGGCTTAAATGTAGGCCCGGGCAAGTCCACAGCAACATGCCTCTTTGTGGCATTGCGGATAGCGGCATCGAGTTACAAGGACCGTTACTCCTTAAAGGAACTAGCTGAAGCGTTTCAAAATTACAGCAAAATGCAATCGATTACAAGTAATCCATTACTTGTAACGCGTTGCGCACAAGCCTGGTTGTGATAAAGCTTGGCTAGATCGAAGTCAGTAAGTAGCACTACCTTTGTTTAAGAGTACGCTGGAACGACAACACCAAACGAAGCGGGCAGATGCTGGACAGACGAACGGGCTGGTCCAAGCGCAGTAAGCTGACTGTCTCGATCTTTGATATAGGTGCACGTCGGACGGAAAGTAGAGCATATGAGTGACATTGTACCACCCTCTCATATGCCAGACTCCGCTAGGCATACGCATGTGGAGCAACGCATGAGCGAGAGCGACAACAAGCCATTCTTCCAACACCGGAACGCAATACCAGCTAACTTTTCTTTTTTCTTAGCCCCATCCGCATGCGCTGCTCGAGGCCTCCCCTGACCTCTGCTCTCCAAAGGCGATCTCGTCGACATTGCTTGCATTACGCGTACATTCCCTACTGGTCTTTCATACATACAATTAACGTTGTTAATGTCGTGACATTTTGCCAATTACCGACGGCATTAATGCATTACTTGCAGACACTTACCGGTTTATATTGTGTACTTTTTCCTCTTGTGCGCGCGTGCGTGCGTGCGTGTGTGTGTGCGTGCGTGCGCGCGCAAGAGATGTACACTATTGGCGTCCCTTTTTTCTTAGCGAAATTATGTTATAAAGCGAAGACCGCGTTAAACGGTGCTTCCCGATTGGCAGAGTGTATAGCGCGAGTAATAATACTCTAGCGATACGTGCGCACGCCACCGTCGGCTCGTTCGCACGCACGCTGCCGGTGCACATCAGAGCCTTTTGATCTTGAGGGTCATCGCGCGCCTTCCCGAAGGGAAGCTTTGTTGAAAAGCTAGAAAGCGAGTCATGTTTCGCATAAACCGAAACTTGGAATAAATGTATTCGTTTCTATCTCCGAACTTTCACCACTATGTCCCGCTTTGGCTTCACAGTAGTCTGGTCACAACGGCAGTGCCTTAAATCACTTCCATGCTGTTACTACAGTATACTACCATAACAGCGAACAACAACGACAGCAGCAACGGTGTCCACGTCACGCCGAGTGTGCCTGGTGCTTTAATAACACATTTACTGCAAGCCGCTCACCACGCCAGAGTCTGTGATCCGCAGCATTCGGACGAAAGTGCATAAGCAAGTGCGTGGGTGACAACGGAACAGTCGAAAAGAGGACACCCACATCCAATGGACAACATATGCCAACATCCTTTCATTATACACGGCACTGTGTGATATGCGGATCTTAGGTCCACACAATAAAATTGACCTGTCTCATTAGGATCCAATCGCCCGTGACGTGACGCTGCTAGGCATTTCGAAATGTTAAGACCGTCATTATCTACTTTCTGACACAATTGAACGCCAACGTAAGACGATACGCCAAATCTCTCTCGCACCCACAAGCACAGTGATCGCTGCGTGCGCTCATGCGTGGTATCAGGGTTTCACACAGTTTGATTCGAGGCTATCGCCTGTCCACTTATGAGATGCCAATAAATAGTTTATCAAGTCACGCCGATGCGCTTACAAAACCTCTTCGGCAGAAACCTCTAGTTCCTGCTTATGCACGGCCTGCCGCCCGCACTTACATGCAGTAACCTGTATTATTCAGCTGGCATCGCGTGCGTTTGTTGGCTACCGTGTGTCGATGTAGTCGAGTACCGCTAAGTTCATCGTTCTCTTGCGATAAAAGCAGGCTGTCGTCGCAGTTTTTTTTTTTTTTCATTTTTTACACCAACTACATAAATTGTGGTGATTGAGCAGAATATCAGATACTTGTTCACTTGCTATAGAGTTCAGGTTTCCTTTCATTTGTAGCGGATCGTCGGAACAACTGAACGGCTTTTGTTTGCCTGCAAATGCGCGTGCTGTTCCCGGCTGCCAGTGCCATCGCACGCGCGGGCTATTCCCAAAACTTCTTTGCACGTGCCTGCTCCTTTGTGACCGAGGTTGTACGTAGGGAGGCGCTTGTCAGCAGCCTCACGTTGTTCTCGACGACCGTAATTACGTGCTTGTGTCAGTCGTAAACGGCCGCATCGACGTATGCCATTGCCTTAGCATTGAGATTGCATGAGCGTAGAGGGGAGCCATCAGTTATTCTATCCGACTCCCAAGAGGCATGCCGGCTTTTTTTAACCGGCCACCTTCCCGCCACGGCGCTTAGGCTGCTAGGCCACTCGCCACCATCGGTTGATCTAGTGCCCAGGCCACGCAGGGCTTGAGGGCAAAGAAAGGGCGGACGCTCTAGCTCGCACGTTTTGTAACCGAGCGGAGGATCACTCGTTGGCCGTACCAATTCTGGCTAGGGTGATTCTTGTTCTCCAGCGCTTCAAGCGACAAAAATACGGGGCGCCTCATAAATCCCTTAGCGGGGAAGGTGTCACCAATGCAAGAAAAATTCAGACAGACGTTTTCCCCCATCTATATTGAAACTACACGCAATATATCCGACGCTATACTCGGCCGTGTGTCCGTGGTGCGGCGGTAGGCCGACTCTCTACCACGTCTCGTGGGGGTGCGGGAAAAAATCAAGGGACTTAGCCTATTATCTCGGCAGCACTTTAATGCCTAGTACGGAGCAGCGGGACCCACAACTCGACAGCTCTGACCCGGTGGTGCAACTAGCACTCCTGGATAACGTCCGGCGAGAAGCGAAAGCCAGCGGAACCCTGGACGTGGGGCCCCAACCATAGAAGCCCCAATGTCACCCTTCTCCTTTCCTTCTGCCCCGCCACGGTGGTCTAGTGGTTATGGCACTCGGCTACGGATCCGAAGGTCGCGGGATCTAATCTCGGCTGCGGCGGCCGCATTTAGATGGAGGCGAAATGTTGAGGCCCGTGTGCTGTGCGGTGTCAGTGCACGTTAAAGAACCCCAGGTGGTCGAAATTTCCGGAGACCTCCACTACGGCGTCTCTCATAATCAGAGCTGGTTTTGGGACGTTAAACGCCACAAATCAATCCTTTCCTTCTAATAAAGTTACTCCTCTCTCTTTGCCCGTGGCTTTTGTCAACAGTGCACTTTCTTAGATGAAAATACATTATTCAGACGCTAATTAACGTACTCTACAATTTCTCCGTTGAACATCTTGCGTTTAAAGCAAAAGTTTAAGAGTTGGTGAATTAATTAACATTAATAATTACCCGAGCTCATTTAGTTTGATATGGTTACGACGACAGTAAACAATACTAAGGCGGTTGCGCTTGCGAAAACAAGTTTTGTGAATTTGGCCCTCTTCCTTTCAAAGTCACCTTTGTAGTACGACCAATAAGATGTAAGAATTTATTCTCTCCATTACGTTCCTTCATTCACTTTCACGATCGGTTGGTTCTGGTGATAACGTGCAGGCGCGGCGCAGATCCACCTCTTGATGAAGAGTGATGGGAAAAAAATTGATGGACTTCGTTCGCCGACGTCACTGCAGCTACCATGCTGCAGCACCGAGTAGCGTCCAACGTTACAACAAAGCGCTCAGTTTTTTACGCACTCTCCTGCTGTTGCCTTGTCGCCGGTGTCTGTGATTCTGGGATCGCCGCAAGGTGGCGCCGTCGTTTCATCTTGATACACGAAGTCGCTTCGCCGCCCTTCGCTTCCCGTGCTCCAGCTTAAATCAGGCGCGTGTTAACGCCAAGACTGAAGATATAGTTTGTGTTCTCCACTTCTTATTTTCGAGAGAGTTCTGTAAGAACCATAATCGAAACTAATTTACATACGTTGAACTTCAGAAAACAGTACGGAATTGCTCGTTTGGACATTCCCTAGGGAACTTTCGCTGAAGGTGATTTCCTTATACTTTTCTTTACCGCCTCTGCGCAGTTTCGCGATCGAGTTCCATGCTTTCTTCTCCTTCTTTTTTTTAAATCTAAGGTATACTCCAGGTTGCTAGCACTCATGAATATAATACTCTTATCACCGGCGATCGAGTAGTGCAGAGACGAGTGCTCTTTGGAAATTAGTTGGCGTGAACTTGCAACGCACTCCTTCTCATGTAAAGAAAGGTGGTATTCTTGCAAGAGAAGTAAGCACGCATCCAATTTTAGATGAGAAAAAAATACGGCAGATCGTAAAATAATTTATTTTATACACTTGGTAATCTATACCATAATTAATGTCCTGCTGTCACTGATAAATTATATTTTGATACACAGGGATGAATTGACAGACAGAATTCTTTAAACGGGGAGGAAAGAGCATTATATAGGAGCTGTGATTCAGCACGCTTTCTTGCTTGCTTTACTTGAACGCAAGTGACTCGGTGCTGCTGCTATTATTTTGTGCAAAAGTTCGTGCATGTTGTCCAGTAAAATTCCATCGTGCGTGTCATCATCATCATCAGCCTGTCTACGCCCACTGCAGGGCAAAGGCCTCTCCCATAGATCTCCAGTTATCCCTGTCCTGTGCTAACTGGGCCCAATTTATCCCCGCAAACTTCCTGATCTCATCTGCTCACCTAACTTTCTGCCGCCCCCTGCCACGTTTGCCTTCTCTATAGGAACCCACTCTGTTACCCTTAATGACCAACGGTTGTCTTGTCTTCGCATTACATGGCCCGCCCACGCCCATTTCTTCTTAATTTTCTATTAATATGTCCCTAACACGCATTTGTTCCCTAACCCGCTTCACTCTCTTCTTGTCCCTTAAGGTTACACCTACCATTTTCCGTTCCATAGCTCGCTGCGTCGTCCTCAATTTAAGCTGAACCCTCTTAGTTAGCCTCCATGTTTCTGCCCCGTAGGTGAGTACCGGTAAGATGCAGCTGTTATGCACTTTCCTCTTCAGAGACAGTGGTAAGCTACCATTCATTATCTGAGAAAAAAAAATCCGCGTGTTGATCGCATTGCATAAGGAGGCTTGGGGTGCGGCCGGATCCCGGCGACCATAGCCGGTAAGGCACTCGCTCACCAGAGCAGGATTGGCCACCCTGGTGCAGTAACGGCCACAACCTCCCATGAATACGCCAATTAATCGTGCGTGTACTTATACTTTAATAATTTTTGGGGTTTTACGTCCCAAAGCCACGATATGATTATGAGAGACGCCGTAGTGGAGAGCTCCAGAAATTTTCGGCCACCTGGGGCTCGTTTTAATGCGCACTGACGTCGCTCAGTACGCGTGCCTACATCTTTAAAATTATTGCAGGGAGCACCAAACACGACTTAGGCTGTTTTTGGATAGTTCTTCTACAACAGAAAGGTTGAGCGTTGGGCTAGTTGGTGCAACATATTCCCAAGTTTTACAGTGTAAATGGCACGCGGACAACCTATAATGACACATTAACACCTTGTTCAATCGCGTTTGTTTTTTAGGAACACTCTGTGCCTGGCAGCATGGAGACCAAGACATTTAACGGACTGTTCGGAGCAATAGATTAAAAAAAGTAAAATGTGAACGCTAGTAATTCAGTACCTGTACCTCAGTTTTTCACAATTTCAGGACTGTAACCATTATCACGCTCGATTTTGGCGTCCGTGCATTATCTGCGCCACGCAGACATTCAGAATAATCTGCAGCAACAGTAGAAATATTCTCTTGTCTCTTTCTCCTCTTTTCCAGAAGTTTGGGCAGGTATGATGGAAGGTCGGAAAGAGAAGACGCATAGAATTGTATCTCAATATTTTTTTAAACATTTATGCAGCCAGAAACGCAACACGTCGGCATGGTTCGCTGTGATTACAATTGCTCTTACGCATAATGAGCTCGCATTCCCGCTTATAGCGCTTGATTTGCCCGATAAACGCAGGAACGACCACCACGCGCTCACAGATCGCAGCCTTTCTAGGCTTTCTCCCAGCGGCGGCGACAAGACTTGGATCCGGGTGCGACAGCAGCGCCATGCATGGACAAATCGGTGGCGGTTCCGCGCAACAGCGTGGATTTTTAAAATTTAATCTAGTCTAGCAACGTGGGCAGCACCTTGTAGGAAGCTGGGCCCAACGTTACTAGATTGGCTGGGCCCGCGACGTCACGTTGTCGGTTCATTGTACGGATAGGCTCTGTCGATATTCAGGTGCTGAAGCCAATAATGTTCCGGCCGAATCTCCATCGCATTCAAGCTGGTTAAACGCAGCACTGAATACGCTGAGTTGGCGCCGTCGTAGTGTACCAGTGCGTTACGAAGCTGTGTCCGTGGCGTCACATGTATTCAAGCGGTCAATGGCATCGTCATCGAGCATATACTACTCCGATGCTGCTGAGTTATCGTATGCGCGACCCCACATATACACTACCTTAGTGGCACGAAGATACTGAGGCCAAATTGGTAAACTTTCTTTCGTAAGTGCTTTTTCCCATTGGTCAGTCGGCCTCTTGAGAAGATGTTGGTTAGCGACGGTGGTGATGTCAGGCAAAACGGAATAGAAATGTGGCGGAGTAAGCTTTACGCTTCTTCCAGAGATGGCAAAATTAATCTTAAAATTAATTAAAATATAGTTCTAATTGCTTATTACAACTTTTCGAAATGTAATTAAATTACATGGCAAATTAAAGGTGGCCGAAAATAAGGACATTGCACTATTGTGACTTTTGAAAAGTACTGAAATTACTTAAACATTTAACAGAAGTTCATTACTCATGCAGTGACTCATGTGCGCTCTATTTACACTACATATACATTGAAATTAGCGCATAGACCCTCGCGGTGACGATTTGTCGCTGCTTTAATGACGCATCTCTATACAACCTGTATCGAAGCTTCTTTGGCCTTGCTTGACAAAGGAATAGCTGGGTGGCACGGGTGTGTCCACAGAACTTATCGTAGTTTTGTTTAAAGAAAAGTCCTCTCTTTAATGTGACATGGTAACACGTTTGAAAATTCTGCATCCTGTCGCTGAGCAGCGGTTCGATAGTGAACAAGGCGTGGAGCAGTCGTTGACCCCTCTTGTTCGGAGTTCCGAAGGTTGTGGCCTGCTAATAACATTATTCAAGGCTTCGAGTTCGAGCGCTTCGTGGTTTATCTGAACTTCCGTGGGCCTGCCACTCTGATGAACCTGTCATGTTGTTTTGCTTTCCCTTTTTAGTCAATATTTTATGCCATGAGGGAAGGGGACGTACTATATGTCAGACGAAAGTAATTAAGAAAGTAAGGAGTAATTGTCTTTCTGAAACTGCCCTACTGATGCACTTCATCGCACTAGTCATCATAATAAAAAGTAATTTGGTTACTACATTTTTTAATTATCGCGAAGTGTAATTTTTTACCTTAGTACTCCACCATATACTTATAGCATTTCGTCCGGTACTTATGAACTCGTTCATCTTGAGTAACATTTACGCGTCTGCTTGCGGCGATGCGTCGGGCTGTAGCATTTGCACTGCGCGAGTCTGATTATACATCGTGTCACGAACTCCGTGCTTCAAATGAGGCCGTGCCAGGCAATTGCTGTGTACCGACTACGCGTCTCCCAAGAATGGCTCGCGTATCATTTGCCATTCACTCCCCATTCAGCCAGTATCTCGTACGTGGAAATCAGGGCGCGTCGATGAACGAGCCCTCCTCCTCGTTTCCATAACTGGCCGACGCGACACGAAGATATATATTGCTGAGCAAGGCGTTCGATCGGGCTCGTTAGTATTCCATATTGCGAGCTTTTTTGCGCATAAATTACGACGAGGACGCAAACACGCAGCATGCACAGACGCCGAAAAGCTCGCACTGTATTGCTGCGCCTGCCCGGCCACGGTGGTCTAGTGGTTATGGCACTCGGCTGCTGATCCGAAGGTCGCGGGATCGAATCCCGGCCGCGGCGGCTGCATTTCCATGGAGGCGAAATGTTGAGGCCCGTGTGCTGTGCGATGTCAGTGCACGTTAAAGAACCCCAGGTGGTCGAAATTTCCGGAGACCTCCACTATAAGGCGTCTCTCATAATCAGAGCTAGTTTTGGGACGTTAAACCCCACAAATCATGTATTGCTGAGCCGCAAGCGGCATTGATGAGGCATGTTGCAACTCTTGTTCACTCACAGTGTGACTCTGTATACGTTTTGCATACTTTGCATTTTGCTCAGAAGAGGATAAGAGTGATGTTCGGTGCCCAAATTATTAATTTAGGAAGCGTACGAAGTACGTATTGCACTCAGTATTAATTTATGTGGTTTAGCGTCACAGACCCAGATACGATTATGAGAGACGCCGTAGTGGAGGGCTCCGGAAATTTCGACCGCCTGGGGAACTTCAATGTATTGCCTTAAAAGTAATGCCTATAGCTACTCGCCTTGCAGTGAATATATGCGCTCGTTATCCAACAAGTAATATGTAAGCTGAGTGCTTATTTGGCTTATTTTCCTAGAAGTTATTATTATTATTATTATTATTATTATTATTATTATTATTATTATTATTATTATTATTATTATTATTATTGGTGCAAGAGCGATAACCTCCCTCTTAGTACCTGAAAGACCAAAGTCATGAGTTTCACTCGCAAAACTTCTTACGTGTCAATTTCATACTCTATCAATTCTGTGTTGTTATGTAAAGTTTTGAGAATAGTGATCTCGATGTTCTCTTTGATAGCCAGCACTAGTCGTGTTGCTATGGGGAGTCTTCGTTCTCTCGGCTGTGTTTGCACAATACCTACGCAGAAGACAATGCAGTTCTCCTATGCCTTGTACTCAAATTGTAGACCGCAAATCGTCTTCCTGAACTTGAGTATGCGTGTGTGATCTGGAATGGCATTTATAATTTTAACGGCAACATCACTGAACGCGTCTAGAAAATATTGTAAAGCTTGTATAACCATCGCTTCACTGGAAATGACTATCTCGTTCTGACACTGTTAGATTACTACCACTGCCTCACTTGGCTGCCGCGAAATCGCGCTGGCCTGTCATTTCTCTGCAAGCTTGTCCACGGTATCATATCTTACCCTGCCCTGACCAGTTGTCTTAACTTTTGCATTACACGTAAGTTGACCAGATAGAACCGACCATTTCATGTAGCCGCCTGCACTTTCTCATCCCGTTAGCGCAGCGTAGCAAACCGGATGCCAACTTCTGGTTAACCTCCCTCTGCTCTCTCTCCCAACCGTCCACATGATACAAAGTCTATAATGCCTATTTATTTATTTATTTATTTATTTATTTATTTATTTATTTATTTATTTATTTATTTATTTATTTATTTATTTATTTATTTGACGTTTCGGAGTTTTTCAAAGCACACAGCTACTGTTTTCTTTCTACCGAGCTTCGCACTGTTTTCACATATAGTGTTGGACGCTGTGCAGATTCTTCACTTCGTCTTTCAGCATGCCTTGGGCATAGCTGTATATATTACGTTTGGAATTGTCCTTCGAGATTTCTCGTGTTGTAGTGTACTTGATTGATTGATTGATTTATGGGGTTTAACGTCCCAAAACCAGCTCTGATTATGAGAGACGCCGTAGTGGAGGTCTCCGGAAATTTGGACCACCTGGGGTTCTTTAACGTGTACTGACATCGCACAGCACACGGGCCTCAACATTTCGCCTCCATCGAAATGCAGCCGCCGCGGCCGGGATTCGATCCCGCGATCTTCAGATCTGCAGCCGAGTGCCATAACCACTAGACCACCGTGACGGGGCTTGTAGTGTACTTTTGCCCTGTTGTTCTGATTCCTTATTACACATTATTGCTATTTTTCGTTGTATTTTATTCTGAAGAATGTGTTTATTGTGTGTGTTTTTCTTTGTCTTTGTGTGTGCGCCAATACAAAGACCTTACGATTATTCCTCAGTACCTTAAAGAAATGATTGAGTAACCTTTATAATAAGAAGAGGTAGCAATATTAGTAGTAGTAGTAGTAGTAGTAGTAGTAGTAGTAGTAGTAGTAGTAGTAGTAGTAGTAGTAGTAGTAGTAGTAGTAGTAGTAGTAGTAGTAGTGGTGCATAATAAACTACGAATCAAGAAGCCAGTGCTGGCTTGCGTGGCGTAAGCAACAGTGGAGCTAGAAAGAGTGGTGTCGCCGTCGTGCGTCAAGTTCTACTGCGTTCCACTCAGCGGCAAAGCAAAGCGACCGTCTCGAATTCCGGTTGTAATGCATGCAAGATACGCTGCGACGGCGTTAATGCCGCAGAACACTATGTGTAACTGCGGTGCGACGTGGCTGGAAATATTCAGTGTCCCGGCGCTGCGCTTTGTCCAAGTTTCCTAGGCAAGCCAAGACCTTTGACAGTCGATCCCGGAACATAGGGGTCTGATCCCGGAAAAACTGGCAGCCGAGGGTTACGCGAATGTAACTTGGCCTAGGCAGTAACTGTTACCGTTCTGTCGTATGTGCGGCTCCTATATATACCGGCATATCCAATGCGGGTATGAGCCACGCGTTGTGTTAGTGTCGTCAGTCGTGACGTAACTGACGAGCTTGTCATGTACGTTACTGAAATCATGATATATCAATCATATTAATCATGCATTCGTACTTTCCCATCGTGCATTCACTTAGAATACCAGATTATGCGTCTCATTCACTTGGCACTTCAAGTGACTGAGACGCGAGTCTTAGCTGTTCATTGGGCCATATTTTTCTGACACCGTTTTTTTCCTCGATCATCTATGCATGGGACAGACAAGGCTTTCGCCTTCATAATGCGGCCTCACTTTGCGACCTGCATGTCGTCCACCTGGTTAGGTTGGGTCACCGCCCGGAAAGGCGCTTGCACCGAGCCCGATTCTCGAACTAGTTTTCTCGAGTAGTGCACTTCTATTTGTTCGGGACAGTGTGACGTATATACTGCAAGTTAGACAGCAGAAAATGGCGACATAGAACGCGTACGTCAACGACAAAGAACACGCGTACTCATTACGCAGTTCCTTCTTTTATTTTTTTTTTTTTGTCGCGGTCTTTCCGTGCTCTTTAAGTTGCGCTTTTTCGTCAACTCTGGATTTTTCTTCTTGAAAAAAAAAAAAAACAAACCTGCATAGTTTTACGGTTTCCTATGTAAGTGCAAGCTGCTGCCGTGTAGACGACTGTGAATTCCCTATTATGAAATGGTCACGGGATCGAATCCCGGCAGTGGCGGCTGCATTTCGATGGAGGTGAAATGTTGAGGCCCATGTACTGTGCGATGTCAATGCACGTTAAAAAACCACAAGTAGTCGAAATTTCCGGAGCCCTCCACTACGGCGTCACTCATAACTGGATTGTGATGTTGGGACGTTAAACTAAAAAAAAAAAAAAAAGATCAACCTTTTATGAAATCACCCCCACACAGCGGATTTCCTCGGCATTGATTTGTCGCGGCGAGATGGCTATAGATATACAATGATGAATGAAGGACACCTCAGATTCTGTAGTGCATGCCGTTGATGTGAGATTTGAACAATTCTGAAGAACTTCGAGAGAAGCCACTGGTACGTAATTGATCTTAATATGGTATCCTCGAGTAATTTAAGAGGGGGAGATGCATGTAATCAGAATTGCGTAATAATCTCACTGGTCTATATTCGTTGTTGTTGTTATGTGGGGTTTAACGTCCCAAAACCAGCTCTGATTATGAGAGACGCCGTAGTGGAGGTCTCCGGAAATGTCGACCACCTGGGGTTCTTTAACGTGCACTGACATCGCACAGCACACGGGCCTCAACATTTCGCCTCCATCGAAATGCAGCCGCCGCAGCCGGGATTCGATCCCGCGACCGTCGGATCAGCAGCCGAGTACCATAGCCACTAGACCGCTGTGGCGGGGCTGGTCTATATTCGGGCCCCCCTAAAGCGGTACACGAGAAATTACGCAGATAAAGAACCCAAGGTGGTCGATATTTCCGGAGCCCTCCACTATAGCGTCTCTCATAGTCATATCGTGGTTTTGCGGACGTAAGATCCAGAAATTATCAAGGGTACCCAGATGCCCCACGATATACTCTAACGGTATTCTGAACTTTCCTTTTTTTTTTTTTTCTTTCGCGCCGTGCGGTTACGAGTGCAACACGTTGTATGCACTTCACTTGAAACGACGCCGCCCTCTACATATGCTGAAACTGGCAGCTCTTTCGCTTTCTTCTCCATTCACACTGCGATCACGGAGAGGCGCGCTTTCGCAGTGCACAGGGCGCGCTGTCGCACAATCCTTTGGCAGCAAGCGACCTGGAAATCGAATCTCCTCCGCTCATCTTGCCAGGGCAACACATTCGCGACAAGCATGCGCGTGGGAAGGACGGCGGGACTTTGCATGAACCTTCGTCTCGGCGCGCAAGGAAGCGCAGTGAGTCTGGGCGGTTGCGAGGAAACGGAAATTTAGGGCGTCGCTCCCCGAGCTGCGCTGGCACGGAAGCCAGCGGGGACCGGCATCGACAGAACCGGGCTTTTTCCCCGCCGTCACTCCTCGCCGCGACGACACAGTTCGCGGGGCGCGACCCTGCCAAGCTTGCCCCGCCGCCGCGATCTCTCTCGTTGCCGATGCTGCTTCTTTCTATAAGCTACCACGCCGGGCCCCGAGATGCCGCTAGACGAAGTTTGCTCTGGCGTAACGCGGAAGTGAGGTGCGGAAGCGCAGAAGAGCCCGTGCACAGTATGTCCTTCTGTTGCCACGGGGCACTCACGTATCTTCATGTGTGCAGAATATGTATCTTCGCTACATATCCAGCACATTGCCACACAAAAATATGAGCGCGTCCCTTGGTAACGGAAACTCGCGGACACTAACCGGGGTTGCAGAGCGAGAACTGCAAAAAAGAAAGCACGGGAAAGGGTAGGAAGAGAAAGAGGGGGAAGGGCTACTTCGACAGCGCGTGCAATAACACTTGCGATGCTCTCTCTACACCATGCGAGAGCATTCCATGTTATAGCGGGGCTCTCACAGTGTCGGTCTCGAATTTAGAACGCTCTTTGGGGGACAACAGCTTCGCTGGCAGAAGCTTTAGTGCAGGGAAGACATTCAGGTAATACTGAAAAAAAAAATAATAAAGGAAAAGGAAGTTGTGGACAGCATGCACCAAGGGCTCAAGGCAAGGCCACAGCGGAGCTGGTGGCCTCCCCCTCCTCCTTTCCCCATCCTTACCTTCACTTCCGTTTCCCATCTCTTTGCTATATCGTGCTGCACATGGGGATGCTACGCTTTGCCCTTTCCCCTCCTCATTTCCCTCTTCCTCACCCTCACGTCCCTTTCTCACCCCTTTGTTATACTATACTGCGGCGCTGATGGCCTTACCCTCCTCCTGTCCCTCCTGGCCACCTTCCCTTCCGCACGTCCTTGGTATACTACACTATACATGAGTGCTCTATGGTTCACCCTCTCCTCATTTCCATCTGGTATCCTCTCCGGAGAGACAGTTATCGTGCACTCCCCTTCCCCTTTCCACCCTTTCTACAATAATAAAGAATCTCTCTCATACTCGCATCCCTCCTCCTTGCCCTCTATTTCCTTGTCCACCCCCTTGCTATACTGTAATATACATGGCTATGCTATGCATTACTCTCTGCCCTCCTTCTTTCTCTCCTCTTCGGCGTCACGTCCCTGTCCTAACTCCTTGCTGTACCATGGTACACATGGATATGCTTTGCTATTCACCACGTATAGGGGCTTTTTTTCCAAAGTAGCGTCAGAAGCTTGGAAAAAAAAAACGCTTCGTCAGCCGTGGCCATGTCACTTATTTGTTCTTAAATGAAAACAGATGTGTTCATGTTGCCATAACTTAACGTGTATAACAGCTTAACGTATAAATTTCCTATTTAATGTATCACTTCAAGGAGAAACAGTACTGCAAAGTTTGAATGCAGCGCTATGGCCAATGTTTGTCGCTGAACTATTTGAGGAATCTCAAGCAGAGGTAATTGAGGAGATTCTTCCCATGTTTATAAGTGTAAGCCCGGACTTGGATTACTTTGGCTCAGGGAAACGTCTCGGCTGGGATAATGGCAGAAAGGCTAGCAGATATGCTGGCTGAGATGGGCATGAAATCTATTTAACAACAGGAAAATTGAATGTGTACCAGGACATCTCTGAGTAACATCACCTAGACTTAACTCCAACGAACACAGTGATGTAGCAGATGAACGTGATTTCTCATTGCAGAAGACTTGCACAGCTCAGGAATACGAAAATAACAAATGGCACATTGGATTTTTTTTTTTTTTTTGCCAGCACTGATCCTGTAGCTCAATGACAAAAATAGGAAGAAAACTCTGAAGTTCTAAAACAAAGTTCTTACTGAGAGTGCTCTTGGTTCATTTAATTACCCAATTGCAGCCGGCCACCCGTCTACCCACGTGTCCCTCCACCAAATTGTACGAATGCATATTTTTTCCTCAAGTGATTGTTTCACCATGTGCACATCGTTATTATAAACAGTAAATTTGTTTTATTATTCTCGTGCTTAAATCAATTTTCCTCTAAATGGCCGGATTATGAATGAATTAACCGTTTAGTGTATATTGTTTAGCATGAAAAACTTAGCTTCTGTTGAAGAAGACATCGATTCGGACGCGACACAATGAACGAATGAGATTCGTTGATCGTTTTACCTATGAGGAATGGCGTCCCAACGCTGCACTGTGGGTTATGAGACTCGCAGAGGTACATGGTGACCTCGAGCGAAATTTCGATTACTCGGTGTTTTTAATTTAGCTAGCACAGAAATGCATGTAAAAGTTTCATGATTTTTTTTTCTCTTCTCTATTATCAAAATCCGGTCGCCATGGCAAGAAATCAAACTCGCGACCTCACGAGTTAGCAGTTGAACGCCGTAGCCACTGCGGTTGGTTGCTTCGCAAAGTAGTACGCTGCCGATCCTTGTTGCACTTTTTTCTCCACTATGAATGTCTCGAAGTGTGTCGATGCACCCGGCAAGGTGAGTTAAAAAAGAGAGAGATAGAAAGAGAGAGAAAGGGTATTGGTCAGGGAACGTACGAGCTTAACATCGGTTTTACGAAGTGTACAATGACCCAGCGTTTAGCCTTGACTTAAAAAAAAAAAAAACCACAACCATTTGAAACAGCAGGAACAATGACTATAAAAATCTAACAAGGACGCCTATGGCGGTGTCACGTAATGGAATACGTGACGAGGTTTTCTTAAGTTGCCTCACCGCTTCGTGATTTGTTTCGCAATGCAACTTCCTTCTACAGGGGCCCGCGGATGTAGAATTTTCAGTTCGCCAGTAATAAGGAAAAAAAAACAACTAAGTAATTGCAAATAAATTCGATCTGGGACGGGCTCCATGTTTCAAGTAAAGAGACTATGCCGAAGTTTATTGCCCTCAAAAATTATTTTCGCAAACTTTATGCTGACACAAGGGCGTTTAGCACGCACACTACATGGTGCCACGTGCCTTTTGTGTATACCTGAGAAAATTGCAGCTGAGCTCAGTAAGCAATTCTTACGCCGGAATATATATATATATATATATATATATATATATATATATATATATATATATATATATATATATATATATATATATATATATATATATATATTCAAACTGGACGCGAATCTAGATGATGATATATATAGATGATATATATATAGCAAACTGGACGCGAATCTAGATGATGTCCCCGCGTTTCTTTCTCCTCCTTCATGTTAAAATTCGATCATAATTTCATTTACAGACATGCTTTATAGAATATATTAGTGCATACACTTCCGCCTGCAAATCCCCTTCTCTTGAAATATACACATCAAAATGTACAAAAAAGAAAGAATGAAAATTTAGAAAAGCATGGCATGATCGTTGCGAAGTTCAACACGCGTGTAAAATCACTGAATGGGCTCGTACAGTTCTCTAAACAAGATATTGATTGGTTGATTTCTGGGATTTTACGTCCTAAAACCGACTATGATTACGAGAGACGCCGTATAGTGCGTAAAGAAGATGAAGTGTACAGGAGAGAATCCAAATCCTCATATAGTCTTGCATATATTTGCATAAAACGAACCACGCCTGGGCGGTCGACACACAACAAACACACTTGGGACTCGTATTTTACATGCAGCTATATACGTAACAAAAAAAAAAAAAATAGCACCAAGTTAGTCCCACAAATACTTAATGCGCATCTAATATTTCTGTATGCTCAGCAAACGTTTTGAACGACGTAAGTCTTCATTTTGTAGCTTCATTGTTGGCCACCGTCCGAGTAGATTCGGAGGGCATATAACAGGTCGATGGTCTAACGGCATTAAATCGGCTTTAGCTTCGCCTCGTCATATCCTGTCGCAGGCACTCCGGAAGGCGATTGAGGACTAGCGAAAAATTGAGGTTTATGTCATAGATGGTGCAACACGGTAAAAAAAAAAACTATTTTTGTTTAATTTTGGCGGAACGGGTAGTTTAAAG
The DNA here is from genome assembly GCA_013339685.2 of Hyalomma asiaticum. Lineage (NCBI taxonomy): Eukaryota > Metazoa > Arthropoda > Arachnida > Ixodida > Ixodidae > Hyalomma > Hyalomma asiaticum. Next base: position 153,719,259 of record CM023481.1, read on the forward strand.
GGACAGTAAAGAGCAATGATTTTTTTTTTAGTATTAGTGAAATACCAAAAGCACCACTCTTGCCACCAGAAGATGCTTGGCAAGCGAGAAAGCGAGCAAGAAGAAAACAGAAGTGACGACGACGACGCCGCAAGATATGTGCACCAGGTACCTGTGACGTCATAGATTTCAAAGGCGCCAGGAAGGTCCCTCATAACTATTTATCGGTAAAAATGCATTGCATTGCATCGCGTTCTGAAGGGGCCACCGGGTTTATAACGTATCAATCGTCATAAAATTTCATTGGACCTATATGGTTCAAATACGAGAACAGCCTTCGAAATCCGTGACGTCACGATCGTGTTTAGGTGCCGATGTTTCAACACGAAATTCAAAAACGAAATTTCGGCCTTCATTTTTTCGTTTAATAATCAACCTCTGCTGACAAAATCAACGACAGTTGAGTTATGAAAGAAGAATCTGTCTGTATAAAAGGACGAAGCACTACTACAAGAGCCTGGTGTACGCAAGGCAACATCGTTTTAGGGGCCAGGGCGGCGAGCAGCGCGCCAGACAAACGTCCAGTCCCATGTGGCCGTTACGTAACGAGGATGCCGCGACCCCGACAGATCGCGCGTACGCGATCGCCGGGACGGTCTCGGCCAGCAGCCAAGGAAATCGGAACGTGGCGACCACGAGACCCATTTCGCCCCGGTCGGCATCTTTTCATCTCGCGTGGTGGCTTTCTCCCGCGGAGCTTCGCGCGTTCACCGTTTCGCTGAGCGCTCTCGCCGCCGCGTATCCTCCGGCGGTAGCCGTGCGACGGCGTCTCTCTTCATGCGGGTCATTGCCAGCCGGCCCTTTTCCTTCCACGCATGCGTGGTGGCCCTGCATGTCTCGCCGGTGCTATCTCGCTTCCGGGTGTGTCACTTTCGGCGCTTGCCTCCTCCGTTTCTTGTTGACGGCCCCATCGATGACCCTTCGTGCACTGACTCACCGAAGGTGCGCAGATGATATGACCCCCGACAAGCTGCCGCGGTGTGCGAGAAGTGACGAAGAACGCCAACCACGTCCTCCGCGTCTTTCGGCCTAACGCGAACGGCGTTCCAGGGATGGTTGATGACGTGGATAACTCGTTTATTCGTTCTTTTGAGGATATGATCGGAGTGCCCGCTTGCAGAGCGCGATAGATGGGTAGACGAAACTTTGAGAAATCGTTGTTTTCTGGGGTTTTACGCCCCAAAACCCGCTGTGATTATGAGAGACGCCGTAGTGGAGGGCTCCGGGAATTTCGACCACCAGGGGTTATTTAGCGTGCACTGAAAGTTTGGGATATCGAAGAGCGGCGGTGTAGTAAATCCGCCTTTTCTTGGCGTTCGTTGCGGGAATATCTCAGGCGCGAGTTGAGCGGCTCGACCCAAATTCTGAACGCATCCCGTAATGCACCTTGCAAACATCGTGTGCTACACGTGAGCGTCCATACAAACTGTAGTTGGCGAATATATTTGGGGCAAATTAAAATGACGTCTGGACCAATGCAGGCTTCATCGTAAACCTTAGCATTTGCTTCGACGAGCCTCGCTGGCGGAGACACTGGACGTCCAGCTTGCGAGTGTGTGTATATATATATATATATATATATATATATATATATATATATATATATATATATATATATATATATATATATATATATATATATATATATATATGAGACGTAGCACTTCAGTAATGTTTCATTTATTTGTCGACGTTTCGGTCAGAGCCTGACCTTTCTCAAGACAACATTTCGTTTTCTCTCGTTAGTTTATATAGCCATACAGAAAGGGCGGAAACGATTTACTGAGTGAGTGGGAAAAGATGGGAGGGGGCAGAGGGGCACCAACATGTTTTCTCCCAATGCGCGTACGGCGGCAATTTTGAAGAGCTGGCGGAAAGGGCAGAGGTGATAGGCACGTGGTCGGCTCCACGGTGGCACTGAAAAAAGTAAATAAATAAAATAAAAACAAGGAGTGCCGTTCGGCCGATATATATATATATATATATATATATATATATATATATATATATATATATATATATATATATATATATATATATATATATATATATACACACACTGACTGACGAAGGAGGCAACGGCTGTAAAAGAACCTGAAGAGCATGCACGGTGCCTCAGTGCGTTCGTTCGCCCAAAGGAACGGGGACGAGGTGGGACAGCATCGAGGCGCACCCTAACGCGCTGGTTTCAACAGCGCCTCTCTCGGCACGACGTGGAATAGTTGTACAGAGCCGCAAGAAAGATATCACCCAAACGTGCCTCGTAAACAGGTTACGCATTACTTCGCTTGAGGGTTCTTCTCCTGCGGCTCGGGTCTCCTACTGATTCTGTAAGATACACTGTGCTCACAGCCACATCGCGGATGATGGCCTATGATTTCAACGCTAATGTTGCCAAACCACAAAACAAGAGGTTCAGAGCTTATGAAAGGTATGCGATATCGGCTTGGTCGGGTAACCCTATAAGGCGCTGCGCCTGTGTTGGCGCAGTCTTTGCGATAAAGTGAGCGCGCTTCGAAACCTGTACCAATCGACTCAGGTTCACTTGCTCGGAGAGAACAGGCTGCTTTATAAAGGTCATACCACTGCACAATACAATACGGCATAGTGAAAATCTTCTCTGCCACAGGAGCAGCTCTAACTGTTGTCCGATGGGTGCTGGAGATTTTCGCTTTGTCCGATTAGCACGCTATTCCAGATCACAAAGTTTATGCATGACACGACACATGCACTCGCACATACATCGCACGCACGCACGCATCATATGCAAATAACAAGAGCACCCTGCAGTAGTAAAATGTGGTCCAGGCCAGTGTTTCGGATGAACGTTAAGTTGCGCGCGAAGTAATAGTAGAACTGCGCCAAGGTCCAAGAATGACATGCGACTATAGAACAAACTGCTACGTAAACTTAAAGCAGGTTTGATAACTGCAGCTCCGCCAAGCGCGTGCGCAAAGCACAATGCAAGTCATCGAGCACAATGCACGCACCACCAACAGCGATCTTGTCAATTACATGTTCGCGCGAGAAGTATGGCGGGGTAAGGTTGCGTTTAATTAACCGAATGTGCAGAAGACAAGTATACACCCTGCGCTCGGAATGTGAAAGTCATGAGCACATTTTGGGCTAAGAATTCGAATGTGTTCGCATGCTATATCTCTGCTCATTCTTTTTCTTAAGTCCAGGTGAAAATGATATGGGTTTGGTGTATTTCAAAAAAAGAAAAGAAGAAAAACTTGTACAGCGAGCGTTGTTTGAAATGGAAAAGTGAGTTTTTTGGCACACCAACTATTGGGGCTACAAAAGTGCATTGCAATCGGCCGTGTGTAATATGTCACATGAAGAAATTACTCCGCTCGATGAGATTCCGGTCGCATTTTATAACAGTACACACATAAGTTCAAGGAAAGTTCGCCAAAACCTCACGCTATAGTCAAAGGGCCTGAAGTCACCTTCGGTAGCCCAAAGTGTAAAGCAATGCAGTATGCTTGGCAATGCCGCTGTCATACTGCATCGTGGAGGGGCTCACAGGCACGAACACTATTTGCTGTTTATTCTTTCATTCCGCCGACACTTTCCCACTTAGCGCACCCCGCGACACTCGAATGTTCGCGGCTCGAGCTGAAGCATAGCTAAACAAGAAAAAATTGGCAGATCCCACGTGCAGTGGGGATCATGGTAATGCGAAGCACGCATCAGGAACGTAAACTGGATCTGCATTGTCGTCTCGCTATGCCGATATCGGTACATATGAAGGTAAAGAAACGGCCGCAAGAGCACCAAGACTGTGGCACGTAAACCATGCCGCTCATGACATGCATGTCAGGATTTTTGTCTTATGACGTGTCAGTTATGTTCCTCATGCAGTCATGTTGTGCCATACCAATTTTAGCATACATCCTATTAACGAAACGGCCAGGAGAGCACCAAGACCGTGGCATGTAAATCATGCCGCTCATGACATGCGTGTCATGATTTTCATGTTATTTTCATGTTATGACCTTTCATTTATGTTCGTCATGCAGTCGTGTTGTTGCATACGAATTTTAGCATACATTAACGAAACGGCCAGGAGAGCACGTCCTAGGCGGCTAAGGTTAGATAGATAGATAGATAGATAGATAGATAGATAGATAGATAGATAGATAGATAGATAGATAGATAGATAGATAGATAGATAGATAGATACGCTTAAAGTCGCCGAAGTTCGCTAAAAAATGCTTCGCATTTAAAATAACTGCTCAACGCAGACGTTTAGGCTTATGCTCTCTGCTCAACCTCGCATGTTTCTTTGCGCAGGCAAGCCACCCCGTCCTGGTGGCCGTGTGGCTGGTGCCGCTGTTGAGCTCCTGCTGTTGGGGCGGCTTGGTTCTGGGAGCTCTGCCCGCGCTGGCGGAAGGCGGAGTCGGGCCCGTGTGGCGTGCCGTCTCCAGCTCCAGCTACTACATCGCCGACGTGAGCTTCCCGCAGCAAAGGAGCCGGAGGGCGTTCGTGCCTTCGCCTCCATACTGCCCCGAGACGGGACGTACTGTATGCGCTCAGGTCGACGACTATCCCACGTACGTACGGACGTGCGCGGCCACTTTTGACGCGGTCCCTAACAGGTGTAGGCAGACCGCCAGAGAGACAGAGTAAAAAAAAAAAAGTCTTTATTGTCCCTCGGAAAATCATCTCCCGACTTTGATTCTCTCATTCATTGTTGTTGGTATAGTGCAAAAGACGGATACCGAGAAGTGACGCACGACAGTCTCGGCGATGAACGCAAACATGGCTGTCTATCCTCGTGGAACGCGCACCCAGAGAAAGAGAGACAGAGAGAGAAAGAATAAGATTTTCTTCTAGCGCGAGATCAGCTAGTGGTCACGAATTACCGGCTAAATGCGGCAGCTCAACTAATTCATAGCTTATTAAGCCAAGTTAGACACTGAGCGTGCTGTGCGATATAGTAAATACGTATTGTTTCTGACAGCGGTTATACTCAAACACTGCAACCGCATTTGAGATTAGACAAGCACAAGCACCACGAATGATTTACCATATGTACCGCGCGGGAAAGCCACCGAGGACGAATGCTATAGCGTGCTTTTTTGGCACCTCGGGGAGCCGGGTTCGAATCCTACACCCTTTTATATAGCGCGCGTCAAGTCACTTTCGGTCGCTCCGCAACGTTTGCCTACGTCTGTCCGCTTATGTGTACAATGCTATCCCAAGATGGAACGAAAATTCTGCCTTTCCTTTTTTTTTTCGCCCATGCGGAGTGTGTTCTCTTGGAATTTTAAATGCCTGTTTTGCTTGGCCCTTGATTTACACAGGCTGTAATGTTAACTTTCAGTCACTTGTGGCACATACCCGCACATCTCTAGCCGAGCAGTCCGTGCATGAGCCAGCTGTGGTCGTATTATCTTTAATTGTGGTGTACATGACACAGATATCAAGTTAGTGAGGTCAAGATGAATCATTCGTGTTCGTGACATACATTAGTGCCCAACTATCCCAATTTCGGCGTATAGCTCGAGACGACCACGAAGGCGCCTTCAAGTATGGTCCCACAATATATATATATATATATATATATATATATATATATATATATATATATATATATATATATATATATATATATATATATATATATATATATATATATATACATATATATAGTAAACCCTCGTTATAACGAAGTCAACGGGACGGCAAAAAAATTCGATATAAGCGGTAATTCGATATACGCGACTACCCCATAAGAGCTCAGCAAGTACAGCTCAATTAGCCATGACAACTTCGCAGAAGTGGTATTCCGTGAAACAAACTTTTATCCACACACAAAAAGTCAGTCAGCTGGCTTTGTCGGGTGCTTCGGCTGGGCGCGAAGAGTGCCTGCTCCGGTTTGTTCAGGCAAATTATGAGATCGTGGTCGCAGCCCGTGCACTCCACTGTATTTCGCAACAGACGGAGGCACTCCTGCGTTTGTGCCACTGTTGGTAATTTCGCGAGACTGTTCGTCTAGCGGCTCATCTTCCTCATCGGGGCCTCCAAGCAAGTCGACTATTTCCGCATCCGTAGCTGGGGCAACGATGGGTACATCTGCGTCAGCCATCGCGAACGATTCGAAGTTGCCTTCCATATCTCCGCCAACGATGCTGTTCACAGCTTCGTAGAGATCGTGGCAGTCCTCGCAGTCATCATCAGCGTCTTCTGCGTGCGACCGGGAAAATCCGGCATGTGCAAAGCAGTTTGCACCCGCCGTGTATACGCATCCGCAACTTGTCATTTCGCTCTAAGCGGAGCAAGCTATCGACATGCTTCGAGTAATCCGGTCTGAAATACACGCATTTGGGTCGGGACTGCGTGACACTGCGATAAAAGCGATAATTCGAATAAAGCGACTTCGTTATAACGAGGGTTTACTGTATATATATATATATATATATATATATATATATATATATATATATATATATATATATATATATATATATATATATATATATATATATATATATATATATATATATATACGCGAGAATCACGGCACGTATACGAGGCGTTCCGTACCAAGCGAGTTGTAGAGGGCGATGTGACTTACTAAATGTAATGCTAATAGTCTTTATAGCCCGCGAGCAGGTGATGCACTGAAGGTCGCATGCATACCGCGTCTGCCGTTACACTCATGACCGCTTACGCCGCGGTAGCAAGGCGTTTCGTGCCCCACAGCGCTCGCGGTCACGATTAATGATCGCGCTGCGCTCAAGCGACCCTAGCTGCCCAAGCAGCACCGGACAACGGGGCGGATGCACGCATGGGACGAGCGCGCGCATGTCCGGGATTTCGTGCCCGCATGTTTATCATCCTCTCCTCTACTGCCACGAAAACAAAGCGGCTCGACTGGAAAGGAAGGGTGCATCGCACCGCGCAGAAAGAGCCGTTGCGACAGCGACGGGCGAAGGAAGGCAGCTGAAATTGCGGCGGTCGTCGAGGCGGTGATTCCACGATGGCTCAATTATGCGCGCGCCGCGTGCGAAACACCGCGTAACGCTTCTGTTGCGGAGTCTGCTAGAAATGCCGCCGTGGCCAGACTGGCTGATAATGCTGGCGGGCTTACGCAGACAAGCGCGCACCGCGTGCTCGAGGGCACCGAGCAGACTGAAGGATGCGTGTGTTGCGTCACCGCGCGACTTGTTACCTGAGTGTGTCTATATACTGTACGCGCGTGCACCCGAAGGTGCCTCTCAGCCCAAATCTCTGTCCTCATGTACAGCTGCGAGGAAAGAGAAGTGTGCATCAAGTGCAGTCGCAGAATATCCTGGGACGAAGTTGACGATGTTTGAGTGCCTGCGGAACGCAATGATCACAAACCTTCCCACTTGATGTGTAGAGCTAAATACGGTTAAGTTTAAACAGCATGGCGTACTCTTTCAGTGCCCTGATGGCGTTAGTTCGGCCAGGTGCGATGCAGTCATCCTCAGTTATCAACATTTAATGAAGATCCGGTAGAACCATGGACATATTATTGAAATTCTTAATTTTTGGTATTTGGGTCAATACACCGCGTATACTAACAAGATATATAAAGAGCAAATCGTTTATTTTCTCCATTATACTTCTAAACAACATTTCCTGTCAGGTTCGGAGGAGATGGTGTCGCCCATTCCGTATTTGTAATATCGCAATTCTTGACACGGTGCGCTGTGTGATAACCCTTCAAGTTTGGTGCACAAAAAAGAAAAAAAAGAAAGCGAATGAGTTAATCTTGCACTAGCGGCACAAGGCTAGCGAAGCTGATGGTCACTTGGCTGGACCGGGTATGTCTCCGGCACACCCGCATTTCGTCGTGGTCCGAGGCTTCGGGAAACGCCTCGCGAAGCATGTACTGCGAGGCCCAACAAACGCTTTTCAACGTTTCATACCGAGGTCAGGGTAAAGACGTTCGCGTCTAACCGCAGACGGTGGCAGACCTGAGCGTTTGCTACACTGTGCGTTTGTTCATGCTTCGCGCCATGAGCTGGACTCATGGTCTCGTGGTGCGAAGCTATGCACAAACGCATAGCTTTGCGAGACGCTGCGCACCGGACAAATCGACGCACACTGTCTTTATCTTCGTTTTCTTCTGCTTGCGCCCGCCAGCCACATATTTACCAGTATGTAGTAGTGGGCCAAGTTCATGTGCGCAAGAAAAGAAAGAAGCGCGCGGGCGAACGCAGCACATTGGGCTGCGTAACAGCTTCGGAATTAGCTGATTTTATAAGAGTGTTGCCTAATTCTGCGCCAGGACCTGATGGTATCACTACATCAATAATAAAAACAATACATAAAGTACTGCCCCAGGGCCTCCTTGCACTTGTTAACCACTCCATTAGGAATTCATGGGTCCCTTCTGACTGGAGAGTTGCTAAAATAATTCCATTACTAAAAAAAACAGGGTGCAGGATATATATTAGATAACATCATACCCATAGCACTTACATCTAATCTAGTGAAACTCATCGAACGAATCCTTTACAGCCGAATAGGTAATTGGTTAATTGTTAACACGATCTTCAGCCCCAACCAAATTGGCTTTAGGCGTGGCTGCTCCATTTGGTGTGCCCATGCAGATCTAGAAAGCCGAATACAGCTTGCTCGATATCACAAACAATATGCCGCTCTTGTGACTCTCGATATCACAAACGCTTATGACAGTGTTGAACACTCCAATCTAATCAATTCACTTCATAACGCAGGACTACCACAGTATTTTATATCATGGATATACGCTTTCTTAGAGGGCAGAGAATTTTACTGCTCGCAACAGGGTTTGTCGTCTTTAAAATATAAACAATCTAGAGGCCTCCCCCAAGGGTCGGTGTTGTCTCCATTTCTTGTTAATATTCTCTTGCGCTCAATCCCTATCCAAGAGGATGTACAGGTATACGTATATGCCGACGACATCGCATTTTTTTGCGGCAGCAAACGATCTACACACCTTGTATCAAACTCTACAGGCGTATATGAACAGGCTTGAGAGGTGGCTGGAAGGAATTAACTTATCCCTAAACACCGGGAAAAGTGCGCTCATAGTTTTTCACCAAAGTGTTCCGGTTCATATCGCGTTGACGTATAAACAAAACACTATACCGCAAGTTGACTCACTGATGTACTTAGGGGTCACTTACAATGAAAAACTAAACTGGAGTCTAGCACATCGAAAATATAGCAGCTAAGGGAGCTCGTGCGTTGGGGAGGCTTCGTCGGCTCAGCTCCATTCGTTCCGGACTTTGCCGTGACGTTTTTATCATGGTTTACTGCATGTATATCCGACCGATACTCGAGTTTGGCTGCGTCTTGTTTTCTGGGGCACCTGCTTACAAAATCAGGCCATTGGTACTTCTAGAACGCGAGGCATTACGTTTATGCCTTGGGCTCCCGAAATTTGTCGCAATCAGTGTATTATATCAGGAATCACGCCTTCCTTCTCTTCTTAAAAGATTTCATATCCTAACAGTGCGAACATTTCTAAAAATTTATGCATCTCCCCAGAGGAGGTCTCAGTATATTTTTATTAATCAATCGGCCACATTTTTTACCCACCATTGGTCTAGATTACATTGCCCCCAAGTCGTTTTTGCGCAGTCACTTTTGGATCCATTGCAAGTGCACCTACGTGAAGTTGTCGTGCTAAATGACCCTGTGCAAGCAATAACAATTGAATTTGATAATATATTCCCAAGTAATGCTAAACACCTGTCTCACTCTTACCTAAATGGCCTTTTAGAAGATCACCTGGCTCAGATAGACACACAAATCGTGATAGCGACTGATGCATCAGTCTGGGAAGAGAAGACAGGTGTTGGTATTGTATCCTTATCTCTGAATTGGTCCGTATGAATTCGTTTACCGGATTTCATGCCAATTTTCCAAGCGGAACTATTGGCAATTGCCTTAGCTGTACGAAAATTACCTCAGTCCTTCTCATCAGTCGCCATTCTAACTGACTGTTTGTCCGTGTGTTCATCTCTCAGCGCGCCTAATTCATCAAGTGCATTAGAAGCATTCTATTCTCTTCTGCCACGACATGTACGCCTCATTCGGTTGATATGGGTGCCAGGGCACAAAGGTCTAACACTTAATGAATATGCGGACGCGCTCGCTGTGTCAAGTGTTAATGGCCCGGTAATTTCTGTATTGCCGAAGTCGGCGTTTGTCACAGCTGCGCGCTTCACAAAATATGCTACCTGCAATAATTTTAACAAATCTGCACTAGCCACAACTGATTTCCGGCACTTGGCTTATCCGTGGAAGAATAGATGGTGCGAAACCAGAAGAGCAGAAATCTCAATCACTAAATTACGATGCCGAGTCCCCCCACTGAACTTTTACATGTACAGGTCTGGTCTGGCTCAATCACCGTTGTGTCTACATTGTGATGAGGATGAGTCTCTGGAGCACTTCTTCCTATCATGTCGAAGATTCAATATCCCACGAAAAAGGTTTCTGGAAATGCCCTTGAGAAACATATGGGTTTAAATTTGTCTCTTCCGGTAGTCCTTTCTCTTGGTGCGACTACTCTCGGATTTAGTCATAGGAACGTTTGCAAGGCCGTATGCGAAGACGAAGATGTTCTAGAGACGTGGCCGTTCCACGCAAGTCCCGAATTTTTCTATAATTCTCCAGTCAGACAGCATCTAGCACTCTCCTGTGATTTGCACCCTGCCCTTGAAGATCTGGAGGCCTCCATACAACCGGAGAAGCACCCCAAGCGGCCTTCAAGACGCTCTGTGCCGTATCCACCACGGCACGGCACTTCACCGCCAGATGCGCTTCAGGCCGCATCCATGGCAGCGGTGACAACTACTAGTCCTGCAGCTGCTACAGGTGCCTCCACGGACCAGGGGCCTGTGAACAAGAAACTGCGTGATGAACACGACAGCAACGAGTCTTCTGGCGAAGATTCAGAGGCGATGGACCAGGCACCCTTCACAATCGTGTCCCACAAGAAAAAGAGGAGTACTGGTGTTCCTGTTGTCTTCAGGCCCACCCTGGAAGGTGGCAACCTTTGGAAAGTGAACCCCAACGTCGTAGCGTCAGCGATCGTAACGTCGGCTCAAGAAAAAGTCCTTAGCCATCGCCTTAACAAGGACGGAAGTCTGCTGGTTACAGTATCAACGCTGCCCGCCGCCAACCGTCTGCTTACGGTAACAGAGCTTGCCGGCGTGTCTGTAGAAGCCCGCGTCCCATACTCATATACTGCTAATTATGGCAAAATACAAGATGTTCCTCTGAGCTACTCGAACGAAGACCTCCAAGAGTATCTGCGCGACCAAGGCGTCGTTTCAGCAAGGAGGCTCACCACCTTCACCCCTGACGACAATGGCAAGATTAACGAGGTACGCCGTAGAGCAGTCATTTTAGAATTCGGCAAAGATTCGCCGCTGCCTAAACGAGTTACCCTGGGATTCTGTAGTTACCCTATCACGGAATACACCGGGACAGCAACGCAATGTTACAAATGCCAGAGACATGGCCACATAGCGAAACACTGCACCGGCCCAGTACGCTGCAAGGTATGTGCTGGCCCTCATACGCACAAAGAATGCACGTCGAGAACACAACCGAAATGCGCAAACTGCGGTGGTCCGCACCCTGCTTCATATGGAGGATGCGCTAAGAAGAAAGCAGCAACGCTAGCTCGCGCAATGGAGCAGGCTCAAGGAAAACCACCAAAGCGCCACGAAGCACCACCCAACCCCGACGTAGTCTTCGCGAATATGGCAGACCACTTACAGGAACAGGCACTGCAAAATGATAAGACACCTGGCAAATCATATGCAGATGCGGCTAAGAAGAAACGTGGGAAGAAGCCCGCTGGCTCGTCGGCCCCTTCGCCACCGCAACATGCAGTACAAGAACCACCATCCAGTCCCTGCCGCGATCAGTCTCAGTCGCCGCAACACGACAAGGTGGCCCATGAAAGGCAGCAACAGCGAAGCACCGAACAAGACTTCACACGCTTACTGCTTCCAATGTTGTTTGCAGCCCTCAAAGCAATCATCCGCGCCAACCCCTCTTCAAAGAGCCTTCCAGAGGTCGAAGCTGTTCTTGCGATGGAGCCGCTGCTGTCGGCGGCTTATGCACCACAGGGGCGCACTTCCTAAAATGGCGTCATCAAGCGAGCTGACCATCCACACTATGTTTCGCACATGTACCATCTTCCAGTGGAACGCTCGCGGCCTTCGTTCGAAGCTATCGGATTTCCGGCAGCTGGTGCGAGCGCATCATTTCCCTTTCATAGTCATCTCTGAATCGCGCGTTGGAGAACATTTTCGGATGCCAGGATACTATTTTCTTCATTCAGAACGCCCCGATGACATCAGCAGATTACTCATAGGCTTCCGCAAGGATATTGCTGCCTCCATGGTTAATATCCCACCTCACTGTGACAATGAATACGTGTAATAGACAATCAACAGTACACTCTCATTGGAGTTTACTTGGAACCAGGCAGACCATTCGACGTTTCGAGACTTGACAATCTGATCGCAACGACACCCTCTCCGCATATCATTTGTGGTGACTTTAATGCTCACAACGAAGTTGGGGGCAGCTCATACACATGTGCACGGGGAGCCAAGCTCGCAGAACTTCTATCAAAGTGTTCCATTGAACCACTCAATGACGGCAGTGTCACTTACCTCCGCGGCCCTTAGACAACCAGTTGCATCGACTTGACCTTTGTAACAAGTTCAGTTGCCCGCAATTTTGCGTGGCGTACCGACTTGGAAACACGTGGAAGCGATCATTACCCCGTTCTTGTATCGGCTGTTGGTGCACAAATGTCACCAAGGAAAACCCTCATCAAATATACAGACTGGGACGCATATAAGGACGCAGCAGGCAGGGGAATTACGGCCGCAACCAAGAACGAGGAACTGTTCACGACGATGGCTTACTGCCTGAAGAAATGCACCCGAGTGTCAGCGAAAAATGAGAGATTTCCGACCAATGACGAGGAGTTCGACAGACTCTGTGCTATTCGCAGGAGAGCCTAGAAGACCTTCGTGCCTGTCGACGGACACAGCGTCATATCCGACGATACCTGGATAAACGTGATCGGCAGAGATGGCGCGACTTCTGTTCCACGCTGGATGTTCGTCAACCTGTAGCGAAGATTTGGCGGATCATTAGAGGCATGCGTACGCCACTCCAACAGCTTCATCCTTTCACCGCCCTTTCCCTTCACGAGCAAAAGGCCCCAAAAGAAGTCGCTGAACAATACTGCATGCTGTTATCAGCGGCCTCAAAGCCTTCGACGTCCTCCACGACAGATCAGCTTCGCATCCTGCAGGGGGCAGTACCAGCGTTGGACCTACCCTTCACGATTGAGGAGTTGACCACCGCTATAGCCGAAACGAACAGGCGCACATCTCCGGGGCATGATGAAATAAGCTATGAAGCCATCGCAAAGCTGCCTTACACTTCCCGCATGCGACTACTAGAATATTATAATTCTTCGTGGACATCTGGCGAAGTTCCAACGGAATGGAAGCTGGCGAAAATTGTGCCAATTTTGAAACCCGGTAAGCAGCCAACAAGCTATGCATCTTACCGACCCATCGCCCTACTGAGCTGTGTAGGCAAGCTCATGGAACGCATGATATATAAAAGAATGGCATGGTTTCTCGAAAGCCGCAATGCGTTTCCTGAGGAAATGAACGGATTCCGTCGAAACAGGTCCGCCATCGACAATGTCATCGTCCTCGTCTCTTCCCTTGAAGAGCACCTTCGTGCTGGGCACATCCCAACAGCTGTCTTCCTTGACATCAAGGCAGCTTTTGATTCTGTTTTTCACCATGCCATTCTCACAGCCATGGCCAGTCTTGGCTTTGGAGGTAGGCTATACAAGTGGATTGACAACTATTTAAAAGAGCGGAAAATATTTATGGCTACTCCGCATGGCCCTACGCTATCTTATACTGTGGAGAAGGGTGTACCCCAAGGTGCTGTGCTTAGCCCGCTCTTATTCAACCTTACCTTGTTACATATCACAAGGAACCTGCCGCGAGGAGTACACATCACCGTTTACGCCGATGACATATGCATCTGGAGCGCGTCACGTTCGCGCTATATCACCCAACAACGGCTTCAAAAGGCATTACTCAACCTGTCGAAATATTTGGCTCTCCGTGGTCTTCATCTTTCGCCAGAAAGGAGTACTGCCATGGCTTTTACGAGAAAGAAAATGACCAAATATCCGCTCCTTCTCGGCGGACGGCCACTGGCATATGTGCGCTCCCAACAATTCCTTGGAATTGTGGTAGACCGAAATCTCTCTTGGTCACCTCAGGTGAAGAAACTAAGAGCAAGAATGGCTGCAGCATCTCAAGTATTCAAGTTCATGGCGGGAACAAGATGGGGCTGCAACTGCCGCTCAATGGTTCTGCTTGAAAAAGCCTACGTTGAAGGCACATTGCGCTATTGCCTACCGCTACTCCACAAATTATCACCAGCGAATAAGAAATCCCTGGAAGCTGCGCGAAACAACTGCCTGAGAATCTGTTTGGGCCTCCCGCAAGGGTCATCAGCCTCTGGAACAGTAGCGGAAGCGGGCTGTCTCTCATTAGAGGTCCTTGCCACGCAAGAAACCATGCGGACACATCTTCGACATGCCCTGCAAGGGAAGAAACATCTTTTGTATCGCGCCCACATAACCTACAGTAAGTCTGGCTTTGGTGAAGCTGTGCAAATGCTGAAACTCCCTTTTATCAACCAGCCACAGCGCCTACTGCCTACCACCTTTCCTCCCTGGACACTTTCACCGCTAAATATTATCCGGTTTGTACCTGGCATAAACGAAGCAAAGAGGCGCCTGCCACAGGTCGCGCTGTTGCAGGCTACTCTCCTCTACTTAGCCGAGAAATATCCCCATCACACGCATATTTACACTGATGCTTCAACGACTCGAGAAGCTTCTTCCTGTGGCCTTTATGTGCCTTCAACAGGAGAAATGCGTTCCTATCGGCTGCAGCGGAAAACATCTTCCATGACAGCGGAACTTCATGGCATTAAGGAAGCTATCCAGTATATCGTGCGCCAAAAGCCCGGCCGATGGGCAATTTTTACCGACTCCAAAGGAGCGCTGCAAACATTGTACAACCACCTGAAGAAAACCAATCATCAACCCGTTTCTGCCGACATAGCCTATTTACATCACCTCGCTTTTACTGCAGGACACTGCATTACATTTCAGTGGATACCAGCTCACTGCGGCATTCTGCCCAACGAAAAAGCCGACGAAGCAGCACGTAACGGTCTGCGATATCAAAACTATAAACGAATCTATTTCACCAAATCTGATGCTTCCCAAATGGCTAAACGATTCGCCTACGAAGAAAGAAACCGACTATGGAAGTTACCGACACATCATCACCCTTTCTTATACTCAGTCGACCCAGATCTCAAATCAAAATTACACTCCAACATCCCTCGGCATCTGGAAACATTGTATCATCGACTACGGCTAAACATTGCATATTCCAACGATCTACGGTACCGCTTCCATCAGGAGACAAGCCCATACTGCAGCAACTGTGGCTCTACTGAAACCCTAGAGCATATTTTGTTTGAGTGCCGAGCGTACAATGATGAGCGTGCGCTCTATGAACATTGCATGCAGTCAATTACGCAGCTCCCTTTATCACCTCAATGTGTTTTAGGCCCTCTAGCTTGCCCCACACAACAGAGACGTGCGATGGACTTTTTATTTACATACTTAAATAGTATAGGTCAACTCGATAGACTTTAATCTCCGTCGTCACCATCACTCACTCATCATGCAACACATCCTATCACATCACTGCGGGTTGGTGCAAACGTTGAATATCTTTGGACGCAATTAGGCATCACAGTCAAAGACACAAAGCCCGATTTTTCTTTCTCTTTTCTTTTTCACTCTATCTTGTACTTCTTTCTAGTCGTCTTTCTCTCCCCAAACTCCCTCCTCACGCAGAGTAGCATGTCAGCGATGTTTCAACGCCGGCTAAATTCTCTGCCTTTCAATAAAGAGCTCTCTCTCTCTCTCTCTCTCGTATGCGATTTTCTTCGTGAGACAAAAAGAATTCAATGTTGATCAGCTCAGCTTTTTATTTTATATATTTTTAATCATGATCTGAGTACGTGAGAACGAATCTCCATAGCGATCGCTTCTTATTTTTTTTATAATTATATACCTTCAATCATCGTAGAAGACTATTCGTTTAACCTCAATTTGATTATCAAATTTGTTTTACAATTTTTGTATTTTTTATTAGTAGTTCTCTTCCACACAAATCTCTTTTCCGGTTCGTGGCCGATCCCCCAGAGTGGGTTGCGCCAAGGTACCCAAGGACCAACCAACCAATCAACATTGGGCATTGCTTAGAAGTGAACGTGAACTCTTGGGGACCTGAACTAATGAAGAGGACAGTTTCTTTTTTTTTTTTTTTTGGTTCGCTGGACAAGGAACGATTTCCTAAACAGACACCTAGAACGCAAAAGGACAAGGACCGAAACGAGTAGACACGCACTGCGCTAACTTCCAACAACTTTATTGTGAAACGTTCACACTCTACCAAAACCGTGACGTCACAACCGTGCAGGTTCAGCGCAGACGCAGGTAGGCAATCTCTTTTTCTGATAGATGGGGTGCTGACACAGTAACTTCCTAATCTAGCAATCTTCTCAGCTTCTATAATACGTTGAGGCCCGTGTGCTGTGCGATGTCAGTGCACGTTAAAGAACCCCAGGTGGTCGAAATTTCCGGAGACCTCCACTACGGCGTCTCTCATAATCAGAACTGGTTTTGGGACGTTAAACCCCACAAATAAAAAAAAAATCGAAATCATCAGCTTCTGTAATCTCCCTAGTGCGATTGTCTTTGCTTTTACCAAATAGCGAAAGGGAAGGGGTCAGGGGCTCGTTCTTTATTTGTTAGAAATAACTTAATGAGCTAACAGACAATGAAGCCTAGGAAAGCATAGGGGAAGTTACTTGTGGTATTGTAATTGTGGAGAAAGTAGAAAGGAATTAAAGTGGACGAAAAGACAAACCTGCCTTCGGTGGGAACCGAACCCACGACCTTCGGATGTCGCGTCCGATGCTCTACCAAGTGTGTTCCACACACGCCGCCTAGGCCACGAGTGGCACTGCCTAACACTCCCAAGATAATACGTACATAAATACACAATAAAGTGGACGGGGGGACGACCGCCTACGTAGCTCAGTTGGTAGAGCATCGGACGCGACATCCGAAGGTCGTGGGTTCGGTTCCCACCGAAGGCAGGTTTGTCTTTTCGTCCACTTTAATTCCTTTCTACTTTCTCCACAATTACAATACCACAAGTAACTTCCCCTATGCTTTCCTAGGCTTCATTGTCTGTTAGCTCATTAAGTTGTTTCTTTTACCAAATAGGACACATTTATCAAACGGTGGTCTGCAACCAGTATACTTATTGCCATGTTTCACAAGTTCCCCGTCTTCATCTTTTTAATTTTTTACATTACGCTTGTGCTCTTGAAGGCGATCATTAAGGCAGCGACCGGTCTGGCCTGCATACTGTCGTCCACATGAAAGAGGAAGTTGGTAAACGGCGTGTGGTTGGCAGTGTGTGTCTACTCGTCTCGGTCCTTGTCCTTTTGCGCTTTAGGTGTCTGATATGAACCAACAAGCCCAACTTTATACGCTTCTATACGTTGCTAAACAGCTTCGCTTTTAAAAGGCCGGATAAAAGTGCGGTGATGGGATGAGTGAGCGGACGCGGTAACAAACAACCGCCGCTTTCGTTCGATGGTAGAGTGGAGGGAAAGCATGCATGCGTGCGCCAGCGTTCGCTGCGGACTCGTATGTGCGTCACGGTCGTGCGTGTTGTTGTTGTTATGTGGGGTTTAACGCCCCATAACCAGCTCTGATTATGAGAGACGCCGTAGTGGAGGGCTCCGGAAATTTTGACCACCTGGGGTTCTTTAATCAAAAGAAGAGGCGTGCAGGACATGGACACAAGGAGAGCAGTGAACAACACGAACGCCGACTAACAACTGAACAACTACTAAATCGCCGTCGGAAAGGGTAATGATTCTCGGAGACGCCGTTTTGGACGAGAACCACAAGAAAATTCTAGCATTAGGCCCTAAGTACTGTTTTCATCCTAACCTAAAAGAAGTTGACGTTTTAAGCTTACCTCGATCGATAACTAAGGTTATTCCGGAAGTTGAACGGTCTCGATGTATTTCAGATTGCTTCGCCAGCATCAAGCATTCGAACGATCTCGTTAAGGCCTCTGACCCTATCCGACCGGTTGTAAATTACTGTGTGGAACATAAGCTTCGACCTGTTTTATCTGATAAGGAAGGTTGTTTTGTAATAATGCCGAATAGCACTTTTTCTGATAAAGCCTCAGCAGCTGTTGAAAAGAATTTTAGACCTGTGAAACTGAAACCTTCTGTAGTAAAACAACGAGCTGTCGATCTCCTGTTGAAACATAATCTTGATAAGGTAGCTTCCAGTGTTAAAAAGGCAAAACTGCTCACATTAGAATTATTTTTCTCGGCAAAAACCCATAAGCCAGAAATTCCGTTTCGCTCGATTGTATCAGAGTCAGGGACTTGGCAAGTTTGTATAGCTAGCTATTTGCAGAAGTGCTTAACATCCTTAAGTTTTTCTGACCCCTTCCGTGTACGTAATTCTCAGGCTCTAGTTCAGTTGTTAACAGAGGAAAATCCTGGCCACTGCACAGCGTTTAGCATGGATGCAGAAGATTTGTATTACTCGTTGCCGCATGAAGGTTTACTAAATTGCGTGAAAGAATGTATTCAAGAACAAGGGCAGGAGTCCGGTTTCATAGATAGATGCGGAGTTTCCACAGATACCTTTCTAGAAATTCTCTCCATGTACTTAACGTCAACATTAGTTGGATACAGGGAAGGCGTGTTTGTGCAGAAGTCAGGGATTTGTATAGGTTCAAAGGTAGCCCCTATTCTAAGTGATCTATACTTGAGCAAGTTTGACTGCCGTTTAAAAGAGGCCTTAGGGGACCGCATCATTAGGGTATTTCGGTATGCGGACGATTACTTGGTACTTTGTAGTAAGGATGATTTTGAATCCGTCGTCACCTATGTAAGCGATCAATTTAAAGTTAATGGGGATGGTCTAAGGTTTACGAAAGAACTACCGGAGAGAAACGTAATACAATTTTTAGATATCTCGTTGTCATTTGAGCAGAATCACGTGTGTTGGCAGTATTCCCCTAGAGCATCTAAGCCGTTGTTAAACTTTGACTCCAAGCATTCGAAAGTAGTAAAAAACGGAATAGCCTTGTCCTGTTTAAAGTCAGCCCTATCGAAGTCGTGCGTGCACCGTTTGACCATTAGCTTTAATGCGCAGGTCGAGCGCCTCTTAGATGCAGGTTACCCTAGACTAGCCATAGCCACAGTAGCTGAGCGTCTTAAGAAGTCGATTTCGACCAGAACAAAAGCTGTAGCAGAGAGTAACATTAACAAGAAAAAGGTCGTGAGTATTCCGTATATCCACGCAGTTTCGCACAGGCTTAAGAAAGTTGGAAGTAAATATGGGGTTAATGTTGTGTTTACGGCTCCCAATGAGTTAGGAAGGGTTTGTGCTGCAGTGCATAGAAGGAATGAGCAGATGGAAGGTAAGAAGCGAACGGATATCTGTCCGGTTAAGCACCTAGCCAAGAACAATTTCACCGACTGTCGCATGGGTGTAGTTTATAAGATTCCTTTTAGCTGCGGACGTTTTTATGTAGGGCAAACTGCGCGTTGTATTAATCAAAGATTAATTGAACACAGAAGGTCGCTATCAGGTGGGACGCCGTCCAATCTATCCTTGCACTGCCAGGTCTGTAGCTGCATGCCCGAGTTAGACAAAACCGAGATCCTGTACAGGCATAAGAACGAAGATACGCGTTTATTGGTTGAGGCCTGGCATATCAGTATTAGTGGAAGTGCATGCGTGAGTCAGCCGTCGATTAGCTTAAACAGAGAGGAGATAGAAAGCCTTAGGAGTTGTCTATCGCGAAGACCGGCACGTGTAACCGATTGACAGGTGGCGCTACCATTCCGAGCATGCTCAGATAAGCTGTGTGTCTTCTTTCTTTTTCGCCTCTGTGCTGTGCTTCAGTTGTTAGTCGGCGTTCGTGTTGTTCAC
Source organism: Hyalomma asiaticum (assembly GCA_013339685.2). Taxonomy (NCBI): domain Eukaryota; kingdom Metazoa; phylum Arthropoda; class Arachnida; order Ixodida; family Ixodidae; genus Hyalomma; species Hyalomma asiaticum. The sequence continues at coordinate 153,739,471 of CM023481.1, forward strand.
TGCTCTCCTTGTGTCCGTGTCCTGCACGCCTCTCCTTTTGATTATGGACTGTTACCAACTCGCTCAACTTTCTGTCCTTTTGGGGTTCTTTAACGTGCACTGACATCGCACAGCACACGGGCCTCAACATTTCGCCTCCATCGAAATGCAGCCGCCGCGGCCGGGATTCGATCCCGCGACCCTCGGATTAGCAGCCGAGTACCACAGCCACTAGACCACCGTGGGGAGGCGTGTCGTGCGTGTCGTTACACGTGTGTGGTGCGTGTTTCTTTCTATACGTATGACGTCTACATGTGCGATTACGTTCACTCCAGTCCAGCCGTGCTTGGCAGTAACTCTGATTATTGCTTAACAAACTCAGTGACTGAAGTATGATGTCATATGCCGACCATAATGGTGGAGACTGGAAGCTTCAGGTCAGAGCGAGTTACGTATATTTCGAAATTCTGGGTTCCCCGCTGTACACAGCGGAATAACATTTGACCCACATGGTTTCACGGCACTATTGCCTGTGGATTACCGGAATTTTACTGCCTCGTTCGAAAAATGCTAGGGTAGTTTTCTTAAAAGTATTCTTTAAAATATATATAGTTTTATAATCGACCTCTAATGCATATGCAGTGTGCCGTATGCAAAGATCTAATGGATGCTCTGCATACGACGCACTCGATATATGCCGCTTTGTATGATGCAGAGTCAGAAATGTAGCTGATTGCTCGCATCTTAAATGCCCTTCTACAAGATTGTTGCATTTAACGCTTACAGTAATGAAGCAATCACAGATACTAGCAGTGCCCTTGAAGCGTAAGGCGATTTAAGGCGATTGCCCGGCTATTGCGTAAGCACATCACGCTAGAACACGCACGCCCAGTGGCAGGTTGAGGCAAAATTTGGAGGATATTTACCGAAGCTTTGCCCCGAGGTAAGTTATGCTGGAGTATATTGTACGACGCACCGTGCGCTGATTACACAGCAGTCGAGACAGGTGATATATGAACACGCAAGCAAACTTGTACACGTTGCCGCAAAAGGGTAACCTATTAAAATTACAATTACAGCATCAAAAAACGCGCCTCAAATTGCCGTCAAGGTTACTCGTGTGGTGCACGCTACCGTGTCAAATTTCAAAGCGCAGTTTGAAGCTTAACATGAAAATTTGAGGTGTGTACGTGCGCGTACCCATTTTCCCGACTAGATTTACAGGCGGCCTCGCTATTTATGCAACGCTGTATTCTAAATACTATAAGCGTTCCGCATTTATAATTTTCAAGTTTTTCTTTTTTGTCCGATATAACTAGTTTAGTTTTAAGAGCAGTTGCCTCTCAAATTCTGCGTCGGTCATTTTCCGCCTTGCAGCGGACGGGAAGACGTCCGCTGAAACACTGAAGACCCTCCCCACGGACGAACTAAAGGGAAGCGCGATGTTGTACCGTACGAACAAAGTTTGCACACCCGTTCGTGATTGCATTGCGCTTAGATGCATGCCTCCCAGCGCACATTCATAATGCGCGTGGTCTGTTGTGTCATATATGGTACACTTGGGAGCACAATAGTGCAGGGGCCGTATTTTGAGAAGCGTCGCTAAAGGCCGGCGAGGCGGTAGTGTCGCTTTGGTGGCGTATATGTCTCCTATGGTGGTGACTGGCTACGGTTAAACAAATCGGAAACCCGCCCTCATTTTTTCCGGTTTGTTCAACCAGCCAACCACCGCCTAAGGAGACACATACGTCACCAAAGCGACACATGTCTGAATACGGCCCCAGCATTGACGAGGACAAAGAGAGGCACACAAAAGGACGAATGCGGCACTTTTCGTGTGTGCGTCTTTCCAGTCCCCGCCGATCCTGCGCTGTTGTACTCCAGAATCTTACACCGGAAAAAAGTAATCGCGGTACAAGGATCGTTGCTCCATAAAGGAAGTAATTGAGGCGTTAAAAATTCACAATAAAATGTAATCGTGTACAAGCAAATCATTCCTTGCAACGCACTGCGTACAACTTTGCAGACGAAAGCAATATAAACTAATTTAAAAGACATATCTCCTATAGCTTGCTCAAGCCAGCGAGGCATTTATAGTAGAACACTGCACGGGCCGACTTTTTCCGGCCCGGGCCCGGCCCGGCCCGAAAGCGCCGTGCTCCGGCCCGGGGTTTTTAAATACGGCCCGTACCCGGCCCGGGCCCGAAAGGTTTGGGCCCGGCCCGACCCGGCCCGGCCCAATTTTTCCTTGAGCATAAACGAGGCGCTGTCCAACCTTCTCTTACAGTGAAGATATCAGCCGTACTCGAGATAATTTCTGGAGAGTGTTGTGAGAACTTATACCTTCGGTTAATTACGCCCGTAAAAATTTTGAGAAGAAATTGCAGGGGGATATATGGGGAGGCATAGCTGGCTGTCTCATGCACGCAGTGCTAACTGTGCAATGTTCTTATTTCATTAAAAAAAAAAAACGACTACAACATACAACGCCCACATAAGGTGGAAAAACGGCGAACATTTATAATTGAGTTTACATTAATTGCCGGGACTATTGAGTAAATAGCGCAGATCTTATCCTGCAATCTTCGTTTATTCCACAATGCAACGAGAAAGAGAAAAAAACGCGCTCTAACTACTCCTGGGAGGATTCGCCAGGCTGAGTAGCGTTGTTAAACCTGTCGTTTCGTCTCCTCGGTAGGCAACCGTCTCCAACGTACGCTACATTTTCGTGCTAAAAAGAAGGGAGTCCTCTCCCGCACCTTTATTCGCCGAGTCACCGCCACCGCAGTGCCATAGATCTGTCAAAGTAAGCCACACACGTTAGTGAGCGAAATACCGTCTTCGCTGTTCGCTTTAGATGCCTATCTCGTCGCCTTTGTGTGACCTTCCTCGGTCTTTGAAAGCGTTATACTTTAAATCAAGACCGGACTAAGGGCCTCCAAGCGCGATCCCACGCAATGACTGGAATCGGGAGAGCAGGTTGCCGCCGAGGGCCGGAGGCCTCTGTGCGAACAGGGGAGCGAAGTCTGACTGTCTGTGGCTCGCAGTCGTGGTTGCAGTCTTGCAGCTAGCGGCTGTGACGGTGGAGACGATGTGTGCCAGAAAGGAAAAAGCGGTGACTACCGTGGGCAGGAAAAGACGGAAGATAGAGAAAAAGCAAACTTCTGAGAGGAGTAGCGCCCACGTGGAAGGACATTTCACGCGGATCAGGCATATTCTATTGCTTCAGTATAGGCTTCATTTCAGAAGGTGTCGACTGTTCAGTCAATAAAATAAGTTATCTGTTCCATCATATGAATGAACTTCGGCCCTTCTGCTTTTGTTTCAACATGTAAGTTGTTAAGCATCTCAAGTGCGGCACACAATACTCAGTCTATGCCTCCGTATATATAGCTTCCGCAAAACCTGTATATTACCCACTATAATCATCTTATGTTAGCGCATGCACCGAGCTACCCGTGCCACTATTTTGGATCGTGGTACATTTAACACGCGACGGTGATACCTCAGCCGATAAAAGTCAACAAAAACGTAGCGCACATGTCGCACACCGACTTAGCGAATCTGCCTAACAAATTCTACTCGTGCCGGGGAAACCTTACTTGCTTACCACAAACATTGACGTCAGTGACGCTTTGGTCAACGCAGCAGTGGGACCTCTATATGAATGGGAATCGCTGGGTGCGCGTGCTACGCACGTCCTGAGGTTTCACAGCAGCGGAGCTGCCACACGCTTTTTTTTTTCCTAGAGGAGGGGCTCACGTCTCCCGTTTTGATGTGTGTTACTTAACTGCTAAAATCTAAAAGCGGCAAAAGTTCGAGGGAAAATGGAAGCTTGAAGGGATGAAAAATTCGTCCACACGGGGTGTCGCTGGACCCCTTAGATATTTATGCGGTAAAGGGTGCCAATTCACCCGCCTGTTACAAAGAGTACTGCAGTAAATCATCTTGATTATCACCTTCCTTAGCTGCTTGCTCACTTCTGTCTCGGGAGCGCCTCCACGTTTTTGAGCGCCATGGGAATACTTGTGCTCCGACGAATGAGGAAACTTATGAATTACTGACGAAGTGTGACGAAGACGGAGGTGGCCGTAAGAATCAGCAAAAACATACTCAATATGATGAGGATGCGAGTTAAATGCTAGCTCTGATTAGCTAATTGCCAAATCATAAATATTTGCAACTGCCTTGCTAGCACAAAAATCAGCAACATCTGCGTGGATCGGCGAGCCTGTGACAAGAGTCACTTCGCTTCTTGCGCTTAAACTGCAGGAAAAGCAGCTCCTCAGGTATTAATGACTCACGACTCGTCGCGTTGACCAGTCTACAGAGTCACGAAGGCGGAAGCAGGCGCGGCGGGCATGCGAGCGTAGCTGCATACTCGAAATGCTTCCCATGATACCGATGGGTACACCTTATATGCACTAATCTGGGCAGTGTAACGTTACTTCGCACTTGCCGCAGTACTGCCTGACTACCATTTCTTTTGATACACGGTACGCAATAACGTATTTCACTCAATGGCGGGAACTTATATGAGGCAGTTTCCCGAAATTACATGTAACACATTGATCGAGGCAAAATGCTAGACTTCTTGTATCGTGCGATTTCAGTGCACGCTAATGCACTTCAGGTGGTCTAAATTACCCGGATCCTTCCACTACGGCGTCTCACATAGCCTGACTAGGTTCGGGACGTTAAATCCCAAAAAATAACAAAACCAAAAAGCATACACGCGCCATTACCGACACGCATAAGACCCGGGCCTGATTCGGGCGTGACTCAGGCCCGGGCCCGAAGCTCATGGGCCCGAGCCCGGCCCGGGCCCGATCCAACAATTACATACCCGGCCCGACCCGGCCCGGGCCCGTGCAGTGCTCTAATCTATAGTTTAGCTTGGATAAGACGTATACATGCAGGTCAGAGTGGCTACAAACGTCAAATAGTCAGCTCCCTCTAACATTGTCTTGGTGATGTCTTAACGATCCATTGGCAAGTTGTGACGCAGACATAATTCTACATTTAGGCTATTCATTTATTCTTAGCTTTGCAGAAACTGAAGGGATTGTCCGTTTTTTTTTTTGTAGCATTAAAGGGCTACTCTCTTCATTTGTGGAAACGGTACATTAAACCAAGCTATTGTGTGAGTCATAAACTTGCAAGCAACGTGCGAATCGAACCTGAACCGAGATGAAAGAAAAATCGATTTACTGGTTTGGAACAAAGTGGTTCAAAGAATGACTGACAAAAGTTTCGGGAGTATATATTTAGAGATTGATTCAAATGGAGACTCTTTCTAGGTAAATGATTCCGTTGTACTGCTAGTCGCGCAGACGAAGTGGTTTCCGAACGAAGACAAAAGGTTCCTGAAGGGTGCTTATATGAAATACTAACCCGACGTTCAGACATGTCCCTCTATGTGTCTTCTCAGTTCGCTGTCTCGATTTAGACAAAGCAACTTATTCTTTCTCACTCCCAAGCTTAGCTGTTTCCCGGCGTGCACTTTGCACAAGGTTAGAATAAATAAAATGATGCATTCTCCATTGTATTATAAACGGCCACTCGTTTATAAACGAGTGGCCGTTTATACGGGCGGCCGTATAAACGGCCACCCGTAATTTCCTTTAAAAGGAAATTCTTGTGGTCTCCCAAGCAGCCGACCCTGTCACATCCTTGATTTAGTGCATGACAAGCAAAATGCACATTGTTAGCGCTCTTAGTAAAATACAATGGCAAGTGGACTTAATGCCCAACCTCATCGTCTCATGACGATTCCATATGCAGCAACTGTCGCGCTAAGTAGGTGCGTTTCCCACCAAAAAGAAGTACTTCACATTCTATGGTTTGAGATCTCAACTCTCCCGGGCCGGTAGGAAATAAGCACTGTTCTCGGAGAGTAAGCTTAGGCTACGAGCCTTGAAAGCCTTGTATATAAATATAGCAATTAAGACATCCGTCCACTTACGGCTGAAGCTTCGCTAAGTCGCTTTTGCCTTGAAAACAGGGTTTAATAACTCGCTTCCTGTTTACTAGCGTTCAAGTATCCGTGCGTAAAAAGGCCCTCTTAGGCCTTCTTGTGTTCTGTTCTTTTTCGCTTAGAGATATTCATGGGCTGAAAAGCCAGTTCTTGATTTAATTTCTCTTCAATAATTAAAAGCTTTGTAAATGAGTTTTGTAAATGTTAACATACATAATCGGACTGTATTTTATGCATGAACACAAGCCGAAGGTTGTCTGACCACGGAAAAGCTCATGCATTAAAGAAAGAAAAACGTGAATTCGATTGCGTCGGGGAATGTTACTTTTGTCACGTATTTCTCGACTTCATGATAATTGCCCAAGTGCCAACATGAGGACGTCTAGACTATGCCGGAGATGAAAATGCAATTAGGAGCGCAAGTGTGGTTGTTTCACGGGGTCACTCGATCATCCACGACAGAAGGCAGTGTCGTTAAAATAATCATTTTGACAAGCAAGTCTCCGCAAAATAATTCAGGACTGAGCAATTTTGTGCTTCAAGGGGAACAACGCTAAGGACAACGGACGAAAAAGAGATGGATTAACTTCTGGGATTTTACGTCCAAAAACCACGATATGAGACGCCGTAGTGAAAGGCTCCGGAGGTTTATAACACTTCAGGGTTGTTTAACGTGCACTGACACCGCACAGTACATGGGCCTCCAGCATTTCACCTAAATCGAAATGCGGCCGCCGCGGCCGGGATTCGATCCTGCGACCATTGGGTCAGCAGTCGAGGTTCATATAACCGCAAGGCCACCGAAGCGGGGTGACGAGGAAAAGAGACAGCGGCGCGATGACTATGCCCATTCACACACTTTATCTCAGAGCACACACATATACGTATACGAAAAATGTACTGCAAAGCGTATGCCTATGAAAAAAAAAATGTGGCAGATCCCACGTGCAGTGGGAATCAAGGAAATGCGAAGCACGCATCAGGAACGTAAAATGGATCTGCATTGTTGTCTCGCTATAGCGATTTTCGTACATATGAAGTTAACGAAACGGCGACAAGAGCACCAAGACTGTGGCATGGAAACCATGCCGCTAATGACATGCATGTCATGATTTTCATGTTATGACCTGTCATTTATGTTCGTCATGCACTCATGTTGTGCCATACCAATTTCCGCATACATTCCATTAACGAAACGGCCAGGAGACCACCAAAACCGTGGCATGTAAATCATGCCGCTCATGAAATGCATGTCATGATTTTCATGTTACGACCTGTTATTTATGTTCGTGATGCAGCCATCTTGTGGCATACCAATTTTCGTATCCATCTCATTAACGAAACGGCCAGGAGAGCACCAAGACCGTGGCATGTAAATCATGCCGCTCATGACATGCATATCATGATTTTCATGTTATGACCTGTCATTTATGTTCGTCATGCAGTCATGTTGTGGCATACCAATTTTCGTATACATCCCATTAACGAAACGACCAGGAGAGCACGAAGTCGTAGGCGGCTAGATAGATAGATAGATAGATAGATAGATAGATAGATAGATAGATAGATAGATAGATAGATAGATAGATAGATAGATAGATAGATAGATAGATAGATAGATAGATACGCTCAAAGTCGCCGAAGTTCGCTAAGAAAGGCTTCGCATTTAATATTAAAACCAGAATAATTTCGGCGTGTGTGTGTGTGTGTGTGTCAGGCCGTTTACATTGTTCAAGCAGTCCACAATGCTTTGACGCGAACGGCTAGAACGTGTGGACTGCTGGGCGCTGGGGGCCTTGCTCGCCGGCGTATCGAGACATGTACCAGTGGTTGAGATGGAATAGTTACAGCGTTTGGCGTACACTCGGATAAGAAGACTTGGACCCCAAGACTTAACCCCAGGTGGTTAGGGCGCACGTATCTGGAAGCCGTCCGGGTTTGGATTAGTAGGAACTTGGTGCTTCTCATATCTCTTAACTCGGCTCTGGTTTCGAAAGCCTCGTTTACTAACCCTCAAGTGTTGGACAAAAGCGAAGAAGCGAAGGAAGTTGGGCGTTATCCCCTTGAATAGCTATGTATACTTGACCAGTAACTCAGGTATTAGTGAATGTTGACTTGCTGAAGGAAAACTTGTGCTGGACCACCATGCGTGGTAACCGGGAGTGCTTCTCACAGCGAGTGATGCCTGTGCAGGGACTATATCTACCACGTGCTGCTGGGCAGCAAGAGTAAGCACTTCAATCTCTCTACGCTGTTCTCGGACGAGCGACTGGGCGACTCACAGCCCAACCGTGCCCTCCTACCCGACCAGCCGCGCACGGACAGCTACGTGGTGTACCAGACGGCCGTGCACTACGACTACGACCACCAGGGCGGACCGCCGCGTCATCATGGAGGTCCGCACCAGCATCGCAGGCCGCCGCAGCACCAGCACCGAAGGCAGCAGCACCAGGATCCGCAGCTCCACCACCAGCCGTCGCACCAAGACCGCGACGATTGGGCCGACACCACAATTGTGCTTCCGCCAACGTTTGTGTACCACAAAAGGTGACTATAACGCGCACTCGGAATCGCCATTCTTGAAGATAGAAAAAAAAAAAAAGATTAGTGTCATTCAGTACAGCGAAGTAGCCGCTATTGTAGCGCCTGTTCGTTCATTTCAATTCTTCAGCTAATCGGCAACTGTAGCTGTACTGGGTTGGTTGACTGAGCAGTGTGGTGGGTTGAATTCTCAAAAGTTCTCGTTTGTCCTCTCTAAAAACGCGTCCAGCACCAGGACTACGGGTACGCTTCACATGAGAGCAGTATGACTGTGTAAGTGGGGCCGCACACAGTGAGCTGTTATTAGTAACTATTATTTTTCATTTTCATTCAAAAAGGTCCCTACAGGCCCCGTGACAGACATTGGGTAAGTAGGCACCACAGTAAGAAAGAAAAGAGCATGCATAATGTGTACATAGTTACACACACTATTAATTGTCCTAACAACAATGCATGCACATGATTTCCTGCGCCCGTTAGATGAGTATACAAAAAATAATTGTAGTGGCGACGTGCTTACTCAGGTAAAAAATAAAAGTGCAGTTAGCGCAACAGTAGGCCACTCAATTTTGTATACTTAACAATACAAAAACAGTATAAAAAATGCCGCCCGCATCTTCCCACGGGGGGAACTCGAGTAAATGCGTCGCAGAGTGGTGGGGGTATCGCGTGAATGTTGCGTAATTGGGTATGGTTTGGGAATGCTTAATTGTTATTTCATCTTTATTATTCTTATTTATTGAATGAAGGAGCAGCGCCTCGTTCCATCGCATCTACTCGAGTCAAGCAAAGCGTCAAGTCAAGCGAAAGCCAAGTAAAGACGCCCTTGACTGAATTCCGAACGCGCGCTCCGCCGCTTATATACACACCGCCCGCGTTCGAGGGAGAGGAGTACGGGGAGAGGTCCGCAAAGACGCCCTTCGCGCACCCCCACTGCGCATGCTCGGCTTGCTGAACGCCCGGTGGGCCGGCACGAGACGAGCCGAGCATGCGCAGTGGGGGTGTGGACGGCGCCGCCGCCGACGCCGAAGCGCGACATCGTGCGACTAAAACCCCTGTTACACGGGCGCCCTTAACCACGGTTAGCGTAACCGCGGTTATCGTTAAACGCGGTTAGCGCAGTTACACGGCGCGCGAAACGGCGGTTAGGCCGCTAACCGCGGTTTGCCGCTAACCGAGCTTGCCTAGCTCGGTTAAGCGTAAACCGACGTTGGGAAACGGACGAAATGGCGGACGGTACCGCTCCCGAGTTCAGCGGCGCTTCGCAGATATCTTCCCAAAAGTGGTCTTCTACCAGTTGCGGCATATACGGAGCAGTAATACAATTTTTGGACGATAATATTATGTCGGTGCACCCAAGTGGTCGAAACGCGTGCTTCTGCAGCGCACCGCAGTTGCTTCCGCACGCTCGTACCGCTCAGGCCAAGGCCACCGAGGCTTTTGCTATACCACCGCTCGCAGCAGCATTTAAAATATTGACTCCGATTTGCTTATGACACAAATAATTCATAATTGAAAAAGGTTGGTAATGTTTACCATTTCTGCAACGCATCGGCCACTTCCACAGTGCTCGACAGATCGCATGCCGCGATGCGAGAGGTAAACACGGCAGCGGCACCGGTCGTTTTGCCGAACCGACTCGCTTCCTTTCATACCTTCCTCTTCACATCCAGACGCAGGTAGAACTAATCGCACATGTTCAGGCATGATATATGAATACTAATGTTGATCGTGGTGGCAAAAACAAGCGCTCTGTGACGAGCGCAAGTCGCGCTTGATCGCGAACGGCACCGCCGTACTCCTCGCTAGGCCTAACGCTCGGAGTTGTCAGCGCCAGGCATTCCGCGGTGACGGTGGATTGTTGTGATGCGTTTGTCGCTCGCAGAGGCGTAGTTTTTCCAACAATGTCCTCATAGAACTATGCAGGGTTGTGCAAAGTTGCTTCTCTCGTACCTATAATGACGAGGATACGAAGTGTTGCGAGTGTGTTTATGCCGATGTGCGGGATGTGGGCGGAGCTTCTGTCAACCGCGAACACGATAGCCCGTGTAACTCCGGTGGACTACGGATGGCGTTAACTGCGGTTGAAATTGTTAACCGCGGTTACGCTAACCATGGTTGCGGGCGCCCGTGTAACAGGGCCGTAAGAAATGCTCCGCATTTAAAAATTCACAGCATATCCACGGAGTGAATGATGATGAGTGGGCGAAGCTCCGGATGTTCATCGTAGGTCGTGCCGAGTTCCGGATTAATTTAGTTAACACGCACGCTACGAATCCTTACGGTTCAACTACGCACAAGTGAAATCTCCCACCGGCACTTCATTGCAAGTCAAGATCCAGTGCATATATATATATATATATATATATATATATATATATATATATATATATATATATATATATATATATATATATATACACCGGCACTTCATTGCAAGTCAAGATCCAGTGCATATATATATATATATATATATATATATATATATATATATATATATATATATACACTCTGCTAACTACAGAAAAGAAAGAAATATATATTGTGTACAAGAATTGGCAGTTCAATGTCATACAGAAGAATACACGAGCAACAAAAAAACGAAAGGAAATATAGACCCATAAACAAGAGAGCTAACATAAAGCATATATAACGAGAAAACATCAGAAAAAGGCGATGCGCATTCTGTGGAGATTACCCAATCGAATGTGAAATGATGAGCTGGTGAAATTTGTCAGAAATTTTTCGAATATGATGGAATCTGGAAGAGCATTTTATAACCGACGGCCAGGCCAAATGAATGCGTGAGCGTTTCCGTAAATGCGAGTGAATCTGGGGTGATTATGTACCTGCGTGATGTGCAAAAGGCAACTTCGATCTACAAGGATGATCTTCTAACCGCATGAATATATTTATGAAACAGAAATAAGAGCACGAACTCACGACGAGTACCGATGGGCGACGAAAGTGAAATATCCAGTTGTATTCGCGAAATGCTTGACTTGAAAGTATAGCTACGAGAGATAAATGTTGCTGCCATATTTTGTACTGATTCTGATACTGGTTAGGCTCGCGTGACATAGTGACCAGACTGGAGAGGCGAATTAGAACCGCGAGTGTACAAATGTCTGGAAAGCTCTAGCTTACAGAAGTGGGAGGGTGATTTGTGCAGGGTTCGACGTAAGTACACCAGTGACTTTGAAGCATTAGCACACATGGTAGCAGTATGATGGCCTCAGAAAAAGTTTCGTACGAGATTAATTCCCAAGTAATCGTATGAAGTGGATGGAAATAAATATACTGGGTGTTACTGACGTGATAAGAGAAAGTAGCCATTGAGTGTTTGCGAGTAACAGAAATGACTTCGCGCTCAGAGGAATTTAGGGTCATTAGCTAAGTGCTCAAAACTAAGCCGAGGATTGTTTTGAAAAAGATGATGGTCATCGGGACTGGATATAGGGCGGTCTGCGAACAATCGCACGCGTGATGCTAGGTTACCAGGTAGATCATTAACGCATATCAGGAATGGTAGCTGCCCTAGAACGCTTCCTTGAGGTGCACCGGAAGTAACATAGCAATAAGGCTAGCAAAGATGGTTAACTATTGTAAACTGTTTCCCACTAGAAAGAATGTTCCGAAGGCAGGTGAGTGTCTTGACTGGTTAATTTATTTTTGAGGCTTCTACGCACAACTGAATCTCAGCACGCTGGCGTTATCTGCGAAACGCAACAATATCCTTTGTCGATGGGCCAGCTTCAAAACTCCTCATATATATTTAAACTAAATTTTCAGTGCATTGTTCTCGAGCTCTGTAAGAAGAAATGAGACATCTCTGCTCCGCAGACAGAATCGGCATGGCTTTCAAGATATCGCCACGTTGCTTCTGTGCCAGCAATGTTTCTTGTCATTTGCGTTATACGAAGTTAAGAATGGCTGGCACCCGTGCGTGTGTGTTTGATCTCCATTTTGTCCTTTGTTGTCTTAGCGCCTCGCACTTTATATCTTGCGTTATACTGTACAAATGTGTGTCGGACTCGGATTAGCCGCACGGCCTCTAGGAGAACGAAGTGCCCGGGCGTTGTCTGTCGGCGGTGTGCTGTGAGAAGGCTGCCTGACGCTCTGCGTAGAGACCTGGTGAAGCGGGCGCCCGAGGTGGATCCGGCCTGTCCCGTGCGCACCATGTTCGTGTCGCCCAAGGCAGCGCTCAGCGACCGTTCCCAGTGGAAGTACGTGGTCAATCTGCAGGACAGGGACCCTTCGGCTAAGCAAGTCATCCGCGTCGACGTCTGCAGGTACGCCACCACTCTCAGCTTGGACGCATGAAACGAGTAACCGGAAGGGATTAAGTGTTACCGTATGTGCAAGTTGAACTTGGTACTGCATTAACGCTGTTTCTTCTGCGCATATACATTCACGAGCACAGTTTTACTGTAGTTCAGACTACCACAATTCATTATTAGCTATTGCGTCGTGTCAGAATTCCTTGAGTTAATGTTCGCTTTCCTGGCCATATAGCTCCGTAACTCAAGCGCACGATGTCATTGTTGTTGTGGCACATGCTTCGATTGTACTTATTTCGGAAATGTTCATAACGGCCCTCAGAGAGGTTGTTGCATAAGGGTAGGTGCTAAGACGGTGCATAAATGTTCTAATAATTAGAAACGTTTTAGAGTGACATTGTAACATGTGAGCGATACATAAACAATAAATAATAAGATGCAGTAAAACGTACAAAGAAGCGTATTGACAGTGTAGAAAACAAAGGTGCAATACATGTGCGCGTAAATCAAGCTGTGATGCGTTGAGAAACAGAGCACATGTCGCACCAGAATCACATATCGGAATAACCAGAAAACATTGCCGAACCAATAAATTAATGCTAAGAGGGGCGGAAGTGAATTTCGGTGTCATCTGCGTACTCGGTCTGCACAGTTTCCTGGACTTATATTAGTTGTAACTATGTACGAAGCCAGATTACTCCATTGTACCATAGTGTATAGATTACAGTGGCGTGTCGGATGATCGCGGAGCCAGCCCAAAAGAAATGGAAAAAAATAAAAAACTTCAGGCTTGTTCCATGCCGTGGAAACCGTCGGAAAAGCGACGGTTTCCACCGTTTCCACCTTTAATCTTGACGCAACTGGCAAGGGCGTCTATTTATTAATGCCGTGACCTGTTACATACGTTAGTCACACACTTGTACTCTGCCAAAACGTTATGTCCTTCACCATCTGGAGCTGTCTGATATTCCAATTTTCATCAATTTTCATCTACTGACCTTGATCCTTATACACTCATGAACTTCTTTCTTTCTTTCTTTCTTTCTTTCTTTCTTTCTTTCTTTCTTTCTTTCTTTCTTTCTTTCTTTCTTTCTTTCTTTCTTTCTTTCTTTCTTTCTTTCTCTCTTTCTCTCTTTCTTTCTTTCTTTCTTTCTTTAGTCATTCGATAGCCATCGAGCCTATTTCAAGAAGTTTCTTGCACTCTAAACGTATGCTAAATGGTAAAAGGTGGAATTTTGGGTTGGAGTCGAACATTTTATAAATTGTTTCTTCAATAGATGACTAAAAAAGAGATTAAAAAATGAGCATGAACCTTCGGAGCCCCGATTATGAAGCATAGCCCCGCCACGGTGATCTAGTGGCTATGACACTCGCCTACTTATGCGAAGGTCGCAGGATCGAATCTCGGCCGCGGCGGCTGCATTCCGATGAAAGTGAAATGTTGAGGCCCGTGTACTGCGCGATGTCAGAGCACTTTAAATGACCTTAGATGATCGAAATTTCCGGAGCCATTCATTACGATGTCTCTCATAATCATATTGCGGTTGTTTGGGATGTTAAACACCAGAAATTAATCAGTTATGAAGCACAACTATGCGCAGTCCAACAGGCCCGTGGCGGAGAAAATAGGTCTTTCTGTTCCGGCGTGGGAGCGGCCCGCTACGTGTCAGTGCACGTTCCAAAGGATCTCAATGAAGTTTTTTTCATTCCATGAGTCATTGCGGAAAGAAAAGGCGTGCGAAACACGGACACGAAGGAGCAGGAGTGGGCAACACGAACGCCAACTATCAACTGAAGAAGACCACTGAGGTGAAAAAGAAGATACCAACTTATCTGCGCATGCCATGTGCATATAAGTTGTGTGTCGTCTTTCTTTTTCGCCTCAGTGGTCTTCAGTTGATAGTTGGCGTTCGTGTTTTCCACTCCTGCTCCTTCGTGTCCGTGTTTTGCACGCCTTTTCTTTCCGTAATGAATCCTTACCTACTCGATCAGATACTTTCTGCCCTTTTAACATTCCATGAAGCTTCGCAACGTGTTACCAATATCATGTGTCGCAGTTTCGTCAATCAAATCTGTTAGAGTAGTGGTTCACACACATGGATGTGTTGGGACCCCTTGTGGACCGTTGAAAGTGATGGGGGACCCATTGCAGTGAAGAAATAAACGGGAAGGTGGGGGAAAGGGAGGGCAGGGCGTAGGTGCTATAAGATTACACAGCATACGGCAGGAAATGCGTAGCAAATGATACCATCCGAGGTAGTGTTACAGGAAAATAACGCAGAAGGGAAAGTCGCACACCGCACACTTTTGCTCGAAAGTACCACACCTGCACCTAGGGAGTACTGTGGCCTGACAGCTGAAGTGGCCCCTCCCCACTCTTAGTACGTTTCACCTCATGACACAGATGTATGCGTCGAAGTTGTACTGCGGCAAAGTTGGCTTCGCAGCGGCACAGAAATGCCATGCAGCGAAGACAACTAATAAACTGGCCTGAACAACAACAACAACAACAACAACAACAACAACAACAACAACAACAACAGCAACAACAACAACAACAACAACAACAACAGCAGCAGCAGCAGCAACAACAACAACAACAACAACAACAACAACAACGACTACTACTACTACTACTACTACTACTACTACTACTACTACTACTACTACTACTACTACTACTACTACGAACACCTTTTTTTGCGTGTGGTCGCGGGTGCCGCGGACGTCCATTTGAGAACCACTGTGTTAGAGCACCCATAAGCCACTGACACTACGCATTAGTTTACAAACTCAAATTGCTTACGGGAGTTTGTCACAAGCTTTCCTTCGCAACACTTATGTACAGCGTTGCATATGACAGTTTTTTTTTTTCGCTGTAGGATGTCCCCATAATCTGAAAATAGCTGAAAATGGGACGCCCAACACGCACGCTTGCATAACGATTAGGCCCGCGCTCGTGAGCATTGCTTCAATTGAAATATCTCTCACTTTAATTTTCTTTTTTTCATCCGC
Organism: Hyalomma asiaticum; assembly: GCA_013339685.2. Taxonomy (NCBI): domain Eukaryota; kingdom Metazoa; phylum Arthropoda; class Arachnida; order Ixodida; family Ixodidae; genus Hyalomma; species Hyalomma asiaticum. The sequence goes on from CM023481.1 coordinate 153,755,263, forward strand.
GACCAAATTTCAGCTATTTACCATGCATGTATAGTTTTGACCACACAGGTTGTCGCCAGGCATTAAAATTTTTTGTATAAAGAAAAGTTCTCTGTAAGGCGATCATAGTGCTTTCTGGTTGAGTGGCACCTTTATATTTGGAAGGCCGGCTTGACTCTGACGTGACCGGACATGCTCTTGCAGATCCCCGGATACCGCCTGCTCGAATGCCATCAGCTTGCCCTTCGGCTACACCAGCCGCTGCACGCAGAAGTACTTGAAGAAAAAGCTGCTCTCTCTCGACTCGGATGGCGGTGGCACGTCGGAGGAAAACTTCTTCGTGCCTTCGTGCTGTGTCTGTGAACTCGTTCGCGATGTGGGAAAGAAATAGGGACTATGCGTGCCACTGCATGGTTGCCAGGAATGGGGTTGTTGAACAGGGACCACGGTGGGTGCTATCCTGTGAATGTCATGACCAGATGTGAACTGAAGTGGCTTAGCGAGTGACACGACATAGAGTGAATGGGATGAACTATCGATGAGCGAGCCGACTGTTGCCACGGTGTCTCTTCTATATACGTGTGTTGATGCTGTACATGCGCAAGGTAGCCTGTACACTTTTCCATGCTTGTGCTCATTTTCCGCTTTATAATCGATAAAAGACTATAGCGGCTACGACGGTGGCTGTCGGTTGTGCCAGCGGACGTCCTTGCCTGTGCGTAAATTTCATCATGTGGCCCGCACTCGTGGACTGCAGCTGCCCGTGTCCTCGATGCTGAAGCGCGCGCACAAGCCATGAAGTGTGCCGGGCGTTTCTACGAATACTAAGAAATTTTTAAAGGTTTCTGGGGCCGAATTCACAAAAGAAGGCCAGCCGGCTTCTAAAATTGTATGTCCAGCAAAATGAATAGTTGAAATATTTTCTTACGAATATTTTGAGCCTAAAAATGTTTTTGTGAATATGGGCCCTGTTTTGCCGCGCTCTGAAAGGTGGTGTTCATCGCAACACAGTTACGCGGTTAATAGTATTTCTCTGTGCAAAGCTGTTACGACATTTACAGATAAACGGTTAAGAAAATTGACTGATTTCGGCATGCTCAACGCTAAAAGCTAAGTGAATTCTTCTGAATTAGTGTCTATTTGCCATGTCTCACACAGCCTCATGTGGCCGCCGCCAGTGACAGCATTTCTCCAGTGCCGCCCTTTTATGTCAAAACGGCCGCGGCGATTTATCTTTCATTATCAAACTCTCCGTAGATAAACCCATAGTGTGCATGTTTATACACTGAAAACACCCTCATCTTTCAGAAGGACGTATTGTGTTACCTTTCGCGGCCCACAGTTAAGGAACATTGATGTTTAGCACTAAATGTTGTACGGAATGTACGCTGGAAAGGGTCACATCTTAAGGCTTTGCTTCCAGTTGCTGCGTGCGCCAGTTAAAAACTCACGCACGCACATGCATACGCAGAAGTGTCTTACCGCCTTCCTGCCACCCTGCCCCGGAAATAAATGAAAATGAAATCCTGGCTACGCCCCTGGCGTATACGCAACTATCGGAAGCGACGCTTTCGAACCTGAGTCACACTTAGACATGCAAATTTAGATAATTGTGCACATTATTAGTATGCGTAATCAATGTTCACTAATGAGTAAATAATTATGCAAGAGCAGTGGCTAACAAATATTGTTGGTCCCACCGTCGTATGTCATTGCGCCCCCCTCTCCTCTCTCTACCCTCTTTTTTTTTTTTAATTAGTGCGTTCCGACTAGCTCAGACACACGTACATTATCAATATTCAGATTCAGGGGCTTCTGGTCTGTCCAGCTTGCTGCGCTGCAGTCGTAAAAGTTTGCAAGTATCTTATCTGCGATGCACTTGGCTTCGACGGATAGAAGAACCTGTATGTTCAGTAACGTGGTAACGTGCAGCACTTCAATGCTGGTAACATGGTGGGTTTTGTTAGCACACTGGCTTACGCCTTACAGCAATACTTGGTTGGCAACATAATAAGATGTTAAATTTACGTTCTTAAACCACACAGCCTTGCGGGGGGGGGGGGGGGGGCACTCCTTTGGCGGTAACGTGGCACGATGCTCCTAAAGGTGCGGTACTTTGAAGCACGCCGTCTTACAGCACTCATTTGCTGCTAACATGATAATGTGTTCTTGAATACGTGGTAGTTTATCCCACACCGCCTTGCACACTACCTTTCCTGGTAACATGGTAGGATGAGCCTGGGAACATGTTCGGATGTTCGTCTTGCGGCACTCCATTGCTGGCGCCCCGCCAAGGTGGTCTTATGGCAATGGCGCTCGGCTGCTGATCCGAAGGTCGCAGGATTGAATACCGGCCGTGGCGGCTGCATTTCGACGGAGGATAAATGTTGAGGTTCGTGTACTGTGCGATGTCAGTGCACGTTAAAGAACCCCAGGTAGTCGAAATTTCCGGAGCCTTGCACCTTGCACTACTGCGTTTCTCATAACCACATCGTGAATCTGGAATGTAAAACCACAGAGATTATTACGCCCTTGCTGGTATGTGGGAGGATGGGATGATATCCTTAAAGGAGGGCGAGCACATCAAACTGCCGATGATTTTTTGTTGTTATACACTCACTCTCTCTCTCGCTATATATATATATATATATATATATATATATATATATATATATATATATCACTTTTGACGTCGACATACATTTTTGATCGTTGTGCATTTCTTGCGTATTTGATGTTAAAGTTATTCGTGGCTAAATCAAGCACTCTATCGATGGATGAATGACCAAGCCGGAATCCCACCATTTTATTTAGATGCGTCTCATTATGTTTTATGTGTCATTGAAATCGAAGCCCTGAAATCGACCCATCTATAGTGGATATAGTGCATCCGGAAATAGTGCAGTTGCCTGCACTATATCCGGATATTCTTTATTAGCGTATTCTGATTACAGCCTTTCGTTTGTCATGAAATAAAAAAAAAGGCGATACATACAGCCACAGAGTAAGCTTAAATTTTATGCCCTCCACTTTAGCTCACTGGTGCCATCAGAACTTCGGCTCTCTCTCTATCTTCCAGAACTCTCCCTCCCCTACCCCCTTTCCCAGCGCTGGGTAGCTTACCGGGCTCAGGCCAGGTTAACCTTCCGGCCTTTCTTCTTCCTTTGTCCTTCTCCTCCTCGTCTATATATATATATATATATCGGGATATGTGGTTGACTTCTCCTCACTAAGCATTTGCGTGTGGAGAAAGCCACTTCTGTAGTTCACTTCTGTAGCCACTTCTGTAGTTCACTTCTGTTATATATATATATATATATATATATATATATATTATATATATATATATATATATATATATATATATATATATATATATATATATATATATATATCGGGATATGTGGTTGACTTCTCCTCACTAAGCATTTGCGTGTGGAGAAAGCCACTTCTGTAGTTCATGATGGCGAGTTTCACAGCGCGCGAAGATAGGAAAAAACCGACAGAGTAGAGGTGTCACATGTGACTTGATTGGCAGTGGAGTGATTTGGCTTGTTTTTTTGTTTCTTTATCCTTTCTTGTATTTTTTTGTTTTCGTTTCTTTTTTTCGTTTCTTTGTATGTATATATCTTGCAACCCTGCGAAATAAAGATCAGTTGGAAGTCAGCGCTCTTTCTACTCTGTTGGTTTTTTTCCTATCTTCGCGCGCTGTGAAACTCGCCATCATGAACGCAAACCAACTAGCCCAAGCTGCCCCACTTCTGTAGGAATGTGCGAACATGCGAATCTATCGAATATTCGCCGTATATTATTTTCAATATTCGTATTCGATTCGACAATAAGATATTAGAAATTTTCGAAATACTCGAAATGAATATGCGATCCACTAACCTTGCCAAAAATGACCAATATTCGGTGTTTGTGCAAGGTGTCGAGGCCGGCAGTGTCTATGCGGGCTACCGATGCACGCCGGCTTGATGGCGACCAACGTAGAATGCACCAGTGCGTACGACTTGTTTTCGGGGACCTTCAAAATCACAATAAGAAACTTGAACTACCTGCTTGGCAGCGCTGTTTCAGTTCATGTAACCGTGCTTGTGATACCCACTCATCGGAGCCCGCTCAGCTCCTTCCTCACGAGGCGACGGGGGGCTGGTTCGCTGGAAGCGGCGAGAACTAGAGGAAAGGACGTTTAACAAGCAATCAAAGCGTACTGCCCTGCCATTCGCAGCCCCATCCTTGAGCAGTATCTCTTCGGAAAGCATTGCAGAGGCCTGACCATGTGGAACAACTAATATTTCTTCGTGTTTACCTTAAGTATTTGTTATCACTTGCTTTACGCTGTGGTATTCTGCGAAAAGCGTTGCGATATGTCAGTTTACCTTATAGCAATATATTTTGCGTTGATAGCTTATTGGTGCATTTTCCTAACATAACTATGTGTTAAAAATTATTACTCGTGGAAGCGCATTTGCGTTTTGATATTCGATATTCGAAACTACATACTGGTATTCAATTCGTATTCGAATAATTCGATATTCGCACAACCTTGCATTTCTGTAATACTTTCCCTTCACAATCGATGGGTAACTACAATGGGCTCGAATGATATGGGTGGGAGAGCTACGATCTTTTCCTCTTTATTTTTTTCATCAAGAACTTGATCTAGTTTCAAGGCTACGCCTTGCCTTGAGCGCGCACAGTATTGAGTGACCGTTTAATTTTTTATTTAGAGTTTGTAAAGATTTTCTCTTCTTTCAGTCCACAGATATTGTCCATCGTCTTCGACCGTCGCTCGCTACCTAAAGGGAACAAAAAGAAAAATAGTTCGCTTCCTTCCACGCCGTGAAGACGGTCGATCAGCGGAGCTGAGTTGCGCGGTCCCGGTTTTTATCACTGGGATTATTAATGGGGCTACTCACTCGTTCGACTTAGGTTTATCACAGCCCTTATTTCAAACGCTGCACATTGGGCTTTGTGTACATAGAGCAATGGACAAAGGGCAGAAGTGGGTCGAGCGCACAGAAGAAAGTGCGTGCGCAAGTATCGACGTGGGAGTCCCGAGTCCAGGTCATCAAGCTGCAGGACACTCAGTAAAAGTTCTTACCAGTCAACCAATACCGACGCAAGAAAAGGAAGAATTGCGCGCACACTTCCTTTGTGATGGTGATAGTTTCTGCACGCTCACGGACCGCCATATTTTTCCATCTCCTAGCCACGTACAGCTTCGCTGTAAAAATTGTGCACCATTCCGATCTGTGAAGGTGGATTAGCGAGGCTGTTTAGCGCACGACACAGAAGTGACATGGCGGAGGGAAGTTTGATATCGAAGGTCAGGTTGTGAATGTGTCCATCAGCGCTCAAACGACTGTGCAGACTCTACCGCGAACCATCAGCAAAGACACCGCCACGGTGGTGCACATTAACCTACATTCGTTCGCCAAGCCTACCTACAAGACAGCTTTCTCCGTTTCGCGACGTGCGTGGAGAACTTTTTTTTTTTTCACGAGGAGGCTTCACTGCAACACCCAATGTGCGCAAGGCAGCTTACAAACACCAAGCTGGCACCTATCCGTCGGCTTCATTTATAAACACGAATGAATTGCCGAGAATACATTCTTGAAGGGGCAATGCAAGCCGTTCTATGTCAAAACATTACGGCACTGGGACCTTTTATTATCATTTTTATTGCTCGTTTTCTGTTTCCCTGAGTAGAAAGCCGTTTTGCAAAGACCAAGCTAACACCGAGTCATGCGACCATGTAGTGACGTCATCCTATGGACATTGTGACGACGTAACGATGACCGCAAGGCGTAATATTACTTGGTGACGTAATCGGTTAGGTCACTGACGTCATAACTTAGATGGTGTGACACTTCAAACCCAACTCTTGTCCGCTTTACTACTACTACTACTACTACTGTATTATTATTATTATTATTATTATTATTATTATTATTATTATTATTATTATTATTATTATTATTATTATTATTATTATTATAGGCCGAATGATTGAACCTCCTGCCCTTCACACAGTTTTGCACTACATTTTTTTTTCCTTAACGCCAAGCAAGCACTACTATTGAAAAGTTAACAAGCTTGCTCTCTATTTTCCATAGAGTAAGACGTGAACATTAGGTACTATGTATTATTTTGTGGTGAGAAAACAGGCTGTGCTACGAAATCTTATGGCGTCACGTAGAGTTGTTGGCCTCGAGTGTGACCGAAAGCGACGGCGCACGGATGATATGTTCAGTTGACTGTATACCATGAAGTCTGCTTGCAAGGAAATGTGTTCGCTCACAAACGGTCTCTGGACATTTCAGCCATGCCCAGCAACAAGGCTCGGAAGTGAGTGAGTGAGTGAGTGAGTGAGTGAGTGAGTGAGTGAGTGAGTGAGTGAGTGAGAGTGAAGTGAACTGGGCCAAAAGGCAAACCGTGCTACATACTGCTACATTTTGGGACATTTTCGCAATTTTGCGCCAGAACTACGCGAAATGCGCGTTTTCACGTTCTTAACTAGAAACAGGGACGTCCATCCTAAGCTCGCAATGGTGATAAATCGAAACCTCGCGCTACTACAAGTGGACAAATGGACGAGATGCATGTAGTTCTCGCGAACTCATCGTTCAAACCGCGCGACATTCCGCCATCGCGCCTTCCACAGTCAGTGTAGTTCCGTATTTCGCCCAGCTCGTCTCGTGCGTCGGCGTCCGATTTGGCGACGGGCACGAGTAGACGTAGAAGCAGCAGTTCTAAACGCAGAAGGCTCGCGCTTCTCTTGCAAGTAATCGCTCAGGAAACAGATGCCGATGACACCAGTGTCTTGCAAGCGATGGCGATCGGCGTGGAAGAAAAAATAATAAACGGCATCGCTCCTTTCTTTCGATATCGCAGGGCTCCCACGATTTTGAACTTGAAAGGAGCTAATCCGGACTTTCCAACCGTGATATAGCGAAGGCACACTCCCAGGGAATCCGAACAGGCGTTTTTTTTTAATCCGAACTTAGCGAACTTGAGTCACTCTGACCGTATCTATCTATCTATCTATCTATCTATCTATCTATCTATCTATCTATCTATCTATCTATCTATCTATCTATCTATCTATCTATCTATCTATCTATCTATCTATCTATCTAGCCGCCCACGTCTCGGTGCTCTCCTGGTCGTCTGCTAACCTGGTATACTCGAATATTTAGATATAAATATGTAATGAACATGAGTGACTGATGTCTACATCACTAAGACGATATACTCGTCATGTACGTCACGATTAACGACACTGCAATCACGTATGGCCGCTCATACCCGTAGAGCTCGGCCCATGGTATTCGGGTATGCGCTACAGGTGTTTGAATTTCATAGAGCCTCGTCAATAAAAGCAAACCAAAATAACATTAGAACACACTTTAATTAAGAAAGGCGTTACGTTTGCCGCACGATTTCGAATGAAATGTAGACTCAACAAGCACACAGTTACAAATGCAGCCTATCAAGCGGTATGGGGGTATATCGAACCCGGGCCCACGAGGTGCCAAGCAAGCGCGCTACCACTATAGGCTACAGAGGCTCCTCCCACACTGTATCTACTGTAAAACTGTAAATAAACCCATTGCATCAACAGTTGTAATGGTCGTGCTTGGGTCAATTGCGCTTCTAATATGTGATAATCATAGCAGTGTAATAAACAACTACGTACGTTCTGCTATCACGCGGCATGCTTTTTTCAAAGTTTGTCGATCCCGTAGGAATACTTCAAGGAACGACGCTTATGGTGAGCACATCAGCGCACCGTAGCGCGAGTTTTTCTTCGTCAAAACAGACTTCTCTGCTGGGCGCTAACGCGAGTGCCAACGTTACGTCGTGACATGAGCTACTACCATTCGGTCGCCACGGTGCTGTTGACATTCGTGTTGAGCCTATTCTAGGCATTTACACCGACCCATCCATTTCGCATAAAGACCGTGATCCCACTCGCCACACTTGCTCGGAAGCCAAACAATTCGTCGTAATCAATTTTCTTGCTGCACGTGGCACCGATTCCCACACTGCCTGGGATCTGCAGGATGGTATAGTCGTAGATGGTTGAGGCCCGTGTACTATGCGATGTCAGTGCACGCTAAACAACTCCAGGCGGGCGAAATTTCCTGAGCCTTCCACTGTGGCGCCTCTCATAATCATATAGACTTGAATCTCCAGAAATCAATCAATGGATCAACCGAGGGGAACTGGGGCCCACTGATGCTGAACGGGTTTTGAATTCGCGAATTTATTGCGAATTCGGTATCCGCGACCTCTTACAACATGCCTACGGAGGTTTTTTTCGCGATGTTCGATTAAACAACGGCGCTATAAGCGAGCAAACTTTGATCGTGGGACGCCCCCAGGCGCGCGCGCGCGCAGGGGCGGAGCATGGGAGAGCTAGACACGTGGGGAGGTGACGTCATCGTCAGGGTCGAGCCGCCGGGCCGCCTGCGTCGCTCAGTCAGCTCAGCTTGTTTACTTCGGGGTTGTGCCTTGTTTCTGCTGCGATCTGCCGCCTAGTGAAGCATCAGATCTGCCAGTCGTAGGGGCTTCTTGCCATTGCGCCGTTCTCTTCTTCTGATTAGAGATTTTCGCCATCCGACATTCACTAGCTGTGTTTGTGCAAGGTTGAAGTGGACTCGCCATGCCGAGTTACTGCGCAGCATATGGCTGCCGCAGCACTTTCGGTCGCGATGAGGTCGCTTTTCACAAGTTCCATCGTTATCAGAAGATGGCTGCAAAATGGGCCGCTGCAGTTAAAAGAAAAGACTTCAAACCGACGAGATCAAGCGTGCTGTGCTCCAAGCACTTTCGTGACAGCGACTACGTACGAAGCCCGGCTCTCATGCAGTCACTGGGATTCCGCTGGCGTGCCATTCTGCTGCAGGGCCACTTCTAACACGTCCTTGTCGAGGCACACATTTTTAATTTTTTGTTGTTGTTGTGATGCACCTCCGTTGTTTCTTGCGGTCGCGAATCTGCCGAATTTCGATGGCAAGCTAGCAGTAGTCCTCCTCCTCTTTCCCCATTTGCACGCAGTGCGTGCATGAGCACCCATGGTGAAAACACGTGTACACAGATATCAGTACGCAGCATCGAAATCAGCTACTCTACACGACAGTCGCATGCTTTAACGCAGCTAATATACCGTTTCCATTTTAACACACAATCATTGTAGTACTGGGAAGAATTTAGAAAAAGCGACGGCATTATAAAAAGCACAACTGCAATATATGAGCCAAACTATCCTTGCGCAATTTTCAGCGCAGTTCAGAGCACATGTCACCATTGCGGCAAGAGCGGCACTCGTCTGGCTTTTTTTTTTTTTTGTTGTTGTTGTTGTTGTTCCTCGCGGTAGCATACTGACTCTTCGCGTGCGCCTTGCCCGCTGCGAAGTACGATACTGACTGCGAGCACGAACAGCTGATGTCTCTGCACGATGCCCGCGCGTAGCGCGGACCGTGCCAATACGCGGCCTAAAAGCGAGTGCCGATGCTGCTGTTTCTTATCGAATTTGATATCCACGGATGAACGTATCATTTGTAACAGTTTACTAGAGTGCAATTAAGCACTGACATGCATCTTATATGTACCAGTCTATGTTTCCGGCGCGGGTGGAGGTGGCTGGTTGGGACTCGCTTTCCTGTGCCGCTTCAGTCGACGCCCTTACAGTAGCGACCGGCTCGAACATGTACGGATGTACAGAGAACTCTTTCCGACTTTCACAGTTCGCCATACTAACAGCAACTACACGATTTCACAGGTAACAACGGCATTGCCTGCCGGCGAGCGCAGTCAGCTGTCGTCACCTTCCTGACGATGACGTCATGGAGCTTCGACCAATCACAGCGGCGGCGAGACTCAGTCGTGATGTCATGCGAACTGGCACACATAGGAGCTTCACAAATGAAACGTTCTCTGATATCGGCTTCAGGCTTGCTAAAACAACATATCCCTCCAAGTAAGCAGAAAATTCGGGCCACATTCGCAAAAGTTCTCCTTCGCAAATGATGTTAACGTTGCCTGGTCGGTTGTGCTGATTATATTTCCAGCCGCAGCCCGATTAGAAAGAAGCGCTAGTCGGGCGCGGGCTTCTACGGCTGCTTCTATCCAACCAGTGGTCCAGCGCCACGATTCAACGACACATTCTCTCACCCGCATACGTGTTGTACGGTTTGTTTGAGGAGAAGCCAGAGGATTTAAAGTTTCGCGTTGCTACCGTAAAACTGTCAAGTCACTGTGGAGGTTCTCAACAGAAAATCGTTCAGCTAGTGACGCATGCGATTAATAAATCTTTACGACGAAACGTGCTCTGCAGCATGTGCCGAAACGAAAGGTACGCTGTTGGAGAGTCTGCTGCGTCGGCTGCATTGGCGGTAAGCATGGTGCACCATCAGTCCAGTGTCTTTGGGTGTAACTTTTGTTAGACTGATGGGACTACTGCAGCAGCTCTCCCATAGTACAGGGCGCAGTTGCCCTAAAACGTTAATACACTTGGTTTAAACACATTCTCCGTTTCTTGGGGGAGAGCTCTGCGGAGCTCTCCCATAGTGAAGTACGATGTGCTACTGCGTTGAAATGCACTCACTTAGTCGTGGTACCCGGAGCCAGCGCTGGAGTTTTCACGGCGCGTGCAGTTCCGGCCTGGCGGTGGGAGCGCGAAATGTCCGCCCTGTGTCAAAAGGGATTATATTCTGTTTCAGGAGTTCTGTGCAGCAGAGCCAAGGCTACGAGGCCATCGAGCGCAAAATTCTTCCGAAGCGAGACGAAATGCCATTGTTCGGACACGCACATCCCGCTTCGTCCTCCTCTTCGCTGCAGTTGCCACTGCAGCGCCCGCCATTGGCAGATGACAAGCCGTGGGAGGACACGTTCAACACGTGTTCGCCCTCCGGATTGGCCGAAGGGGCCTGTAGCTTCCACAGTGCTGCACAGAACTTCTGAAACAGACTATAGGAACTCTGACTTTACAGCTGCATTGCAGCTGCTCACGTGGTTGAGAGTGGCCGGAGTGGCTGCTGGCAGAGGCGATGCGCCCGTTGAAAGCCGCAGGAAAACAGTCACACCAACGGTTATATTGGGCGCACCAGTGCTACAAATGCACAGAAATGAGGGAGGAAACTTTCTCCTGCATTTATTTTGCTTCTAAACCTTATACGAAGACAACAAAGGCGCCGCAGGATTCAAGCAATCGGGCGATGGAGTGTCTCCCGTCCGAAAAGTTCTCAACGAATTCTTTCCTGCATGAACGCTTATGTTCCAAGGGTGATATCGGCGATATAATGTACGCCCCCGACGGTAGTGGTGTGTGGCGCGTGCGAGAATATCGCGGGTCACGATATGCAGTTATGCGCCACTGCGTTATGCGGTATATAAGTTACGGTGAACAACGGTAACACCAAGGTTAATTAACATGGATCGAATATGCAGTAAAGATGAATAAAGTGCATTATTGTGAATTGAATAGGAATTACAACGCGATCAAGTGAGAATATCAAATTAATGAGCGTCTCGTGACAGCATAGTCCCTCGCAGCTGTGTTATGCGCGCCTGGAGTGGATGGATGGATGGATGGATGGATATTAGGAGCGTCCCCTTTATAACGGGGCGGTAGCCGGGCCACCAAGCTCTAGCTTTATTTCTTTTCCTCTACAAACATTTCTTTTCCCGAATCACACATATTTTCACAACTAATTTTTCTCCTCGTCTACCTATTTTATCTATTATCGTTCCGCCGTGATGTAACAATCTTAAGGGAGATGCTACTCGAAGACACTTTTTCTTTAATATTCACCCTAGAGGAATGAAACTTGAGCTGCTTATAGAACTTTTCATGCTGATTTCAAATATATAATTAGTTTTCTTGCAAGTTGCATACTTTTAGTTCTGCAACATGACAAAGTGAAAAACTTAAGCCTTTTGCCCCCCCTCTTTTCAGACCTAAACTTCAAAATTTTTTTACAATTGATAGTTCATAATGTTTCAAATGAAGTGTGGAATGCAAATAACTAATTAGGAAGCCCATACAAAATATGTACTAGACGTGAAAAATTTTAACGTGGGAAGTTCATATTTCTCCTACCATAGTAAAAGTTTACATAAATTTTTTTATTATATAATAAGAATATTAAAACTTAAACAAGGTAATTGCATTTCTCATACTTTGGAAAAAATTTGGGAAAAATTTCATGCAGATCTGAGCACCAGAAGTACCCGAAAAAGGAGGGGCACATTGACAAAAATGGCAAAATTTGTGTTTTGAGAAAAACGAGTTTTAAAGTCAAAATTGCATGTTTATTTATCAAAGATGTTATTGAATGCGATGAAATTTGTACACAAAAAAGAACAATCCTCCTTGTAGTGGCCACTGCCATTAAAATGCGCCAGCACCATAGGTTTGGCCCTCACGGCTCTTTTGAGCTGACTCCTCGACAAGAGATTTTTTCTTCAGCGCACGCCGACGAGCCCTTGCTTCTCCTGTTAGTTTTTGAGACATGTTTTTCTGGCGTGTGCTGTCCCGTGATGTGCCAAGAGCAACCAGATCATGAGGCAGGAGCACGCCAAGCTCTTCCAGAACGCGTTCAAAACTGGAGTGCCCTTGATTAAACCAGAGAACAGCCATAGCAGTGGCCATCTCCACATGTCTTGAGGCAAATCGTGTCTTTGGACAGAGGAGCCAAATTTTACTGTTTAGCGACCCCGCTGCATTCTGAGTTTTGCCCTGAATACAGCGGGTCAGTAGCTTCTCGTCGGTTAGCCTCTTGTAAATGGGGAAAATTGCCTTTCCCTGGGCCTTGGTGAGCAGGGGTGCCACGTACCGTCGTACATAACGGCAGTGTCGTCTTTGCCAACTTCCTTCACTGTCAGCTCTCTCGACCTCGCAAGATTGGCGCCGATGGCATCCATTGCCGCATCACGGACTTTCCGGCTGATTGCAGTAAATGATTTATGGTGCATTGGCTTTGGCAAGCCAAGAATTGCCGCAAATCGGACCAGCTGCTCGTAGCCCATGCCTACAGAGCGCGCCGCCACAACAGCTTTCACGTTGACAGCGTAGCTATCGCACTCACATATTCGAATGCCGCGGCAAACTCGTCGGACGCATCGGCGTCACTGCCACTACGCCTTGCGGCAGCAGACGATCTTTTCGTGGTTTGAGCGTTCGGCTTTGATTTGCGCCGGCGTCCTCGAAATTTGTGCGCCGCGTGAAACTTCACAGGCCGGTGACCGTGCTTCCTACGGCTTTCTTCATCCATAACGGATAAGGACTCGAGAAAAGCGTTGTTCAGCTGCGCTGCTCGACGAGACATGGATCCTGCAAGTAGGCTTCACAGCACACACAGGCGCGCAGCGGCCAATGGCGGCTCCCGATCCGTACCACGTGATTTAAAAGCCAGTCGCGGCGCTCGAAAAAGGCGGCAAATGCGTGCTTCTCTTTATTATTTCTTGCGCTGCAGCAGCGCGGGAAACCGTCATTATTTGAAGAGTGAGGCTCGGCTCTTCGCCTCATGCGGTCGACAATGGCGAGCGACGGCGCATTATCAGCGGCAAGGTGCTCGAAGATGACACACTTTCGGCCTTTTGACAGCCACCTTGTGCTCTTTAGACGCAATTTTAAAGCATTTCCAGTTGAGTCTCGACATAGATTTTTTTTTTCAGAACAGTAGAGGTACTAATCTTAACAAAAAAGGTGAAAACAAAAAATCGATAATTTTTGAGAAAACTTGCGTTTTTCGACCCGCATCTCCCCTTACCCAAACTACCTTGCGCTTTTGTTTGCTCCATACTTTTGCGCCACCAATACTCTAAGCGCCTTTTACTTATCTCTATCGCCGACATGTTCAGCTTTCCCGTGTTACTCTTGAAACCCATGGCCTCCTGTAGGGTAGTGTCCACAGCTACACCTGGGTGGACGTCTGTACATTCAATCAAAATATGATCTGTCGTTTCCCTAGCTTTTCCACAGCACGTACATGTGTCCCCTTCTTTATTGAATTTCGCTCTGTAACTTCGGGTTCTCAGGCAACCGGACCTTGCCTCAACTTCTCCACATGCGACGCGCCACCTATCGAGCGCTGGTTCCCCATAGCTGTCCCCCTTTAATTTATGAAAACGAAACCTGCAGATAACGCTACAATGTTTTGGGTATGCCAAGAGGAACACTTTCACATGCGTTATGAATGTGTCATAATATGCCATTTCGTCCGCTGTTAAGCTGGTCTAGTGTTATCCTTCTCGGCGCCATGAAGAGAACAAAATCATAGAACCTGCCTTCCGTAACCTCAGAACAAGCCTGCAGTGCCCACCGCAAGGTGTTTGAGCCGGTGTTACCTATTACACGAATGCAGCATACGGCAGGGCCGCAAGTCAAGGAGAGTGAACAGAGCACTACGCTTCCATTCAATAAGCTTTACCTTATCTGGTTGCGAATGTCGGTTGCGCTCCAGAAAAGGGGCCCCGCATCAAGCGTGTCGAAAGCTTTCGTGGAAGCCAGACTCGGGAGGGCGGCAGGCGGCGTTCTAAAGCCTAATAAAAAGACAGTGAGGTCTTGGTACGGTGGTCTATTGGCTGTCACTCGGCTGCTATCCGAAGGTCGCGGGATCGAATCCCAGCCGCAGCGGCTGTAGTTCGATGGAAGAGAAATGTTGAGGCCTGTGTAGTGTTCGATGTCAATGCACGTTAAAGAACCCCACGTGGTCGAAATATTGGGAGCACTCTACTAGGCGTCTCTCATGATCATATCGAGGTTTTGGGACGTAATACCCCAGAAATCAGTCAATAAAATGAACCACATCAATGTTTCATATTTTGTACTGAAGAAATAAACTAAGAATAAGGTAAAGAAAAAATAACGAAATTTGTTGCCGTTACTTGCATTAGAATCCTGGTCTCACCCTCCACAGGCACTTAGTGTCTTAACCACTCGACTACAGACCCACGGTTGCAGAATGTGGACGTATCTTGCTATCCCTACCGATCTCGTTTCGAAGTTACCTTGAATAAAAATGAGAAAACTTGTTGAAACTATGTTGAAAAATGGTTTTGGGACGTTAAACCCCAGTAATCAATATGTTGAAAAAAACTGACAACTCAATAGGGTCCTTCCAAAGCCCCAGCATTTTCTATCTATCGGTAATTGATTAATATAAGTAATGATATACGATCATTGCAGCCTTTAAATTAATTACGATAATGAACATGGCAATGAAAAAATCTGTCGAGAAAGCACAAATGTCTAATCGATAAATGAACGCTAGGAACGCACGTCATATACCTATCGATGGCTAATTACACAATCAATATTAAATATTAACACATATTCATGAAGAGAGAGAGAAAGAGAAATCTTTATTAATGAATAGGTACGACGGTTTGGTCGGGGTAGGGCCACAAGCACCCCAGCCTAGGTGACGGCTTCGAGTCCTTGTACACGGGAGGTTTCCTCGGCGTGCCGGACGGTCCAGAGTTGATTGGCGAGGTTGTGGCTGAGCATATATGGACGCCTCCCATCGCGCCCCGCTGTCAGAGACTGCCATGTCTCATGAAAGCCGTTAAAATTATAATGGGTCGTAAAAACCAAATGTTTTTCAATCGAGAACTAATTGTGGTACTGTGTGGAAACAAAACAGAGAAATAGCGTCGGGTAATCCTGAAGCTAAGCGAACATCTTAGAACTTGCATTGAACTATGTACATTGCTCGAATTTGAACTGCACCAGCAGCAAGTTATTTGGAGATTTAAAAAAATATCCAAAGAAACAAGACAAATATATGTCCGGGAGCACCGAACCTACTCCCGACATTCTTGCTGCAACTTTGACGTTAACATAACTTACATGTGAGCGGAAAGCATTCATTTAACGCTAAAATCTAGAAATAGACCTTCCGATTTACATTAACATATAATAGTGTGTGTTTGGCCCACGCCGATATTTCGTCGGCATTCCCGGCCCTAAACTTTTTTCGCTCAGAATCAGTAACCTTTTTATTGTTTCAATTGTCTAATTGACAGGTCAGATTGCATTGCTGTGAATTTGTGATATATACCGTTCTTTTGCTGTTATTTTTGGCGGCGTGATGCGAACTGCTGATCTTCTGAGTTTAGCGACGAATTATATAACGTGGGACAATTTTATTTTTGCTTGGTAACGTATTAGGAGTGTTTGATTTCAGTTTGTAATGGCGATATGCCAGTGTAATCTAAGGAATAAATAAATAAATAAATAAATAAATAAATAAATAAATAAATAAATAAATAAATAAATAAAACTCTTCACATGCACAACTGCACCAGATGCCATCCAAAAAGGGCGCATCACAAGAAAGATCGGCAGCAGCACAACAGCACAGCCCAAGTTGCAAGAACGTGCACGTGGGCCACTGAGCGTGGGTATACTTCTTAGCATATCGGAACATGGCATGCGCATTATGTAACGCGAATGACAAAGTAACACGTGGACCGGTTTATACTTAGGATGCGGAGCTCGATTTTTTTTTTTATGCGAATACGAAAGAGCAGTAAATAAACGCTACTTGCACGTGCTTCAAGTTTCCTGCCGATGTCTTGGACACTCTAGTCGTATTGCATGGTAGAGCACAAGTAAAACATTGCACGAAACATAGGTATGCGATATTTTCATTTTCCTTTTATTCAATCGGTTTGAACAATGCCCATGGGGAAACCTACATCGGCACTCACTGCTACAGGGTGCAGATGCCACAAAAGCTTGATTTTCGATGATTTGCGCATGTGAAGTGAGTTTTGGACAGCGTGTCCAGCCTTCAAAACCACCCTTGGTAGTTCTGACCGTTCAGATTGGTTCAGACGAACGAAAACATACCATCGTCACCTCGTCGGTCTCGCGCTGCGCACTTCCCTGCGTTCCCGGCGGGCGCCTTAAGTAAAAACGAGGTCTTGTCTATGGGGTAATGCGAGTAGGAGTCTTGTGAAGCCAGTATGATAGCATAACTAGCTTCTTTAGTACAGCATCTCTTGAGGTCCTTGAGGTTAATTTGCTTTTCCGAGCGGTCTCCAGCGCAAAGAATGCCAGTGACGCAGAGGTCGGAAGCCGTAACCGCATTGTCAGAACCGATGCGCTGAGCAGCTATAGTAAAGCGTGCGTTGACAATGCCTTAGTTCTAAGGGAGCCGTGGCAGCGGTGCATGAACTGAAAGGACGAGAAGAATTTCGCTGTTGGATGCGGTTCGGCCTGTGTTGCTGCGTACAAGGACTGCTGACGGCCGGAAACTTTCAGCGGCCTCCGGGAGCGGCCGCCGCAAGAGTGTACCAGAAAGTGTACTAAACAGCAACCTTTCTAGTACACCCTAAATTCCCTAGATCGCTTTTCTCGCCTTTTTTAAGTAGCGACAACTACCTCCTCTCCCGGCACCCTTCCACACGCAGCGCGCGCCGGCCGCCATGTTCCTCTTTTCCCCCCGGAGCGGAGTATCCGTAGACAGCGTGCGGGCGTAAACGGTCACTGCTGCGCAGCACGACTCAAGTATTAAGTTTCAGGTATGGGGTAACACGATCTAATACAAAGCAGGACTATGTTAGAACTGCACCGTGGAGGCCCAACACAAAATTTCTCGCCGTATTTGTGAACTCTTGTGATCTACGGTGTCCGTTTTCAACTCAATTTTTCCGGCGACCCCAGCCTCATTGTACTAAACCGGGCTGCAAAAACTGGCACCTTCTTAGCAACTTTTTACGACGTTTGGGTCATATGCCATCCCTGCCTTTGCATGTAACAGGAACGAGTGTTCCATGGGCAGTCGTTTCTTAGGAAGATTTACAGAGCAACTCGTGTGTATTGCGAAAACGCATGAACTCATGCGCATTCGTGTGGAATATACGTGCAAGAACAGTAGCGCTTACAGACATATACGTAAGCACATGCTTTTTCCGTCTAAATCTTTTGCGGCTCAGGAATGTATTTAGACCAATATAGTCATTTTTCCGCGCGAATTGCGGCTGCTTTCAGTCAGATAAAAGATGCGAAAAGCTTCTCAAGCTGACTTAAAAATATTTGCTCCGTGAACAAACTTACGCAAATATTTGTTGTTTCGCTTATACTTATATTATGGTTTACATAGTGAGAAAACAGTGCTATAATGAGTATATGTGCTATCATGCACATGTTTTATGCACTAGCTCATTTTAAATCCTAATTAAATTTTTTGTATATTCTTGTTTCATTTCCCTAATCAGTTTTCTTTGAATGATGTTTGATTTCTTATACAAATTGTTGCGCCTATATATTTTCTTCAGTTAGACATCCTACTATCTTCTTGCTATTGGACTAACCAGTGTTTTGAATTTTCATGAGCTGTACCATAAACTATAGTCCCACTTTCAAACCTTTTTCTTTTCTAATCTAGTGTTGATGGCAAGGTTATCGTACTGAATTGCGAATATCTTATAATGCTACTATTATTTTTACATGGAAGTGGGCGCCACGCAATTGGTAACAAGTAACAGGCCTTTACGAGCATTCGATGGACATTGCAGGTGATATAATTTTCCAATTATACAAATAATTTTGTATAATCGCTGCACTTCTGTCATTAATATTTTACCGAATCCGATTTTTTAAGCACGGAACAGATATAGTTAGGGCACTGACCAAACCTCATTAAATTTTCTCCATCCAAGTTCATCCATCCATCCATCCATCCACTGGCATCAGTGATGCTGAAGTAACACAACAAAGCAACCAAACACTTCAGCATTGATGAAAGTTTATTCGCTAAACGAGCGCCTCGTGTGTGTGGTGCTTTCCTAGGGCGCCTCACTGGTCGGTGGAAAAATATGGACGACACAGCTGAGGATTTCAATTTCTTTATGCCGAAGTTCTTTCAGATGACAGGCTCAAACTGGTCCTCAGTGAAATGACGCTGCAAAATACAACACTGTCAGAGCACAAGTCGATATCTTAGCGTGCACAATATTAAAGTACAAACACTACATTAGTGACGCAAAATAGGTAACTTTCCCCTGCTCGTGTTTTCCAATATATAAACAAGTACAAACGTTTAGGCCACGCGCCCTTGTAAAAAGAAATTCACAGAAACACAAAGCGAGCAGCTTTTTTTTTTTGTTATTACAGAATTTCTTTCACGTCAAGTCCACATATAGGACACGAGAGCAGACCCTCGCTATTCTGGCTCATATCACGCCATGCTTATTTCTTAAGCAAATGCTTGCAATAACCGGATGCAAGCCTTTAGAACCGGTAAAGTGTGCGACAAATCGTAAGGTCACTAGATGCGGGTTTGTGTTTTTCTGTTAAACCAGCTGCGAAGTACCACGAAGCAAGGAGACTATATGCGACTGAGCAATATCGTCCAAAGCGACGCATGCGCTTTTATGCTGTAGTAGGTAGAGAACAGCGGTGTATTAAATCAGGCCACAAAGGATCCTCCGGATGTATGTGCATGAATCAAGGCATAATACTTTTTATTCCTCCACTTGAGCTCCTACCAACACGCTGGCACCGCGGCATCGAGTTCGCCGCCTAAGCATGAATCGAGTACGCGCGAGTTGTGAACTTAGAAAAAAAACGCGCTGTAAACCTAGACTATGCTTCGCGTAAATACAGTATGTGCTACAGTATGTGCTAAAAACCAGGCGGGCAGATGTGCGTAATTAAAAAGTCATGAAACCGTCAAGATAGAGGCGCTTAATTACTCGGACTTCGGAACTGCCGAAAGCGTGGGACGCTGTCATGCGCCTCAGGTTAAAAAGAAATGACAATAAATCTACGAGCATTTTTCACGATTCTGTGTACAAGGACAATACAACATACCTCGCACAGCTTGCTGGACTTCGTGGGCTTGAAATTCTTTCTTTTGTGCAGCCACTCCTTGTTTTGTCGTGCTTTCTGAGGGGCACAGAAAAAAGCGCCAATCCTTTTCCCGACTGGACGGAGCACCCGAAGGCGCTACACGCCGTCATTGTCGAGAGTGCTCACGGGCCGTCGACTGCAGGAAACACTTCGCACAAGCAGAAGGCAGATGCGTACGGAAACACTCAACTAACTACTAGCGACTGCTTTCGAGTGAATGCAGATGCTGCCAGTGTCGCGAGGGGCCGTCACGGGCTCACGGCTTCGTCGGGGAGTAGGAAGAACATGGCGACCGGAAGCCGCCGTCAACCGGATATGAGCGTTGGCCAATGAAATTCGTCAGCGGCACATCAAAACTTGCCGCTACTTAAAAAGTACACCCTACCCGCATCGCGTTCCCGAAACGGCGGCGGCGGAACGAGAGAGCGTGGCTAAAGGGCTGGACACATGGTCCGATTTTGCATGCGATCCGACGTCCGGCGATGCGATCCGGCAGTCGTACCGGGTGTACTGAGGGTGTTTTTGCAGCACCGGTTCCCTGTTGCGGTCGTCCGGCGTGCGTCAAACCGAGCAGATTTTCTCGTTGCCGGACAGAAAAGTCGGATGGCAGCAGCCCATGGCAGCGCGGGAGACGCGTGACGTCGTGCTGCTGGCCGCCCATTGGTTCACTGCCCCGCTCCGATCGCCCTGCCGAGGTTGCCGTGGCGTTTGCCAGTATCGCCGGAATCTCGTGGAAAATATTGGTTATGACTTGTTTCTGGCTCGAAATAAATACTTATTAGGTAGTGTTATGCCTACTGTGAATCAATCTGCAAAGCAACGCCCGTTTCCAAACCAGCGGAGAGATCGAAAGCAACCACCGTGGAAAGGTAAACAAACATCTCGGCAAGGGCTACCTCACCGAAGCGGCTCGTTTCGTTTATGCGATAGCGCTTCATTCACAACGACGTTTCGAGAAAACTAATCGCATGTGTTAACGCACGACATATGAGTGCAAATGTTAGTCGTGTAGGTAAAAATGAGCACGTTGTTACGAGCTCGCGCTTGACAGCGAACGAAGGTCGGCGGCTAGGCCTACCCTCGTAGTCGTCACAGACGGTGGGATGTTGTGATGTGCTAGTCCCTCGCGAAGGCATCGGCATTGTTTTTCTGTGTTGTATGACCAAGCAACGCTGCACAAAAATGTTTATTTTATACTTACTGACGAGGATACGATGTCTTACGAGCGTGTACGCAGACGCGCTTCGTGAAGGCGGAGCTTACGCGCTGATCTCTCGTCTTGACCCGCCGAGGCATTTGCCGGTGTCGATGGAATCGCGTCGAAAATATTGCTTATGATTTGTTTGTGACACGAAATTAATTCTCATTGAGTAATGTTGCGCCTAAAATGAACCAGTCTGCAAAGTAGCGCCCATTTCCAAAGCACTCGAGAGATCGGAAGCGGCCGCGGTGCGAACGTAAACAAACATCGGCAGGGGCTGTTTCACCGAAGCGGTTCGCTTCGTTTTGCCATTGCTCTTCGCATCTATTTCGAGAAAACTAATCGTATGCGTTGACATACGACGTATGAGTACAAATGTTAATTGTGTTGGCAAAAATGAGCGCTTCGTGGCGAGCTGGCGGTTGACTGCGAACGACGACGGCTACGTCGTCGGCAGCTAGGCCTACCCTCGGAGTCGTCGCTGACGGTGGGCTGTCGTGTTGTGTTTGTCGCTAGCGAAGGCATAGTTTTATCGGCAATGTTTTTCGGCGCTGTTATGCAACGAAGTGAGGCTGTACAAAGATTTATTTTGCACTTAACGACATGGATGCGATGTTCTACGAGCGTGTATGCTAACGCGCCGGATGAGGGCGGAGCCTACTCGCTGATCGCTCGTCGCCCTGTGTGTGTTGAAGCGTCGGATGCCGGACCGTGCGACGTCGGACGTCGGATCGCATGCAAAATCGGAGCATGTGGGCGCAGCCAATAGCGCGCCACTTCGGTTGCCATGTGTGTGAGCGCCTATACGCACTCAAAGCGCAGGTCTGCGTGGTCTCCTAGTGTCTATGGAATGAGATCTCGCGGCCGGTAGCCCAAGAGGGCTTTTAAATTTATTTGAATGGCTCTAATACCGGCGTTGCTCAGTTCGCCGCTTTCAAACGTGTGACTAGTACTCGTATATCGAAAGCCTTGGCGCATTTATTAAATGCGAAGGATTTCTTGACGAACTTAAGCAACTTTTACCATATCTATCTATCTATCTATCTATCTATCTATCTATCTATCTATCTATCTATCTATCTATCTATCTATCTATCTATCTATCTATCTATCTATTAAGCCTCCTACGTCTCGGTGCTCTCCTCGTCGTCTCCCTCACCCGGATGCACCAAAATTTGGATGGGAAGGTACGAATGTATGACGAATATGAATGATCTTTACGTCACTGACATAGTGTATTTGTCATGTACGTCATGACTAACGATACTGCAATCACGTGTGAGTCATACGCTCGACGCGTGGTATCCGGGCATACGCCACAGGTGTTTGAATTCTGTACAGTCCATCTCAATCACAGGCCAAGTAAAACAGGCATTCAATGTATCATTAGAACACGCTTAAAAACAACAGAGACGTAGCGTTTGTCATAGCACGGGATATAAATGTGGGCATAATAAGCACACATACACACATGAACCCGCTGTAATATTCGAACGCAACCTGCCGAGCGGTAAGCTGGTGTCGAACCCGGGATCCCGAGGTGCGAAGCAAGCACGTTGGCTACGGCGGCTCCTCCCAAGGGGTGCATGTAGTAAATAAAACTAAAGCACTAACAGTTGTGATTATGGTGCTTGTGTAACGTCACCCGCGATTATAATGTTAAGCGCTACCCCGCAAATTTAAAAATGGTACGTATGTTGTTCTATCACTCGGCATGCTTTTGTCCAACCTTGCCCGATTACGTATAGGATACTTCAACTGTAAAGACACATATAATACGCACATCAGCTCACCGTTGTGCGTATTTCTCTTCGACAAAACAGATGTATGTGCTGTGCACTAACGCGAGTGCCAATGTTTCCTCCTACCATGAGCTACCACTCAGTCACCACGGTGCTGTCGAGCTTCCTGGTTAATCCATGTGAACCTTTCGTATGCTCATGCACTTTGCACAAAGGCGCTCGCCTTATTCGTAACACTTGGGTGGAGGCCAAACAATCTGTGGTAGGGAATTACCTCGCTGACTGCTTCACATCACACCGTTTCCCACAGTACGTGGGATATGCAGGATTTTTTTACCACACATGATTTCTTTTAATGATTGCGGTAAGGCAGCAACAAGCTTCCTTTCCTTTTCTTTTTTTCTAGCTGCTCGCAGCCACGCGCGGGGTTCCTAACCGCATCATAGAATATTCTCAGCCAGTTCGTGAGCAATGAACGAGGCACAGAAAAAAACATGCCATGCAAAGGGACAAAGAAGCGGCTTGAGAAAGAGGGGGGGGGGGGGGGGGCGGTACGGTATGTAACTGTACACAAATGTTTCGCATGAGAAAGTATCGTGATCATCGGCCATATTTTTGTTTAGTGCCATCCTGTTGTACAAACACTGTTGCGGAACTTTCTTTGCAGCGATGGCCTTTCATAATTTATCTATGTTGTAATATAATGAAGTTAAGTGCAATTTTACCGACCTTGGTCCATCGAGATATAACTAGTTATTTGGACCAACATTAGTTGTTGCTCAATTACCCCTAACAACCATTTTATGGCATATGTTAACTTTTTATTTCTAAAGATATCCTCCTTTGTTCGCTCTTTCTCTCTCTCTCTCTTTTCTTTTCTTGCTTCTTACGAAGTCAGTTTTTTCGCTCGACAAAAACGCATTTAGCTGCTCCTAAAACCTGTTTTCCTGCTCCAAAATGGCTCCACGTGGTGCCCCAAAACGGCTTCGGCCGACCAGATCGCTTAGTGAGTGAGTGAGTGAGTGAGTGAGTGAGTGAGTGAGTGAGTGAGTGAGTGAGTGAGTGAGTGAGTGAGTGAGTGAGTGAGTGAGCGAGCGAGCGAGCGAGCGAGCGGTCACTTACTCGCATACACACATGCGCACACAGCCACGTCTGGCATGCCTACTGTTAGGATTCGCCTTTGCCCCCGGTTGCGACGCAGGGCAGAAGCCCGTGGTAGCGAGCCGGTTGCAGCTCGGCATTCCGTTGAGCAGCCGATGAACACGATGAGGACCGAATAGCTCCATGAAAGCCTCAATAACGGGACTATGGGATGACCCCGACCTTCGACAAGAGCGCCTCCATATAGACTAGACGCCGGCGTGTGCTTTCGTCTTCCGGTCCGGCTTCGAAGCGATCAAAAGACGTTATTGCACAGACTACGGTTGGGTGTTGCCTACACTCGTCGATATCTTTTTAAGGTCGTACAGGAAGAGAGTCCCGATTGCCGCGTGTGTCCCACTTCAAAGACTATTCACCACATCCTCTGCGTGTGCCCTCAATATTCGGCTGAAAGGAGAACACTTCAGTGCGTGGTAGATGGTTTAGACTCCCGGCCCTTTTCGGACGAGAAACTTTTAGGTGCATGGAAGCACACGGACCATGCCCAATGCAACTTCAAGGCTCTATTTAATTTTTTGTGAGAGACAGGTTCAGATGCCCGTCTCTAGTACTGTGCTGTAAAGACTACTGCACATGGTGCACATCCGCTTACAGGATGTGTACAGTGACTCATTATACTTTACCATCGTCACCTGTCGTGTCCCCCTCTATCTCTGTCTATCCCTTTTCCCCTTACTCCTGTGAGCAGTAGCAGACCAGAGATTTACTCTCCAGGCCGACCTCTCCTCCTTTCCTCTCATTAAATGTTATCTTCTTCTTCGTAGTGGTAAAACTTGGTTTATTCTACGAACATTTTTGGTTTAAGGAAAGAGAAAAAACATATGCATGCAGAGATAGTAGTAGTAGTAGTAGTAGAAGACTTTTATATGTACAAGTAAAGTTCAGCTGTAACTCCAGCGAATGCTTTGGGGGCTCTCCCTTCTTCACACTGCTATGGAAAGGCGCCGTCCCCCTCGGTATCGTCGACGCTTGCTTCTTCTCGCTGATGCCGATAGCTGTTCTCTTCCCCGTCGGTGCTTGCTGACACGTGGCCTTTTTATTTCCGCGCGCGGCCAATGCCGCTTGGGGATCGGGGTCGCTTCTTAGCTGACCTCGGACAACCGGCTTGTGGTACCGGCGCTACGTAGTATACATGTGCATCTCCCGGGAACGCTCCCTCACAGGCACATGCAGTGCTGAGGCCCACTAATCCAATATCAGTCACTCTCATGAAGAGTATGTGGCTGATGAATGACTCACTCGACAAAGCTGTGCGGACTCTGCTCGACCAGCTCAGCCATTCCTTCCTCCCATTTTCCTTGTTCCTGCTGTTCCGATACTGGGCCCACAAAAGACAATAAAGTTTCTTCCTCCTGCTTCCACGTTCGCATACACGGAATGCGCGAAAACACGTACATGGTGAGGTGTAACGTTACGGAGCGTAGTTGAACTTGTGCATGTTTGTTCAGATCCATAAAAGGTGTGATAAAATCTATAAAACTCGCGTGAGTTATTGCCAAAGTCGCTATGTACCTTGGCGCTGACGTAAATCAAGGGGGGAGGGGGAGACTTATCTGCCAAACATCATATTTGAACTGCTTGACAGTTGAGTGTGATGCACTCTCAGTAAAACTAATCCTGAAATATGAAGCCCTTTCAAAGTGCAGAAACGAAGTGGAAAAACGAAAGCTAGCTGCTTTTTGTTTTAAAAGCTCTGTTGAACAGGAGCTTTCTGAAACGCAACGTAATTTGTATAGCGTGATAAACATCAACAGCAACAACAACAACAACAACAATAATAATAATAATAATAATAATAATAATAATAATAATAATAATAATAATAATAATAATAATAATAATAATAATTGCTACTGTAAAATTGCTTATTATACTGTGTTTTAAAACGCAGAGTAAATCAAGAATCCCCGTTCACCGACTGTAATTCTTTAATTTGTTGAAAGTCATTGAAAATCAGGTATGAATCCGATTGTTCAACTATGATTCCTGGCCCCTGGTTCCTAGGATTCAGGCTGGTCTTCGATTTGCGGAAATATCTGGCTGCCATTATTTCGTCGTCATGGTCCCGCATCTTACACAGTGTGGAAGCCATCCGATGTTCATGGCGAAACTGCCCTCAGACATGGATGGCATGGTGGTGGATCGACTGCCTTACAAATTCGTTATCCTTCTCGTACCTTACCCATTCCAGGCTAAGATCAAAACATACTGGAGTCAATACACAAGAAAGGCGTCGGATTTGCTCTTTGGCCACTGAAAGATACAGTGAATCAAAATGTCCTATACACATTCTTGTCGGGCCATCTTCGATGCGCATGTCTCCTATATTGATTTTAGGTTGAACCTTAACTGACGCTTCGTTTTAGTGAAATTTATTTTGATATAATGGCAATAAGTTAAGAACATGTCGTAGTGATTTCATATATGCCTAACAAGAAGAAATTATGCAGTTATTATAGCTGCAAACTCTCTGAACTGGTGAATTAAATTCAGAGCTTCTGGAGTTTTTTATTTATATTTAACAGGAAAAGCAATATTCTTCCACTTATGAAAGACAAATGTTTCAGCACAGGTGATATTATTTCCGCCTCCTTAATGGCGCGTTTGAACCAGCAGAATCGTGATCTCCGGGCTAATACTTAGAAATATTTAGTACGATTAATATTAAATGATAATAAAGGACCATATACTGCGAATGTGCCTAGATTTGAGCTCGGTATTGGGCGCGAGGCCAACCACTTGAGACACGGGTACTGCAATCGTTGTGATTTGCTAAATTGGATTGATTCCACCTTGCTCTGACAGTCACGCGGCTGGCCGAAGCGCTTTCTTTTTTTCTTTTTTCTTTCTTTAATGGGCCCCTAAATGCGACTTACGCAGGTTACTTTTATTGTACGTTTGGTTGATGTGGGACTCAGCGATGACCGCAGCACTAGTAAGAGTGGCAAAATAACAGCGTATTATATTTTAATTTGTACCTGAAATCAGCTTCCGCGCCGACTACAGCGTCGTACATCAGCCGTTTCTGAGAGCGGATTTGGCGTTGCTATGCTGGCTGCGCTGCTGATTGTGATATGCTGAAAACAGTATAGGGAATAAAAATGCTTGTCACAGATACTCACAATGAACTGGTTACGATGAATTTTAAAACAAAAGCATATTTTATGCTTGCTACTGCTACTAAAGGACATACATTTTCCCGTTACGATTTAATTTTGTATGCAACTTAAACGTGGAGTCTGTGCGTCCCACGTGGTTGCTGTATAGTCCAAAGAAACGACGCCGAGAAAAATCGCGGTAACCAACATGGTAGAAGGCAACAATGGGCATCACGCCCACCGCAAGATGTAAGACGCGTTTTGATTGGAAGCAGCGCACGTCTTTGGGTGAGTGAAATACGAAAGGGGATGCTATTAAATGCGAAGCATTTCTTCGCGAACTTGAGTAAATTTGACCGTATCTATCTATCTAGCCGCCTATACGTCTCGGCGCTCGGTTGGTCACCTCTTTCACTTCGGGCATATGAAGATTTGGATTGAAGGATATAAATGCATGCCGAAAATGATTGATCTAGACATCTCTAAAAGTATATACTCGTCACGTACGTCGCGATTAACGGCCATGCAATCCCGTATGTGGCTCATACCGTAGTGCTCAGCCCGGGTTACGCGGGCAAGCGTCACCGCTGTTTGAATTTAACATCGCAGCTCCATGTTAACCGATGGCCGGTAACCAAATGAAAACTTCATGAGTACACACTTGGCGCGGGTTAAAAGCAAGAGAAGGACACACCGTTTGTTGTAGCTTGCGCTTGAAATGCAGACACAGCAAGTGGACAAACACAGACAAGCGTCAGCCTACCACTCGTTAGGAAGCTAGGAATCGAACCCGGGACACCGAAGCGTCAGGCAAGCACGCTACCACTCCTGCACGGCTGCTCTTCCGGCGCTTTACGTATTGTAAATAAAGCTATCGCTTCGTTATATCGCTTGTGCTTAGCTCTCACACAGACGTTAATCCTACTCGTAACAGCTGGCTGAATGCGAAACAGTTCAGCAAAAGCAAATTCCACGCTGACTGCTTCAAATGTCATCGATTGCAACAGTCTGTGGAATCCGCCGAAATATTTTGTCGTCTACTTTTATTTTGTTGTTTTCTGGGATTTCACTTCTCAAAACCACTCTATGATTATGAGAGACGCCGTAGAGGAGGGCTCCGGAAATTTCGACCGCCTGGGGCTCTTTAACGTGCACTGACATCGCACAGCACACGGGCCTCAACATTTCGCCTCCAGCGAAATGCAGCAGCCGCGGCCGGGATTCGATTCCGCGACCTTCGGATCCGCAGCCGAGTGCCATAACCACTAGACCAACATGGCGGGGCTGAAGCAATTAAAGAAACTAGAGAAATAACTCAGCGTCGAATAGTAAAATCAGAGAAGATAAAGTAATCGGACCAATAAAAACCACGTGACAACGCGTGAGGGTGAAACAACAGGGCTACGCAAAACCATCTAAAAATTCAACTCCGGCATCAGTAATTAAATGTGAGGGCTTGCTCACGCATTTATCGCCTGCTTTCTTAATGTGGTACGCTTCAACAAGTTCCCTTGCCGTCTTTTGCTTTATTCAGAAATTTGGCTTCATTGCATTTGAGTGTGCAACCACAACGCTTGCAATGCTCATTAAAGAAGCCACCGGCATTATTGCGTACATTCCAGTTGTGCTCCTTGGCTCTTTCATGATAACACCTGCTGTTTGCCCTATGTATTGGTGACAACAAAATGGCGGAATGTCATAAACGACCTTCCCAGCGCAATCAGTGAATCTACTTTTGTGCTTGTAGTGCACTCAGGCAACCTTTCTCGATTTATCATACTACAGAGTTTCGACAAATTGCACGGGGCACAGAACAGTACAGGTACATCATGTCTGGAGGTTATCTTCTTGATATTGTGTGATAACTTGTGAATGTACGGAATCACCTGTACTTACCTCTTTTAGGGGCGAAGCTCCTTAGGGTGTGGGTCGTTCCCTCCTCCGTATGTATGTAGCCACCTCTAGTTTAGTTTATGAATGGCTCAATAGATGGCGTTGTGTGTCCAGGCTGCTACCTCTAGTTTATGAACTGCAGCATAAACTTGACTCCCCGAGTGTGAGGTACATTTAAAACTCGATTTAACGAACTAATTTGGCCCCCAAATCAGTTAATAACGAAAATCACTAGGATTGTAGTCCCCTTTCCTCCGACCGAGGACGAGGCCGAGAAGGCACATCGTCAGAAACTCAAGCAACGGTACGAAGAGATGCACGACGGTTTGGAGAGGGGATCGTTCGTCTCGTTGAAAGAGTTTCTCGCCACCTTCGACGTTTTCGACGTTTTCGACGTTTCTCGCCACCTTCGATGATTTCCCCTCAGGAGCTTCGCCCACTCATCATCATTCATCCCGTGGATATGCTGTGATTTTTTAATCTCTATTCTTTCCCATGTGGGACCACTTAATTTTTTTAAGCAAAGATTCGCAAACCTAACACTAAGAATAGAGGATAACCGGTGCCCTCCAAACGCGGTACCTGCTCGCTGAAGCTTGCACTCATGCAATGGTCGCACGATTTTGTTAGGGCAGATTGAAGGCAATTCATTACTATTCCTCTTTTAACTAGTTTGGAATGGGCGCTCTCAAAAGGAAGCAGGCCTTTCAATGATCTTGGACTAAGCTTCCAGCATAAGTGATTAACTCTGAAAAGCAGGCATAGGTCGAGAAATTGAAGCCTATATGGGCCTGTAATTCCCACGTGAACTTAAGACCGCCACCATTGGTTATGAAAATAGCAACAACATTTCTGGCGACAATTTCTATCTCTTCTTTAGGCACATCTTTTGCTGAGGGTGATGTGGCCAGATTTTGCATAAAATATGGTCGGTGAAGTGCACATAAATCTAGTTGTAAGTCGGCGCTCCTCTGTGTGATTTTATGCTCCTGTATTCGTCTTCGTCGCGCTGCAATTTTGAGAGCGTAAACCAACTAGCCCAAGTCAGAATTCTGCTGCTATGCTGTAGTAAATCGTTTCCACCCAGCCGCACTGCTCATTTACAGCTCATTTATACTGCATGCACTAACTCTACTTCGAGCACATTTATACTGCAGTTTGCCGGTAGTGTGCGCGCCCCTTTACCCTTTGACGTTGGCGCAGAGCCGCGGCTGCCCGAGAGTTTTCAAACAAACAAACAAAAAAAAAATCTCGAAGGTGTCAAACCTACAATGCTGTGGCCTAACGTGTGGAGTGAAGGATCGACCTAGTCCCAGGCGCCATAGAAACCTGGTGCAAAGTCCCCCCTTTTGCTGGGAAATGGTTGAAAGTTTGAAACTCAGATTACCTTGTATATATATGTTATTTTTTAGGCAAATGTAATTGGGAAAGTAATCACTAGTTTCCTTGACATTACTCGCTTGAAGAAAATTATTACATTACTTAATTACCAGCCTATAAAAGTAATTTATCACTACTCGTTACTGCGAAAAGTAATTTATATATAATTACAGTAATATCAAATTACAGTAATTTCATTACTGCCAAGTCTGCTGAGAGATGATGGATAGTGCCATAAAAAATTGCACAAATCAATGTCTTTTCTTGCTTATATGGGGAAAAAACCCTCGAGCATAGGAAAAACCTCGATGACAGAACCAAACACAGCGGTGGTGTCCCTTCAACTTTGTGGAAATGTGGAGGCAGGTCGTCTGTCACTCGTGGTGATGGTCGATCAAGAGGGAACAAGCGAGCACATGTCCGCGCTCCGAGAAGTGCCGGTGTATCGGCGCGGGCCCACATGAACCCAGGGGAAGCGCCTCGTGTCGTATGCTGTGGCGTGCGTACATTGCGCTCCGGCGCTGTAGCCAGCGCTGTGGCAGACAACAGGAGGCTCCTCCCCTGGGTCTCAGCCAGGGTCCCAGTGCGCCTGCGCCATAGTAGACGCCCATCGACGCGCGGTCGCGCCTGCACCCCCTGGTGTGGTGGGTAACGTGTGGTGCGAGTGTTTCCGTTGCACCACCTTGCTTATAAATTTTTATTACCATACTTTTTCTTTTTAGCTGCATTTTTTAGATACGTACGTTTTTCGATGAGATGCGATACTTGCTATACGTCACATTGTGCTTTCTGTCATTTTTCCTTCTTTAGGTGGTGTCATTTTTCCTCCACAGGCAGTATTTATTTGAATCCTGCAAACTGCGCTTCACCTCTGCAAAAGCTGCACATACCCCTTCCCCTCCCGCCTTTTCACCTTTTCCCTAAAATAATTTCTGGCTACATGCGAACCATAAGAATGCCTTGGATTTTCTTCTGAGGAATGAAGGAAAGAAAGACAGAAGGATGGGGAGAATGCAAGATGAAAGGAAATAAATAATTGAGAATGACGGTAAGACAGAAACAAAAGATTTGTGGCCGTTGCAGGGGTTAGATTTCACGCACCAACGAGAAGTGAACGTGTTTGAACAATATGAATGCCTACAGCTTCGCTGTCCGACCGTCCCCGTGGAGTGAATCGGGCAATCTTCACAAAACGTCTGGCTATATGTACGTATCAGTCGTAGCGTGCATTCCCATCTCTGACAGCAACGCAAAACTGTATTTCTTCTTTTACCCCAGTCCCTGGGTCGTCATCTTCGGGACTGCGTCAACTGCGTCTTCGTGCTTCCTGCATACTGGGACTCGTCGATCTAAATGTTCTGCGACGTTTTTCTGAGAGGTTTTAGTAATCTGCTACTGCATGAGCGGACTAGCAACCAATTAAGCTTTAATTAAGTCGCACTTAAGAAAATAATAAAACGTAATTCACACTGTAGGAGATAGACAAAACCATAGAGTTTCTTACTATAAAGTAAGAAACTCTATGGACAAAACCGAAACAAGAAACTGGAACTAACCAAGATAGGTTGAGCAGTGTTGGCAACCCGACGCGTGCTCGTGCAGCTCGTGCCCGCCGTGCTTTCCTGATGCGCAAATGTATTCGATGATGCTGCTGCATCCTGCGGCAAAAAATTTGTTTGAGTAGCTCCCGCTCTAAAAGGCCTCTGAAAAGGTGACTTACTAGTTTGTGGTAGCTTGGCAAAGGTCTCTGCATGTCAAGCCCAAGGGATGGCATATTCATGAAAGTTTTGTCACCGGTGAGGTACGTACGTAGTACGTACGGTACATACTTCCGCGATCGTGTGACAGAGTACTTTCGCTTTTGCTGAACCCGTACTCAAGTTGTGCTCTAGTTCGTACGTTCTCTTGGATCACTTAACGCATTTTCTTGATCTGTCACCTTAAGTCATTCTTAAGAGTGATTATTCAGTGTTCCATTGTGCATTGGTGTAAAGCTTGCCATGTAACGATAAACGATCGCTATTGTAAACTTTCGCCGTTAGCTAACATGTACTCATTTTTAATCACTATGAGCCATCACCTTCAATCGTATTTGCAAACCTTTCCCGCACATGAATATCACGTTTTGTATTCACCAGCCTCTGCGTGACGTCTGTGTAGCGCTTTTTTCAAATACTTCTTGAACTGTGCCAGTTCGCCTTTCCCGTGAAATTGCAAGTCGCCTCGCCTATTGATTGTTCACCTACACCATATGTGATTGTGATTTTCAACGTGTTGCTCCGAAACGCGTGGATGCATTGACGTTTTATAAAGCGGGGACAACCAAAGAAACTTTCTTTTTCTGCGTCGGCGTGTTTATTTCACGTCGCGCGGTAGGTACGTGATTGTAAGAGCAAAGTTGTGTATGCGTATGTACTATCAAGCTAGAATTAAACGCGAAACGTGAGAAACTATTTGCATATGAGTACTTGAAGTTGAAATTGCGATTGTTGCGTACTTTGCTACTGCTCGGGCAGTAACACCAGTAGCATGTGATCACGCGAGTGTGACGCACACTCGCGTATGTTGAAGTAATTATGTTTACCCTGGGGCCGTGTTCTGAGGTGTGTCGCCAGAGGCGATAGTATCGCTTTGGTGACCTAAGTATCGCCTTTGGTGTCTCCTACGGTGGTGATTGGCTGGTTGAACAAACCGGGAAACCGCCCTCAATTTTCCGCGTTCAACCAGCTGATCACCACCGCAGGAGACACCAAAGGCGACTCTTACGTCACCAAAGCGATAATATCGCCTTTGGTGACACATTTCAGAATACGCTGTAAGCACGCGCAAAAGTAGCGGTCTCGCGACATCCTTATGGAAGACTAAAAAAAAATAAAAAAATTATGTATGCATCTTGCACTGTTGCCCAGACGGACGTCAACCGTTCAAGCAACAAACAGCTGCACCTGTGCGGGTCTATTCTGCGTCTGGGCTTCAAAGGAAGGTATATATTTTTCTGTGTGCCTTTCACTAATAATGAGCTGGAATTCTATCGCCGTCTAGGTGCTTCAAGTCATCCTTTGTGTCTGCTGTGCTGTATACTTGGCGACAACTTTCTGTGGCAGCACAGCCAAGGCTACGTGGGCGGAGCTTCTGCACATGTGTTAATACGCCAAGTAGTCCGTTCGCAGGCGATTTTGGTTTCGGTTGTGCGAGTGCATCCGTCATGCGTTTTTGAGGATCCCCCGGCTTATGATATCACCATTTATTGAATATCTATAACTCAAAGTGACCTGAAAGTAATATATGCTCATCTGCCAACAATTGACTGAAATAGGCATGCAAACACGCGCCTTATATACAACAATTTCTAATGTCCTGTTTATTTTTTTTTATTCTTGAAGATCGTTTATTGCGGGGAACCGTAAGAAAACTAAAGAATAAGTTTTGTTTGAGCAAGCTG
Organism: Hyalomma asiaticum; assembly: GCA_013339685.2. NCBI lineage: Eukaryota > Metazoa > Arthropoda > Arachnida > Ixodida > Ixodidae > Hyalomma > Hyalomma asiaticum. The sequence continues at coordinate 153,789,035 of CM023481.1, forward strand.
TTTTATTTTTATATTCTCCGGAAGCCGCAAGGGAGCTGTGCAATTATAAACCTCACATGAAGCCAACAAGCCATTTCATCAATTCCGTTGCATACAGAGTCGCTATCCTCATTTCTCTGACGCACTAGCTTCAGTAACGTTCACAAGGCTCTCATGCTAGTTTGGCAGGGAATGCGTCGGCGCCGACGGGCGGCATGGTGTTTGCCGCCGTCGAACAGGTGTGTGCATCACGAGTTTGCCAGTCCAAGCGAGAGAGACGAACCCGTCGACTGGCTGTTGCTGATAACACACTTTTTGAGCAAAGGGGAACGCTCTCATTGGAAATCGCCAAAAACAGTTCCAACCGTAGATGTGGACAAGTACCTTGTCGCATGCAATGCGCGGCGTTCATTTTTACGAGATGCACAAACGCCGAGGCATTGGATGCACATTCTGAATTATCGTATCAGCAACATTAAACAACTGAAGATACCAACCATGTATGTCCAACAGAAATGAAATGAGCCTTTTATTTTAGCACTGTTCCTAATAGGAGCATTTTTTTCAAGTTCGCAGACTCACTGGAGACGGGCGGGTCACCGGTGTGGAAGTGGCTGCCCTGTGTGGGACCAACTTGAACCGGTGGCATCGCTTGCATGCAGCACAACCCGTTTCTGCGAGATTATATCCACACAACGTAACATTTTGCAGCACACCACTGTCACCACTTCACTTTCTTTGATGAATTCGCACGAGCCGACGAACACTCGCGTTTGCTCGCTTACGCGCTGTGATGCGAACTTTCTTGAACTGAGTGACGCCATTTTTGTTTTGAAGGTGAGGAAAACGTGGAACTGACAGGAGAAACCAGAAAACTAGAAACAGCAAAAAACGAAATTCGATTACAAGGCAACTTTTCGAAATTGCAATAACATAAACTTGAACACAAAAAGAATAGAATTAAGTCTGGTGCTTTATGTTGCACCACGTATCGTGCAAAAGCTAGCATTTGTGGACTATATGCGGGAGCATAAGGAAAAAGTGCGCGCTTCGGCTTCGTAGCCTTCCCTGTGCTGCCACAGAAAGTTGTTGCGAGGTATAGTAGGCATGAATAGATGTTTTCTTGTATGTGCATTTTATCTCTTTGTAGTATCAGTGAACATCAGTTGCCTGCAACAGAGAATATGTTTGAGCCAGTATTATAGTTTGTTACGTGGTATAAAATTAATGCTGCTATGGTATACACCAGAATTTTGTCAGAACTGCTGCTGAGCTTCTTTCTTATCATGACTTTAGAAACTGATTGTTTGTATTCATACACTGCCAAACAGAAACAAGAATTATTTTGCAAGGAACACATTCGCATGCAGTATTGCCATTGCAGCTTCAATTGTCATGGCATTTGCCAAGTTGTGTCTCCAGTGTCTACAAAACTATGGGGGATGTGCACAGGTGAAGCAGAGGAAAGCGGCCACCCTCCTAATCAGCTAAGGTGGAGTGGGGAGGGGTGCCAGGTTTTCCCCCATCTCGTTACTTTGCACTACATATCTTGACAGTAAGGGCTTAAATCGAGGAGGGACTGGAGGAAGGGGATGGGGAGGGGGATGCATTGTAAATAAAAACAGTGGCGTATAGAACCCCCAAAAGAGTATCGTGGTGCCTTGCAGTGCGATGAATACATTTTTAATACACCTCCCTTAAAATCCCAATTTCGTTTTCGCTTTCGAAGTAGCGGTTTCCTAGTGGCGTGACAACACAGTCGGATGCACGTGTAAGTCACATGGGGACAGCAATTCGTGATAGTGTCACTGCAACTTTGTAGGTTTTGATGAATTATACGTGGGGAAAGCAAGCAACAATGATTTCACAGTCATCTTAGCTACTCTTGACAGCGATTACGGCGATTTTTAAGAGACTGTGTTCATACGTCATCGTAGTGTCCATTGCACTGGGGCTGCCTTGCAGACGCTGGGCGACGACAACATTAAAATCAAACTCAAATACTTTGTACGTGTTTCCTGGCTTCGGTGTGTCGAGAGCGTTAATAATGCATAGCTCTAAAGCGAAAAATGTATGTTTTGCACTGGAGTTACATACGTTTGCTTATTAAAATGCAGCGCTTGCTTGTTTTGCTCTCTTCTGCGCCACGCACCGGCCGCTCACAGTTGCCGGTGCCACCTCCTTGCCGAGCGCTCCTCCGAGTGTCATGTGACATACATCGTCGATGACGCGCTGCTCAATCTGTCCACTTCCGGTTGATGCGCCTCGCCTGCCTCCGCCAGCCTCCGTGCTTGCGCAAGTGTTTTGTTGGTTCTGTGCTAATGCTCTGGGCTAGCGCTCCCTGTATTGTTCTGCTTGCTGATACATTTGTTACAATTTCTTGTTCACACAAATGACACAGCCTGCAAACGACACATGACAAGGAAGAACAGACAGGCAGGGAGCGCACTAGCAGACTAACCGGAAGTCGAAATTCTCCTTTGACCAGTCAGTGGAGCTCGGCCTCTGATGACGTCACCGAAAACCTCGTTGCTGTCCCTTGCCATCGTTGCAGCTCGGGAATGCCCGGAGAGGCGCACAGGATTGTTTTCGAGTTTGTGGCGCGGCTGCAGCGCCTAGTGCTGCCGCATTTGGCATCGTTCATCATGATGGAATTCTCAACTTGATGCGCATGTTAACTTGAAATGTTAAAAAAAATATCGGGGGTGGTTCAAGGGCCCTTTAAGGCAGTATTGACACGCAATTTTGAAGGCGAGATAAGTTGCAGGTAGATCTGTGTGGACACGCACACATCATCTACAAAATATCAACAGGTAATATAGCCCATAACATACTTAAAATCAATAAATCTTAAATTTTTTAGCGAATAGAAATGGGGCACAACTGAATTTCTAGGAGGTTTTCCTGTTACCCATACAGTGAGGAGAAGCGGTCAAAATCCAGAAGTTCTCGGGTAATCTGGGAGGCTTGGAAGGTATGCAAACCGCAACTAACAAAAACATGGCCTTCGAGATCGGTACCGTAAAAATGTCATCTCGAAGGTTATGGTTTTGCGAACTACAAGCGGTAGCGCGAGGACAACTGTCAGAATGCACACATCGCATTGATGCAAATTGATGCTGCCGGTGCAGTCTGCCGGAGCCACAGCCGCTTTGTATCCTGCTAATTTGGTGCCTTGGCGTGTCAGCGTTTTTCAAAATTGTGGCTGCTGTGTGTAACAATCTTAGATTGGTGCAGCAGACAGGTTAGTGTGCTGACAAGTGCTGTGCAACCCGTCAGAGCAACGCAAGGACATTGCATTTTCGACACCATCGTGCACAAATATGGATCGCAATATGTCAGACCACGGTTGAAACATGATCAACTTATGTAAGGAGGAGTGCATTTGAAGGGTTGGGCGTGGGTCAAAGTTCGATATATCAAATGCGGTGGTCCACGGGGCTTCAATATACATGCGCACCGTCCCTATACTTCAGCATTGAATTTTGAAACGTTCTTTTCAACTGTTTGATATAGCCAACAATTCAATATATCCGAGTTTGATATATTCAGGATCGACTGTAAATCAGTTGTCGTTGCTATTTTAATTCGATGTAACCATAACTTTTGCTGTATATTTTTCGGGGGAATTTACCGTGTTTAGAAATTGTTTGGTATGCGGGATAATTTGATGTGAACAGGTGCGATATAATCAGGCTCGATTGTAGAAAAATAGCTTTGACATTTGAAGAAAACAAGTGGGCCTGCCTGGAGCTATAATTTCTTTGTCTCAAGTTCTGCTTTCTTGGACTTTGTGGTTGTGTAATGTCATGCATGTCTTCCGTGAGTTTTGATGTTGCCTAAGGTCACCGGTAGACATAATGCGTTACGTTCATTGTGTTTGTTGGTGTATATCACTGTTAGAATACATGTGGGAAGCAAATAGTACTGACTAAATCAAATTATATTAAAAAGGCATTTCAGTGGTATCTAAGCAGTCTAAATATGAACAGCTGGAGGTTTGCCAGTGTGATGCGAATTCCAGGCCACACCACTAGCGCCACCTAATCTCAGAGATACAAGCTGATGAGCTCTGCTGGTCCTCAACGTTCAGGGTCCTGTGTCATTTGTGTGGGGTCTCACAAGCATTTCTTTTTTATTTAACAGTTTTGGTAATAACGAAGCACTCATTTTTGTGAACTGCTTATGATGCATTTGCTCACTATTCAAAATTTTCACGTACGCCACTGTCTAAACCATGTGAAATTTCACTACAGTTGTTTTTAAGGGCAATTTTTCCATAGTTGTACAACTTGTTATGCGTACCTGACCAGAGATAGTGGTAGGGGTTTGTGTAGGCCTCGTGCGCTCCTGTTTCGAATAGTGTGTGCAGCGCCGCTGTGGCCACTGGCGGCAGCCGCTGGAAAAAAATGCGCATTCCCTTCTCACGGCCTGTCGTGCCAGAGCGATGCAAGCGTGCCTACGCGGCGAGGATATTTTACTTCTACACGCTGTCACATGTATGGATTCTATAGTAGCTTTGGAACCCTATCGAGAAGGTGCCGAAGTTGGAATTTTATCCGTTTCCCTGTAAATGACCCGATGATGCTTGGGATAATGTTGGTTTGTAGCTGTTTGGCACGCACAGTGAAGCTGCTGCTCGTTGGTAAATATGTTTTTACAAGCTCGTAGTGCTCTTCATTACTCTATTGTCAACAACGGCAGTGACAGGATCAGGTACGTTAGTCGCATAGCTCTCTGCAAAATGTGCGGCATGCGCGAATTGCATAGATATTTGGACTCGGGGGGGGGGGGGGGGTCTCATGATTGACTGTCATGAGACAACCTATAGGCGAAAAACACATTTTAACATATTCAAAGCAACGATTTCACGCAGTTTAAAAACACGCACGGTCAATCGGGGATATTTCGCTTTGTGACCATGTGTGCATACATAGCATATGTCGATTGCTTGTATGTCAGTTGTAGGCGTACACGGTCAGCGCCATGGAGGTGCGGTAAGCTTGCACAACTTTTTTTTGGGGCAGCTGATAGCGAGTTCGCAAAGAAGGTGTTTATGCATTCACAGAAGTACCTGTTTGCGGACAATTCATAGAACAAAACCAGTTTGTTCGTCTGCGGAGGACTAGGACGGTGCATAAAAAATCATTCCAAGCAATAATTGCTCTATGCTGCTCTGCGGTCAGCCACTGCAAGACAGCTATAGTGTGCTTATTTGTATGCGTTACCAAAAAAGGGCCATTGCTTCGTGAGGTCTCCTCGTTATATATTTTTATTAATTAAGGCAGCTAATATGCCAAAGCAACAAGTGCTAGTGCACACCGACCACGAAACTAGCGAACACGTTTGGTTGCCGTTAGATTAATTTTCTAAATTCAAGCTTTACAATACACGCATATGACATGAATTTACACCAAGGAAAGTTTAATACGAGTTTCTAAACGCACGTCGTAATCCACGTTCGTTTGTGCAATGTGCTGACCGATTTCTAATGGATCGACGGCACTGAGCAGTTCTTGTAGTATGCGTGATTAGCGCCGTATGAGTCATCCCCGCGAGCCAAACTGCTCTGTCCAAACTATCGTCAATGTTGGCTAATCTGCCTGTAGCAGCAAAGCAGTAAACGGGGCTTGCCTTGTGGTGCAACTTTGAGCTATGCTCCGGAAAGCGAATGCATGGCCTCCAAGACTTGACACTACTGAATGTCATTCAACCATATGTATAATCACAGCATTTATGTGGCCCTGTGGTAGTGGATTTGTGTTGTTGTTGATTCAGCAAATAATGTTTTTATTTCAGTAAGCTAGCATTTACTGAGTTTTCATCTTGATAAGTTGTGTAAATAGAATAATCGAAATAATGGCTAATGATGTTCCTTTCTCATACTCGTTCTTTATTGCCTTATTTTGTAGGGAACAAGCACGACCACAGTATTGCTGTGGGCTACACGATTTCACCATGACACTCCCAAGACGGTTGGAAGATTTGTACATGACATGCAATGTAAACCATCCCCATGAGGCTGTGGTTGTTGCCGTCCATGTGCTCATGTCTGAAGTTGGGTTTCAGCTACAAGTAAGCTTATCATATTTTTTTCTTTTTGTGTGATTGTTCTGGATTCCTATGATACTGTTTCCGACTGCTATAATTAGATAGAGCAGTACTAGCAGAGGGCGAGAACAGACAAGATGGGACGAAGCACTGCCTTGGAAGATTTTGCTAATGTTGGATGGGAATATACATTAGACTCTTGGCAAACGGAACTTTCAAGGGATCGAAGAAATGAGTTTCATTTAACAGTTCTGCTTACTTAGTTGATGCAAACAATCAGCTATATGTGTATGTACCTGTTAAATACTATTTTAGGTAACTTTAAGTACTAGAAAATGAAGGTGTGTGGCTGATAGCATTTGAAAAAGCAGAGAAAATTATAGGAGGCTTTGGCACAGCATTCAATGAAGTTATGCTGCCGCTTACCCACTATGCCTTGAAAAATGCATCAGGTTTAGTCACCACTTGACCTTGACACCGCTTTGTTAGAATGGTTCTCTCCATAGAACACAAGCTTTGCAAGAGCGCTTCAGATCCTGTTTCCTTCTGGGAAAAAAATTCTTGAGACCCTGTATAGCAGACTCTGCTCCTTAAATTGTGATAACATCTGTGGTAGCTACCTCTTCAGATGCCTCTTCTGGCTGCTCTTCCTCCACCTTTGCAACAATAGTTTCTATTGTATTATTAGGGCAAGTTGCAACATCATTGTCAAGTGCTCATGTTTGTCAAATTCCAGTGGAATTTTCGTTAATGCACATTGCTCTAGTAGATCTCAGTGCTGTCCCATCAACTTCAGGCAAATCTTGCATGCCAGGAGTTTGTTTATCTGAAGAAAATTGCGTGCCTGAACCACTGGTAGTGTTGCAGAAGTGAGCAATTCAATTTTTGTCGAACTCAAGTTACGCAGCTCCTTCCGAGCCACTCTTTAACGAACTTCAAATCATGCCTCTTGACTTGCTTGTAGACTACAAAACTACAATTATGGTTCACGCTGTATAACTAGCAATAGTCCCCTTCATCATTCATCATTTGTTTCCTCCCGGTTTCGCACACGAGGCTATGAAGCTGGCAACTCTTTACAACCACTTGTGAAAAATGTATATGGCAAAAGATGGCTATCTAGCATTGGTTGCACTTTGTGGAACAATTTACTTGTCAAAATAAAACAAAGTAAAAATTTTGCTGTATACCTGAAATATTATTATAAAAACCTTTATTAATGTTTTTAACCTGTTTCAAGTGTATTGCCTGCTAACTGCGAAATTACACTTTTGTATATGAATATTTGTATTATTTTTTATATGGATCCAAACTAGCTTAATGCTAAGGATCCAGATGTCTTTTCATGTATTGACTCGCGTATCTTTCTGGAAAATAAAATTCAATTCAATGTTGCTTGGGCAGCTGCTGCCAGTTGCATTTAGGTGTCAGCAATGAGGCGAATAGAACCAAGAATGTCCACATTGTATGCTTTGTCGGGTTGCTTGCATGCCAGTGCCCTTTTCAGGAGGCCTTTGTGGAATCGGGCTTTGGGAGCTTCAGTAGCTCCTTGATCCATGGGATTTAACAATGCCGTAGAATTGGTAGCCGGTGGGAACTCTATCTAACTGGACTTTAGTGCAGCTACGGTCCCATGTCCAGAGCAGTTATCAACGAGAAAAATTACTTTCCTTTTCTTCCATGAAAATCATGCAACCTCCTTGTGAAGCCACGTGCTAAAAAAAGCCTGCGTCATCCATACTTTGGTGATTGACCCATAGGTATAGGTAAGGGGAAAGCTTGCTATTTCCTTAAAACAACTGGGATATTTTAAATGCGAAGCATTTCAGGCTCTCATAATTTGTATGGCTGTATCACAAAATTATCATCATCATTAGTTCAGGTCCCCAAGGATGCACGTGCACTTCTATGCCATGCCCAACGTTTGGTGTTTGCATGTGTGCTCCTTTCCTCCCTTGTGCACACGACCTCAGCCCACCACTACACTGGCAAAACTTCAGCTGGCGGGCGCACATGTTCAAGGAGAAGAAAAAGAAGACAACGATGGTGTGCGTTGATTTCTCAGGTGCATGGCAGTCTTGCAAAGCTATGCGTTTGTGCATAGCTTTGCAGCACGAGAGCATACGTCCTATCATGGCACAAAGCTATGCACAAACGCATAGTGTAGTATAAGAAAGGGGTGGGACTGTGTCAAGCCAAGGCCACGTGTTTCGCATCGGCTACTGTCTGCCGTTCGACTCGAACGTCTTTATGCTGGCTTGGTTCGAAGCATTTAGAAGCGTTCATTCGGTATCGCAGTGGTTTGTGAGGCATTTCTCAAAGCCTCAAACCACATTGAAATGCCGGTGTGCTGGAGACAAACCCGGACTAGCCATGTGCCCATCTGCTTTGCTAGCCTTGTGCCACTAGTGCAAGCTTCACTTTTTTAGTTACCAATCACTAGCAGCTTCAGCTTGTCATTACCCGACATGTTTGCACCTACGAAAAAAGTGATCCCTTCTCTTCCAAGTTCCACCGATGCATTGCTCACCTTTAAAAGAGATGGAGCTTGATGGCAGAAGCTTAAAGAAAAGTGCCATTTCATTTATCTTGTAGATGTCGTCAGCCTTGTACTGACACAGGATTTCCAGAAGCCACCCTGCCTGCCAGTTGTGGCATGCAGTTGCATCAGCACCACCAGCTTCCCCAGAAATGATGTGGAATACAGTTTGATTCCTTTCTTTAAACTTTGTCAACCAGCCCTCGCTGCACAAGAAGTCCTCTACTCTGAGTCAATTCTTCACCTTTGGAATAAATTAGTGGACCATTGACAGGGATGTTTTGGCTCCGGGCTCTCCTCAGCCACACCACCAGGCACTTTTTGAGCTCCTCATGGTCTGCAGGTCATAGCTTTTAAAGACGATAGTCTTTCTTGGGATACTTCAACGCAGAAATTTTGGTCTGTCTGTGTGTGTGTGTGTGTGTGTGTGTGTGTGTGTGTGTCTGTCCTGCTGCAAAAGGTGAACCCCTTCCTCAACGACCACCCAGCTTGAACTGGTAGCTACCTTCATACTTCTGAACACAGTCGGCCAAAAAGCAAATATTGCGCATATTTGAGGCGCAACATCAATACGTAAGTATTAGACGGTGTGTTCCTTTAGTAGAAAATACATAGATGCTTAATTCTAAAGACCCTAGTGCTTGTTAGGATGCGCAAAAGCGGACGTTTCCTACGCAGTTCTGCGTACTAGGCAAGCTTCTTGCGTTTCCCGAAACCATGGCCAGATGGCATCCTTATCTCACGCTCGTGCCGAAAGGGTAGCACAAGGCAGCGGAACGGCCGCCCGCTACTACGGCCGGTCCCTTTCTCTCCTCGCGTCTCTTCGTTTTCCCTCTCGCTTGCGCAACTCCTCGGGGAAATAGAAACACGCGAACCGGGACTCATGTAGTACGGCCGGTAGAAGGCTATCGTCTTTCGACGACATTAGCAGCGAAGCACGGAGATACGCGGCCAATTTTTTTCCTTCGAGGCTTGAATCATGGACTTTCGAGAGCACCCCTCAACTTATCTTTGTCTTGCAGGATCATCGTCAAGATGACCTTAAAAATCCTGTGTCAGGTCGCGAGCGCCAACTTGAAATTACCACTAAGGTGGCCAAAAGGGGGGAGGCGTGAGTGGTCACAGTAGCTGCAGCGAAAGAATGCTTTGTTTCATGATCCGGCCGAAGAAAGACTGGGGCGCTATGGCATGCAATTCGGTGCCCTCCGCGACGCCTCGCATGCTTTATTTTGTGCTGTGCTGTGCTGTGCTTATTCACATGTGCTTCACTCATTTGCTGCACTGTTTTTGTGTCAAAAGGACGGATTGTTTGTGCTGCTCATATTTTGCTATCCATGCTATGGATTCAAGCATCAATATGAAAACAACACAAACGTGCGTTGCACCCGACTATTCGCACAGTACTGGTCAACTTGTGTCAACGTGCTTCATACCAAATGAGCATAGAAACATGCAGTGTTGCGTGCTGATTAAGTCCTCGACTGCTTCCGAATCATCTCCACAATTACATCTCCTAAAACATATGGTCTTGGTCTTTATCACATCATCCCCTTAAACTATACTGTCCAAAAATATCTCGTAAGTACCAGCATACCTCTTTTTTAAAAATCTTTTGGTTGTTGTTGTTGTTGTTATGTTAGATTTCGCATACTTTATGGGTCTACCTTCTATTACTAATGAACTGTTTCACAGCTATAAATGACTATGCTTGCAATACAATAGCACTGTTTTTAGTTTCTGATTTAATGCATGTTCTATTTATGTGAGATTCTGCAGAATGTCCTGTTTTTTAGTTATTTTATTGCTATGTACGCTGAGCACAATTGTTTTTTGTTTGTTGTTTGTTTTAATGTTCTTTGAATTTTATGATACGTTGTATGCCTTTACCTATTTAATACCCTCTCCCAGAAAGTATTTAGGGTACAATAAAGTAATGTAATGAACTAAATCCTAGTAGACATTTACATGGGTAGTTTCGAGATCAAAGTTCAATCTTTTATCTCCTGATCTATTTTGGCCCGAGAGGTGCTGTCTACAGAACTTGTACTACTTACTGCTTAGCTTATAGCTGGTGCTCTTACAAATGCAATCTCTACAAGTGACCACATAGTTCTCCAACACAAACTGTAATATTACTGCGTTTTTTTTTTTTTTGCCGATCATTTGTACCATCCACAAATAGTCCATAAGTTAAAGTTTTTTGATGATCCTCCCTATGTCGTGCACCGCAGCATTGAATGCAGTAACTAAACTACACCAAAACCAAAATACCTTTTTGCAAAATTTAGTTTGACTTGCAATAAGTGAATGGGATCTGCAGTTGCCTGAATTTCCTTTCATCTTTAATGTTATGATTTCGAGAAGCAAGCAAAAAGAAAAAAACTGTGGCTGATCCCTCTGTCAGAGGAATTGGCATAACACGAAAGTGAAATGTGTCTTCGCATAAGCAGTTGAATGTTTATTGTACATTGAGGTGAACTTGCCCATTGCTCTCGGTGTTTCACTGGCACTCCACTGTTTGACGTGGATAAACCCGCGTTCACTCATTGCCTCCATAACATTCATAACCAACCCCCTTGTGAAGTAGTTTGAGTACCGTATTTTCCGGTGTATAAGACGCGGTTTTTTTCCAAAATTTTTGGAGGTGCGTCTTATACAACGGTGCGTCTTATACGTACTTTCTTTTGTAGTTCTTTTGGGAGAAACTCGTGTTGATGCTGATGAGTCTTTTTTTTAACGACTAGAGCAGTCCGACGCGAATGATGCGTCATAATTATAACAACGGAGACTCAACGTGCCGGTACTACAGTTCCTCAACAAAACCAAAGTACATAAAACGGAAAAATAAAAAAAGAAGTATGTCGTGTAATAACGTGTAATATAATGCAACTAGCGCGGTAACTCTTTTGGATACGATCTAACGTAACACTGCAAAACGTACGGCTGCTCCAGGGAAGGCGCAGCACGTAGCAGTGTTTAGGAGCCGCTGATGGCTGCCAAGATAGCGCTATCTCGGCAGCCGACAGCCGACAGCCGAGCGACACTACCCCCCCCCCCCCCCCCGCGTCTTTTCATGCTTGTTAAAGATGGGCGGGGCCTTTCCTCCCCGCATCGACGGCAGGTGTCCCGATCAGGGTGATGTTATCACATCGGCCCTCGGAGCGACGGAGATAGGCCGGGCTCGTTTGATCTCTGCTTCAGCCGTTTTCTTCGCCCCCACTCGCATGCTTTTGTTCTAGCGACCGTACTTTGGGCTTCGGGGGCTTCCGGAGAAAAGAATCGGAAAAAATTAACACCATCTTCCCAAAGGGAACCCTGATGGGGTGCGAAGCAGCAGCGTTGCGCACGGGTGGCGTCACGGGTTGAACGGCACTAACGCGGGTGCTTCGCATCCCATCAAGGTTCCCTTTGGGAAGATGGTGTTAATTTTTTGTCGGTCGCGGTAGCAGAGCGAGCGGCGGTAGCAGCAGGTGTTGCGGGCGAACGGACGAGGCAGCTTGAGGCGGAAGCTGCGGCGAGCGCGCGGCAGGCGAGGGAGAGAGTGACGTCAGCGCGCACTGCGAGGGGAGCGTGACGTCAACTCCCAGCTGCGGCGTGACCTACTTGGCACCGCTCCAACACCTGCGGCGAGGGCAGCGCGTTGCCCTCGCCCTCGCCGTACAGACGCACAAAGGGCGTTACACAGGCTAGTCAAAGAGCTGCTTCGCATCTAAAAGGGGCATCGCACTCGCAGCCCCTTTTGCGTATGACTGCGCTCGCCTGCGCAGCGAGGGGCGTGGTTGCGCGGCTGTTGGTCCGTGCGTGCGCGCCGGCGAGCTGGGAACAGGGAGCGCAAAATATGCGAGGTTTTTTTTTTTTTTTTGCAAAGCTGGCTAAATATTAGGGGTGCGCAAATTATAGCGAGGGCGCAAATTATGCGGGTAAATACGGTATTCCAAAGCGCGTCGGAGGACGAGGATTTTGAGGGCTTCGACTAATAAAATGTTTTTCCTGCAGTCATGCGGAACGTTTCAGTGGGTGTGCATTATTTTTTCTCGCAAGTTTGGTGTAGTAGTTTTCTTACGGACTAGCGCTCAGAAACGTAAGTACGGCATTTTACAAGGCTCGCTCAACCCCACGTTATGAAGTTTCCTTTGCGGGAAGTGAGTGAATATAGGTGCGTCTTATACACCGGCGCGTCTTATATATTAATTTTTGCATGCAAGCTTGCGAAAACTGGGGTGTGCATCTTATACAAAGGTGCGTCTTATACGCCGGAAAATACGGTAATAACTGGACTAAGCCGATAGCAAATGCCGTGTGACAAAGGTATGAATCGTGTTTACTTGCACCACATTGACCTGTCAATGTTGTTGCCGTACATGGGCACCTATCGCAGCAGTTTTCTTGTTGCACATGCTTTTTTATCTCGCTCTTTCCGTCCAGCTCCGCGCGCATGCATAAAGACGCACTTTGAAATGCACTTGTAATGGTGCCGCCATCCATGAGAGCTGAGGTGACACTGCAGTACTTCACTTTGCCTCTCCTGGATGGCGGCACCATTCCAGGCAAAGTGCACCTTGATGCCCGCTTGCTGAGCTGGACGAGAGCATGGAGGAAGAATGAACGAAGCGAGATAAGAAGGAATATAAGGCATGTTCATATAGCTTTGAGCATGTACGTCGATAGCGCAGTGGTAGAGCACCGGCTACCTTTCGTCGTGGAGCGAGGGCTGCGAGTTCGATTCCCAGCGCATGTTTTTTTTTTTTGTTGTCATTACATGTATGTTTTACTAAAGGAAGTGGTGTGTGGGGTTGTGGTGGACCCCGGCATAAAACACTTCCGTGTTAAAAAAAGATGCACTCAGTACCTCTCGGCCTGTGTCATCAGTTAATTTCAGGGGTGATTTGAAGCATATGATTATTGCCATTCTTATCAGTACTGTGGATCATTGTTGAATACATGGTTCATTTTCTCATGTAAAAAATACACGAATTGTGTAGTAAATAAAAGGCAGGCTCATGTTGGCATCATCATCCCATCTTATGTCCACTGCAGGATGAAGGCCTATCCCAATGCTCTCCATCCTTTCCTGTCCTGTGTGAGCTGACTCCATTTGATGCCTGCCAATTTCTTAATTTCGTCACTCCATCTTACTCTTTGTCGTCCATGGCTGCTCTTACCCTCGGTATCCATTTTGTCATTCTAACTGTCCATTGGTTGTCTAGCCTTCTCATCGTGTGACCTGCCCATGATTATTTTTTTCTTTTTAACTTCGATTATTATGTGGGCTACCCCTGTCTGTTCCCTGAACCATTATGCTGTTTTCCTACCTCGTAATGTAATGCCTGTCATTTTTCGTTCCATCGCCCACTGCGGGGTTCTTAACTTCCTCTTGAGCTTCTTTGTAATTCTCCAAGTTTCTGCCCCGTATGTCAGTATTGGCAAAGTGCAGTAGTTATATAATTTCCGCTCGAGTGATAGTGGTAAGTTTCCGTTCTTGCAGTAACACTCTTGTTTGGGCTAGTTGGTGCTTTCTTGACACAAACACGGTAGCGCAAGAAAACATGGACGAAGACTTGGGGGAATTGGGAATTGGGGAGTTGGGAATGTCTCCCATATGCACGCCATCCCAAGCTTATTCTTTGGTGTATTTCTTTCACATGAGTAGGTTCTCCTGTCAGTAGGTGTCCTAGATATCTGTACTCTTGTATGACTTCTAATGTCTGGTTTCGATTAAGAAGACACGTTTTTTTCTCCGTGCCACCTAGCATTACCTTTGTTTTCTACAACTTCATCTTTAATCCTACCTTGGTGCTTTCCCGACTTATGTCAACAGTCATCTTCTGTAGTTTGCCGCGATCATTTCTGAAGAGTACTGTGTCGTCGGCGAAGCGTAAGTTACTCAAATATTTGCCATTAATCCTTAGCCCTGTTTTGTCCCAGTCTAGTTCTTGCAAACATGCAGTAAATAGCATTGGAGAAGTTGTGTCTCCTTGTCTGACACCTGTCTATATTTCACCTTCAGTTTCACTTTATTACCTTAAAGGCCCCATGTGGAGGCATTACATAAGGGGTGGGAGTACAATAATGATGCATGACACTTGACCGTTCAGGATGAGAAATGAGCTCTTACAGCTTCAATGAAAGCTTCTGGGTTGGTGATGGCAACGATGACGTAGGGAAGGCCGTCCCAGTCTACAATGGTGCGTGGGAAAAAAGAAGACAAGAAGGTGACAGTGCGGATTTGAGGGCGAGAAACACTTTAGGAATGGCTCGTACGAAGAGATACATGAGCTGGTGGTGAGAAGTAAGGGGTCTGATTGAGTGAGCTGTGGTACGTTTTGTGTAGTAGAGATAGGCTGGCAATGCGACGGCGACGGGAAAGAGTGGGCAAGCCTGATTCCACCTTTAATGAGGATACACTTACGTTATATGAATATGATGAGTGAATGAACCTGATGGCGCGGTTCTTCCAGATTGCGGATGCGAATTCAAGTTTTGGACGAACTAAAGACTTGTAGACAATGAGTTTAACATGAGGAGGGGTGTTTGGTAGATGACGCCTCAGAAAGCCTAAGAGTTTTGTTACTGGATGAGATGATGTTGGATATATGCGGAAACCAGTTAAGATCTTTGGAGATAGTGACACCGAGATATTTGTAAGTATTAACAGTTTCAATCCGAGTGTTAGCAATTTTGTACGGATAGAGGAGAGGGCTATGTGAACGGGTGAAGGACATTGATTTACATTTTCTGGGGTTAAGAACCATAAGCCAGCATTCACACCAGTTTAGGATATTAGCTACACTGCTCTGCAGCAGAGTATGGTCGGAGGTATTAGTTACTGATTGGTAAATGACGCAATCATCTGCGAACATGCAAATAGAGCAAGAAACTTCCAATGGCAGATCATTGATATATATGAGGAAAAATAGGGGGCCCAGTATGGAGCCCTGGTGGATGCCGGAGGATACGGGAACAGGGCTAGAGGTCCTGTTATTGATGCACACAGGCTGAGACCGGTTAGTAAGGAATTCTTTGATCCATCGTATGACATCTAGACGCAAGCCTAAATGGGACAGTTTTAATAGTAGGCATCGATGAGGTTCCTTATCGAACACTTTCGCATTATCGAGGAATATTGCGTATACTTGTGTGTTAGTATCTAGGTTTCAGTGCAGGTCATGAAGAAAAAAGCGAGCTGAGTTTTGCAAGACAGCCCCTTGCGAAAACCATGCTGTGATGAATGGAAAAAAACTGTTGGAATCGAGGAAGTTTATGATGTTAGTGTAAATGATATGCTCCATGATTTTGCATGGTATACTGGTTATGGAGATGGTCCGGTAGTTTAGTGGCAAAACTCTGTTACCAAACTTGTAAGCCGGAACGACCTTGCCCACTTTCCATTCGTTTGGTAGAATGCCTGTAGACAAAGACTGTGAGAACAATAAGGCTAAGAGTGCAGGAGAAATATGTTTAGTGTTTTTTAACAGTTTAGAGGTGATATCATCAACACCTGCGGGCAAAGAAACCTTCATTTTATCAATAAGCGATGTGACGCCTTCGGCCAAAAAGTTTATAGTGGGCATTGTTGACATGGTATGGGTAGGAACACTCAGGCAGGGGGGCGTCTGATTCAGTTGTGAAAACGGACGAAAATGCGGAGTTGAATGCATTAACACACTCAGAATCTCAAAGGATATCACCCTGATCATTATAAATACGGATAGTGCAGTTGGGCTGTGGGTTAATGGTCTGCCAGAATTTATGGGGGTTATCGGTTATCATGCGGGGAATGTCTGAGTGAAAGAAGGAATGTTTATGTTGACAAACTGCCGTGAGATATGCACACTCAGCTTGATAGTATTTTTCCTACGAGACTGCATTTGGTTTAAGCTTCGCAGAGTGAAAGAGCCATTTATTTTTATTCTCAAGTGCTTTCAGGGTTTTTGTGAACCATGGTTTATGGCGGTTAGAAGGAATAGTGACAACAGGAATATGCTTATCGGCTAAAACATTCATCTTGACCTGAAGCAATGACCAGTTTTGTTGCACAGAGTGATTTTCAAAAGCTGACTCAGACTGGTAAAATTCGTGCAGTTCACTGTTTATGGCAGAGTAGTTACCTTTATCATAGAGGCGAATTTGTTTCATGGGTGAATGGCGCAAGGGTAGTTTGAGTGAAAATGTAGCGTGCATTACCTTATGGTTGCTCAGTTCTTTAAGGGAACAAATCGATGACGTATTCGGGGTGTTTTGTTAAGATAAGATCAAGAGTGGCAGCACAATCTTGCGTGACAGGAGTTGGTTCTCTTACCAGTTGGGTCAGATTGTGGTTAAGGCAGAAGTCCAGAAATTCAGCAACCTCCGAGTTTCCTGCAGCTAACTGCGTAGTAGTCCAATTGATACTGGGTAATTAAAGTCACCGAAAAGCAGGATACGTGCATTAGGGTGCCTCTTGGTTAATTCACTCATGATATTATTAAGTTTGCCAGGAAAATCAGGATGGTGACTAGGGGGTCTGTAGCACACGCCCAGGATATTAAGGTGTGGTTCGGCACGGCAAATAAGCCACAGGATTTCAAGGTCACATGGTATATAGACAGGGCAACAAGATGGTTGATTGTGAACGGCTATTAATACCCCACCCACCTGGCTCCGAGCCTGTCCTGCTGAAATATATCAAAGTTAGGCAGAGTGTCCAAAATTTCGGCATCTGAAATGTCGCTGGAAAGCCATGTTTTGGTTAATACTAGCACATTACTATCAGATGTTGACATCAGATTCGACACTACTTCACGTTTTGGAAGGAAGCTGCGAATGTTAGTGAAGATAAGAGACAGTGAAAAGGCGGCACGAGGCGTGCGGGTGGGATGGCTGTGCAGTTGACGGGCGCGACGAGATAGCTATACAGTAGAACCTCGTTATAATGAACCCAAATATAACGAACTATTGGATATAACGAAGCAATTGCAATTCCCCTTGAAATTCCCATAGATGAAATGGATATTGGCTATAACGAACTAATGGTTATAAAAAAGTAATTACGGCTCCCCCTTCAACTTCGTTATAACGAGGTTTTACTGTAGTTGCGCTTCCACATTTTGGGATTTCCCTGCTTTTCCTACGAAGGAGTAGGGTGGCTGTAGAATCTGGACGTTGGCTATTATATTTACGTAACTATCACATATTCCTTGATGGCGCAATGCCTCCAGAACTGTTATCTCTGCCGAGTCAAAAGCCTTTTCGTAGTTTTCAAAAGCCATATAGAGGGGTCTGTTGTATTTGGCGGATTTCTCAATTACTTGATTGACCACATGAAGGTGGTCTATGTGGAGTATCCTTGTCTGAACCCTGCTTGCTCTCTTGGTTGATTAAATTCAAGTGTGGCTCTTATTTTATTTGAGATAACCTTTACGAATGTTTTGTATAGTGCTGAGAGTGGACTGATCAGCCTGTAGTTCCTCAAATATTTTATGGCTCCGTTCTTGTGTAATAATAGAATGTTTGCATTTTTCCAACTTACTGGTACATTTGAAGCTTTGAGGCATTGTGTGTACAGTGTTGTGAGCTTCCTAGTTAGAAAGTCTCCTCCATCTTTGATCAAGTTGGCAGTTATGCCGTCTTCTCCAGCTGCTTTCCCGCAGGACATCCCCTGAATTGCTTTCCTAACTTTGTCTGCAGTGATGCATGGAACTTCGCTGTCCTGGTCAGAGCCTATTAAAGGGACACTGAAGCGGTTTTGAATTTTCGAATTTATTAAAAATTCGGTAATCTGCGACCTTGTGTAACATGCCTACGATGGTTTTTTCGGTGATATTTAATTAAACAACAGTGATATGAGCGCCCAAACTTGGTCCGAGGGAACGCCCCACGGCGAGCGCGGAGAATAGGTGAGGAGGACGACAGAGAGTGAAACGTGGAGGAGTGACGTCATTCTGAGGGCGAGCTGGGTAGCTGCATTGGTTTGCGGCTTTTGTTTGCGCACAGCACAGTGTCAATAGAGGAGCTTGTGCTGGTTTCTGGCACTGCACTGCTTTGTTGTCATGCTTGGAGATTTCCCTGGTAGCGAGTTCACCGATTGTGTTACAATATTGCCTTTGCTGCGGCCTATGTACTGATTTGACGAAGCGGACTTGCCATATCGAGCTTCTGTGTGTCCTTCAGCTGCGACAATGTCTACATTTGCGGAGGAGCAGCATTTCACACATTCCCTCAAGATCAGATGTCCACTGAGTGGGTCATTGCTGTTAGGAAAGAGAGAAATTTCAGTCCTACAAGAGCAAGTGTGGTATAGTTCGAGGTGCTTCCTAGGCAGCGACTATGTAGAAAAAGCATCTCGAATATAATCGGTACGCTCGTTGATGAAGTTATACACTACTGAACCGCAACGCGACGCGATTCCTTTTTCACACACACACACATACGCAAATATATATATATATGTATATATATGTATATATATATATATCTTCATTAAGTTTCTAACAAATAAATGAGCCCTTGACCCCTTCCCTTTCGTTATATATATATCACACTCGTAATCCCTTCTAGTTGAATAGAGTGACGTCAAAAGCACACCACTTCCGCAAAAGCGGTGTCCGGTACAAAACCATTCGTGAGGTCAAGAACCGCAGCAGAAAAATACAGGGAGGCCGGTTGTGCTCTTTTTCTTTTCTTTCGCATAAAAGCGACTGGCTTCTCTTATTGGTCGTAACATTGAGAAAATCAAGAACTAGTCGCACATAATGATGCACAATATGAAAATTTAAGCGTTAATCATGTTGCAAATGTACGCACTGATGAGTTTTTGCCGGATTGAAAACAGCGTTAGTCGCACCGTCTACCTATAGCTATGCATGCATCATATTCATGGGCTGTCAGCGAGGCCTTCGTGACAGCGCGCTGTTCCCACGTGCTTGTCGCACGTGAAGGGGTGCTCTTATTGAACTATGTTCGTGCAAAACGAAAGAGAACCATGAAAAGTTGCTTGTGTTGTAGTTCTTGTCGAGAATGCGAGGTCTTGCGAGTGTATGTACCACGTGATGAGCGTTGTACCTGAACAGAACCTACACGCCGCTCACTCGATCGGATGCTTCATTGCACATTTCTTGAATTGCGGTGTGTGCACATGCTCGAGCACACGGCACTGCACGTGGACCAGTGTGGATACCAGCCGATCGCGATCCGTGTATCGCAGTACGGCTAGTCCACTGCGATGGTGGCCTGTCGTCTGCACCATTTGAATGCTGGCAACCACATGTAATTGTACCACAAACTCATCATAATTGCTACAGTTAGCCATAATAATAGTGATATGCTTACGTACAGCAAGAAAAAGAACTGTTAAAACGCACACGTCTGGTTGGCGCGCGCGTGCACTAGCCCAGCCGTGGCAGTCAGCTCCTCCGAAGCACTCACGATGACGTCATGAAGCTCCTCAACCAATCGCAGGCAGCGAGAAGGTTTTCGTTGCCGCCCAAGACGCGCGCCACGCATTTTTGCCAAAATAGGGTCATTTGCTGAAGTTTATGCCCATTTTCGACCTGATTTTCGAGTTCATCGCACGAAAAATGATTAAATAGCATTATAACCTCAATTTTTTTAAAAAGTGCTTCAGTGCCCCTTTAAGCTCATGGTGGGGTGTCTTGTGTTTGAGCTGTAGAGTTCCAAATAAAAGTCTTTGGCCACCTTGGCTATATCATTGAAGTTACTAACGATGTTGCCCTGCCTATCTTTGACTGCATGCATTATGTTCCTTTTAGTTGTTTCGATGCTGACTCCTTTTCTGATGGCTGCTTCTATTTCTTTCACATTATGGTTGCGTATATCAGTGACTCTACATTTGTTGATGAGCTTAGACAACTCGGCGAATTCTGTCTTATCTTTTGAGTTAGTTATTCTCATCTGTTCACATTGTTTGATTGAATTTTTTGTATTTTGCGAGGCAAGAGCTTATTCCCATCTTGTCTCACTGCTTTGCCTCCTACTTCGATTGCTGCTTCCCTGACCAGCTTAGTAATGTTTTTGTTCATCTTCTCTGTATCCTCATTTTCTTCCTGTCCTAGAGCCTTACACTTGTTCTTAAGTGCAATTCTAAATTCTTCTGTTTTCGCCCTGACAGCATCGAGGTTGGCCTTTTTCCGTATTAGTAACTTTGTTCTTGTCCGCTTGAGATTGAGAGTTATCTTTGCCCTTACTAGTCTGTGATCACTAATTTTGATCTTACCAACCACTTTCATGTCCTGTACTATACCTGGATCACTGCACATTATGAAATCTATTTCGTTTTTTGTTTCTCTGTTAGGTCTTTCCCATGTCCACTTCCTTTTCTTTTGTTTCTTAAATAAAGTGTTCATTACTCGGAGTTGATTTCTTTCTGTGAATTCCACTAGTGTCTCCCCTCTGCTGTTCCTATTGCCTACACCGTAGTTCCCGACAGCTTGTTCTCTTTTTAGTTTCTTTCCTATTTTTGCTTTGAAGTCCCCCATAACTAGCATATATTGTGTGCGTACGTTGTTCATTTCTGTTTCCACATCCTCGTAAAACTGTTATACATCCTCATCATTGTGGCTGGTCGTTGGAGTATGGCGTTGTACAAGTTTTAGTTTGTACCTCTTGTTTAGTTTTATCACGAAACCTGCTACCCTTTCATTGATGCTATAGAATTCTTCAATATTGCCTGCAATATCTTTGTGGATAAGGAATCCCACGCCATATTCGCGCTCCTCTGGCGGTCCTCTGTAGCAAAGGACATGCCCATCATTAAAAGGGAATTCCGGTGGTTTTTTCACCATGTTCTGATATCAATGTTTTCGAATGGTACTGCTAGTCCTATGTCGTCCAGGGTGCTTCAGTTTAATCAGAAACGCACCAATAATTTTAAATCATGACTGAACTGTGTGTTCAAACCGAAACCGAAACAGGTAGACGCTTCGAGCAGCGTATGCGATGACTTCACAGACTTCCCTTTATCAGAAATATTTAGCTGGTGGCATAAAAATGACAGTGGCGAGGTCACCCAACGATCTATTGAGTTATACCAGCTTTTCTGAACTTAACAGCGACGATTTGAGTGCTAAACTATCGCCGTTTTGCTTTTACTGGCCCGCCTGCTTGCGTAGGCAGCACTGAAGGTAATGACATCAAAAACACAAGGTGGTCCACGTGGGAATCCGCTAAAAATTTTAAAATTCTTTTTCAGGAAAACTAAATGACTTGTGACCGCTTGGCTTGGCATATATAATTACAGAACTGAGGAGAATATATGTTGAAAATCTCATTGAGATCAGTGGACACTGAAAAATCGCCGGAGTTGCCTTTTAAGCAATAAGTATCCTTCCCCTGGTTTTGTAACCTCGCTAAGGCTAATGATATCCCCATTAATACCATTTCTTTTTCTGCTAGTAGTTCAGCTAGTCTGGCTACACTAGGTAGAGTTTGTGTGTTGAGAGTCGCTGTTTAATTTCCAATGGCGACCTGTCTGAGTGCAGAGGCTTTTTGAGCCTACTGCTTGTATACCAGTGTGGTTGCAACCGTGGCTAGAAGTTCCGTCCATCGTCTTAGTTACAGGGTTTAATCGGTTGGGTCAGTTGGGATGTGTTGGCTGTGGTGTTGCACCAGGGAGGCCAACTCCTGATCTGGTGCTCCGGTGAGTTACGCAGATGAGGCATGGTGGTGGTGGAAGCCCATATGCATCTCATGTCCATATCCTCCCTCAGGGAAAGAGTATGGTTACAACAGCGAAAAGCAAAATGGTTATTCAAACGTTTAGCTTCACTGGTTTTACTCAACAATAAAAATATAACAAAACATAGACGTTTCGCCACCTATGCGGGTGGCATCGCCAGTGCACCAATGGCATCCCATGAAAGAATACATCAGCTTATATCTTGCCATAAACATCCGGCAGAGGACCACGATTACTATTGCATGCAGTTTGATTGTGATGGATAAACCATGATTCGATAAATTTCCTTGGGCCCCATCATTGTTCCCGTGCCAGCGTCGTCACATTATCGAAATTGAACACGTGTCCTTTCGTCAGGCAGTGGCCGACTAATTCCGTCTTGGCACGTGTTGAGTGCGTAGCTTTGGTGACGTCCCTGGCGTGTTCCTTGAGGCGAGTACATCGTTGTCGCCCGGTCTCACCGATGTAGCAGGCATCACAGTCCATACAGTTAACCTTATACACAACTCTGCTTTGTTCGTCGGAGGGGGTGTGGTCCTTTGGTTTTGGGAACACGTTTGCCAGTGTGTGCATGGGTTTAAACACAGTCCTAATGCCCAAAGGTCGCAAGGCCCTACGCACTGCTTCTGACACACCGCAGACATAAGGGATGCACACAAAAGAATTTTCATTGTTAGCCCTGCTCTCGCGAGGTCTTTGCATGCGGCACCACGTGTCGTCGACAATCCGCTGAGGGTAGCTCCGTTTATTCAAGACAGTGGCAACATTAGTTTCTTCATGCTTCCTCAGGGTCTGTGTCGACGTCAGCGCGTCGCAACGTGACAGAAGTGTACGGGCAACGGCATATTTGTGTTCCGCAGGGTGGTGCGAGTCAAAACTCAGCACATTCAAGAAGGTGATTCTAGTCCTTCACGGTATGATGGATGAATGAACTGACAAAACATTTAATATGGCATGTGCTGATACTGGCCTTATTTTATGGTCAAGGTATGTACAAGTGAAAGAAGGTGGGAAAGGAAATCATGTCTTAGAGCTGTGGAACAATGTAAAAAAATTTTGTAACACGATGATAGCCTGAAAATTTAGTAACAAGATGCAAGGGGGGGGAGTTCGAGAGGATTTTTTATGCTCACGACACTTGCTGTATGGTTTCAGTTGTTAGCAATAAATCCGACAGCATTATATTCGAACAAGTTCAATCACAATAGCTAATTTTCTAGTGCAGTAGAACCTTGTTATAATGAACCCAGATATAATGAATTATTGGATATAACGAAGCAATCCCAATTCCACTTGAAATTCCCATATATGACATGGATATTGGTGATAACAATCTAATGGTTATAACAAAGTAATTACGGCTCCCCCTTCAACTTCGTTATAAGGAGGTTTTACTGTATGTGGATCTCATATAATGGCCTTATATTCAAGTTTACTCCCGGCAAAAAAAAAAAAGGAGCATTTTGATTGTTGAAGGGGTAGAAGAGAAGTTATGATAAAGATAGCCTAGCATGCAATTAGCATTGTCGACAATGGTGGTGATGTGTAATGGCCATTAAATATCAGAGGTGATGTGAATGCCAAGGTACTGGTATGAAGAAACAGGCTTTAGAAATGTGTTATTCAACCATGATTTCAAAATTATTAACGATAGGATTCTTAAAGAATGGTCTATCTGTGTAAACACTTTTGCTTTAGTGCCCCTTCAACAATATATAAAACAAAGCAGGATGGCTTTGGGAATAACATGGTTTAGCTGTACCTTTGGAACTTAGTGCTTCCATTGTAAGCAACTTGAAGTTGTAAATGTTGGAACAAAACATATTTCTCTTGAAATGATTAATTTTTTATCCCCAGAGAAAGCTGTGCATTGTAAAGAGCTGGAAGCATAGTCAATATTCATGTAGCATTGGTCCTTAAAGGGGCAAAGGCACAAATTTTCACTGCTGAGATAGCCTCTGGGAACAGATTTTGTGAACATGCATATACAGTCAAACTCCAATACATATATCAAATGGCGCGGGGATCACAAAATAGTTTGATATAGTCAGAATAGTTGATATAGTCAGAATTCGATATATAAATTCGCCAAATTCATGCTAGATCAATCGATCAACCACTAGTCGCGCAGTTAATACTCATGTGGAACATAAAACAAAGTACTTATTGCATTAGTCGGAAGTATGAACAAGTTGGAAGTATACTAAATAAAAGTTTGACTAAATAAAACCATTTCTGATTCTGATAAGCAAGATTACGTCGGTAGAAGGGCCCCGCGACGGTTGGGCACCTGAAAGGCTTTCAGTCATTCAACTGCAGTTTACGACTCACTCCTACACCGGAACAGGAATTGGCCTCCCTGGTGAAGTACTTGGCCACCACCTCCCACACGATGTCTACAATTAAATCCTCGCCCTCAGTGTCCAGCAGCTGCAGAACATCTGTCCACGGCAGCGGTTAGCTCTGTGAAGCAGCCGAGGGCAGCAATAATCACTGGACCCGGGCACGCTGCCACTAGAAACTAAACCTTGGAACGTTCAACGCAAGATCCCTCTCGAGTGAAGCTAGATTAGCAGAACTTCTCAAGGGACTAGAAGGCATTAGTTGGGACGTCATTGGCCTCAGCGAGTTAGGAGAGCAAGTGAAACTTGCATAGTATTAAACAACGGACATGTACTCTGCTATAGAGGGTTCCCCAAAAGGAGAGAATATGGCGTTGGGTTCCAAATTCACAAAGTTATAGCGGGCAACGTAGGCAATTTCTACAGAATTAACAAAAGGGTAGCATGCTTCGTAATAAAACTAAAGCAGTATAAACTTAGGATGATCCAGGGATATGCGTCAACAACAAGCTACGACGATGAACTAGTAGAACAGTCCTATGAGGGTACTAGTAGAACAGTTCTGTGAGCAATAAAAAGAGTACGGACACAATGCATAATAGTCATGGGGGATTTCAATGCAATAGTAGGAACAAAACAAAGTGGAGAGAACAGGTGATTGGCAACTACAGCATAGGCCGTAGGAATAACTGTGAGGAAATGCTAGTACAATTTCTCGAAAGAAACCGACTCCGAATAATGAATGCGTTTTTTAAGAAACACAAGAATAGGGAGTGGACGTGGATAAGTCCTAATGGGGAAACAAAGAATGAAATTGACTTTATTGTCACGTGGTCGTGACACATGCAGCACTCGAGACAAAGCACGCAGGACGGGACTCAAGGTGGTGTCAGGCAAACTGTTCATTGGGCGAACTTGTGCTCAGCAAAACAAAGCCAGCCAATCACAATTCACAGCAACAACAGTCGTCGGTCGACGGAAAGACTGACTAGCGGCGCAATGCGTCGGCTTTTATACACACGTGTAATGCGTTCTCGCATTATCTCTGGAATTCCAGAAGTCACTCAAATGTATGCGTCAGGCATGCCAAGTTTCAAGAATGATTGACACGGTTCTAGAAGTGAGATGCAAGATAAACGCGGCCTGCGTCATGCATAACAGGAAGTAATAACGGCGCTCCCGCAAACAATCACAGCAAGCGCACGATTCACGGGAAGGTGATAATGGCGTTCTCTTTTAAACAAGCGAAAACAATTGCATGTGTCACTACCCCCCTCTGAAAAGCATGATCCCGATGCTAAAAACAAAAAACATGCAAGTAAGAGTACATGCAATAAATTAACAATACATCACATTTAATCAGCGTGCGTAATAAGGTTTCAGTCGCACCACATGTACAACTTCGGATCGTGCATGGCGCCGCTGGGATGATGTTAAGCCATCGGGCGCGACCTCATAGTCCAGTTCACCACAACGTCACATTAACTTGTAGGGTCCAAAGTAGTGGAGCGTCCGCGTTGTCCGCGTCCGCTCCGTTACTCATCCGCGTCCGCTCCGCTATATGTCATCCTCGTCCGCGTCGTCGTATTGGCGTCCTGACCCAGACGAAGGTTGCCGGGTTGGTATTTGTTGTGGCGTTGTCGAAGGTTGTAGTGGCGCCTGTCGACCGTCTGCTGGTTCTTGATACGCAATCGAGCGAGCTGTCTAGCTTTTTCGGTGCGCTCCAAGTAGATGGTGTGATGATATTTTAAGCAGGTTCTTTGTATTACAGATTTCTTTTCGGACGACTCTCTCAGGCGAAGCCTCCGAGAGCCTAATCGAGGACAAAGCCGTTCTTCACACAAGACACACACACAAAAGCTTTTAATTAAACTAATAAGAAAAG